>JAGWCC010000414.1:0-649768 GCA_022651775.1 Drusus annulatus
GAGCTGTGGCTGGTCTGGGGTTCCTTCCTGCGGTAGCGGCGTCTGAGCACGCTAGAGTCAACACGAGCACTGCGGCGGCAAGCGCCAACAATCTGACAGCTGCTGTCATGGTTGCCTGGCAACGCCAAGATGGCGGCGACGGTCAGCTGATCTGTCTGAAATTGAAAATATTTCAATGGTTGGCAGGTTTTATGGTAGTTTACTGCGTTTTGGTGCGAGTCTCTGCTGGAAAAAGCTTTTACAAAACGTTCTGAGATGGCAGTCAACCAATTTACTAATCATCACGCCGTTTCCTCACAAGGGTAGGCAGAGAAGTTGAATTACCACACAACTCTGTCTTGGCACACACTCCTGCTTCATTAACATTCACACATCGTCTCATACTCTTCTGTCATTCTGACTCTTAGCATAACCTGACTCAAGTTTAAGATTTACTTGATCGTGCCGTGTATTTTTCGGACGTCCCCGACTTCTTCTGCATCATATATTCTTCTTACAGTGTCTTATTCCTTCATCCGCTCTAAAGTCCAAACCATCTAAGCGTCCCTTTCTCGGTCCTTTTCATTACGCCTGCATCACCTTTGCATTTTTTCCAGATATCCATAGTTTGGACACTGTCATGGTTTTACGCACATCCCCCTCAGAAATCTCATTTCTACAGCATTCAGTCGACTTTCATCCTTCTTCTGACAGTGTCATGTCTCACTACCATACATCAGGGTTGGTATCAGCCCTTTATTGTGGACTGCCAGCGTCCCTTCTTTCCACAAATTTGCATTTGCGTCAACAACGTTCATTTTTCTATTAATGGAGTTTCCTGCATTCACCCTTCTCAATATCTAACTTCCTAAATACACACACTCCTCCACTAGCCCCATGTATTAATCATTTACAACTATATTGCACGCTGTTCTCGTACTCTCTCTTTCAAACACCATGACTTTGGACCTACTTTCATTCATCATTAACTCACTCTGCATACATATTAGGTTCATCCTAGACATGAGAAACTGTAGATCTTCCATACTTTCAGAAATCTGCCTTGCATTATCAGCATACAACAGGCAACATACTTTTAAAATGTTCACTTTTGCGCCCAAGCCCACACACTTCAATTTTTGCATGCAATTAGCCATGTACAGCCAACTTAAAAAAATACAAATAGACATGGTTGAAATATTAAACGTAGTTTATAAAAAATCGTAAGTTTTGGTGTGCGTCTCTGCTAGTGTTGACTTTAAGACAAATTTATAGATGGCGCTAATTACATTTTTGTTCTTTTCAAAGTTATCTTATCTTTGAGGATGCTGTGCGGGGGGTATTTTTTAAGGAAAACAAATACAGGCACACCTTTGAATAGCAATTTCCAAAACGAAAAGAACCAGAACCGATTCCACAGCACAAAAAAACGAAATGAACGAACGAAGGATATAGTATATTTTTATTTGCGAAAATTAGGAACCGGTTCCAAAAATAACCGGTTCCTCGGAGAAATATATCGACGGTTCCAGTGACCGGCTTGGAACCGGTTCCTTTTAACCGGGACAGGAATATCGACCATCTCTAATATCGACGGTCCCAGTGACCGGTTTAGAACCGGTTCCTTTTAACCGGGACAGGAATATCGACCATCTCTAATATCGACGGTCCCAGTGACCGGCTGAGAACCGGTTCCTTTTAACCGGGACAGAAATATCGACCATCTCTAATATCGACGGTCCCAGCGACCGGCTTAGAACCGGTTCGACCCTTTTAACCGTGACGGGACAGGAATATCGACCATCTCTAACATCGACGGTTCCAGTGACCAGCTGAGAACCGGTTCCTTTTAACCGGGACAGAAATATCGACCATCTCTAATATCGACGGTCCCAGTGACCGGCTTAGAACCGGTTCCTTTTAACCGGGACAGGAATATCGACCATCTCTAATATCGACGGTTCCAGTGACCGGTTTGGAACCGGTTCCTTTTAACCGGGAGAGGAATATCGACCATCTCTAATATCGACGGTCCCAGTGACCGGCTTAGGTTCCTTTAACCACCGACCATCTCTAATATCGACGGTTCCAGTGACCAGCTGAGAACCGGTTCCTTTTAACCGGGACAGGAATATCGACCATCTCTAATATCGACGGTTCCAGTGACCAGCTGAGAACCGGTTCCTTTTTAACCGGGACAGAAATATCGACCATCTCTAATATCGACGGTCCCAGTGACCGGCTTAGAACCGGTTCCTTTTAACCGGGACAGGAATATCGACCATCTCTAATATCGACGGTTCCAGTGACCAGCTGAGAACCGGTTCCTTTTAACCGGGACAGAAATATCGACCATCTCTAATATCGACGGTCCCAGTGACCGGCTGAGAACCGGTTCCTTTTAACCGGGACAGGAATATCGACCATCTCTAATATCGACGGTTCCAGTGACCAGCTGAGAACCGGTTCCTTTTAACCGGGACAGAAATATCGACCATCTCTAATATCGACGGTCCCAGTGACCGGCTGAGAACCGGTTCCTTTTAACCGGGACAGGAATATCGACCATCTCTAATATCGACGGTTCCAGTGACTAGCTGAGAACCGGTTCCTTTTAACTTGGGACAGAAATATCGACCATCTCTAATATCGACGGTCCCAGTGACCGGCTGAGAACCGGTTCCTTTTTAACCGGGACAGGAATATCGACCATCTCTAATATCGACGGTCCAGTGACCAGTGAACCGGTTCCTTTTAATTGGGAGAGGAATATCGACCATCTCTAATATCGACCGGTTCCAGTGATCATCTGAGGAGAACCGGTTCCTTTTAACCGGTAATTGGGAGAGGAATATCGACCATCTCTAATATCGACGGTCCCAGTGACCGGCTTAGAGTTCCTTTTTAACCGGGACGATTCTCTAATATCGACGGTTCCAGTGACCAGCTGAGGACCGATTCCTTTTAACCGGGACAGAAATATCGACCATTTTCACGTAGACATTCGTTATTACGTAATAAAGCTTGAACGTAACGTGAAATCCATGTCAAAGAGACGCAATGTTGATAGCGTACGGCGGGGTGACATTTCTACTGATAAACAGTGTCCAACAATTCGTAAAGGTCATCAAATTGAACCAATTATTTAATCATATTCGGTTAAAAATACAGCAGAAATAATTTGTTTCATATTTTTTTGCCCTAAAACTGGACATTGATGGGAATTGTTCATATGCCCTTTAGTTATGGACTGGTTGTATGAAGTACCAAGTACCAAACGGGTAATAGGCACCTCTTCAGTTCTAACTAACTAACTAACCATCACGCCGTTTCTCCGCAGGGGTAGGCAGAGAGGACGGACCGCCATATAACTCTGTCTCGGCACACACTCCTTCATTCATACACCGTCTCATACATATTCTTCTGTTATTCTGACTCTTCACATGACCCGATTCAAGTATTTGATTTACTTGATCGCGCCATGTCTTTCTCGGGCGTCGTCGACTTCTTCTTCCATTCACTTTCGCATCATATATTATTTTCACACTCCTTTCTTCGTTCATTCGCTCTACATGCCCAAACCATCTAAGCGTCCCTTTCTTGATCCTATCCATTACACTCATATCAGCCTTGCATTCTTTCCGGATATCCACATTTGTAATACGGTCATACATGGTTTTACCGCACATCCGTCTCAAAGATCTCATTTCCACAGCATTCAGTCTACTTTCATCCTTCCTCTGCCAGTTCCATGCCTCACTGCCATACATCAGGGTTGGTATAAGCACTCCATTTTGGACTGCTAGCTTCGCTTCTTTGGACAATTTCTTATTTGCCCCAACAGCGTTCAGTCCTCCATTAATGGAGTTTCCTGCATTCACCCTTCTTTCTTCAGTACAGGTGCCAATAATCCATTTATTTATGCTACCTTGTATGGTATTATTCTTTTGATTTTGTTTGTTTTTAATTTACTTTTGCATTTTTCATAAATATTTACTTGATTACCTACTGTTGTTAAATATTCCAATTAAATAACTACCAATGTATACATGGCCTGTTCAAAAGAAAAGGTGAATTTTGAATATTCGCGGGCTGTATACATTCGATTATCGATTTTTTTGTTGTTGTTATGTTGGTACACATATGTGTATCATATGTTAGCATTATCAGCCATTTTGGATTAGTGGTTTGTTTTTGACAACTGGAAAGGTTAGTCACGTTTTTGTGTGTTCTTCGTTTTTTTACTTTTGAAAAAAATTAATCCTTGTAAAAAAGTCTTTATTTTTTTTATTTCAAAAATTGAATTATGTATGCTAAAAATATTACAAATCCTTCCCAGGTACTTCCCAACCTTCCCCTCCCCCATCTCCTCAGCCTCGACACCACCTCGAGCCTCACAGCATACCCCAGTTCCAGAGTATCTAACACTCTGGAACGTGCTGCAAATATACTTTTTATTGTTTTATGTGAATTAAATGTGTTGTGACACATATTGATTAAATTAAAGTTATTGGCGCACGCCGGGTTTGAACCCGCGACCTTTGGATTCGTAGTCGGACGTCTTACCACTCGACTGTGGAGGCCGTCAAATTACAACTTATAAACGCATAACTTACGTCAACGGATTTTGAGGTAATTTCCTATATTTGTGTTGATTAAAATACTCGCAGTGGTTATACAAATAAATCAAACATGATGGTGATATGTGCTATGCGTGAATGTTCAAATAAGACCAAACTAAGATTATAAAACATCACTTTTCAGAGGTGTTTCAAAAATTTTAAATATTTTTATCCGAAATTTAGAATTTTCACATTTTTAATGATATAAAGACATAAAATCAACAAAAAGCTTCCATCATTATTTAGGCAAACCTTGTATGATGGAAGGAAGGTGAGGAAGCACTGGCTATTCAGATCTAGTTACCAAACACAGCTAAAGCCATTTCAAACAACACTGTTTGTTTTCTGACAGAAGCCTGTCATACAGAAATGTCGTTTTTATTCCATTATGAAACTGTATTGCAGTTTTCTTGTATTGAAAAAATTAAAAAAATTGATTGACAGTTTACCTAAAACCTTTCAACTCTTAGGTCCCAGACGGGACGACAAAAAGTTGACAATCTCCTTAAGAAAGAATTTCGCGAAAATTGAAAGTAGACTGAATGCTGCGGAAATGAGATCCTTGAGACGTATGTGCGGCCAAACCATGTATGACCGTATTAAAAATGTGGATATCCGGATAGCATGCAAGGCTGATGTGAGCGTGATGAATAGGATCAAGAAAGGGACGCTTAGATGAAGTAGCGAATGAACGAAGAAAGGAGTGCGAAAAGAATACACGATACGAAAGTGAATGGAAGAAGAAGTCGAGGACGCCCGAGCACAATCAGGTAAATCAAATACTTGAATCGGGTCACGTGAAGAGTCAGAATAACAAAAGAGTATGTATGAGACAATGTATGAATGTGAATGAAGCAAAGAGTGTGTGCCAAGACAGAGTTACATGGCGGTCTGTCCTCTCTGCCTGCCTCTGCGGGAGAACGGCGTGATGGCTAGTTTGTTAGAAAATATTCGATTGCCTTCGACAGAAGTTAATGAAAATTTAACTTGATAAGGCACACTGACACACCCATAAGACTTTTCCGTCGAGGATTGGAGGTAATGAATTGATTGACTTACTTAGCAGTAATTAAGTCTACATTCATGTTCACTTCATTACAATGATTGTTGAAGGTCGATAAACATCATTCTTCCTGTACCCGGGTACGGTCAGCTTCATTATGAGCGAACGCTAGCTTTTGAAGAGTTTTGAATTATTATATGTTATATAATCAGAGCAATAATATACGAGAGGGAGCGCTGCTGTAGTCAGTTCTTATGAGTTTTGCCGGACTCGGCTAGACCTGGGCGTGGCTAGGACTAGGGCTAGGGTATTTAATACATCGATTCATGGCACATGTCGACATAATGTTTTTGTTCATTCGTATAACCACTTTTTTACATCACCTTTTTACATTAAATCAAATACTTGAATCGAGTCATGTGAAGAGTCAGAATAACAGAAGAGTATGTATGAGACGATGTATGAATGAAGGAGTGTGTGCCAAGACAGAGTTATATGGCGGTCCGTCTCTTTTGCCTTCCCCCTGCGGGGAAACGGCGTGATGGTTAGTTAGTTAGTTAGTTTTGTTATAAACAAAAATATAGCACGTAACCTAAAAAAACCGTTGAGTTATGTCAATTTATGTCGCGTATCAAAACGTGTGGGCGGAGTCAACCGCGACGCGAAACCCGAAGAACATTCTAACAATACTTTGAAGCGGTGTGATAATTTGGGAAATTGTGTTGTCTCTTTCTTTCTCATGGTTTACGACGTAAAAACCCGGAGAAAGTGATTTATCCCAAATCTGTATGGGTAGGGTAAAAAAAATTAGCTCTCTCTCCATATATTATTCCGTCATTGTACAAGCAACATCTCCCGCTTATTATGATGGCAGTAGGAGTTTTTCTTAATTTCGACAGGTTACTCGTAACGCGGGAATCTTTGTCTTTCTTTAAAAAAAAAAATCTCTTTCCGGAATAATCTGTGTTCTGAAGATTTTGTATCTCAAATAAACTGTGTTCGAAATGAGAATGTGCTAAATAATCCCTTTCCGGAATAATCTGTGTATCGAATAATCTGTGTCCGAACTAAAAGTGTGCTCAATAGTCCGGAATGATTTGTCTCTCGAATAATTTGTGGCCAAGATAATTTGCGTCCAGAATAATTTGTGTTTGAATTTAGAATATGCTCAAAAATCTTTTTTTCAATGATCCGGAATAATTTGTGTCCCGAATGATCTGTTTCCGGCATAATTTGTGTTGCGGATAATCTGTGTCCGGAATAATTTGTGTATCGAATAATCTGTGTCCGGAATAAATTGTGTCTAGAATAATCTGTGTTCAAATAAAAATGTGCTCAATAATATCCTTTCAGCATAATCTGTATCCGGAATAATTTGTGTCCCAAATAAAATGTGTCCCGTATAATTCTGTATCCGAAGTAATTTAACATATGTCCCAAATAATATGTGTCCCGTATAATTTGTATCCGAGAATAATCATAGTCCCGAATAATATGTGTTCCGTATAATCTGTATCCAGAATAACTTGTGTCCCAAATAAAATGTATCCCGTATAATTTGTATCCGGAGTAATTTAAACATATGTCCCAAATAATATGTGTCCCGTATGATCTGTATCCAGAATAACTTGTGTCCCGAATAATATGTGTCCCGTATAATCTGTATCCAGAATAACTTGTGTCCCGAATAATATGTGTCCCGTATAATCTGTATCCAGAATAACTTGTGTCCCAAATAATATGTATCCCGTATAATTTGTGTCCGGAGTAATTTAACATATCTCCCAAATAATATGTGTCCCGTATAATCTGTATCCAGAATAACTTGTGTCCCAAATAATATGTATCCCGTATAATTTGTATCCGGAATAATTTAACATATCTCCCAAATAATATGTGTCCCGTATAATTTGTATCCGGAGTGATTTAAAATATGTTCCAAATAATATGTATTTTCCAAATAATATGTATCCCGTACAATTTGTATCCGGAATAATTTAAGATTTGTCCCAAATAATATGTGTCCCGTATATTTTTTATCCGGAATAATAATTTAAAATATTTTCCAAATAATATGTATCCCGTACAATTTTTATCCGGAATAATTTAACATTTGTCCCAAATAACGTGTGTTCCGTATAATTTGTATTCGGAGTAATTTAAAATATGTTCCAAATAATATGTGTCCCGTATAATCTGTATCCGGAATAAATTGTGTTCCATATAATCTGTGTCCGCAATAACATAATTGTGTCCGGAGTTTCCTATGTTCTATTTTTGAATAGTGACCAAACCAACCATTGATACGTGTAAATATTGTCAAAGTTACAAAACTTGTTTTGTTCCGAATAAATATTCGTACCTATTTATCGCGTGTGCCATCACTACATGTTGTTTTGTTCAGCCATCATTGAGATGACTGTCAATCTTACGCATTGAGGAAAAAAATACAGTTCTGTGTTCATGTTTCATGAATCATTGCTTTAAACATGCTTCCTATTCATCAAACAATATCATAAAGAAACTTTAATCGTAATATATTATTAATCATCAAGTTTTAATTATGATTAATATATCCAAGTGTCTCTTTCTTAGTCTTATTTATTACGCCTAGATCAGCCTTGCATTCTTTGCAGATCTTTACATTTTGTTATATATGCAACTCTATATTGGCACACACTCCTTGCTTCATTTACATTCACACACCGTCTCATACAAACTCTTCTGTTTTTCTGACTTTTCACATGGCCCGACTCAAGGATTCACTTGATCGTGCCATGTTGTTTTCTTTGGGCGTCCTCGACTTCTTCCATTCACTTTCGCATATATTCTTTTCACACTTATTTCTTCGTTGATTCGCTCTACATGCCCAAACCATCTAAGCGTTCCTTTCTTGATCCTATTCATTACGCTTACATCAGCCTTGCATTCTTTCCGGATATCCACCTTTTTAATACGGTCATACACGGTTTTACCGCACATCCGTCCCAGGGATCTCATTTCTAAAGCATTCAGTCCACTGTCTATCTTCCTCTGCCAGTTCCACGCCTCACTCCCATACATCAGTGTTGGTATCAGCACTCCATTGTGGACTGCTAGCTTCACTTATTAAGACATTTTTTTAACAGACCAACAGCGTTCAGTCCTCCATTAATGGAGTTTCCTGCATTCACCCCTTCTTTCAATATCCTCATCAGCCTTTCCGTCTCTCTAGAACATACTTCCTAAATACACAAACTTATCCACTTGCTCCAAGTATTCATCATTCACAACTATATTGCACGCTGTTCTCGTACTCTCTCTTTCAAACACCATGACTTTGCACTTACTTACATTCATCATCAACTCATTCTGCATACATACTTAGTTCACCCTAGACACGAGAAACTGTAGATATTCCGTAGTGTCGAAAATCAGCATCGCATCATCAGCATAAAACAGGCAACATGTTTTTAAAATGTTCATTTTTGCGCCCAAGCCCGCATCTTTTAATTCTTTCATACAATTATCCTATACTTTGGACTTACTTGCATTCATTATCAACTCATTCTGACACGAGAAACTGTAGATTGCTGACGTCAGGTTATTTGGGCACGTAGAGCGGATGAACGAAGAAAGAGGTGTAAAGATACGACGCGAAAGTTAATGGTAGAAAAAGTCGGAGAAGCCTGAGGAAGACAACATTCCACGATCAAGTGAATAATTAATTACTTGAGTTGAGTCATGTTGAAAGGGATGGGAATGTTAGGAGAAAAAACCTGTCTATTCAGATTATAGGCACTAACATTTAACGATTTTACGGAACGCTTTGATTGTAAACAATGCTTGGCTATCGCCAGGGCGATACTGGAATTATAGATAAGAAAAGGGACTCTATAGAACGAGGAGAAAAAAATGTTTGTGAAGAAAAACTGGTTTAACAAATAATACGAATTTTTGTTTGCACTCCGTCGGGTGTTGAGCCCGCATTTTCGTCAGAATAATATTACCACTGTACAATAGACTGTTCCAACTGACCATAAATATTCCCGACTGGGGCATGTTGTGAGGCTGAAGGGCGCGGAGAGGGAAATAAGAAGAGGTAGAAGAAGGTCAGAAAAACCCCGCCATACTAGGGCGATACTGAGAGTATCTGCCGCTCTAGAACGTGTTTGGTGACCAAATCTGACTAACCAGGTTTTTTTCAATTATTTTTATAGTTAATACCGCAAAAGTCCCAACTGTCTAGAGCCGGTGAGGCTACGACATACTTGACAGGGGTATGTTGTGAGGCTGAAGGTAGCGGAGAGGGGAAGGAGATGGGGAAGAGAAAGGTCGGCAAGTACCTGGCTATTCAGATCTGGTCACCAAACACGACGGCTAAAGCCATTTCAAGCAACGTTTCGATTCTGAATGGCGGTCTTTCACCAGGGCGACACTTGGAATATCTACCGCTCTGGTGCTTCGTCCTCAACTTCTTTCCTCTTTCCTATCTTTTTTTCCCTCCCCGCTGTCTCTCTAGCTGCAACCTCACAACATGCCACAGCCACACTGGCTTAAATCCGTCTGTCTTCGTCGCGTCCTCGACCGGGTGTGCCAAAAGTCGTTGATAGAATGTAATCATGTTTTCAGAACACCGTGCGATAATAATACGGCAATGTAAATGGGTACAAGACAATCGTAACTCACATTTGGCTGTTTGGCGCGCACGGATAACTAGTTTGGCGGCACTGAGTGGACGTGATGGCTGCGGCGGCGAGTGATGCTGGACAACACGCGACCGGTCAGTCGCTCGGGCGATGCTCGAATAGTAAACGCTGGGCGAGTAAACGGTGACGTGAGCCAATTATAAATACGAGTAAGAAAAAATGGATTAGCACATATTGTCCAACTATGGGATGCAAGAAAAACTTGAATGAAGTCTAAGTAGAAAATTAATTATTATTGGTATGTATTACCTCTTGCTAGTGTGATTTTATCTCGCCGTGGATTGTCAAAGTATCATTTTCTCATCATGGAGTCTTGTCAAAGTATCATTTTCTCACTATGAAATCTGGTTAAGTATCATTTCTCACTATGAAATCTTATCAAAATATTAATTTCTCATTATGAACTCATGTCAAAATATCATTTTCTCACTATGAAATCTGGTTAAAGTATCATTTCTCACTATGAAATCTTATCAAAATATTAATTTCTCATTATGAACTCATGTCAAAATATCATTTTATCACTATGAAATCTGGTTAAAGTATCATTTCTCACTATGAAATCTTATCAAAATATTAATTTCTCATTATGAACTCATGTCAAAATATCATTTTCTCACTATGAAATCTGGTTAAAGTATCATTTCTCACTATGAAATCTTATCAAAATATTAATTTCTCATTATGAACTCATGTCAAAATATCATTTTATCACTTCACTATGAAATCTGGTTAAAGTATCATTTCTCACTATGAAATCTTATCAAAATATTAATTTCTCATTATGAACTCATGTCAAAATATCATTTTCTCACTATGAAATCTGGTTAAAGTATCATTTCTCACTATGAAATCTTATCAAAATATTAATTTCTCATTATGAACTCATGTCAAAATATCATTTTATCACTATGAAATCTGGTTAAAGTATCATTTCTCACTATGAAATCTTATCAAAATATTAATTTCTCATTATGAACTCATGTCAAAATATCATTTTCTCACTATGAAATCTGGTTAAAGTATCATTTCTCACTATGAAATCTTATCAAAATATTAATTTCTTTATGAACTCATGTCAAAATATCGTTTTCTCACTATGAAATCTAAGTTAAAGTATCATTTCTCATTATGAAATCTTGTCAGAATATTATTTTCTTAGTATGAAATCTTGAAGCGTCATTTTTTAATCACGCAATCTTGTCAAAGTATCATTTTCTCATCGTGAAATCTTATATCATTTTCTCTTTATGAAATCTTATCAAAGTATCATTTTGTCATCATGGAATCTTCTAAAATATCATTTTCTCACTATAAAATTTTTTCAAAGTGTCATTTTCTCGTTACGAAATCTTGTCAAAGTAACATTTTCCCATCATGAATTCTTGCCAAAATATCATTTTTTCATCATGAAATCTTGTGAAAATATAATTTTCTCACTATGAAATCTTATCACAGTATTATTTCCTCATTATGGTATTATTTCAAAGCGTAATTTTCTCACCACGAAATCTTGTCAAAGTGTCATTTTCTCATCACAAAATCCTGTCAAAGTATCATTTTGTCATCATGGAATCTTCTGAAAGTATCACTTTCTCACTATGAAATCTAGTCAAAGTGTCATTATCTTATCACGAAATGTTGTCAAAGTATCATTTTCTCATTACGAAATCTCGTCAAAGTATCATTTTGTCATCGTAGAATCTTGTTGAAGTATCATTTTCTCATCGTGGAATCTTGTAAAATAATCATTTTCTCACTATAATATCTTGTCAAAGTATCATTTTCTCATAGTGAAATTCTGTCAAAGTAGCATGAAATTTTGTCAAAATATCATTTTCTCATCATGAAGTCATGGAATCTTGTCAAAGTATCATTTTCTCATACTGAAATCCTGTCAAAGTATCATGAAATTTTGACAAAATATCATTTTTTTATCATGAAGTTATGGAATCTTGTCAAAGTATCATTTACTCATCATTAAATAATGGAAGCTTGTCAAAGTATCATTTTCTCATCGTGGAATCTTGTCAAAGTATGATGTTCATAATAAAAAGTTACGAGATGTAAGTTGACATACCAAGAAAAAAAATTGTTTCATTTCGAATAAAGAATAATGTCTGCTAAAATAGACTATGGATAAGTACTTTATTAGGTAGGTAGGGATTTTAACAGTACACACTCGTATGATCTTGCGCACTACGTAAAGGGGAAATTATTAAAAGTTAATTTATTTAGAAGCCATCGTCCAGAAAATATTTTATAAAAGTGACTTAAATCCAATAGAATTGAGTTCAATAATATGTTTTTAAATAATTACGTAGATAATTTTACGAAAATTCTTAACCGGCCAGTTAAGGATTATTGCATAAATGTGCATTTGACGTTTAAACGAAACAATATTACCAAAATGAAATATATCCACACAGCTAATTTGTGCAATCTTTGTATACAGAAGTTGCATATAAAATTAGCACGAGAAGCAACTAAATGAAATTGTACCTATTTTTCAGATAATCAGTCTAAATTCCGAATTTTCGTTTTGCTTAAACAATATTGAAAGAGCACTGGATTTTCATTTGTGTTGATAAACAAAGCATTTTCGTTACACCACGTATACAATCGATTAAAATTTGCATAACTAAACAGTCCGTTGAATTGTGTGTAGCGATGTAAAGTTTCAAGTCACCAGCGAACAATAAGAAACGGACTCTTGAAAATATTGAATCTATGTCATTGAAATTTTTTGAAAATAAAACAGGACCTGAGTGGGATCCTTGAGGCACCCTACAATATTTTGAGATATCTGTTTAGATATCTTCACGGATAGATTTCTTGGTGTTGAGTGCGTCTCAAACAAATTGAACAGATTTCATTTGATCTGGTATATCGGCCTAAAGCCAAAAGGCGAGTTGAAAAATCGAATGTTCGACGCAAGTTGTGTTCTTATTCTGATCCCCTTTTGGGGCATAGGGTGGAATTTGCTGTAGCTGACCTAGAAGAACGCTCTGCCTGAGGTGTTAATTTAAATTAATTTTCATAAGTGGTAGATACTCTAAGTATCGCCCTGGTGAAAGACAACCATTCAAAAACGAAAGGTTGCTTGAAATGGCTTTAGCCGTGTTTGGTGACCAGATCTGAATAGCCAGGAACTTCCCAACCTTTCTCTTCCCAATCTCCTTTTCCTCCCCGCTGCCTTCAGCCTCACAAATACCCTATTTAGGGATGCCATAGTCTCACTGGCTCTAGACGGTTGGGAGCGGTTCAAAAAAATTAAAAATATCTTCACATCATTAAAAATGTAAAAATTCTAAAGTTCGGTCAAAACTATTTAAAACTGTTAAAACACTGAAAAGTGATGTTTTATAATCTTTGTTTGGTCTTATTTGAACATTCTCGCATAGCACATATCACCATCATGTTTGATTTATTTGTATAACCGCTGCAAGTATTTTAATCAACACAAATATAGGAAATAACCTCAAAATCCGCCGACGTTAGGTATACGACTCGATGATGTAAAGTTAGCGCGAACGGAGAATTCTTACACACTTAGAAGTGTTGCGATATTATGTGACGACTTTTCTTGTCTCTTTCTCTCTCACGGTATACGCCGTGAAAACCCGGAGAAAGTGATTTATTGCAAATTTGTATAGGTTGGGTAAAATTATATTTCTCTCTCTCTCTCCATATATATTCTTACTCCGAGATTATTGTTTTGAACTCCGCTGCAGCTGGACAGTTTGAGGAGCCCGGCTGTCCGACGCTAGTGGCCGTATCTGACCTGCGCCAACCTCGGAAGATAATGGCAACACTGAGATCGGGAGGCCGCCACGAGTTATGTCAACATCGACACTTTAACGAGTCAATATTGCCACTGTCAAATGTGACCGGTTAGTTGGTCAAGCGGTCCAAGGCTACGGGTTCCCACGCAAGTATCGCGGGTTGTAGAGTAAGATTTTTCCTCAATGATGGCGACAGCACGGCCTCCGCGGTCGAGTGGTTAGGGTGCTCGACTGCGAATCTAGAGGTTGAGGGTTCAAACAAATTTTATTCTAGTAACGTTAAGTAATTTTATTCATGCGCATAAAATGGCAGAGGAAGGATGAAAGCAGACTGAATGCTGTAGAAATGAGATGCCCGTATGGCTAGCAGTCCACAATGGAGTGCTGATACCAACCCTGATGTGTGGCAGTGAGGCGTGGAGCTGGCAGAGGAAGGATGAAAGTAGACTGAATGCTGTAGAAATGAGATCCCTGTGTAGCTAGCAGTCCACAATGGAGTGCTGATTCCAACCCTGATGTGTGGCAGTGAGGCGTGGAACTGGCAGAGGAAGGATGAAAGCAGACTGAATGCTGTGGAAATGAGATCCCTGTGTGGCTAGCAGTCCACAATGGAGTGCTGATACCAACCTTGATGTATGGCAGTGAGGCGTGGAGCTGGCAGAGGAAGGATGAAAGTAGACTGAATGCTGTGGAAATGAGATCCTTGTGTAGCCAGCAGTCCATAGTGGAGTGCTGATACCAACACTGATGTGTGGCAGTGAGGCGTGGAACTGGCAGAGGAAGGATGAAAGCGGACTTAACGCTGTGGAAATGAGATCCCTGAGACGTGTGTGCGGTAAAACCATGTATGACCGTATTAAGAAAATGTGGATATCCGTGTATTAAATGTGAATGCAAGACTGATGTGAGCGCAATGAATAGGATCGAGAAAAGGACGCTTAGATGGTTTGGGCATGTGGAACGAATGAACGAAGAAAATAATGTGAAAAGAATGTATGATGCGAAAGTGAATGGAAGAAGATGTAGAGGACGCCCGTGGAACACATGGCACGATCAAGTTAATCAAATACTTGAATCGGGTCATGTGAAGAGTCAGAATAGCAGAAGAGTATGTATGAGACGATGTATGAATGTGAATAAAGCAAGGAGTGTGTGCGGAAGGAACCTGCGGATAAACCGCATGAGCGTTAGTTAGTTAAAATAATACATAGTGTATTTGCGGCACGTTCCAGAGTGGTAGATACTCATAGTATCGCCCTGGTGAAAGACCACCATTCAGAATCGAAACGTTGGCTTTACCGTGTTTGGTGACCAGATCTGAATAACCAGATACGTTTCAACCTTCCTCTTCCCCATCTCTTTCCCCTCCCCATCTCCTTTCAGCCTCACAGCATACCCCCATGGGGATCAGGGGTGTTATAGTCCTACTAGCTCCAGACGGTTGGGAGCAGCAGGGACTCTTGTGCGGTGTGAAACTATAATTTGTCAACTTATTCCGTTACCTTGGAAACCGATGAAAATAAATCTGAAGCATCATCGTCTATTGGCTTCTGGATGAAGGTCTCCCAAGATTCATTAATTCAGAGTTTCACAAAAATATGAAATAAAATTACATTGTAGGCTTGCGCAACGTTACAGAGTGGTTGATTGCTTGAAATGGCTTTATCCGTGTTAGGTAAACAAACCTTTATATCTCAAATAGCTAGGTTTTTCCCAACCTTCATCTTTCCCTTCCCGCTTTCGTCAGCCTCACAACATACCCAAATCGTAAAAGTTATCGTAGAACAATCGGGACTCTTGTGCGGTATTCAATTTAAATAATTTAATATTTTACGATGTTGTGCGGAGGGTTTTTTTGAATAAGTACTCGTGTTGTAACCGTTCCACAGTCGAGCTGGCGAAAGAAAAAAACGACCCGTTCTCGTGCGGCTACGAAATGATTGAAGAAGTTTTTTCTTCCTCTGAACGAAGTCTACCTATCAGGTTTTTTTTAATGTTTGATTACCTAACTAACTAACCATCACTCCGTTTCTCCGCAGGGGTAGGCAGATAAAACGGACCGCCATACAACTCTGTCTCGACACACACCCCTTGCTTAATTCACATTCATACATCGTCTTATACATATTCTTCTGTTATTCTGACTCTTCACATGGCCAGACTCAAGAATTTGATTCACTTGATCGTGTCACCGTGTCTTTTTCAGACGTTCCCGACTTATTTTGCGTCATACATTCTTCTCGCACTCCTGTCTTCGCTCATCCGCTCTACATGCCTAAACCATCTAAGCGTCGCTTTTTTGATCTTATTTATTACGCTTACATCAGCCTTGTATTCTTTCTGGATATCCACATTTTTAACACGGTCATACATGGTTTCAGCACACGTACGCCTCGGGGATCTCATTCCTACAGCATTCAGTCTACTTTCATCCTTCCTCTGCCAGTTCCACGCCTCACTGTAACATATCAGGGTTGGTACCAGCACTCCACTGTGGACTGCTACCCACACAGGGATCGCATTTTTACAGCATTCAGTCTACTTGCATCCTTCCTCTGCCAGTTCCACGCTTCACTGTAAGACGTCAGGGTTAGTACCAGCACTCCACTGTGGACTGCTAGCCACACAGTGATCTCATTTCCACAGCATTCAGTCTAATTGCATCCTTCCTCTGCCAGTCCCACGCCTCACCTCCACACATCAGGGTTGGTATCAGCACTCCATTGCGAACTGCTGCCTTCGCTTCTTTGTACATTTTTATTTATTTATACAACAGCATTCTTATATCTGTCTAATCGTCTTGTACCCGACGTGATCAGGTACACAAATAAACTGTAATAGGGTAGCGGTCCCGATCTGTGAAGTGCTCCAAGCAGTCGGTCTCGTTGTAAGGGAGACGACGGGGGTCAACTTGTAGGGCCTCGGCTTTCAAGTGAAGATGCTGCGGGTCTGGTCCAGAGAGAGGTGTAGTCAGGCGGTCCAGGGGGGCAGGCGATGGTCAAATAAAAGTCAGGAGTCAAGTTGAAGGCGATGTCAGGGCGAAGAGAAGTCAAGATGAAGTGATGCTGGCGGAGGATGCTTGTGATCTGCCTTCCTCTGGTTTTTGCGCAATTAATATTGCGCTCCAGAGCGCGACCACGGATTTGGGAGATTTGTATGGGGGAAGTTTGTTTCCCCCTTTCTCTCTCTTTCCGGGTCGCTGGCAATTTTGTGGGATAGATTTAATTAATCTATCCCCTTCTCCTTCCCACCAGCTTTCACCCCAACTTTATTTCGCCCCTCTATCATTTTTATTAAGTTTAAAATATACATATCAAAAATACAGTTTACAAATAATGCCCGGTTTTTTGGGGCTAAACTCTTAATAACTAACTTATCCTAACATTTACATACATAATAACATGACAGTTGTGTAGCTGGGGGCCGAGTTATCACCCCGGTATATTTTATTTGGCCGGGTGATTAACCTGGCCCCCGTGAAAGGGTTATAAAGATCAATTTTCTCCCAGACCCGCTCACGCAAAGATCGATCGGCCAACCGGGATCGGGCCGGGCTACGCGCCGTCATCCCGTTTGTTGTTTCCTTACTCTGGCCAACTTACCTCAAAGAGGCGATTGCTTTGCGTCATTCGGGCTTTATCAAGCCGGGAGAAATATACATTACAATGATTAATCAACATTTCTGAATAATATAAATAATCTTAACGCTACACATTTGTCGTGGACCATGTACGTCCGACACACGTCTATTTACTTCCGCTCTCCAAATTAACGTTACACTTTTTTTTTAAACCGGTTTCCAAAAACGTACCAACAAAAAAGTTGCATAACACAGCGGCGTAACAACCAAATACAAACAGTCAAACAACCACGGCATTTTTAATACCTGTTCGTTGTGCATGCGCCCGCTTTCTGACGGGTTTTAGAAATTCTATTTGCATTGGTACATCGGTGACCTTAGCGTCTTTTTTGAGGCATTCTTCAAGCCTTTTTGACCATTTTTTACGCGGATTCTACAATTTAGCCGTCTGTATCCACTAGGACAATGACATCCCAGACTGGGGCGTATCGCGAGCATAGAGTTGGTAGAGTAGTATCTATCCAAGGCAGTGAAGTCAGTTTTTGATGATCTTAACCTGAATCGGCGCACCTGGGCGTGGCTAAGACCAAGGCTAAGGTATTTATACATCCATTCATATCACATATCGACATAATGTTTTTGTTTATTGGTACAGCCACTTTTTTACAGTATTTTTATCAACAAAAATATAGCATCTAACCTAAAAATCCGTTTAGTTGTGTCAAGTTTAGTGGCAAAATAAAAAATGTGGGCGGAGTCCCGCCGTTAACCAGCGAAAATAGCCAGCTTAAGATCATTACGACAGTATATAGAAGCGTTCCAAGAAATTTGTTGTCTCTTTCTCTCTCATGGTGTACGATGTAAAAACTCGGAAAAAGTGATTTATTACAATTTCGGATGGGTTGGGTAAAACAAATTAGCTATCCCTCCATATATTGTTACTTCAAGATTTATACATCCATTCATATCACATATCAACATAATGTTTTTGTTTATTCGTATAGCCACTTTTTCACAGTATTTTTATCGACAAAAATATAGCGTGTAACCTAAAAAACCGTTTAGTTGTGTCAAGTTCAGTGGCATAATAAAAAAATTTGGGAGGAGTCCCGCGGTGAACCAGGACCATAAGATCATTGCGACAGTATATAAAAGCGGTCTATGAAATTTGCTGTCTCTTTCTCTCTCATAGTGTACGGCGTAAAAACCCGGAGAACGTGATTTATCGCAAGTTTGTGTAGGTTGGGTAAAAATAATTAGCTCTCCCTCCATATGTTGTTACTTCAAGATCGCGAGGCTTGTGAGATTGGGGAGGAGAAGGAGAGGGGAAGAGGAAGGTTGGAAATTAATTAATTGGTTATTTTTATCTGCATTTGCCAAGTCTTTTTGACCATTTTTTACGCAGATTCTGCCAGAGTGGCAACTGTTTTTTACAGTCTGTGGCCAGTGGGACCATGGCATCCCTGACTGGGGTGTATCCCGAGACTCGTGAGATTGGGGAGGAGAAAGTGAGGAGAAGAGGATGGTTGGAAATTAATTAATTGGTTATTGTTATCTGCATTTGCCAAGCCTTTTTGACCATTTTTTACGCGGCTTCTGCAAGAGTGTCAACTGTTTTTTTACCGTCTGTAGCCAGTGGGACCATGGCGGAGAATGGGGAGGAGAAGGAGAGGGGAAGGGAAGGTTGCAAAGTACCCGACTAGGTAGATTTTCATCTACACTCGTCAAGTTTTTTTGGCCGTTTTTTTTTAACGCGGATTTTGCCAGAGTGTCAACCGATTCCACACTGTCTGGATTCGTGAGGCTGGTAAGAGCGGGGATGGGAGGGAGATGGGGAAGAGGAGGGTCAGCGCATTGTTACATCTGCGACTTTAGGGTCATTTTCAAGCAGCAGTCATTCTCCAAGCCTTTTTGACCATTTTTTTAGGCAAATTCTGCAAGAGTGCCAACTGCTTCAAACTATGAATCTCCGACTGGAGTGTATCGTGATGCTGAAGGTAGTGGAGAGGGAAAGAAGATGGGAAGATGAAGGCTGTATAGTCAATAAAATCTTCACTGGCTTAAATGTCCCGAAATAATCCAGTTTAAGCTTTGCTGGATGGTTTTCAAATCAATTAACGGAATGGCTCCGGCTTATTTATCGGAATTGTGTATTCCTGAAGATTCCAATTCGCGACAGTCAACTCTTAGATCGGCAATGTCATCGGCTATCGGAAGGTTGAAGGAACCAAAGCGCACACCAGACACTAAGTTCGGATAGCGCGCTGCAGGAGTGTCAGGTCCTAAAGCCTGGAATGGACTACCACATGATCTGAGAGTAATAAAGGACTCGACAGAGTTCAGATCCAAACTCAAAATCCATTTTTTCAGAAAATCATATCCACAATCAAGATGTAACAAGCCCAATAGAATTTCTGTTCAAACCAAGACAACTTTTCAGACTCTCATTCCTTAAATTCATTAGAAGATTTCCACCATTATCTGTTCCTCACTACGAAAAATCAAAAAATACCTGCGATATACCATATTTTAAATTTGCTCTCATGCCCTAAAAATGAAAAAATAAATAAATATATATATATATATATATATATGTAAGAATCGGCTAAATTCTAAATTATTATGATACAGTGATTGTGTCCTGCCAGAAGTGACCTGCCAGGTAAGTATGTTGCCGTACATGTATATTTGTATAAACTAAGAATAAATATTAAGTAGAAATTAAAATTTGTGTAGCGCCCTTGAGGTGTTTTTCACAAAAACGGCGCTATACAAATTATCAAATATTTATTTATTTATTATTATTAACGCCCTAGTGGGCTTTTACAACAAATTCGTACAATGTATTGATGTTGACAGGTAAAGTATTATATAATAGTACATGATACATTAAAAAATAAAACAAAAAGTATATGCTTCTTGAAAAAATCAAAATAAATATATAACCAGTGGTAAATACAAAATGCAATATGAAAATTACGATAATACAATAAAAACATAGAAAAGAAAAATACATATTCACAATTGTCTGGTAGACTCGTATATTTCAGTGAAGTATTTGTGAAGAGTAGCTATACAACTCCGATCTGAATCTCATGATTTAATACAGAAAAATATCAACATAACTAAATTGGTTTCCAAGCCTGTGTAACCTTTGGACTGGGGAGTTCATTGCATAGTTGGCTCTTGATGAATCAACATGAAACAACTCAGAAAGTCTTGTGTCACGATTAGGTACACGGAACGTTATCAGCTTATTTAAATCAGGTGCATCCAGTACACCGTTAACCAGTTTGAATAAGAGGACTAGGTCACTCGTGGTTCTTCTACAAGATAAGTTAGTTATGTTTAATATTTTCATTAAGCTAGTATAATTAATTTGTTCAATAGGTAATGAGAGTTTAAAGTTGATGAATCTAAGAAATTTATGTTGGACTCTTTCAATTTTCAGTTGATGATTTTTATAGTATGGAGACCAGATCGTTGAGTTGTATTCTATTATCATTATATGGTCGTAAAGTTTTTTTGGACAATTTTTAAGTGAATTCTGCGAGAGGGTTAACCGCTCTCTACTGTCTGAATCCAGTGAGAGTATGGCGTCCCCGATGAGGCTGAAGGCTGTGGGAGGGGGAAGGAGACGGGAAAGAGGTAGGTTGAGAAGTGGCTGGCTGTTTTGGTCTGGTCACCAAGCCCGGCTGGGAGCAGTTGGGACTCTAGTGCGGTATTCACTAAAAACAAAGTTTAAAAATGAATTTTGTACACTCTATGAGTTGCTTCTATCAATTATTCCTAGTGCGGCCTACTTGCAGTCTTCCTCTAGAACGCTGTGTTTTATGCGGAAGCTGGTCTTCCGTCAAAGTTGGGTACTCTGTCTAGAGGCTGATTCACACCAACGTCGTTTTGACGGCCTCCATGGTTGAGTGGTAAGACGCTCGACTACGAATCCAAAGGTCGCGGGTTCAAACCCGGCGTGCGCCAATTACTTTTTTTAATTAATATGTGTCATAACACATTTAATTCATGTAAAAAATAATAAAAAGTATATTTGCGGCACGTTCCAGAGTGGTAGATACTCTAAGTGTCGCCCTGGTGAAAGACCACCATTCAGAATCGAAACGTTGCTTGAAATGGCTTTAGCTGTGTTTGGTGACCAGATCTGAACAGCCAGGTACTTCCCAACCTTCCCCTTCCCAATCTCCTTCCCCTCCCCACTACCTTCAGCCTCACAACATATCCTATTTGGGAATGCCATAGTCTCACTGGCTCTAGACGGTTGGGAGCAGTTGGGACTCTAGTGCGGTATTCATTAAAAACAAAGTTTAAAAATGAATTTCGTACACTCTATGAGTTGCTTCTACCAATTATTCCTGGTGTGGCCTACTTGCAGTCTTCCTCTAGAACGCTGTGTTTTATGCGGAAGCTGGTCTTCCGTCAAAGGTGGGTACTCTGTCTAAAGGCTGATTCGCACCAACGTCCGGTTCCGCTCAGTGCCGATATTGTTCCGCAAGAAAACTTATTGATATGGTATGAATATCAATCAAGAGTATGTGCCAAGACAAATTTGTGTGGCAGTATATCCTTCTGCCCACCCTTGTGATATTTAACTACTTAGTTAAATAATTATTTTGAAGTGTAAAAATACTTACATCGCAGATTTATTTATTTTTTAAACCATTTTTTTATCACTAAATAATATTTTTAATAATTAATAATTAATAAAAATATTATTTAGTGATAAAAAAATGATTTTTTTTTAAATAAAAAAATGCGATGTAAGTATTTTTACACTTCAAAATAATTATTTGTAACTAAGTAGTTAAATATCAAAAGGGTGGGCAGAAGGATGTACTGTCACACAACTTTGTCTTGACACATACTGCTTGATTGATATTCATACCATATCAATAAGTTTTCTTGCGGAACAATATCGGCACTGAGCGGAACCGGACGTTGATGTGAATCAGCCATTATTCACTAGGAGTATGATTTCTTCAGTATGTATTCATGTTAATTTGTTTACACGGGTCAACAACGTTTACGAGTGTGATCCGTACACTCGCCCACGGACATACACACTTCCGTTATGATACCGCTCCAGTGTCCAGCCGCGTTGTTCCTAATCTCAATTTAACGCGCGGCGTAGATTCATCGTTCCGATCTCCCAACACACAACGTCGCATAAAAAAAACCGTCGAGGGCCTCGACCTTGCAGTAAGAATACGTATGGAGAGAGATTAGATGGTTCGGGCATGTAGAGCGAATGAACGATGAAAGGAGTGTGAAAAGAATATATGATGCGAAAGTAAATGGAAGAAGAAGTCGAGAGAATTGAAAGGAGACTGAATGCTGTGGAAATGAGATCATTGAGACGTATGTGCGGTAAAACCATTTAAGACCGTATTAAAAATGTGGATATCCGGAAAGAATGCAAGGCTGATGTGAGCGCAATGAATAGGATCAAGAAAGGGACGCTTGGATGGTTTGGGCATGTAGAGCGAATAAACGAAGAAAGGAGTGCAAAAAGAATACACGATGCGAAAGTGAATGGAAGAAGAAGTCGAGGACGCCCGAGAACGACATGGCGCGATCAAGTAAATCAAATACTTGAATCGGGTCATGTGAAGAGTCAGAATAACAAAAGAGTATGTATGAGACAATGTATGAATGTAAATGAAACAAGGAGGGTGTGCCAAGAGAGAGTTTATATGGCAGTCAGTCCTCTCTGCTTACCCCTGCGGGGAAACGGCGTGACGGTTGGTTAGTTAGTTAGTTAGATAAATATTTTTACCCAACCTATTCAAATTTAGAATAAATCACTCCCTCCCGGTTTTTACGTCGTAATCCGTGAAAGAGAAAGCAAGGAGTGTGTGCCGAGACAGAGCTGTGTGGCAGGCCATCCTCTCTGCCTACCCCTACGGAGAAACAGCGTGATGTTAAAAGCTAGTTAGGTTGAAACTATCGTTCGAAGAAGGTACAGCAAAGCTTCAAAGGAAATCTCAAGGATTCAATAATAGACAGGAGGTATGGCCTTGCGAAAAGGTGTAGTCAGGATTGTTGACTTTTCCCTGACTCGGGCGTGCCTAGGGTTTTCATGGACACACCTTTTTACGTCCATTCATAGCACATGTCCACATAATGTAGCGTTTATTTGTACAGCCAATCTTTCACGGTATTGTTATCAATACAAATATAGGATATAACCCTCAGAGCAATAATATACAAGATAGAGCGCTGCTGTAGTCAGTTTTGATAAGCTTTACCGGACTCGGCTAGAACTGGGCGTGGCTAGGACTAGGGCTAGGGTATTTATACATCTATTCATAGCACATGTTGAACTATTCAATGAAGCTGCATCTACCATAGATATATTTAGATGCACATATATAGAGTTCTGTCATTATCTCTCGATATACGTACAAGAGTGACCGTTGGGTACATATTTAATATTTTTTAAACACCTGTTTACACTTGCCAATTCAACGATTATCTCGTAACATGTGTATAAGAATGACCTCTCTTATATCTTATCTTTTCTTGTTTTTCATTGCTAACCTTATTCGCGTTATTATATCACATATAGTGCGTCACACTACTTCAGTTTGTACTTATATGACTCCTTTGGATATATAATACCTTGTCTATATGTGAGATGTACATAAATGTTTAATTTCTCTTTTTCACACTATGCATGTATCTACAATATTTTTGTATCATTCATCTCTTAATGTATTTGGTGAACAACTGTTTTTTTATGAGATCTTGTTAAATAAACAAATGATGTTTTTGTTTATTCGTACAACCACTTTTTCACAGTATGTTTTAAACAAAAATATACCATATAACCTAAAAAACCGCCGAGTTGTGTCCATTTATGTCGCATATCAAAACGTGTGGGCGGAGTCAACGGAGACGCGGGACACCAATAACATTCTAACAATACTTTAAAGCGGTGTAATAATTTGGGAAAATATGCCGTCTCTTTCTTTCTCATGGTGTGCGATGTGAAAACCCGGAGAAAGTGATTTATCCCAAATTCGTATAGGTTGTGTAAAAAGAATTAGCTCTCTCTTCATATATTGTTACTCCAAGGATATAACCTCAAAAACCGTTGAGTTAGTCTCGAGCTTAGAGTAACAATATAGAGAGACCGTCCTAATTATGAGTCGAATCGTTCATACTCGCAAAATATAGCTCTCTCTTTATGCTCGTTTCTATAGACATATGAGAAAAAGAGACAAACAATTGTTATTAAGAACATATGATTTGGGGCGTGCTAAAAGCCGTGTAACCATTTTTTCAATATATTACTAACTTCACAGTAGTTGACTTGTCAGTCGAATTGACAGACAAAAAGCTTAAAATATATAATTACTTAAGTGAATTTAGTGCAATATTAAAAAAAACGATCTTGCTATATGTGCAGTTGTTGGTTGTTTCAACTGAAGTAACAAAGGACCAAAAAAATCAGTTTCCACAGGTATTTATAGTCAATATAATATTTAGTCAATCTTTGCATTATTTGTTTCGATATAATAAACTCCCGTTTAAAATGAGTTTGAATGCATTCCTTACATGTTTTACTTCGATAGATACACGGGATTCTGACGTAAATTTGTTTGAATGGGGATTCCCTGATTAGTCCAACATCTGAACGTATCCATGTCTCTTTCTTTCTCATGTAGCAACTCAAAATTGTTCGCGAACAGATAAAGACGGAATAATGTTTATCTTTACGGTTTCCTTCGCATCCGATTGGCTGGAAGCATTTACGTCATACCTCCTTTGGTCAATGCTTGGTCAAAAAGTAGCGTCAAAATTTCGCAAAGTTAGGTCTCTATATATTGTTACTCTAAGGTCTCGAGGGCGCAGTCGCCGAAGACGCGGGAGTCGGAAAACATGCTTACATACCTAAAAGTGGTGCGATACTATGTGACAACTTGTCTCGTCTCTTTCTCTCTCATGGTGTACGACGTAAAAACCCAGAAAAAGTGATTTATCGTAAGTTTGTATAGGTTGGGTAAAAATATTTACCTCTCTCTACATATATATTTTTGCTCTGAGTTCCATTCTGTTAGAAATTACCAATGCATTGTCGGCATACAACAGGATATATTTTTCCAGAATATTCATTTTCGCGTTTAACAGCAAAATACGATAGTATTATGTAGACTAAGTCAGTTCTGGGAATAATTCAATGAACAGCACTTCGGGGAAAATAATGAGTAAACAAATATTTTAACTTACGTCATTATCAGTTGATATTCACTCGAGTCGATTTGCAAAAAGGAGCCAATTTCGTAAATACTCTAAGTATCGCCCTGCCAAACTACCACCGTTAAAAATCGAAAAGTAGCTTGAAATTGCTTTAGCCATGTTTAGGGACCAGATCTAGTGGTCTGAAAATTTGTACTTTGTCTTCCCTGAATGTGGTATGTTGTGGGGAAGGGAAGGAGACGGGAAAGAGAAAGGCTAAGAAATTCTCAGCTGTTCAGATCTGGTCAGCAAACTTGGCCAAAGTCATTTTAAGCAACGTTTTAATTTGGAATGGTGATTTTTTGCCAGGGCGATAATCGGAGTATCAAACAAGTTGTGACATGGCACAAAATGATTTAAGAAAGTTTATTTTCGCGCGCTGGGTTTCGAACCCGCGACCTCTGGGTTCGTAGTCAAGCCTCTTGACCACTCGACCATGTGGAGGCCGTCAAAAGAGCTGTTGAATAGCCAGGTACTTTGTAACCTTCCTCTTTCCCTTCTCTTTCCCTTTCTCACTCCATTCAGCCACACGACTTACCCCAACTGGGGGTATCATAGTCCTACTGGTTCCCGAAAATTAACTGTCGTGCTGTATATGCTTCTCTATGATATTATTTACAGAAACAAAAAAAAACAAAAACAAATAAGGTGGCCACCGAGAATTGAACTCGGTATCGTTAAAACAGCATTTTGTTCAATCGGATCGGAAAATTGGTGTCTGGGATATGATTTCGTGCATGGACACGTGTCGAATCCGAAAAGCCGAAAATTGTGGGCTCGTTTACACGTGAGCAGCTCGCAACATCCGGCCGCCACGAATGTTAAAACGACACTAAGACAAACCTTCATCCTTCCTCTTCAAAATGAGACTAATATGGGGACGATACGTCTGCTTTTTTTTTAATCTGAGTTATTGAAATCGGAAATTACTTTGACAGAAACTGTCGCTCGTTTCGGGTTAGATTTCCTTCTCATGTCCGGGATCGATTTTATAAAACATTTTGCGAGAGCAGCACTAACCTATATTCTTCCTCTTTAAAACGAGACTAATATGGCGACGCTACGTCTGTTTTTTATCTGAGTTATTAAAATTGGAAATTACTTCGACAGAAACTGTCGCTCACTCAGGCATGATTGCCTCTATATCCGTCATTGATTTTAAAAACGTTTTTTGGGAGCAGCACCAGCGCAAACCTTCATCCTTCCTCTTTAAAACGAGACTAAGGTGGCGAAGCTACGTCTGTTTTTATCAGTTATTAAAATTGGAAATTACTTTGACAGAAACTGTCGCTCGTTTTGGGTGAGATTGCCTTCTTGTATCCAGCATAGATTTTTAAAACGTTCCAATTAATCGAAAATAAGTGTTTTGTCTTTAGTAAAACAGGACAGCTGTCCCATGAACGCGAGAGTCCCCTCTCCGCACCTCGCACCTCCCCGATCTAAATGGAACAAGAATTCAAGCCTCCTAGCCTCAGAGTAATAATATACCAAGAGGGAGCGCTATTATAGTCAGCATTGATAATTTTTGCCTGACTGGGGCGTGGCTTAGGCTAAGGCTAGGATATTTATACATCCATTCATAGCATATGTCGACATGATGTTTTTGTTTATTTGTATAACCACTTTTTTACAGTATTGTTGTAAACGAAAATGTAGGATATAACCTAAAAAACCGTTGATTTCTGTCCTGTTATGTCGCATAACAAAACGTAGTGGGCGGAGTCGCCGGAGACGCGGGAGACGCAGTGCATGCTTGCATACCAAAAAGCGGTGCTACATTGTGTGAGAACTTGTCGTGTCTCTTTCTCTCTCACAGACGACGCCCGAAAAAAGTGATATATATTCTTGCTCTGAGCTCCTAGCCCTCAGACTGCACACCTAAGAGTATATAGAGTGGTATCTATCCAAGGCAGTGTGGTCAGTTTTTGATGATTTTTACCTGACTCGACGCACTTGGGCGCGGCCAAGACTGAGGCTAGGGTGTTCATACATCCATTCATATCACACATCGACATAATGTTTTTGTTTATTCGTATAACCACATTTTCACAGTATTGTCATCAACGAAAATATAGCATATAACCAAAAAAAACCGATTAGTTGTGTCAAGTTAAGTGGCATACTAAAAAAATGTGGGCGAAGTCCCGCGGTGACCCAGGAGCCCAAGATCATCGCGACAGTGCATAGAAGCGGTGTATTATATTTGTTGTCTCTTTCTCTCTTATGGTGTACCACGTTAAAACCCGGAGAAGGTGATTTATCGCAAGTTTGTTTCGGTTGGGTAAAAATAATTAACTCTCTCTCCATACATTGTTACTCCAAGTCTATGGCCACCTCTCGGAAGTAATCTGTGTTTTGTTTATATCTAGTAATTCCAAGTAAAACAATAAACCAATCATAATTCAGCGTATTTTAATGCGCGTAATTTTATTAAAATTGTTTTGAAAGATAATGGTGGTGAGGTCAAACAAACATCTATTTTTTTGCGATTAGTATTATTATTGATATTTTAGATTAATAATGAATACATAATAAAATACATTGAAATCTCAGAGGAATAATATTGAAGAGGCAACGTTGCTGTAGTCAGTTTTGCCTGACTCGGCTAGACCAGGGCGTGGCTAGGACTAGGGCTAAAGTATATAGACATCCATTCTTCCACATTTATTTTTTATTACCAAGCATAATACATGGTAAATAATATAAAACAAGGATTATACATTACAATGTATAATTATTATTAATAAACCACATTTGGTCAACGGAGTTTTAGGTACATTGCGAGAAGAATCTTCAATGTTCTTCCAGAAAATTTAAAACAAAGTCAAACATTAAATAATTTCAAACATAACATAAAAACTTGGATTAATAGCAAAGACAGAGCATTTACCGGTGCACTCACCCAAATTCGAAGTCATTGAATAAACCAATCACAGAACAAATAATTACTTATTTATATATGTACGATTTTATTTTACTATTTTTATATTAATATTAAATCACACTTTCAAATAACATTAACCATAGATTAATTTAATTTGAAGTAACCAAAACAATCGGCAAAAATTACTGCCTCAACACAGGCTTGCCTAGTGAGGCAGATTACGAGAAAAAAAAGTAATAACTGTATCCAAATATACAAAAACTAAGTTATATGTATTAAGCAAATACGGAGAATGGTCTATATTTCTATTTAATAAATGTTTCTGTAAAATATATTTGTATACTTGTGTCGGACGCGATAGCCACGATGGCAGTTCCTTCGACAATGTGTAGTATTTAGATTATTTTTTATTATGTTCATCAATCATTTTAAATGTATATTTTTCCCGGCTTGATAAGCCCTAATGACGCAAAGCAATCAGCCCTTCGGGCTGGGTCGGCCAGACTAGGGAAATAACAAACGCAATGACGAGCGCGTAGCGCCGACCAATCCAGGCTGGCCTAACACGTCTTGCGTGAGCGGGTCCGGGAGAAAATTAATCTGTCTAACCCTTTCACGGGGGCCAAGTCAATCACCCGGCCAAATAAAATACACCGGGGTGATAACTCGGCCCCCAGCTACACAACTGTTATAAATGTATGTATGTAAATATTAGGATGAGTTAGTTATTACGAGTTTAACCCTTAAAAAACGGGGCATTATTTGTAAATTGATTTTTTGTACCTCTTTTGTGAAACTAATAAAAATGATAGAGGGGCGGAATAAAGTTGAGGTGAAAGCTGGTGGAAAGGAGAGGAAGCTAAAAATCTCTCATACAAAGCTCTCACACCCCGGCTGCGCGCTCCCGTGGCAATTATATATTGCGCAAAAACGGGAGAAAAGGCAGATCACCAGCATCCTCCGCCAGCATCACTTCATCTTGACTACTCTCCGCTCCTCGACTTGACCATCGCCTGCCCCTCTGGACCGCCTGACTACACCTCTCTCTGGACCAGGCCCGCAGCATCTTCACTTGAAGTAGAGCCCTACAAGTCAACCCTGTCGTCTCCCTTACAACGAGACCGACTGCTTAGAGCACCTCTCAGATTGGGACCGCCACCTATTACAGTTTATTTGTGTGCCTGATCACGTCGGGTACAATACTGTTTACAATGTATACTCTAAACGTCCATAGGGTTAATTGGCTGCTGTTTGATAATTTTATATTCTTTACCCCCATTGAATTTATTGGCTGTTGTTTGATTATTTGAGACTCTTAACGTCCATAGCGTTAATTGGCTACTGTTTGATCACTTATCATTCTTAACCCCCATGTTTTTAATAGCTGATGTTTGATTTTTTGAGACTCTCAACGTCCATAGCGTTAATTGGCTGCTGTTTAATCACTTGTGATTCTTTACCCCCAAAGAAATTAATTAGCTGCTGTTTAATTATGTAAGTCTCTTAACTTCCATAGCGTTAATTGGCTACTGTTTGATCACTTATCATTCTTAACCCTCATGTTTTTAATAGCTGCTGTTTGATTATTTGAGACTCTAAACGTCCAAAGCGTTAATTGGCTGCTGTTTGATCACTAGTGATTCTTAACCCCCATTGTTTATATTAGCTGCATTCAAATCTTTTGAGACAATTGAAGTCAAAAGCGTGAATTGGCAACTGTTTGATCATTTAAGATTCTTTAAACCCATTGTTTTTTTAGCTGCGGTTTTATCTTATGAGATTCTTAACATTCATAACGTTAATTGGCTGCTGTTTGATCACTTATGATTCTTTAACGCCATTGTTTTTACAAGCTGCTGTTAGATCTTTTGAGACTCTTAACGTCCATAGCGTTAATTGGCTGCTGTTCGATTATTTGAGACTCTGACTGTCCATAGCTTTAATTGGCTGCTTGTTGATCACTTATAAATCTTGAACAAACATTCTGTTAATAAGTTGCTATTTTATGTTTTGAGATTCTTGACGTCCATAACATTAATTGGCTGCTGTTTGATCACTCATGATTTTAACCCCCGTTGTTTTGATGAGCTTTATGTGTTAGATCTTTTGATACTATTAACGTTCATAGCGTCAATTGGCTGCTGTTTGATTATTTGAGACGCTTACTGTACATAGCTCTAATTGGCTGCTGTTTGATCACTTATGATTCTTAACTCCCATTGTTTTTATTAGGTGCTGTTAGATCCTTTGTGACTCTTAACGTCCATAGCGTTTATTGGCTGCTGTTTGATTATTTGAGACTCTTATTGTCCATAGCGTTAATTGGCTGCTGTTTGATTATTTGAGACTCTTACTGTCCATAGCGTTAATTGGCTGTTGTTTTATCACTAATGATTCTTTAGTCCCTTTGTTTTTATTAGCTGCTGTTAGATCTTTAGAGACTCTTTACGTCTATAGCTTCAATTGGCTGCTGTTTGATTATTTGAGACTCTCACTGTCCATAGCGTTAATTGGCTGCTGTTTGATAATTTTATATTTTGTATCCCTATTGAATTTATTATCTGCTGTTTGATTTTTTGAGTCTCTTAACCTCCCTTTCGTTGATTGGCTGCTATTTTATCATTTAAGACTCCTTACCTCCATTGTGTTAGTAAGTAACTCTTTTATCTTTTGAGATTATTAACCTCCATAGCGTTAATTGGCTGCTGTCTGATCACTTATGATTCTTAACTCCTATTGTTTTTATTAGGTGCTGTTAGATCCTTTGTGACTCTTAACGTCCATAGCGTTTATTGGCTGCTGTTTGATTATTTGAGACTCTTATTGTCCATAGCGTTAATTGGCTGCTGTTTGATTATTTGAGACTCTTACTGTCCATAGCGTTAATTGGCTGTTGTTTTATCACTAATGATTCTTTAGTCCCTTTGTTTTTATTAGCTGCTGTTAGATCTTTAGAGACTCTTTACGTTTATAGCGTTAATTGGCTGCTGTTTGATCACTTATGATTCTTAACCCCATTGTTTTTATTAGCTGCTGTTTTTAGATTTTTTGTGACTCTTAACGTCCATAGCGTTAATTGGCTGCTGTTTGATTATTTGAGACTCTTACTGTCCATAGCGTTAATTGGCTGCTGTTTGATTATTTGAGACTCTTGTCGTCCATAGCGTTAATTGGCTGTTGTTTTATCACTAATGATTTAATTTTAGTCCATTTATGATTTTGTTTTTTATTAGCTGCTGTTAGATCTTTTAGAGACTGCTGTTTTTTACGTCCATAGCGTTAATTGGCTGCTGTTTGATTATTTGAGACTCTTACTGTCCATAGCGTTAATTGGCTGCTGTTTGATAATTTTATATTTTTGTATCCCTATTGGTCTTATTATCTGCTGTTTGATTTTTGAGTCTCTTAACTGTCCCTTTCGTTGATTGGCTGCTATTTTATCATTTAAGACTCCTTACCTCCATTGTGTTAGTAAGTAACTCTTTTATCTTTTGAGATTATTAACCTCCATAGCGTTAATTGGCTGCTGTCTGATCGTTGTTTGCTTATGATTCTTAACTCCTATTGTTTTTTATTAGCTGCTGTTAGATCCTTTGTGACTCTTAACGTCCATAGCGTTTATTGGCTGCTGTTTGATTATTTGAGACTCTTATTGTCCATAGCGTTAATTGGCTGCTGTTTGATTATTTGAGACTCTTACTGTCCATAGCGTTAATTGGCTGTTGTTTTTTATCACTAATGATTCTTTAGTCCCTTTGTTTTTTATTAGCTGCTGTTAGATCTTTTAGAGACTCTTTACGTCTATAGCTTCAATTGGCTGCTGTTTGATTATTTGAGACTCTCACTGTCCATAGCGTTAATTGGCTGCTGTTTGATAATTTTATATTTTGTATCCCTATTGAATTTATTATCTGCTGTTTGATTTTTGAGTCTCTTAAACTCCTTTTTCGTTGATTGGCTGCTATTTTATCATTTAAGACTCCTTACCTCCATTGTGTTAGTGGCTGCTCTTTTATCTTTTGAGATTATTAACCTCCATAGCGTTAATTGGCTGCTGTCTGATCACTTATGATTCTTAACTCCTATTGTTTTTATTAGGTGCTGTTAGATCCTTTGTGACTCTTAACGTCCATAGCGTTTATTGGCTGCTGTTTGATTATTTGAGACTCTTATTGTCCATAGCGTTAATTGGCTGCTGTTTGATTATTTGAGACTCTTACTGTCCATAGCGTTAATTGGCTGTTGTTTTATCACTAATGATTCTTTAGTCCCTTTGTTTTTATTAGCTGCTGTTAGATCTTTAGAGACTCTTTACGTCTATAGCTTCAATTGGCTGCTGTTTGATTATTTGAGACTCTCACTGTCCATAGCGTTAATTGGCTGCTGTTTGATAATTTTATATTTTGTATCCCTATTGAATTTATTATCTGCTGTTTGATTTTTTGAGTCTCTTAACCTCCCTTTCGTTGATTGGCTGCTATTTTATCATTTAAGACTCCTTACCTCCATTGTGTTAGTAAGTAACTCTTTTATCTTTTGAGATTATTAACCTCCATAGCGTTAATTGGCTGCTGTCTGATCACTTATGATTCTTAACTCCTATTGTTTTTATTAGCTGCTGTTAGATCTTTTGAGAGTTTTAACGTCCACAGCGTTAATTGGCTGCAGTTTTATTATTTGAGACTCTCACTGTCCATAGCGTTAATTGACTGCTTGTTGATCACTTATGATTCTTAATTCCCATTGTTTTTATTAGCTGCTGTTAGATCTTTTGAGACTCTTAACGTCCATAGCGTTAATTGGCTGCTGTTTGATTATTTAAGACTCTTACTGTCCATAGCGTTAATTGGCTGCTGTTTGATTATTTGAGAATCTTACTGTCCATAGCGTTAATTGGCTGCTGTGTTATCATTCGAGATTCTGTACGTCCATTGGGTTTATTGGCAACTATTTGTTCATTTAAGATTCTTTGCGTCCAATGTTTTTAATAGCTGTTGTTTTATCTTGTGAGATTTTTACACCATTGTGTTAATTGGCTGCTGTTGGATCATTTTGAGGCCTCCATGTCCATAGTGGTAATTGGCTGACTGTTTGGTCATTTCAAACCCGGCGTGCGCCAATTTTTTATTTAATTATTATGTGTTTAACACATTTAATTCATATAAAAATAATAAAAGTATAATTGCGGCACGTTCCAGAGTGGTAGATACCTTACGTATCGTTAATTGGTGAAAGACCACCATTCAGAATTGAAACGTTGCTTGAAATGGCTTTAGCCGTGTTTGATGACCAGATCTTAATAGCCTGCTGTTTTCCCAACATTCCTCTTCCGAATCCCCTTCCTAGTAGCTGCTGTTCAACCTCACAACTATTTACGTGCCATAGCGTTAATTGGCTCTAGACGGTTGGGAGTGTTAAGACTCTTGTGTCGGCATTCATATTAAAAATGGCTAATGTTTAAAAATTTAAGATTCTCGAATTCCCATTGTGTTAATTAGCCGCTGTTTTGTCAATTTGAGATTCTTTACGTCCATAGCGGTAATTAGCAACTGTTTGATCATTTAAGATTCTTGAACCAACATTGTGTTAGTAAGTTTCTCTCTTATCTTTTGAGATTATTTACGTTCATAGATTTAATTTGCTACTGTTTGATCGTTTTAAATTCTTTACCCTTAATTGAATTTATTAGCTGCTGTGTTATTATTTGAGCTTTTGAACCTCCCCTTCGTTAATTGGCTGCTGTTTTGTCATTTAAGATTCCTCACCTCCATTGTATTGATTGGCTGCTGTTTGGATCATTTAATGTTCTTGAACCTCCTTTGTGTTAATTAGTTGCCTTTTTATTTCTTGAGATTCTTTTTACGTCCATTTAATTTATTAGCTGCTGTTTTGTCATTCTAGGTCGTTTGCATTGATGTGCGAATAAAACTGTTTTAATAATTTTGACGTTCTTTAGCTCATGTTATGTCTATCAGATGCAGTTGTCTCAGTTGACGACTCTTTGGACAGTTTGTTTTTATGATTTGCAGTTTTGATACTGGAATTGATGAATCTTTATTTGAATATATTAGAGGAATCTCCCACAGTTGACGTATTGTAACTTCATTAGTGTAGTAAGGCGTAATTTTGTGACGCAATGTCATTTAGTTTAATTCGTACTCACAAGCTGCATTTCTTTAACTTTACCACTTTGATCTACATGTGTTGTTTCACTACTTTTAGCTCCAGTTTTGTAGGTTAGCCGACAGCTTGTAATTTCACTAGTTTTAGCTCCAACTGTGTTCATCAGCTGCAGTTTTGTTATTCTAAAACTTCTATTTAAATTTGAACTTATGAGCTGCAGGTTTGTTATTTCACAACTTTTAGCTCCATTCATGTCCATTAGCTGCAGGTTTGTAATTTCTCAACTTTAAGCTCCATTCATGTCTATTAGGTGCAGGTTTGTAGTTTCATTATTTTTAACTCCGTTCGTGTATATTAGCTGTAAGTTTGTAATTTCACAACTTTTATCTCCATTCATGTTTATTAGCTGCAAGTTTTTAATGTCTTACAGTTTAGCTCCATTCATGTCAATTACCTTCAGGTTTGTTATTTCACAACTTTTAGCTTCATTCATGTCTATTAGCTGCAGGTTTGTTATTTCACAACTTTTGGCTCCATTCATGTCTATTAGCTGCAGGTTTGTTATTTCACAACTTTTAGCTCCATTCATGTCTATTAGCTGCAGGTTTGTTATTTCACAACTTTTAGCTCCATTCATGTCTATTAGCTGCAGGTTTGTAATTTCTCAACTTTAAGCTCCATTCATGTCTATTAGCTGCAGGTTTGTAGTTTCATTATTTTTAACTCCGTTCGTGTATATTAGCTGCAGGTTTGTAATTTCACAACTTTTATCTCCATTCATGTCTATTGGCTGCAGGTTTGTTATTTCACAACTTTTAGCTCCATTCATGTCTATTAGCTGCAGGTTTGTTATTTCACAACTTTTAGCTCCATTCATGTCTATTAGCTGCAGGTTTGTAATTTCTCAACTTTAAGCTCCATTCATGTCTATGAGCTGCAGGTTTGTAATTTCTCAACTTTTAGGTCCATTCATGTCTATTAGCTGCAGGTTTGTAATTTCTCAACTTTAAGCTCCATTCATGTCTATTAGCTGCAGGTTTGTAATTTCTCAACTTTAAGCTCCATTCATGTCTATGAGCTGCAGGTTTGTTATTTCACAACTTTTAGCTCCATTCGTGTCTATTGGCTGTTTATCTTTTTTTTAAATTGCATGCAACCGTTTTTTCTTGAACAGCTACTTTATTCTATAAATTGTTTTCTTACTCCTTCGTGTCACTAAAAAAAAAGTGTGATTAGAAACTGTAAAGATTTTTTTGTCGTGCATAATATTGCATAAAATTGCACAAGTTTTTCTGAAAATGCAAACAGTAATGTCTTTTTAAAAGGCGTACTTTTTAGAGCCGTACTGACGTAAGAAAACTTCAAATATTTATCACTTGACTTGTGCCGAACTTAACGCAATGCAAAATATCTCTACGTACTTTTTTTATTGACAAACGATTGCGGCTCATGTAAGTATGTGAACAGCATGTTTTGAAGATGATTATGATGATGGTGCCTATCGGCACCGCCAGCACACAACAAGTTAATAAAACACTAACTATCAATTAAAATGTTTTTTTATTAATTTTTTCTTCATATTATATCAATATATGTAATTTACAAATTGTTCGCATTGAGTTTATCTTGAAAAAACACGATATACAGGAGTAATTACAATCTAATATAAAAAACTGGAATTACTCTAAAAAGATTTACAATATCAAAATGTCTCATCTCCTTCCCCAACATTGTTGTTAAATTTGGTCTAAGTTCATTGCCGAAATATTAATTAATTGAATATAAAAATTTACGCTACGCTTTGTTCATTTTTTTCACTAAGCAGTTCTTTTCAATTATTTTTAAATCAAGTTTTTCTAATTTTGACTAATCCATCTTGCAGCTGTCTGACCGCATTTTCCACAAAATACTCCAAAAATTAATAAAGTCGTCCGTGTAATGCTTAAAATTCACAGATCTGTTTGAAAATACATGGTAAAACATGTTTAAGCCGCTGGCAATTTTTACCGTTTGCCAGAAACCATCATTTGGCCCAAGTAAAGAGATAAATTCGGAATTAACTTTTGAATTTAGTCAACAGATGGGAGCCTTGCCTATATATATATATATATATATATATACATATTAAATTGTTTTTGATTTATTTCAAGAGATGGCACTCATCAAAGGAATCTTCCTACCGATATTTAAATAATTACAATTTCTCGGTTTTTAATGTGCTTTCCTTTTCAAAAGAAACAAAGCTTAGCAAGTGAGATCTTCTATTTAAATATAATTTTTTTTTGAAAAGCAATTAATTACCTTGTGGTTTAATCAATGACTTTGTTTTTATAATAATATGCTGCTTGAAAGCTTAGATTTGGAGAAAACTGTAAAACTGCTGCAATATTAAATTAACATTAGTGGTACCAACTTACTTACTAACACAGTAAGTAAATAGGTAAAACTTATAAAGTTTTTGCGTTATTTAAAAAAACGTTCACTTACAAAAGTACAAAAAGAGTGAAATAAAAGATTGCATGTTTGTTGAAACCAAGAAACATTCTCATCCATGTGTTTTCAAAACATTACACTTTACACATACTAAATAATCTCGACTCAGAAATGACATGATGAAATACAAACGCAAAATACGAACGATGGTAAATCTGCAAGGCTTAGCGTGGCTGTATTGACGTGCTAACAATCACTTTGTGCACGTCCCTTTTAACCTAACCCAACCAACACCTACGGATAGAGCGTATGTGGGGATCTATCAAGTGGGGGGGGGAAACGAATTTTAGTAATGTTAGGTTGGATTAAGAGGAATTTGGACGATGTACCGTGCGATCCAACTTAACCTAACCCTTACCAACATTGTGTTTCTTTTCCTCCAACTGATAGATCCCCACATACGCTCTATTTTAACTTAATCTAGCCCCGACTCAACAAAATTCCTCTTTTTTACTGTAGGTTGGATCGCAAGGTGCACCCTTCAAACCCCTCTTTTTCTAACCTAACCCAACAGACAGAGCGTATATAAGAAATGGCCAAGTGGGACAAAAGATTTTTTAATTAAAACTCTTGGGTGAGGTTGGGTTAGATTAAGAGCGACATACGCAATGCAATTGTTATCTTCTCGATAGAGTCACGCAAAAATTGCAGATTTATTTCCCATTGCATATTGCGTCTGTAAGTCATTAAACGAAAATGTAGTTTTTTTTATGGTGAGCATCAATGATGATATTTCACAAAAATGGCGCTAAATAAATTAGCCAAGCACTTTCGCTGGACACTTCCGGAGCTTTTCGCGAATCAGTGCCGAAATTGTATTAATTAATTCATTTATTATTAACAATTGTTACAAGAAAACGACTATTTTTCATTGGCGACCGCAGCGACGTGTAAAAAAGTGAAAAAAAAAATACGAAACAGACAACCTTGGCTAAAACACTATAATTATGTGCCAGTTTTACAAACTGACCCCTACTCTTCATGCGATTCATATAACACACCCATCTACCGATTCCCGACATCTGTGGTTAAGCCAAAGTTCCATACAAAATGTCATAGACAAAGCTTTTTTTTAGACACGAACTGTACAAAACTACACCATCTAAAATCAATCCAAACAATAATCTAGACGTATTTACAACGATGGCCATTAGCGGAGGACGATTTATGCAAAATATTAAATGGTAAAGATACTAAAAAGATAATACGTGACAATGCAAGTAATATTATGAAATATTTTCCGTTCCTAACCTCAAAAAACTCAACTCAACACTCAACTTGACAGTGGGTAGTCACTACACATGACAGAGAAACCATTGAAAAATTAATTCCTGGACTTTAGACGGGCAATTTGTTAGCACTATCAGCAAAAGTAAACTGAAATAAATTAATGAAAATTAAATAATAACTTTGTATAAGACCACAGATTTTATTTTATGTTTTGTGACCGACCGGTTTCTTTTAGCCTGGGCATCATCAGGGTACAAAATTAAACTAAACAAAAAAATTGTAGAAACAAACACGGCAAAAAGACCACCGATAATGGAAAATGGTTAAATATAGGTTCGAAAAGAGTAAAAAAATGACATACAGAGGAGAACACGATATAAAATAAATTTTCCAAAAAAAGAACAAACGGTAAAAAACTGTTTTTGGCGGTTTTTTTTTTTAAGTTAATTCAATTTAATTTAATTTTTTTGGACGAATTCTAAACCATAGTGGGGTTACGAATAACCTGACAATATTTTACAAAAACTCCTACTGCCATCGTAAGAAGCGCGAAAGATATTGGAGGACTTAGCCAGCAGAAGAATTGAACATTAATTATTATAACGACACTCGTTGTTATTATCGGTGGGAATCTTCCTGCTCCGACGCGTTTGCCCAATTTATATAAAATATCAGAATAGCTACCGACCGGTCATAACGTTTCAACTATCATAAAAGAAATTGTTTTGTATTTCTATCAAAATAAATAATTTTTAAATGTAAAACTATTTTGAAAGAGACAGATAATACTTGTGTTGAAATGAAAGAGGCAAAACGTCAAGACGGCCTGCATGGTCGATTTCAGTGGTAAGACGCTCTCGACTACGAATCCAGAGGTCGTGGGTTCGAATCCGGCGTGCGCAAACCATTTTTATTTAATCAATATGTGTCAAAACGCATTAAATTGATATAAAAAATAAAATATAGTATTTATACGGCACGTTCCAGAGTGGTAGATACTTCGAGTATCGCCCTGGTGAAAGACCACCATTCATAATTAAAACGTTGCTTCAAATGGCTTTGACCGTGTTTGGTGACCAGATCTGAATAGCCAGGTACTTCCCAACCTTTCCCTTCTTCGTTTCCTTCCCCTCCCCACTACCTTCAGCCTCACAATATACCCCTATTGGGGATGCCATAGTCTCACTGGCTCTATGCGGTTGGGAGCAGTTGAGACTCTTGTGCGGTATTCACGTAAAAAAAAAAAAAAAAAATTGAGAACATGATAAAAGAATGATGAGAAATTTTATTAGTTTACGTAAAATATTGGACTACTCGACAAATTTAATTAGTTAATTTTGATGGCTTCCTTTATTTCTCGTATTTGATGACTAGACTGAGCGAAACCGGTCGGTCGGTCATAATTTTTTTTTTTAAATCTGTGGTCTTAAAAAAATGTATTATTTCATTTTCTTTAAAATATGTCTTTCTACGAAAATATTAAATAAATTAACCAATCATCAATGAAGTTAAAACAATTTAATTTTCTCGCGAGTAATTTTCATTTTTATTTACTGCACAGCTGACAATACAACGTTTACTGGCGGCAACGTGTTGTTTTTCTTCTTAGAAAGTTCTCATAAAAACAAAAAGATAATATTTTGAAGGAAAATTGAAAAAAAATGGCGTCTTTAGTTCCTTTTTTGTCCGCCAGCAAATTACCTACGCCAAGGTGTAAATTATGTCTAATTATGACATAGACAAGACTTTTAATTTTAAAAAAAATCTACAAAACATTTTTGAAAATTAAATTAAAAATTTTTGCATGACCCGACATCCCACATATCGTTTTTTTTTAAAATTATTTTGCACCACAATTCGTTACACGACTGTTACACAGAAAGCAAAACTGTAATTTTTTGCGTGGCTCTATCGACGTGCTGACGATCGCGTTCTGTACACCCCTCTTAACCTAACCTAACCCTTGAAGTAACAATATATGGAGAGAGAGAGCTAATTCGTTTTACCCAACCTATACAGATCTGGGATAAATCACTTACTCCGGCTTTTTACGTCGTGCACCATGAGAAAGAAAGAGACAACATTTTTTCCCGAATTATCACACCGCTTTAAAGTATTGTTAGAATGTTCTTCGTGTCCCGCGTCTCCGTTGACTCCGCCCACACGTTTTGATACGCGAAATAAATTGACATAACTCAACGGTTTATTAGGTTACATGTTATATATATTTAAAACAATACTGTGAAAAAGTAAACTAAAACATTATGTCGACATGCGCTATGAATGGATGTATAAATACCCTAGCCCTTGTCCGCCTAGCCACGCCCAGGTCTAGCCGAGTCTGGCAAACCACATAAAAAAACTGACTACAGCAGCGCTCTCTTTTGTATATTATAATAATATATCTATTGCCCCGAGGAAAAAGCCGTGGCTAGGGTTTTCATGGACACGCCAGATAGAAAGAGACAAAGATATATTAAAAGATGTTGGATTCCCTAATAGGTACCGCCCACATGGAATTCGGACATTTTAGTAAATATATGAGAACAAGATTTGTACACATTCAACAAAACAATATCAATCCACCAATAAAATGATTTATAAAGTCAAAATATCACACGAACACTAACAACAGAAGGTTTGCCTAAATAATGATGGAAGTTTTTTGTTGATTTATTGTCTTTATATCATTACAAAAGTCAAAATTCTAAGACTTGGTCAAAAATATTTAAAACTGTTGAAATACCTCTGAAAAGTGATGTTTTATAATCTTCGTTTGGTCTTATTTGAACATTCACGCATAGCACATGTCACTATCATGTTTGATTTATTTGTGTAACCACTACGAGTATTTTAACCAACACAAGTATGGAAAATAACCTCAAAATCCGTTGATGCAAGTTGTGCGGATCCATGATGCGAAGTTATCGCGGGCGGAGAACACCCTAACATACTTAGAAGTGTTGCTATATTATGTGACGACTTTTCTTGTCTCTTTCTCTCTCGTGGAATACGACGTAAAAACCCGAAGAATGTGTTTGATCGCAAGTTTGTATAGGTTGGGTAAGATATTAGCTATCCCTCTTCATATCGTTATTCCAAGCAATTGTGTCTGTAATAGTAACAAAGTTGTTAAAAACATGTTTATAATAAGTAGAAAAACTTTGTTTGTATTAATAAAAAAATGATAATTATAATAATTAAGTGTTTAATGATTGACATAAAAGAAGCTGTTAGGGTCTTAATAAAAAAAAAGATAACAACGTCATTAATATGTAACAGTAACATAGTTGTTAATGATAGGAATACATTTTTTAAGGTGTTTCTAATGACAATTTTCAAAATAATTATAATAACAAATCTACCAATCAAAATTACAAACTTGTTAATGGCGAAGTTACAGTAGTTGTTATCACTTAAAACAAAACCGTTAGTAAAATGTACAGTTTTTGCTAATAACAGAGTTAAAAATAATAACAACGATGTAACTGGCAACAAAAACGGAAGTTTTAATTACTAATAAAAATAACAAAGTGGTTAATATTACTAGCAAATGGGTTAATGATAATAACAATATAGGGACAGCCAATCGACCGTTAAATCGTTAAAGCTAACAATAATAATTCACATATAAACAGAGAACAACAATATGGCAACACGCAAAGTCGTTTATACAAAATAGACAAAAGTTAAGCATTTTATAAAAATCAAATTTGAAGATGTTAAAACTTCTTAAGGTAATAATAATATTAATCATAGTAACTTCAACTGGCCTCGAAATCAATACAGTAATTCATGAATGTACCAAGCCAAAAACACAATTTTGACGGTCTGCATGGAAACCGTAAAATATAAACTGATATCCTCGAGGGTACTAGAGAAATAAGTATTGATCGTAAACAATTTCACTAGAAGTCTAATTTACACAGTGGAAATCTCTTTATACAAAATTTTAAAAAATCCGGTTTATGGCTATTAAACAGCAGCGAAATGTCGCAAACGGTGAGCTCTGGCGTCGTAAAATTTGAGAAACATGTTTTTCTGCCTGATATTTCGAAGTCACTGTGAAAACGAAAATCTGGGTGCAGGCATGAAACACCAGCAAAAACTGTCGAACGGTGAGCTCTCGCATCATGAAAGTTGCAAAAATAATCCGCCTGGAGTTTATAGGTTGACGAAAAATGTTTTTATCTCTCAGTGTAATTTTCTTGGAAATCTGTATTTATTTGTCAAAAATTGGACAAGGCGCAATGTTGTTTGTTTGCGTTGGAAGCTTTTTTGTTGGAAACCGATTTGTACACTAGTTGAAATACAACACTGCATTAATAAAAAATGTAAACATATTTGCAACTATAGTTGTGCAGTCATTTTTTTTACAACAAACAAAACAACACGACACCCAGACCGGTAATGCCCAAATACCCAAGAATGTCAAATAAATAATTTTACTCCTTCCATAAAAGTTAATACTTCCAGTATCGCCCTGAAACAATACCACAGCTCAGAAAAACAAAGTTGCTCGAAATTACTACAGCCGTATTTAGCGATCAGGTCTGAATAGCCAGCCGCGTCCCGACTTCATTGTGATTATTTCCTAGCATTAACATGAATTTCTCCTAGAATTTAGCGACCTTCATATTATCAAAATCCGTTTTTAATATTTACTTTCAAACTACCTCAGACATTTTCCTACGCGTCGAGCAAGCTAAACTTCTTATGGCGCCGCCTCCTATCGGAGGCCGGCTATCATAAGGGCAATCATCGCCAGACGCTGCAGCCCAAAACAACTCAAACCAAAAATCTATCGTTTTTTAAATATAATAGGAGTTATTCTAGATTTATAATATTTTTAAAAAACTTACAAGTACAAAATATCTTCACTTTAAAAGTGAAATTTAATGAGCTAAAATACGCAATCTTATTTGGTAGGAAAATTTTACTAGGATTTTTAAAAAAATGGTGTGTTTTTCGAAAAAGAGAATTGAAAAATTCAGGAAATTCGTTTACAATTTTTTTCGTGCCAGAGAAACATTTAAAATATAATTAGTTATTATTTATCAAATGCGAATGAGTTGTTTAAAATCACAGATTATAAAACCAGCGTGTGTGGCTTGTCACGGTACACCGTGTACACAACATTTGCAAGTAAACACATGTCTCGTTAACAGTAAATCATGTACACAAAATTTCTCATTAACTAGCTTTTAAATTAAGGTTATATTGCACATACACAAATTATTTCTGGTCAATTTGAAACCATTTTAAGTTTATCGAATAATACGCTAAAAGTATTTCGCGAACACAAAATGTTTATTCAAATAAAAATTGTGTCAACGATTTACAATGTACACAAAAAATAGTTAATTGGTGTTATTGTGCTAGTGGTAAGTTGCAGATTTAAAAATGCATCGGTTAGTTGAACAATATTTTTTAGTTCAATAAACATTGCGTAAGTGGAGTATCATGTACACAATATTGACATTTTACTAAATATCGTGTAACTGACTTATCTGTTAACCTTGTAGGTTGTAAATTAATTTTAAAATAATGGTTTTTGTGTATGTTTTTTTAAATTGTTAGGTGGAAAAGCTGTTCGGCCATGTATTTATTTCGTTGAAGATGTAAAGATTTAAAGTATTTATAATTGTCGTAAGAAGGTATTAATATTTATTATTAGCTATGGAATATTGTGTTTCAAAAAGGTTTAAAAACTAGAGATTTATTAATTTATTCTTTTAGCTATGAGGTTATAATATTAAAAAAATATGTGCTAAGGCTTTTTATAAAATACGCCAAGCAAAATTCTAAACATTTTTGTATTATTTAGTTTATTTTTCCAACTACGTTTTTTTTTAAATCTTCGTGGCCCTTCGAATCTTAGTTAATTATTGGCTAGTTTGGCTCCAAACATTCAACATGAAATATATTGAATTAACCTCGACCATTGGATTTAATAGTTCTAGGGGCCTTATCGAAGCGATGATTCTTACGGGAAAAGATATAGAAACGTTCATGTTAAAGGTGATACACTGATTCGACAAAAATACGTTTTCAAAGGCCTCTTATTTGGTTTTTCCTAGCATCAAAAGCCATGCAACAGTGCTGTCATCTATTGAGTTTGCGAGGGCTTGCGTTAACATGTTTTTGTTAACCGAAAACACATTTTATGGAAACCGCTTTTTCGCGGAAATCTGTTTTGCGGAAACCCGTTTTTACGGAAACCCGTTTTGATGGAAATCAGTTGTTGTTACCGAAAACCTCGTAATGATCGTCATTCGCCTTGCTTCGTGTCCCACCCCCAAAAATGGTAGAATTTTGAATTGGTATTATGATAAATTGCTGCTCTTTATGTAAAAGCCGGGTATAATACAAGGATACAAATTATTATTTATCGTATCGACGGAAAGAGATATGGCACATTTTGTGTGGATTTGTGTAATTTAAATAAAAAAAGGAAATCAGCTTATGTTCCAAAACACTGATGCATATTCTGTAAAGAAATTATAATTACGGAGTTGCCAAATGCATATAGCGCTAGTCAGCTAGTCACGTTAAGGTTTAAATAGCCGCATTTGACGTCATCACATTTGACGGCGTCATATTTGACGGCGTCACATTTGACATCGTAACATTTAACATCGTCACAATGTGCCATTTTGTTATCTCGACATTTAAACGGTCCCCGTCAAACTCCAACGGTCATATTGTCATGTTTTTCACCTGATCGTAGTTAGTTCAAAAGCTGAAGCGGTTCTAAAATCAACGTTAAAAAAAAACGACGTCCAATGTGACGAAAATTCGAAAGAAGTTTATGAAAATACTTTAATTTTTTTTTTTGTTGACAGTTAATTATTTTTTTAAATCACAAAAAACCACATAAACCGCGCTATATCTCTTTCTTTTTAATAATTTCATAAGAGGAAATATTGGCTATGTTTTGTAAAAATTGACTAGGATGTTATTTACAAAAATTCAACTATTTTTAAAAATCAAAAATTCAAACAACTAATTTTGAATTTGTGTTCTTCGGTCAAAAATCTTCAAAGCCACACTTTTTTTTCAATCTCGCCGAATATTTGTGCACAGGAAACATATTCACCGTTAATTATTTGAACAAATGATTTTTTCTTAAAATTTTATATTACTTATCTTAAAATATACAGTGTTACAAAATTGGACTAGAACGTTGCGTCATTTAAAAAATGATTTCCATTTGTTTTCACGTCATTTAAATGATGATTTCCATTAGTTTTTACGTCATTAAAATAATGATTTCCGTTTGTTTTTACGTCATTTCAATTTTGATTTATCTGTCTCGTTTTTTCTGAGTAATGATTTTGATGCACTGAAATAATTTACTTTAGACACGTCATACTCTAATAATACCGACAAAAATGTTTCTAAGCGGAGATCCGGATTATTTTCTTTTGTGAAGCTCAAAAAAAGACTAAATTTTCCACATAAAACAAAAAAAAAGGTTCGCTAGTAGAAGATTTTACACATCAAAGCATTTTTACAGACCTGATACCCTTAAAAATTGCTTGCGAAACACAAGGCCACGATGTGTTGTATTCGCATTATTTAATAAATTATCTATAATACAACAAAAAACATGATTTTGTAAAACATGACCCAACACATCAAACGCTAAAAAGTGTCTAAAGTACAGTATGTCATTTTTTCCATGTCTTTTCAATAAGTGTTACACGTTTTTAATCTAAGCACGTGTACAAAAAGTCGATAAATCAATTATTCGAATCAATTTTACAATCGTAAATATTCGATTTTGATTGAATTGTCGTAATTTTACGATTGTTAACTAAACTGTCGTAAACTTTACTTTTGTTGTTTGGATGGTCGTAAAAATTACCATTTTTGATTAAATTGTCGCAAATTCTACGACTGTTGATTGAATGGTCGTAAAATTTACGATCGTTGTCTGAATGGTCGTAAAATTTACCATTATTGATTAAATTGTCTCAAATTTTACGATTGTTGAGTAAATGGTTGTAAATTTTACGATTTTTGAATAAATAGTTGTAAATTTTACGATTTTTTTCTGGATTGTCGTAAAATTTACCATTTTCGATTAAACTGTCGCAATTTTACGATAATAATTGAAAAGTCGTAAAATTTTGGTATTGACCAAACGGTCGTAATTTACATGTATTGATTGAATGGTCAATTCAATCAATACATGTAAATTAATTCAATTCGGTTTCAATTTTTGTTTAAACTGTCGTAATTTTAGGATTGTTGGTTAAATTTCGGTAATGTTACGATTAATGATTGAATAGTCGTAATCATACGATTAGTCTTTGTTTGTTTAGGTTGTCTTAATAGCATTTTATTGATGAAATGATCGTGCGACACACGATGAGTGATTGAACCGTCGTAGAAAAACTATAATTGATTGAAAAATCGTTATCGTACAAATATTGATTGAATAGTTGTTACCAGACAAATATTGATAAAAAATGGGACAAATAAAATTATTGATTGAATGGTCGTAATCATACGATTGCTCATTGAATAATTTGTTTAAGTTGTCGCAATTGTATGTTTATTAGTGAAATATTTTTACGACATACTAATTGAACGGTCGTAACCATACGATTATTGATGTAAAAATCGTATATTCTCTATCATGAAAAACCATTGAAAATGTAATAAAACAATTCCTACCTAAGAAACTAAATATATCAGAATGTGTACATTGTCTGTGATTGGTTTATACCAAAGGGGGTGCAAAACTGCAAAAGACATTATTTCAAATTGTATTCTAGGACAGTAATACTAAACAGTCAAGGCCAAGGAGTTTGGATTCACGCCACTTTATGTGTCATTATCGGCACTATGCACTGTCTTAAAATTTTGCCAGTTGATGGTCCCCGTTAACTGCCAATTCTCGGCCCGTCAACGTTTTGTCAAATTTAAATTTGGCTTGTTTTATCGGCCGTTGATTGTGTAGTCAGGCGTAAAATAGGTATTTCAAATCGCTGAAGGCCCGAGATCAGCACAATTGAAACTCTCGGCCCGTCAGCACTTTGCCGAATTTTAATTCGAGTCGTTTGATGAGCCGTTGATTATTTAGTCATGAATGTGACGATGGTTGAAGAAACCAGACCTAAAACATTTTTTTTAATATCATTAGAATGAAAAAAACATAATAATGTTAATCGTCAATGAGACGGAGGTTGAAACAACCCGGTCTAATACATTTTTTTTATATCATTGATATGAAAAATTGACGGTTGAATGTGACGGAGGTTGAAACAACCTGGCCTAAAACTTTTATTTTGTATCATAAATACGAAAAAAATCACAATGGTGTTATATTTTGTTAAACGTGACGGAGGTTGAAATAACACAGCCTTACACATTTTTTTTTTCAGTATTGCCCTGTCGTATAGCACTGTGGGATTTCGTAAGGTGTGTTTCGGAGGAGGGTTGCGGGAGATTTTTCGGAAAAAAATAACAAAAAATGTAACAAACCAGTAAAATATATTAATAAAAATATATAAAGTCACGGTAAAAAAACAGAGGGTAAAAAAGATATTAAAAAAATATTAAAAATAAATTTATACTAAAATTCTGTGAGATTGTTTTTTTTCCTACTCTAAGGACAAACACAATATTCAATATTCCAATAAGGTCTGACCGCTGAACAGAAGATCCCTAGAAATGATATTTCGCGGCTCCTAGGCCCTAGGCAGCCTGATGAAAAATGTTTGATCACTTCGTACGACACTCTTTCACTTTCTACCGGTTCATCTCTTCAGCGGTGTTAAAATTTTGATATTTAAAGAAAGAATTCCAGTTTTTAAAACATTTCAAACCGCTGCTTGAAACGACACCAGCCGAGTTCGGTGACCAGATCTGAATGGCCAGGCGCTTCTCGGCCTTCCTCTCTTTCATCTGATTCCCCCGCGCACTTCTGTCAGCCTCGCAGCATGCCCCAAAACGGGATCACCAGTTGTTAAACCAGCAAAAACCACGCGCAAATAAACCAGCTGTCATTTAAAATGTCGTTGCTAGTGGCGTGGGTTCCGATGACGTCATAACACATCCAAATTTCGTATTTTTGTTTTTACTGTATAACTCGGTTTTGACGTCATCAGATCTCAAAATTAAAAAAAAAAATTTAAATAGAAATGTGAATTTTGTAAAGAAAATACTGGAATTCGTTACGCAAGTCTACTCGAGGTACAAACTAGACCCAAAAAAAATCAAATAAACTCCTCTTTGTGTTTTCAAAAGAGAAATTTCACCATATGTACTGTCTTTTAATATTTAAGACTTAAAGTTAAATAAGTACACGTCTTTGTGTATAAAAATCAATTTAAACAAAAAAAAATATCTATAAAAAATAATTATTTATTAATTTGAATTTGTCTTTAGTTCTTGCGTTCAGCCAAATGTTTATAAAAAATTACAAAACTACAAAAGAAGTAATAGATAAATTAAAATAAATAATTAATCATACATAATACATAAAATAAAGATTTATAAAATTTCAACAGGGAAAAAATACTTAAAAAAATTATTACCTAAAAAAAAACTTATATAACAACGATAATTATAAACAAAGGCAGACGAAAATGACAAAATGCATGAGAATAGATGCCGCAAGCGCTGGTGAAGATCTGTGTGATGAACGAAAGAATGCGCTGTCGAAATGAGATTTTTAAAGAATAGGACAAGGGGGTGAAGATGAAATGAATTGTTTCGACAATCAGTGCCGTTCTCTTCAAAGGACGTTCACCGTTCGCGTCGATTCTCGGCCCGTCAGTGTTTGATCAATTTTTTGCCAGCCGACATTCTGATTTTTTACGATTTGTTAGTGCCATTTAAATTTTTGATGGCCGTTGTCAAATTTAATCATACAAAAATTTGACTGAATGCTGACGGGCCGAGAGCTGGCAGCCAATGGAGACTGTTATATTTTAAAAAATCAAAAACGTCCTGAATTGATATTTCACATTAAAAAGGTGCGCGTTAATCCCCAATCCTCGGCCCGTCAGCGCTTGATTAAATTTTAAAGACCGTTATCAAATTAAATCATCTTGACATTTGACAAAACATTGACGGGCCGATGATCGGGGGTTAACCGGCGCCGATTTGACGGTGACATCTAATAATGTGACGGGCGTTCAAACACTTGTGCCTTAAATCAAATAATCCAGCCACCACTTACCTCCGAGTCTCGGCCCGTACCAGTTTTTGATCAAATTTTGAAAAACCGTGAAATTGAAAGATTTTTTTGTCATTTTCGTCTTGCGATATGTCAACTTATAAAAGACACAAAATAAATACATTTATAATTAAATTAACAACATCTTTTTATGAACAACAAAATAATTGTTACTAATCATATAAGCAGGAACATTTTTATGGTAATAAAAAACACACGTGGTGTTTCATCTCAAAGAATTTCCATTACTTTAACGGAAAACTACTGCAAAGTAAAGTGTGTCGTTCTAAAAAACGTTTTTTTGATATCCGTCACTTTAAAATAAAAAAAGTAAAAAATAATACAATGCTATTACGAAATTTAATCTCAGGTTATGAAGTATTTTTCACCATGTCTGAATAACCTTTGATTAGCGCTACTCTTCGAGTAACGTATATTATCTCTTTCACCGCCGCCAAGTTAAGCTACCCGTCAAGTAAAGGTCTGTCAAGTCTACTCAGCACCCGCTCCTGCGATTAGTTGATTGGGAGATACTGGACGGTGGCGTCACCATGGCAATAATATGATCCAAGTTACTTGGCGAGTAGTTATTCAACGGTTTACTCAGAGGTTGTGAAATGCCCCGATAATACCGATTTTTGAAAAAATATTGTTTCAGACAACTTCATAGAAAATAATTAATTAAATGGAAAATTAAATATTTAAAAAAAATTATATTTAAAATCTAAGTGTGTTTATATGAAGTGCTGCTTCGAAACAAGGGGTGATTATTTATTCAAACGTTTGCATTTACATTTGTATTTTTTTTTGTAACCGATCCTTTATAGTGAACATAATTCCGCTCACTGCAAGCGATAACCTACCGATACTGGGCAGCTTAATGCGAGTACCTACCCATGCGAATGGGTAACCACAATACACGTTTTTGACAACTAAATAATCACCTCTTGAATTTTCGCCGAACTACTCTAAAACACGGTGCATATTCGACTCTTAGGCCCCAGAGAGGCCTCACTCCAAACGCAACGCACTTTTGTCGGTTAGTCTTCTCGGCGTTCTTCCCACGAGTGCAGGAAACTGCATTACCGACCTTCAGCACTTCGCGAAACGTTCAACAGATGTCAGCATTAAAAACGTTTTAAGTGTTTTGAGAGAAATTATTAAAAAATATAGAAAATAAACATTATATAATTACAACAGACTACAGACAAAGGTAACAAAACTAATCGAAAAGGCCACTATTTGACCGACTAGTGGTTTGGGGATATTCGAGGTTAGGCTTTATTTTTAGGTTATGATTGCGTATTTTTCTTCATTTTCCTTTGGCCAACGTTTCAGACAACCTTGCAGCATCCGCATCCAACGTCAGCCCTGATGATGACACCGCAAGAATTTCAGAAACGCTGGCTAAAGAGAAAAAAACGTACAACACAGCATCATAACCTAAAAATCCATTACGATATTTCGAGGGTTGGTTATTTTTTGATTGGGTCCTTTGAAAATTAGACAAATTAATGAATGATTAGCATTCTTTGAAATTTGGCTAAAAACACGTTTTTGGTTATTTAAAAAAAAATTGAAAAAATTAAAACACTTGTTCAATGTACACATTAAGATGAAAGTAAATAAATATTTTCAATGGTTTAAACAATGGTAGATTCAAACATTTTTTATCAATATTTATACACTGGAGAGAATTATAAATAGCGCAGCCAGAGTTGAGGCGTACACACTACTCGCACAGATGCATTGCTAGCATGTTTCAAAACCGATATTCGACTTCGGAAAATAACTGTAAAACTTTCAAACCGTTAAAATCTTAACGTGCACACTTCTGTCTCTTTCTCGCTAGTGATAATAAGTTGGCGTAAGCAAGACAAGCGGCTGTTTTTCAGTGACGTTTTGAAATTGCACACACATGCACCAATACACACAACCCCGAGTTTGTGCTGTTTGGGCCAACTCTAATTGCGCTAGTTATACTTGGCTGCAAATAATTCATTTTTTACAGAAACAGTATTGGAGATTTTTTTATTGCGCAAAGCTGTAAGACTTTGTATTCAACACTTCATTTGTACGAGCGCGCAGACCGGTTTCGGCTCAAAACAAGGTCTTACGGAGGGCCCGACGAAAGCCCTCAGGAATGTTTTGATAGATGCTAAGATGAAAACTTTGACGGAGGTTTGAAAAGGTCGTATGCACGTATATTTACAAAGAATTTGACGAAAGCTTCACAGGGTCTTGGCAAAAGCTATGACAACAGCCCTAGTGAAGACCTTGACAGAGGCCCTGATGGAAGATTTATGATTTACAAAGGCCCTGGCGAAATTTCTAAGGATTCATGGCCAAAAGGCCTCACTAAAGCTTACACTACGACCCTGACAAAAGTCTTAGAAAAAGCATTGACACAAGCCTTAACAGATGCCCCGACCAAGGCCTTTTAGACTGAAACCTCTTTGTCTTTAGAAGCCCACGACGAAACCGGTGTGCACGCTATCACCAACGAAGCGACGCACACAAAGCCATAGCGTCTTTTCAAACGACGTTCCACATCACAAATTTACAAAATAAAAAATTTAAAAAGTCTGTCGATTTAAAACAAAAACAAAAAAGATTATTTAGTCAACCTCAGCAGTGCGCAGTGGGTGGCGTGATTAAGGGTTTTTTTCGTTTACCGATAAAGCGTAAAAAATTACGTGAAAAAGTTTACAAAAGCTTTTTTAACGCTGTTCCAAAAACACGCAATGATAATTATTTTTCAAAAAAATTTTTTTACCTATTCATGTCGCGATCTTAATACAAAAATATAAAAATACAAAAATTTCGACACGTTCGAAAATACGAAAACACAGAACGATCACTACCGTAACATCGTGCGCCATTGCGTCTCCTCTTGAGATTTAATTTCTGGAGAGGGGAAGCTACTGCGATGGAGCGCTCTCGACTCGGTAATTTAATTTTAATTCCCTCGGACAATGCGACAATACTTATTTCCTACGTGGAACACTCGGGCTGCGAATCTGACTCTACGCGCGCAAGCGTGGGTTGTTTTCGCGTGGCATTCTCTTATCGAAGGTCGGCTGTCATCATTTTTCCCTCCGCAGGCGTCCGAACAACACATCTAGTTTCACGAGCAACTCATTGCGGTGTCTTTGGGGGACTGTAGCTTGTAACAAAACGTTTTTTGTCATGTTCCGCAGGACTGTCAGTTGGGTGATGGTATCCATCGTCTAGTGCCCCCCTTCCACGGGAGGTTGACTGACATCAATCTTCATCCCGCAGACCGCATCCCGGGACAACTCGTTGGATGTTTCAAAAGAGCGAGAAATGACGACGCCCCGATGATAGCTGATCTCCGATAGGAGATGACACTAGAAGAAGAAGAGTTCGGCTTGAACAGTGTTGAGTGTTATAGTGAGTCAAAGACTGAAAAAACTTTAGTTTGCCTTGGCAAAGTAAGTTTCGCAGATGAAGTGCCGTTTGTGAGAAATTCGTAATTGTTTTGTCGCAGTCTCGAGGTAAATATGGTAATACGTCGGCATTTAGAACTACATTAAGAAAAGGTCATCCCGAGTGCGGAACAGCCAAGATGATGCCGTTAACTAACTGTTGGAAAATCATATTATTGCCAATTTACAAATCAACATGTTTTCATGATGAGACAATGTTACGTTAACAAAATTTCATGATCAGAATATGTTACATTGACAAGATTTCACGATGAAAAAATTATACACTTACAAGATTTCATTATGAGAAATTGCTCATTAAAAAGTTTTCACAATGAGAAAATGTTACATTGACAAAATTTCATGATGAAAAAATATTACGTTAGCATGATTTCATGATGAGAAAATGTTACATCGACAAAATTTTACGATGAGAAAACGTTACTTTGACAATATTTCATGATGAGAAAATATTACATTGACAAGATTTCATGATAAGAAAATATTACATTGACAAGATTTCGTGATGAGACAATGTTATGTTGACAAGATTTCATGATGAGCAAATGTTACATTGACAAGATGTCATAATGAGACAATGTTACGTTAGCAAGATTTCATTATGAAAAAATGATACGTTGACAAGATTTCATTATGAGAAATTGTCCATTGACAAGTGTTCACGATGAGAAAATTCACAAGATTTTTTAAATCTGTATTGTTAACAGTTGACAAATTTGATTTTGAAAGAAGAACTCGATAACATTGTAATGCGTAGCCATATTTACCTCGAGTCGACTTTGCCGCACTCGAGATCTAACGCACTTACAAAAGTATTTAAATTTAATAATATTTATTATTAATGAGCGTCACGTACAAATAGTCGCGCGGTAGTTTAGATCAACGCGTGCTTAAGTTTAGACATACAAACCGACAAATAAACAGATAACAGTGCTTCTAAAGACACGCATAACATCTTAATTGAACTTCCCGCCGAGGTGACAGTGGAAACCGTCACCTCAGGCTGACACTCTGACCCGTACGGAGAATAGGACGATCTACGAAGAAATGTCACTTTGACAAGGATAATGTTAGATTGACAATTAGTCTTCGTGACGAGAAAATGACATGTCAAGATTTTATCTTGACAAAATGTTACATTGACATGATGTTATCTTTATAAAATGATATATTGACCTTATTTTACTATGAGAAGATGTCACACTTGCACCTTGCCATTTTAATAAATCCTTTTGACAAGGTGTCACCCCGACGAGATGCCATTTTTGACAAGATGTCACTTTGACATGATAAAACGTCACTTTGACATGGTGTCACTCTAACAAGATGCCGCTTCGACAAGATGTCACTGTGATAAGATGTCACTTTGGCAAGATAATAAATCACTTTAACAAGGCGTCACCCCAACAAGATGCCATTTTTGACAAGATGTTTCTTTGACAAGATAAAATGTAACTTTGACAAGATGTCACTCTGACGAAATGCCGTTTAAACAAGATGTCACTTTGACAAGATGTTACTTTGACAAAACGTCACTTTGGCAACTTAAGATATCACTTTGGTGTCACCTTGACAAGATTCCATTTTAATAAGATGTCACTTTGATAAGATGTTACTTTGGCAAGATAAGATATCACTTCGACAAGGCGACACCCCAACAAGATGCCATTTTTGACAAGATAAAATGTCACTTTGACAATGTTTCACCCTAATAAAATGCAGATGTCACATTGGCAACATAAGATATCACTTTGGTGTCACCCTGACAAGATTTCATTTAAACAAGATGTCACTTTGATAAGATGTTACTTTGGCAAGATAATATATCACTTTGACTAGGCTTCACCCCAACAAGATGCCATTTTTGACAAGATGTTACTTTGACAAGATAAAATGTCACTTTGCCGTTTTAAAAAGATGTTACTTTGACAAAATCTCACTTTGGCAACATAAGATATCACTCTGACAAGGTAGACACCTTAACAAGCTGCCATTTTGACAAGTTGTAAAATGTTACAAGTTGTAAAATGTTACGCGTCAATGGACGCGTTGTGAAAATTAACTAGCTTCGATGACGTCGAACACAATCAATGTAAAAGGACACAAGTATTAATGATCTTTCCAAGCATCACGGGTAAGATAAAGACGGGAGACCATAAAATTCTCCGCGGCGACAACCGACACAACAAAAATAAACAAAAAGAACACTTTTCCTAGAACATATTGCACAGATCCGGCCATTCCTAACGTCACAACGCTATCCATAAAGTAACAACAGTTACAGCGAAACTGAGTTGTGATCAACCTTAAATATACTATCATAATAATTACCATATTGTAACAATACTTAATTCAACGCTTGAAACAATCCAAATTGTCAATAATTCAATATTTTACCTAAATCCCACGCAAATATTCAATCATCATTAAAAATTAAAAAACAAAAAATCAAACATTTAACAGTATTAACTACCTACTAAAAGTTATCACTAAGTATACAGCAATAATAATAATAATAATAATTACTAAAATTAATTTAAAAAGTTTAAAAAAAAAACATTTTTCAACACGCAAAATTTAGACACAGTTTTTTTTTTTCAAAATTTCGTCGAGCTTTCGGCGTGTGAACTTTTTTATAATTATTTATAAATATTTCGACTAATTAAAGTTAGTAAATATTTCATTTTGGTAAACATCTTTTTTTTTTCACTCGTTCCGTCATCGTCATGTTTCAAGTCAACAATTGAAAATTTCTCACTCTAAATTTTTTAAATGTCTCGTTTTAATTGTACGGAACAACTCATCTGATGAATTTTAAAATGTACGCCCGCGAAATTTCATTTAAAACTAATTATTTCCTAGAAAACTGATTGGGAAGCAGCCGAGGTGTAGATAAATCAGCGTGCGGATCAAACTGATTGCTGATTGTTTGCTGGCGTATATTTGTAACATCATTCAACTCAAGACAGTCCGTACAAAAATACAAAAAGAGAAACGTTCCATAATATTTTAAAATTTAAGTCAACAATTTTCAATTACACTGTCAAAAAATATGTTTTTTCTTACTTTTGGGGCATTGGTTCGAATTTCACTTCTTTTGTATATCCTAACCGACGTTTCGAACAGCCTTGCGGCGATAATCTTCAAGGCAGAAAGTGCTGAGCACAGAAAAATTAATATTCAATCGTGCATAAAAAATATTTGAGGTTAGAAAAATTCCCGTACAATTTCAACAAAAAACGATGTCTCGTTTATTTAGCTGTTGAACAAACGCGGACGGTCCGATTAAGGCCATTTTTATTTTATTAGAAAGGTGGTTTTATCAGCAAGCCCTGAGTCAAAAATAAACATTGTTTTTTTTGCAGGAAATGGTAATTAAAATAGAATAAGTGAAACATGCACTTTCCACTTTACTGGTCTTTGACAATGTAAGTATCGGGTGCGTTGGCCATTTTATTGCATTGATCTTGAGAGTGGTAATATATTTGCCCTGATGATGGATACTGCAAAGCTGTTTGAAAAGTTAGCTTGAGAAATATCAGGAAACAGAAAATGATCGATTCCCCAAAATTAAAAAAATTAAACATAAAGTCAATTTGTTGTAGTGGGTCAATATCAATAAAACGTCCCCCAAGTACGTGCTCATTGAATACTTTATCTTAGATTGTAGAAAAAGATGGTATTTCAATGTGAAAATTACAAATCATCAGAATGGTATTCAATTTCAGTTCTGGAGAGAACGTCTCCGCTCATTGAAAGTCTGATCTGGTCTGGTAAGTAAAGATTTTTCTGTTTGTCCGTGTGTTCATACAATTCTGACTGCGAGAGGGTTGCATCTTGGAGCTATGGTCGGTGGGTACATCAATACAGTCGTGATAGCAAAATTCCGATTCCGCTGAAGCAGCGTTGGCAGGATTGATTGGAAGCTTAGTCGAAACAATCACGACAGCAAGAGTCTTATCTCTCGTAAACAGTGAGTGCATGGAAGATAAGTTAGGTTGATAAGTAGGTATGTCCAAACAATCTTGTCAGCAAGGGTCGTATCTCTCGAAAACGGTGATGGCAGGATTGATTGGGCGGTAGGTCAGCAAGAGTACTTCTCTTAGAAACGGTGATCGTTAAGTTGAGTCAGGTTGGTGTATTCAAACAATCGTGTCAGCAAGAATCAAATCTATTTGAAGCTGCGATTGAGTGGAGAATGTGTCCAAACCATCGGGGCAGCAGATATTGTGTCTATTAAAGACAATTATTGTCAATGAGAAAGGTCAAGTTGGTACGTGGGTATGTCCAAACAATCATGACAGCAGCATAACATCTCTCTGAAACAGCGATGACAGGATTGATTGGATAATATGTCCAAACCATCGGGGCAGCAGGGATTTTGTCTAAGACAGTCATTGTCAATAAGTTAGGTCAAGTTGGTACGTGGGTATGTCCAAACAATCGTGACAGCAAGAATAACATCTCTCTGAAACAGCGATGACAGGATTGATTGGATAATATGTCCAAATCATCGAGGCAGCAGAGATTTTGTCTATTAAAGACAGTCATTGTCAATAAGTTTGGTCAAGTTGGTACGTGGGTATGTCCAAACAATCTTGACAGCAAGAGTTATATCTCTTTGAATCAGTGATGACAGGGTTGATTGAAGAATATGTCCTAACCATCGGGGCAGCAGAGATTGTGTCTATTGAAGACAGTCATAGTCAATAAATTAGGTCAAGTTGGTACGTGGGTATGTCCAAACAATCGTGACAGCAAGAATCATATCTCTCTGAATCAGTGATGACAGGATTTATTGAAGAATATGTCCGAGCCATCGGGGCAGCAGAGATTTAATTAGGTTAAGTTGGTACGTGGGAGTGTCCAAACAATCGTGACAGCAAGAATCGCATCTCTCCGAAACAGCGATGACAAGATTGATTGATTTAACTAGTTTGCTTGTTTGACGGGGGCGTCCGCACGATCGTGACGAAGCAGCAGCGGCGTGTTGGTTGCTGGCTTGCTGCGTTGGGCTGGGTTGGGTTATTCGGCGAGGCGGGTGGCGGCGGGCGCGCTAACACCAGCGGAAGGGCACGGCGCGCGGCCGGTCGGCCCCTTCCTTCACCAGTGGCTTGTGGAATTCTCTGCCCGGCCGGGAGTGGATCGTCGCCCAGCAATGCTCGCAATAATACTGCAACAGGGTAATTAAATACATCAATTAAAATCTAGAGGTACCTTTGCGAAACATTGTAGTCAGTATTGTTGACTTTATACTGACTCGGATAGAAAGAGACAAAAATATGTTAAAGGAAGTTGGACAGCCTATTAGTTACCACCCACATGGAGTTCGGACATTTTTAATAAACATATTCGAGCACATTGAACAAAGCAATATCAATACACCATTAAAATGATTTATAAAGTCAAAATATCACACAAACACTAATAACAGAAGGTTTGCCTAAATAATGGCGAAAGCTTTTTGTCGATTTTATGTCTTTGACTAAAACTAACTAACTAACCATCACGCCGTTTCCTCGCAAGAGTAGGCAGAGAGGACGGACCGCCATATAACTCTGTCTTGGCACACACTTCTTCATTCATACATCATCTCATACATACTCTTCTGTTATTCTGACTCTTCACATGACCCGATTCAAGTATGTGACTTACTTGATCGTGCCATGTCTTCTCGGGCGTCCTCGACTTCTTCTTCCATTCATTTTCGCATCATATATTCTTTTCACACTCCTTTCTTCGCTCATTCGCTCTACATGCCCAAACCATCTGAGCGTACCTTTCTTTATCCTATTCATTACGCTCACATTAGACTTTCATTATTTCTGGATATTCACATCTTTTATGTCTTTATATCATTGAAAATGTGAAAATTCTAAAGTTTGGTCAAAAATATTTAAAACTGTTGAAACTCCTCTGAAAAGTGATGTTTTATAATCTTTGTTTGGTCTTATTTGAACATTCACGCATAAAACATATCACCGTCATGTTTGATTTATTTGTATAGCCACTGCAAGTATTTTAATCAATACAAACGTAGGAAATAACCTCGAAATCCGCTGACGTAAGTTGTACGACTCGATGACGTGGCGCGGACGGAGAACATTCTTACATACTTAGAAGTGCTGCAACCTTGGAGCAGCAATATATGGAGAGAGAACTAATTATTTTTACCCAACCTATACAAAATTGCGAAAAATTACTTTCTCCGGGTTTTTACGCCGTACACCATGAGAAAGAGAGAGACAGTAAAATTAACCAAATTATCACACCGATTTAAAGTATTGTAAGGATGTTCTTCGTGTCCCGCATCTCCGTTGACTCCGCCCACACGTTTTGATATGCGACACAAATGGACACAAGTCAACGGTTTTTTAGGTTACATGCTATATTTTTGTTTATAACAATACTGTGAAAAGTGGTTATGCGTATAAACAAAAACATTATGTCGACATGTGCTATGAATGGATGTATACATACCCTAGCCCTAGTACTAGCCACGCCCAGGTCTAGCCGAGTCCGGAAAAACTCATCAAAACTGACCACAGCAGCGCTCTCTCTTGTATATTATTGCTCTGAGACACCAATATATCCTTAGAGCAATGCAAGAGGTAACGCTGTAGATCGATCTGTAGTCAGTTTTGACTAGGTTTTACTGACTCGGTTGGACCTGGGCGTGGCTAAGACTAGGGTTACGGTATTTGTACATCCATTCATAGCACAAGTCGACACAATGTTTTTGTGTATTCGTATAACCACTGTTTCACAGTATTCTTATAAAAATAAATACACCATATAACCTAAAAAACCGTTGAGTTATGTTCAGTTTAGTTGCACATCAAAGCGTGCGGGCGGAGTCCCGGGAGACGCACGAGTCAAAGAACATGGTTACAATACTTTGAAGCGGTGTTAAATTTTGCCAAAATTTTATTGTCTCTTTCTCTCTCACGGTATGCGACGTAAAAACCCGGAGAAAGTAATTTATCGCAAATTTGTTTAGGTTGGGTAGAACAAATTAGTTCTCTCTCTATAGATATTATTATTCAGAGAATATATGCCTCGCCATCGGCAGAATCATTGGAAGGTTGGCCCTACTGGCAGAAAGATGGAACGATCCATGTCGACGCTGTCTTCCACAGTCATCTGGAACTTTTAGAAGACTTCTGCTCTCCAAAGTAGCAGAGTTCTGGAAATAGCCCCTTAAGAGTCATTCCCTTACCAATCCAAAAGTAAGTGAGTTGAGTAGAGCCAAGGACTTTGTCCGCACTTCTTTATGCAGAGAAATCTCTCTTCGAAATGAGGAAATACCCCCATTACAGCCGAATCGATCTAAAATCAAATCTTAACAAATCGGCAAAAAACTTTTTACTATGGCCGCATAAACGCAACTAGCGCCCCCACCTTGAAGTAACAATATATGGAGGGAGAGCTAATTATTTTTACCCAACCTACACACACTTGCGAAAAATCACTTTCTCCGGGCTTTTACGGCGTACACCATGAGAGAGAAAGAGACAGCTAATTTCTCGGACCGCTTCTATATACTGTCGCAATGATCTTTAGGTCCTGGTTCACTGGTGGGACTCCGCTCACACTTTTTATAATGCCACTAAACTTGACACAACTAAACGGTTTTTTAGGTTATATGCTATATTTCGGTTGGTAAAAATACTGTGAAAAAGTGGCTATACGAATAAACAAAAACATTGTGTCGATATGTGATATGAATGGATGTATAAATACCGTAGCCTTAGTCTTAGCCACGCCCAGGTGCGCCGAGTCATGTTAAAATCATCAAAAACAAGTCCAAAACTGACTTCACTGCCTTGGATAGATACTACTCTACCAACTCTATGGCACCCACCTCCCATTAAAATAAATCTAAAATATCACATTAAGTGCCTTTTTTCGACATTCAGGCAGGTCCCGTTGAACGCCGGCTGTCGGCCCGTCCCAGCTTTTAAACAAATTGTGATCTGCTGAAAAGGATGACGGGAACAGTGTAAATGTGGTAAAAATTTGAAATGCCTCTACTTAAGCAACCTATTGATGAAATAATTTTTTTTTTAAATAAATTGCCTTTTGCGAATTTGTTCACAATTTCAGTACGAGAATATTATGTCAAGTTTTGCTAGTCCATTTACTGTTTTTTCTTGACTCATTGAATCAGAGAAATACAACATCTGTATCGGCTCCATCGACAATGTCGCTGGTCTGTCATCGCTCCCGAGCGCGACTGCAGATCGCCAACGAACAAACGACAGTTCGCGTCAAACCGATCGAGCACATTCGTCGCGATCCGCTACAAAATCGACCGATACCGTAGAGCATTGCATGTTCAAATGTTTGAAATGTGGGGCCCCCGTAAAAATGGGGCCCTAGCGGCTGTGGTGTGGTCATTACCTGAAGACAGGTGACGTTGGCGCAGAAGAAGGGCGCGAACTTGCCCCCGCAGCGCGCCCCCTGGCACTCGTCGCACATCTGGTCATCCAGCACGTACGGCTTCACCTGAAAGCGGACAAACATAATTTATTTTTACATTAAATCCTCGCTGCGTCGTCCAAACTTTTCTGTAACCGTGATTGTTTGATTTAAAATTGATATTTTTTTAGGTTCTCACCTCGATGTTTTTCACCCAAGTTCCTACCTATCTAACCATTTCGCTGTAACGAATTCCGTCTTCAATAACACCATTTTCGAAACAATCGACAAACAAACAGAAGAGTTTCGATATTAAAAAAACGTGTTGTTCGTTGGTTTTTCGCTTGTTCGTCGGTTATTTCGATCTCCAAATAATATAAAATAAATGTGGCGATTCTGGAACTGCGGAGTAGGCAGAGCGGTCGTCTTACCTCCACCCTCTTTTTGATGTATATATACATATATATATATACACGTGTATCCTTATGTGTCTAGTTATTGTGAAAATTATTTTATTTTTTTACTAGATGTGTGAAAAAATAATATAAAATAAGTGTGGCGATTCTGGAACTGTGTAGTAGGCAGAGCGGTCGACCTACCTCCACCCTCTTCTCGATGTATTTTTAAACGTGTATAGTAGCCTTATATGCCTAGTTATTGTCAAATGCATTTTTTTTACTAAATGGGTGAAAAAATTATATAAAATAAGTGTGGCGTTTCCGGGACTGTGGAGTAGGCAGAGCGGTCGACTTAACCTCCGTCCTCTTGTTGATGTATTTAAACACGTGTATAGTAGCCTTATATGCCTAATTATTGTGAAATGTTTTTCTTTACTATTTGGGTGAAAAAATAATATAAAATAAGTGTGGCGTTTCCGGGATTGACTTACCTCCACCCTCTTGTCGATGTCTCCGTGCTGCAGCTGCACGAACCTGGCGGAAATGGCGGCGATGTAGGACTGCTGGTTACTGAAGGCCACGCGCCCCGCCCCCTGCAATTGTTCAAGCCAATTGTAACAAACACTCGGAGTAAAACAGTATTTACTTACAACTCGTCTTTTTATTCGGCATCTTCGCAACTCAATGATTAGCGTCGTTTTTGTGGCATTTGAACATTCTCTTACAAACGCTGATTGTCGATTTTGAAATAGAAAGATAACTGAACGCTCTCACTGAGTTACCTGAAACGACAAAAAGCTAAAAAAAAAGGTTCCAAACTTGTGTCGCTTGAGTCGAGCCTTCTCCCAAATGGTAAATATATTTTAGAAGGGCCACAAAAGTCTTCAGAATCAAACGAGAGTCAGAGCATTCGATGCAGAAAAAAAGCCCGATCAAAACCTTAGATGAATTAAATAATGTATATACGGTACTGGGACAACGCGCGTGACTGCACCAAGCTAGGCCAACGTGGCATACCTAAGACTTACTAGGTTCAGTCTCACACAGACATTCGTTCGACAAACAAGCTGTCAAGGGGAGACGGGAGCTCTTCAACCGAAATAATGTGAGATAGCGAATGCAGATATACATGGGTGTGTGGAAGACAACCGTTTCCGTACGTCGTACTCTGCTTGGAAAGTCGCTCAGTAAGTTCGTCAAGGAAGAGAGATTATAACAGTAACCTCGGAGTAAGAATCTAATGGAGGGATGGCTAATTTGTTTTACCCAACCCATCCGAAATTGTAATAAATCACTTTCTCCAAGCTTTTACGTCTTACACCATGAGAGAGAAAGAGACAACAAATTTCTCAGACCGCTTCTATATACTGTCGCAATGATCTTAAGGTCCTGGTTAACGGCGGGACTCCGCCCACATTTTTTATTATGCCACTAAACTTGACACAACTAAACGGTTTTTTAGGTTATATGCAATATTTTTATTAATGAAAATACTGTGAAAAAGTGACCATACGAAAACACAAAAACATTATGTCGATATGTGATATGAATGGATGTATAAATACAGTAGCCTTAGTCTTAGCCGCGCCCAGGTGCGTGGAGTCATGATAAAATCATTAAAAACAAGTCCAAAACTGACTTCACTGCCTTGGATAGATACTACTCTACCATCTCTATGACAGTAACGCGGCACGTTCATATAGCTATCTCATCCGTACACACATATTCTGTTTGTACGGCTATCCTTTTCAAACAAGAATCCGAGCATGCAACATTAATCGTTCAATTTGTATGAATATGACGTGTCTTGTATTTTATGTCTGTAATCAAAAAAGCGTCGCTCAAGCCCTGTAGTCTTTGCAGGGGATTCTTTTAGAAACATCGCTCGTCCTACCTTTGGGTATTTAAGTTCTGGGTCGGTGTCGATTCCCGCGTAGCACACTCCTCCGTACAGGCGGTCCATGATCATGGCCAGCTCGACGGCCTTCAGGGGGCGCGGCACGCCCCCCACGAACACGGTCTTGCGGGGGTCCAGCGGCATGGAGGCGTCCAGGACGAAGTCCGCGTCCCCCAGCCTCCAGGGCCGGATCTGCACCGGCTTGTCCTTGATGGTGGGCGAGGACACGCAGAGGTACAGCTTCTCCTCGTCTGTGATGCACGCGTCCATCAGCTGCTGGACGGAGCACTCGTCCTGGAAACAGACGCGAACGCATTACTGTAGAAGCGCCGCTATTTTTTTTGTGTATTACAGACTGTATATGTCCATTTACAAAACACAAGAAAGTAACAAAAGTAAATTAAGAGATATTTTTAACACGTCTCTCGAAATCTTCAAGGTTTAAGTTGAAGATATCAAGGGACATGTTATTTAGTAGTACCATACCCCGTGTCATGCTGTGCCGAGCCAACACGTCTGTTCTGCCATGTGGAATGCACTGCAGATCGTGATGTCGCCCCTGGCAGTAGTTGTTTGGCACAAACAACTTATAACATTCCAGGAGGTGTGGATTGTCAATGAAATTATTTAATATTTAGTACGCTGTTACTGCAAGGGGCCACTCCTCGACTGGAGACTTTGATAAAGCGTATCGGAGAGCAAATCTTTATGACGCATAAATTTTGGGTACTCGCCGTGGATTCTCATATACAAATATCTGAGAAACTTTGTATGGTCGAGCGGTTATGATCCTCGGCTGCTAGCGCGGAGGTCGCGGTTTCAAATGCCGCAAAAATTATTGAAGGCGTACAACTTTGCTTCCGCCGTTTTCCCATAGATGGCTTTAGCGGTAAGCAGCGGTCGAAATAAATAGATCATAGACGCCATGCAATACATTTAAGCATCTTTCAACATAACCCCATAGAAACATTACTCCATTTGTGTCTGCATCATAAAGTTATTCTCCATTGAAAATGTCAGTTTACAACCCAAATTCTAGTCATTTACGGGAGGTTGACAATGACGATGCTCGACCCCATGTTGTGAAAGTGGCCAAGACATACTCGCAGATTGAAAACATTGAAATGAGAAGTCCTACCCTACCCTAATTAATAATATAAAGATTATGACAGTGTATTTGCGGCACGTTTCAGATTGGTAGATACTCTATGTATCGCCCTAGTGAAATACCACCATTCAGAATCGAAACTTTGCTTGAAATGGCTCAAGCCGTGTGAAGTGATCAAATCTGAATAGCCAGGTACTTTCCGACCTGCACCCCATCTCCCTCCGTTCCTTTCTCTCTCCAGCCTCACAACATACCCTAATTGGAGATGCCAATGGCTCCGGAGATTCGGGAGCAGTTGAGACTCTAGTACAATATTTAAAAAAAAAAAAACAGTAAAAATTGAGCTAAATGATATGCAAAGGGTGACATTATGTGCGAAATCAACTGCCTCTTTCCAGTTTCTCTTCATAAATGTGAGAAAGAGGCAGAAGGGTCCCGACTGTCCAGAGCCAGTGAGACTATGGCGACCCCAAAAATTAAGAAATAAGAAAAGGAAATTAAGAAGAATTACAAAGGAAACACAGAAAGAATGAGATAGGCACAGAAGGCAATTTTTTATAACTAATACCCCATAAGAGTCCCAACTGCTCCCAACCGCCTAGATCCAGTGAGACTATGGCATCCCCGATTGAGGTATGTTGTGAGGCTGAAAGTAATGGGGAGGGGGAGAAGAGAGGAGGAGGATAGTTGGGAAGTACCTGGTTCTTCAGATCTGGTCGCCAAACACGGTTAAAGCCATTGCAAGCAACGTTTCGATTCTGAATGGTGGTCTTTCACCAGGGCGAGAGTGTATCTACTACTCTGGAACGTGCCGCAAATACACTATTATAACACAAAATGTATTTGCGCAAGCCGGGTTTGAACCCGCGACCTCAGGATTTGTAGTCGAGCGTCTTACCACTCGACCTCGAGAGATGTCGTAAGGTATAGGAGCTGAAAAACTATGCATACCCCAAGAAAGGGAAAATAATTTTGACTGCCCAAGGCTCCATGTTCGAGGATGCTTTCTGTCGTGCTTTACCTGACGGCCTCCATGGTCGAGTGGTAAGACGCTCGACTACGAATCCAAAGGTCGCGGGTTCAAACCCGGCGTGCGCCAATAACTTTTATTTAATTAAAAATGTGTCATAACACATTTAATACATATAAAAATAATAACAAGTATATTTGCGGCACGTTCCAGAGTGGTAGGATACTCTAAGTATCGCCCTGGTGAAAGACCACCATTCAGAATCGAAACGTTGCTTGAAATGGCTTAAGCCGTGTTTGGTGACCAGATCTGAATAGCCAGGTACTTCCCAACCTTCCTCTTCCCGATCTCCTTCCTCTCCCCACTACCTTCAGCCTCACAACATACCCAATTTGGGGATGCCATAGTCTCACTGGCTCTAGACGGTTGGGAGCAGTTGAGACTCTTGTGCGGTATTCATGTAAAAAAAAAAAAAAAACCTGGAACAGGAGGAAAGCGTATCCCTTGGGCGGGAAGTAACTCTTGCTCTCTGCTTTGTGGGGCCAGTCCACCACGAGCGCCCCGAAACGTCTGAAGGAAGAGGTGATCTCATCTGAAACACATAGACATGCAACATTATCGCATCTGCACATAACGCATCAATTAATAAGTTCGTAGGATGACCGATGAATCAACAACTCTTAGGCTAGATTAGATTTTATTCATCAACATAGTCATGAATCACTTCTTTATTGGAGTCAAACCTCTTTCTCTAGAGCATTCTTCTTAGGTCTGCAAATAGGTAGTAGTCGCTGGGAGCCAGATCCGGAATACGGTGGTTGGGGAAGCAATTCAAAGTGCAATTCGTGCTATGTTTCCATTGTTGCGATCGACTTGTGAGTAAACGACGTGCCCACTTTCTCATGAGCAAATCTTGAAAAATGGTGAATACGAGGCCTGTTCAAAAGAAAAAGTGAATTTTGAATTTTCGCGGGTTGTGTACATTCGTTTATCGATTTTTTTGTTGTTGTTATGTTGGTACACATATGTTTATCATATGTCAGCATTATCAGCTATTTTGGATTAGTGGTCTGTTTTTGACAACTGGAAAGGCTAGTCACGTTTTTGTGAGTTCTTCGATTTTTTACTTTTGAAAAAAATGGGTCAAAGAATATGTATTAAATTTTGCGTTAAAAATGGAATAAAGTGCTCCAACGCACTTAAACTGTTGACTGTGGCATTCGGCGAGCGTACTTTGTCTCAAAAAAGTGTTTATAAGTGGTACAGGCGCTTTACAGAAGGCCGAGAAGATGTTAATGACGATGAGCGTCTCGGAGTTGTGGAAAAACAAATCATGGATTTTATTTATTTTATTACAAAAACGTGACTAACCTTTCCAGTTGTCAAAAACATACCACTAATCCAAAACGGCTGATAATGCTAACATACGATAAACATATGTGAACCAACATAACAAAAAAAAACGACAATCGAATGTACACAGCCCGCGAAAATTCAAAATTCACCTTTTCTTTTGAACAGGCCATGTACACTGCCTTCTAATATTTTTAAGGTGGCTATCTCACGCAACTTTTATTTACTATCGGCCAAAACTATTTTGTGAACTTTGTTATGAAGCACGATAAATTCGATCCAGTGCGATTTTGAATTTTCCCGCTAATTAAAAATCTATTTACTATGGTGTAATGTTTTGTCTATTGGCCCCACTGGAAAGTCAAAAAGTGGGGGCAAAACGAGGAACGGACCCGGGCTGAAACGGCCAGGAGGATCATTCAAGTTTAGACCTTCAATATTCAACATTTAACGTTCAACGTTCGACCGCGAAACAGAGTCAATATTAGAGTTTTCACAGTAGACGCCGAGTAGTGCAGTTAATGTTTTTAGAGTCAATACAGTATTTACCGCCTATGGTGAAATAGTAAATTAAATTAAATATTGCGATGGATAATCCGAGTCGCTTTTTCCAGTATCGGTGATAATTGAAAAATTTAGTATAATAGTTTGTCTCTACGAGTACCCAATTCTAACGTTATCCACCAAGTTAATCAAGCTTTTCCTGGGCGTAGAATCAATATTCTCAAATATAATACGAGAGAGCATTTAGACAGTATTATTGTTAAAATTCCTTAAATCCTGCAAGTATGGGTCCCTTTTGTAACCCCCATTTTCAACGAAGAAGAAGAAGGTCCTGTCTAAACCAAAATAAACGAATTTCAAACACGGAAAAAGATCCGTTCTACCGACTGAACCTAACCGGGTGGGCATTTAAAAGGGTAAGTGAATCCTTGGGACTCACGAAGTCGTCATTTTATATTTGGTACCTGTTTAAAAGAGGCGTACATTACCGTACTTTAACAACTTTTGTTGTGTTTTCTGGAACAACTACCGAGTATTGGCAGCCAAAGCGTTCAGCACCATGTACGGCCGCGCTTACAATCAGCAAACCACTTCTCGACCATTTGTCTTGAAGGAGCAGAGTCTGACTATTACTTGCCAAGCCATTGCTTTGCTTGAAGGGTATTTTTCCCATTTAAAAGCAATGCTTTATCAACACACGAAATTAAGATTTTTCCATTGTGTTGAAAATTGTAAAAATATCTTCACTAAAACCACTCTATCTTGTGAACTGAATGTCAAATTGTTACGAAATTTTGACACGTATTATTTGAAAGTTGGTACTTTCTAAAAAGCATACGGATTTATCAATAGTGGCGCCAACTATATGTCATCCTACGAACTTATTGAGTGATGGATTATATATCATTAACGGCTTTCCCAGGAGCGGCTGGGGAGCTTCTGAGACAGGCAAGCAGCTTTGAAAATGGCAAGAAGAAGGTGGACCATCATGAAGGATAATGAAAGACTAGAGAGGTAGATTCTTTCAAGTAAACTCATGAGCCATACTAAAATTTTCATCTTGCAAATCAGGTACAATGTACAATCATAATATCGTTGTCGGAAAGGCAAAAGGGCTGAAGCGCCATTTTGAGAACTTTACGCCATAGCACTCTAGAGTTTTTTTTTGTTTTTGAAAAAATATTTCCAAAATCAGCGTTACTCGGTGTTGTCACAGCAATGGGAAGGTCTGGTTCCGTATTATTTTATTCAATCTGTTGTCAAACTATCATTAACATCAATATCAGCTTCTCCCTCTTGTCTTATATGACACCTCTGGGCCGTCCTGCCCTAGCCCTAGCCCCTCATCGCACAGCCTTCGGAGTTGCCTTTCCCAACTATTCCTGGGTTGGCCAACTGGGCGACTTCCCTCTGGAACTTCCGACAGTATTTGTGCGAGTTTCAGTTTTCTGGCACCCTTCGTACATGGGGTTCAGCTTCCCGCCCAACCCCACACATCTCTCAAAACTCCTCAAACTGTATGTATTCACGAAGACGCTTCGCATAGAGTTGAACAAATTGACTGATAAGTTACCTTCGTCGATGTCCGGCGGGAGGCCCCCCACAAACACCTTGCGGGAGAACCTCTCTCCGCCGGGCTCCGAGCCCCCGCTGGTGGGGGAGGATCTGGCGGGGGAACCTGACACCATCCCGGAGAGACCTGGAAGAGAGAAACACGGAAGATTAGCACCAACAGAATTCAAAATAAGCCACCATTCGACAGGAAAGAGACGCTCCATAAATTGAAATGTTGATCGTACGATCGCCATCAGAAAACCAGCCTAATTTTTAAATGGGCCAATGAATGGTGAACTGTGGTCAACACAGGTTGAACCACGTTGAAGCTTAGGGTGGGGTGGGGGGATTTGAACCACTTTTTATTTTTTTGTCAACACAACAAATGAGCTTTTAGGTTCATATCTTTGGAATAAGAATTAATATGGAGAGAGAGCCAAATATTTTTACCCAGCCTATACAAATTTACGATAAATCACTTTCTTCGGGTTTTCACGTCGTAAACCATGAGAGAGAAAGAGATAAGACTATTTGTCACATAGTATCGCACCACTTTTAGGTATGTAAGCATGTTTTCCGTCTCCCGCGTCTCCGGCGACTCCGCCCACTACGTTTTGTTATACGACATAACTCAAATATTTTTAACAATACTGTGAAAGAGTGGTTGTACAAATTAACGCTATCATTATGTAGGGATGTTGAAGCGCGTTTTAAGCGTCCTTGGGATGATTTTCTGACGAAAATGGCGCTATAAAAGTTACATATTTATTATTACTATTATTGTTATTATCCGCTATGAATGGATGTAAAAAGGTGTTTCCATGAAAACCCTAGCCACGCCTAAGTCAGGAAAAAATCGTCAATCCTGACTAAACTATTTCGCAAAGCTTTGTCTCCTGAGATTGATAACTAATTAACTAACTTTGAGCATCGCGCCATTTCTGTACTGGAGGAAGTAAAGAAAATGAACTGCCAGATAACTCTGCACATGCCTTTTGCTTCATTCACATTCATACATCGCCTTATACTTCTATTGTTATTTTTTTATATTTTATACCGCGCGAGAGGAGACTATAGCATCCCCAATAGGGGTATGTTGTGAGGCTGAAGATAGTAGGGAGGGGAAAGAGATGGAAGGTTGAAAAGTGCCTAGCAATTCAGATCTTGTCACCAAACACGGCTAAAGCCATTTCAAGCAGCGTTTCGATACTGAATAGTGTTATTTTACCAGATTCTGAACCTTATGGAGCCAGTGCGACTATGGCATCTCCAATCGGGGTTTGTTGTGAGGCTGAAAGTAGTGTGGAGGGGAAGGAGATGGGGAAGAGGAAGGTTAGAAATTACCTGGCTATTCAGATCTGGTTACCAAACACGTCTAACTCTCGTGTTGACTGCGGCAGGTGTGCCTTTTAGAAATGTTAAAGAGTTGATGACAGCTGACCTTCGATAAAAGTACCGGAAAAAAAGGTGTCTTACCTGCGGCAGGTATGAAATAACAAATAAGTTTTGACGGGCTGATGTTAGCTAACCTACGATTGGAGGGGGCACCGGGAAAAAAATAGCATTTATCTAGAGAGTGTATAGTTTCGTATTTTCATAGTTTCAGTGCGGTAGACGCGAAGCTAATGAGATGTGCGTTACCTGCGGGGGGCAGCTCCCCGGCGGCGGAGTCACCGGCGCCCCCGGAGCCCTGGGAGCCCTGCTCCTCCATTCCCAGGAAGAAGGGGTACTTGACTGCGGACAAACACAAAAACAAACGTCAGTTTACAGCCGAGGAACTGATATCAATCTATCGAAGCGATTTAACAGGCGCACGTTGGAATATGGCAGCTGCTCGCAACGGCTCTGGCCGTGTTCGGTGACCAGATCTGAGTGGCCAGGTTGTTCCCGACCCTCCTCTTACCCGTCTCTGACGGCCTCCGAGGTCGAGCGGCAAGTCGCTCGACTACGAATCCAGAGGTCGCGGGTTCGAACCCGGCGTGCTCAATTAATTTTAATTTGATTAAAAAAAAAAAAATTAAAAAATAATGTATCCTAAATACACTATAATTTATTTTATAATAATTAAATGTGAAAAAACACAATTTTATTTATTCGTTTTGTGACTAGATCTGAACAGTTGTATACTTCTCAACCTTCATCTTTCTCATCTCCTTTCTCTCCCCACTCTTCCAGCCTCACACCATACCCTAATTGCAGATAGCATTGTAAAATATCACATTTTAACTTAATTCATTTGTTTTGTGACTAGATCTGAACAGTCAGATAAGTTCCCAACCTTCCTCTTTCTCATCTCCTTTCCCTCCCCACTCTTATTACAATGGTGAAAATTATCATTTAATTCAATTTATTTGTTTTGTGACCAGATCTGAACAGTCAGATAAGTTCCCAACCTTCATCTTTCTCATCTCCTTCCGCGAGTCGGTACTCTATAAATATAAAAAATAATAATAACGCCCGCGAAATAGCCGGCGTATTTCCTAAGCCGAGCGAAACCGGGCTGTTTTTTTTTCTTTTCAATCGACTTATTTATTCCGCCAGTTTAGACGCGAACCGCGGGACCGCACGAACTATGGCGACTATTTGTCAACACTGCCGCCATCTATCGGCGCGTGAAAAATAGGTCAAACTAATATTTTCCGTGCCACATTTTCGCCTCCCTCCCGTGGCCACGTGCCGGTTCACTGAACTTCAAACGCCCACTTATCCACTCTGCGTCCCCCTCTCTGTGCAACGAACCACGAGCGCGCCTCTCTTCCCCCCTGGAGGGACCCGCGGACATACGTCCATGACTCTCTCTCTTTCTGGCGCTTGGTTTTTCTCACTATCGCCGTCGCTGTTTTGCAGAAGGAAGTACGTTGCATTCATTCTAAACGAATCCTTAAACATACGTCTATGACTCTCTCTCTTCCTGGCACTTAGTTTTTCTCACTATCGCCGTCGCTGTCTTGCAGAAGGGAGTACGTCGCGTTCATTCCAGACGAATCCCTAAACATACGTCTATGACTCTCTCTCTTTCCGGCGCTTGGTTTTTCTCACTTCCGCTGTCGCTGTCTTGCAGAAGGGAGTACGTCTCGTTCATTCCAGACGAATCCTTAAACATACGTCTATGACTCTCTCTCTTTCCGGCGCTTGGTTTTTCTCACTATCGCCGTCGCTGTCTTGCAGAAGGAAGTACGTTGCGTTCATTCCAGACTAGCGTTGGAAAAAAATTCAATGTTTTGTGAATGCTTCACGAACTGCTAATTCTTAAAAATGAACCTTCGCAGTGAACTCTTCAATTGCAGTCAAACTCGCAAAAAGAGATTTTAATTTATCCGGTTATTTGTTCAGTTATTTTTGGAATCTGTTCCTCGTCGAAAAAAAAACACGTCCCAGTCGGTAGGGATTTGAAAGTGAAAAGAACTAGAACTGGTTCCTCGCCGACAAAAGCACGTGCAAACGGTAGGGATTTGAAAACGAAAAGAACTGGAGCTGGTTCCTCGTCGAAAAACACGTTTATGTTGGCAAGAACGGGAACCGGTTTCTTTCCAACATAAAAAGTACTAATCGGTAGATATTTGAAAGTTTGAAAGTGAAAAGAGCTGGAACCGGTTCCTTGTCGAAATAAATCGTACTAGTCGGTAGAGATTTGAGATTGAAAGGAACTGGTTCCTCGCCAAAACAAAAGTGCTAGTCGGTAGAAATTTTAAAACGAAAATAACTCCCAAAAGATCACGTTCCTTTAGATCGAAGTTCTTCAAAATAGACTTCAATTGAAGTACTTGTAATGAAGACTTCTTTATAGGCTTTGAAGTTCAACTTCACAACTGAACTGCTGCAAATTGAAGCAGTTGTTTGTAATCTAACTTCCATTGAAGTACTTGTTCAATGAAATGAATGAACGCTAAAATGAACTACCAACTTCAATTGAAGTATTTGTTCAATGAACAATGAATGAAGAAGGAACTGCTGCCAAAAGAAGTAGTTCTTTCAAAGCAGTCACAACGCCATTCCAGACGAATTCTTAAACATACGTCAATAACTCTCTCTCTCTTTCTGTTGCTTGGTTTTTCTTACTATCGCCGTAGCTATCTTGCAGAAAGAAGAACGTTTTCTTTCACTCCAGACAAATCCCCGGACACACGTCTTTAACTCTTTCTCTTTCTAGCGTTTAAATTTTCTTACTATCGCCGTCGCTGTCTTGCAGAAAGAAGAACGTTTTCTTTCGCTAAAACCATTGCAAACAAATCCTTAGACATACGTCTATGACTCTTTCTCTATCCGTCGCTTGGTTTTTCATACTATCACCGTCGCTGTTTAGCAGAAGGAAATACGTTTCAACACTCTAAACGAATCTGTAGACCTACGTCTATGGCTCTTTCTCTTTTTGTCGCTTGGTTTTATTTACTATCGCCGTCGCTGTCTCGCAGAAGGAAGTACGTTTCGTAACGCATCCCTTTTCCGCGCACTGCGCACTTGAAAATCTATCCCATTTTTATTTTCCTTCAGAAATCTATCCCAATTTTACGTGGTGTATAAATTCCGGCAGGGAATCGAGGGTTAGTGCGTCGCAGTGCAGCATTTACTCTAATATTGGTATTCGGGTCAAATTCGTTGTAAATACGTCTGCGTACATGGGATTACAAGATGTAAATACTGTTTGTAAATAGGGCGTAGGCGTATTTAATGGCCCTCCACGCTAGCAACCGAATTATTGTAAGGTTTCAGCTATAAATTGCAAACATAAACTATATTGCAATTCTCCTAAATGACATGAAAAAAGAAATTTTAAAATTCCCATGTTTTAATATCTAATTTAGGGTAGGCAGAGAGGACGGACTGCCATACAACTCTGTCTCGACACACGCTCCTTGCTTCATTCACATTCATACATCGTCTCATACATACTCCTCCGTTATTCTGACAAGTATTTGATTCACTTGATCGTGCCATCGTGTCTTCTTCCATTCACTTTCGCCACATATATTTTTTTTTCGTCCATTCGCTCTACATGTCTAAACCGGCTAAGCGCCCCTTTCTTAAGCATATTCGTTGCGCTTGCATCAGCCTCGCATTCTTTCCGGATATCCACATTTTTAACACGGTCATACATGATTTTACGCACATACGCCTCAGGGATCATATTTCTACAGCATTCAATCCACTTTCATCCTTCCTCTACCAGTTTTACGCCTCACTACCATACATCAGGGTTGGTACCAGCACTCCATTGTGGACTGCTAGCCACACAGGGATCTCATTTCTACAGAATTTAGTCTACTTTCATCCTTCCTCTGCCAGTTCCACGCCTCACTACCATACATCAGGGTTGGTATCAACACTCCATTGTGGACTGCTAGCCACACAGGAATGTCATTTCTACAGCATTCAGTCTACTTTCATCCTTCCTCTGCCAGTTCCACGCCTCACTAACGTACATCAGGGTTGGTATCAACACTCAACTGTGGACTGCTAGCCACACAGAGATCTCATTTCTACAGCATCCAGTCTACTTTCATCCTTCCTCTGCCAGTTCCACGCCTTAATGGCATACATCGGGGTTGGTACCAGCATTCCACTGTGGACTGCTAGCCACACAGGGAATGGCTGACTTCCGCCAGGGCGATACTAGTAGACGATTTCACCAATTGAAACTGCCTGTAGCTAGTCGTATTATGACGTTCTCGATTCGAGGTATACTGTGAGGTCGAAGGAGATGGAAAAGATGAAGGTAAGGGAGAATCTGGCTTTATTAAAATTAGTTTACGGGCAGAAAATGGTTACCTAAAAATTCCAAACATTATCCAAGAGCCTGTCCTGATTTCTTGATGTTAAAGTGATAATACAAAGCTTCATAGCTCATGATAACAATTACATTGCAAGCAGAAAATAACTGTTTTGGTAAAAAAAAAAACACGATTTAGGAAAACAAGAACATTTGTTGGCTGATTTGGGTTTATGATAATTTGCTGAACGATTGATTTAGGAAAACGATAACATTGTCAGCTGATCAGGGTTTATGATAATTTGGTGAACAATTGATTTAAGAAAACGAGACAATTGTCAAATGATCTGAGTAAGTGATAATTTGGTGAACAATTGATTTAGGAAAAAGAGAACATTGTCAGCTGATCAGGGTTTATGATAATTTGGTGAACAATTGATTTAAGAAAACGAGACAATTGTCAAATGATCTGAGTAAGTGATAATTTGGTGAACAATTGATTTAGGAAAAAGAGAACATTGTCAGCTGATCAGGGTTTATGATAATTTGGTGAACGATTGATTTAGGAAAACGATAACATTGTCAGCTGATCAGGGTTTATAATAATTTGGTGAACAATTGATTTAGGAAAACGAGACAATTGTCAAATGATCTGAGTAAGTGATAATTTGGTGAACAATTGATTGTGAGGTTAGATTTGATTAGGGTATTACTAGGTAAAGCTAGACTATGTTTGGCTAGGTGAGGTTAGGTTAGGTTAAAATTGGCTAGGCTAGGTTAGGTTAGGTTAGGTAGGTAAGGTTAGAAAATGTTAGGTGATGATAGGTTGGGTGAGGTTAGACTAGAATTAACCAGGTTAGGTTAGGTTGGGTAAAATAAAGTTAGGTTAGTTAAAATATAGTTAATTTAGGTAAAATAAGGTTGGTTTAGGTAAGGTTAGAATGGTCTGAGTTTAACTGGGTCAGGTTAGGTTAAGTAAGGTTAGAATTGGCTAGGCTAAGTTAGCTTAGGTTAGGTAAAGTTTAGTAAGATGAGATGAGGCTAGGTTTATCTAGGCTACGTAAGGTTAGGAAATGTTAGGTAATGATATGTTGGGTTAGGTTAGACTAGGTTTAACCAAGTTAGGTTAGGTTGAGTAAGATAAAGTTACGTAAGGGAAAATAAAGTTAGGTTAGGTAAAATAAGGTTGGGTTAGGTAAGGATAGAATGGTTTGAGTTTAATTGGGTCAGGTTAGGTTAGGTTAGGTTAGAATTGGCTAGGCTAAGTTAGGTTAGGTTAGGTAAGGTTTAGTAAGGTGAGATGAGGCTAGGTTTATCTAGGCTACGTTGGGTTAGGTTAGAGTAGGTTTAACCAAGTTAGGTAAGGTTGGGTAAAATAAAGTTAGGTTAGGTAAAATAAGGTTGAGTTAGGTTAGGTTGGGTAAAATAAAGTTAGGCTGGGTAAAATAAAGTTAGGTTAGGTAAAATAATGTGGAGTTAGATTAGGTTGGGTAAAATAAAGTTAGGCTGCGTAAAATAAAGTTGGGTTAGGTAAAATAAGGTTGAGTTAGGTTAGGTTAGAATAGTCTAGGTTTAACTGGGTAATGCAAGGTAGGGTGAGGTAAGGTAAAGTAGGGTTAGCTTTACCTCCGTGGATATTGCTGAGATTCTGTAGGGGGCCAGTGTTACAGTTGATGAAGCCTGCAACAGAAAACGCAACCAGCTTATCAAGTGGCCATTTCTAGGAGAAGGGATGGAAAACACCACTGAACAGATAATCTCTAGAAGCAAGCTAAAGTTTCAACCGGAAGTAAGGAAAAATTGTGCTTACTTCGGGCACACGCACAAGCCCACAACTAAACAAATCAAATCAACCTAAAGTGTGAAAAAGAGCTCTCTAGTTCAAAGTGAAGAACCATAGAGTATATAGAGTGGTATCAATCCGAGGAAGTGTAGTCAGTTTTTGAGACTCGGCGGACCTGGGCGTGGCTAAGAGACCAAGGCTAGGGTATTTATACATCCATTCATAGCACATATCGACATAATGTTTTTGTTTATTCGTATAACCACTTTTTCACAGTATTAATATCAACAAAAATATAGCATCTAACCTAAAAAACCGTTTAGTTGTGTCGAGTTTGGTAGCATAATAAAAAATGTGGGCGAAGTCCCGCGGTGACCCAGGAGCTCAAGATCATTGTGACAGTAAGTAGAAGCGGAGTATTATATTTGTTGTCTCTTTCTCTCTCATGGTGTACGACGTAAAAACCCGGAGAAAGTGATTTATCGCAAGTTTGTGTAGGTTGGGTAAAAATAATTAGCTCTCTCTCCATCCATTGTTTATCCAAGTGTAGAACTATATGTGGGCACTGTACAGATTGACACAGTTATCTCTGCAGACGGCCAAAAGAGGGACATAATCATATACTTGAAGTAACAATATATGGAAGGAGAGCTAATTCTTTTTACCCAACCTACACAAACTTGCGAAAAATCACTTTCTCCGGGGTTTTACGGCGTACACTATGAGAGAAAAAGAGACAACAAATTTCTTGGCCCGCTTCTATACACTGTCATAATGATCTTAAGGTGCTGGTTCCTTGAAGTGACACTGGCGGGACTCCGCCCACATTTTTTATTATATCACTAAACTTGACACAACTAAACGGTTTTTTAGGTTAGATGCTATATTTTTGTTGATAAAAATACTGTGAAAAAGTGGCTATACGAATACACAAAAACATTATGTCGAAATGTGAAATTAATGGATGTATAAATACCGTAGCCTTAGTCTTAGCCACGCCCATTTGCGCCGAGTCATGTTAAAATCATCAAAAACAAGTCCAAAACTGACTTCACTGCTTTGGATAGACACTACTCTATGTACTCTAAGATCATATACATAAAATACGAGACACGTCATATTCATACAAATCGAACGATAAATGTGGCACGGTCTTGATTTAAGTTTCAAAGCTCATGACGCTTATGAAAAGGATGGCAATACTAAACAGAATGTTTGTGTACGGATGAGATAGCTATATGAACGTCCCGCGTTACTGTTATAATCTCTCTTCCCCGACGAACTTACCAAGTAGAGTACGACGCACGGAAACGGTTGTCTTCCACACACCTATGTATATCTGCATTCGCTATCTCACATTATTTCGGTTGAAGAGCTCCCGTTTTCCCGTGACAGCTTGTCTGTCGAACGAATTTTCGCGTGATACTAAGCGCAGTAAATCTCAGGTATGTCTTTCGGACTCGGTTTAATGCATTCACGCATGTTGTCTCAGTAACGTTTCTGCATTATTAAATTCATCCAAGGACATAATACGCGATGTTATACATTCGAGACAATATCGTGATTTTGGCTTTTTCCAAAAGTTTTTTTACCGCGAAACGACATTTTTAAGCATTCGTGAATCTGACAACATCAGTAATAGGACGTGTTGCCGTAATTTGAAGTCGTGTTGTCAGCTTGGCGGTGAATAACTATTATGATACTATGGATTTTATTATTGGAAATTTAATCAGCTCTCTGAATATGTAAAAATATATGCACATTACGTATTAATTGGAGCCAGCGTATTAAATTAGCCAAGAAGAAAAATAAAATTTCCCACAAGCAAAATTGTATGCGTCATTGTTTGTGAACTTGAAGTAACAATATATGGAGAGAGAGCTAATTCCTTTTACCCAACCTATACAGATTTGGGATAAATCACTTTCTACCGATTTTTACGTCGTACACCATGAGAAAGAAAGAGACAGCAAAATTTCACAAATTATCACACCTAACCTAACCTAACCTAACCTAATTCAACCTTCCTCTTCAAAATCTCCTCCCCCTCCCTTTTACCTTTAGCCTCACAACATACCCTATTTGGGGATGCCATAGTCTCACTGGCTCTAGACGGTAGGGAGCAGTTGAGACTCTTGTGCGGTATTCATATAAAAAAAAAACAAAACACCGCTTTCTACGGGTTTTTACGTCGTACACCATGAGAAAGAAAGAGACAGAAAAAATTCCCAAATCATCACACCTAACCTTACCCAACCTAACCTAACCCAACCTTCCTCTTCCCAATATCCTCCCCCTCCCCACTACCTTCAGCCGGTTGAAGAGTTGTGAGAAGGTTGGGTTAGGTTAGGTTAGGTGTGATAATTTGGGAAATTTTGCTGTCTCTTTCTCTCTCACGGTCTGTCAATTTTGCTGTCTCTTTCTCTCTCAAGGTTAGGTTAGGTTAGGTTAGGTGTGATAATTTGGGAAATTTTGCTGTCTCTTTCTCTCTCACGGTGTCTGTCAATTTTGCTGTCTCTTTCTCTCTCAAGGTTAGGTTAGGTTAGGTTAGGTGTGATAATTTGGGAAATTTTGCTGTCTCTTTCTCTCTCACGGTGTACGACGTAAAAACCCGGAGAAAGTAATTTATCACAAATTTCTATGGGTTGGGTAAAAACAATTAGCTCTTCCTCCATATATTGTTACTTCAAGGTTATATGCTATATTTTTGTTAGTAACAATACTGTGAAAAAGTGGTTGTACGAATAAACAAAATTATTATGTCGACATGTGCTATGAATGGATGTATAAATACTTTTGTCTTAGTTCTAGCCGCGCCCAGGTCTAGCCGAGTCCGGCAAACCTCATGAAAACTGACTACAGCAGCGCTCTCTCTTGTATTGTATTGCTCTGAGCATTCGACGGAACCAATCCTCCCAACAAGCCTTCCAACGACATGGTTGGTGTAACCTTAAGTGACCAGTTAAGGCTGCATCCAAGCCAGAGTAAAGTTAGCCTCTCGGAAGCTGGGCGTACTGTACAGGGCCCGCAGATACTTCAATAGTAGCTAGTGAATTCGACAGCCACCTCTGGTATGGAGCCCGGCGTACCTGAAAAAAGACCCAACTCTCTACAGAACGCTGTGCACTCCGCGTGGGAATGCTGTCTTTGTTCTACCGATATTTCAATGGAAAATGCTGAGAGGACACTCGCCAAATACGCGCCCAGCATTTGTACACGGTTGTGGAATGATTTACAAGCCTCTGTGTTTCCTCCCTCCCACAACATGGACCACTTCAAGATACAGGGTCACTCCTTCATTTCTTCAAAAATACCCTCCGCACAGCATCCTCAAATATGACACGTGCGGAGTCAATGTAAAAACGGCAAAGACAATCCATTATATTTAGTTGAACACTTTGAAGTTAGAGTCGATAGAAAAATATATTGAGGTTAGGTTGGGCTAGATCGGCATTTTAATTTTTTTGGCAGTCACTTCCGACCTTGGAGAAACAATGTATGGAGAGAGAGCTAATTATTTTTACCCAACCTATACAAACTTGCGATAAATCACTTTCTCCGGGTTTTTACGTCGTACACCGTGAGAGAGAAAGATACAGCAAATATAATACTCCGCTTCTACGTACTGTCACAACGATCTCGGGCTCCCGGGTTACCCCGGGACTCCACGCACCAACATTATTAATTATGCCACTAAACTTGACATAACTAAACGGTTTTTTAGGTTAGATGCTATATTTTTGTTGATATCAATACTGTGAAAAAGTGGCTATACGAATAAACAAAAACATTATGTCGATATGTGATATGAATGGATGTATCAATACCCTTGCTTTGGTCTTAGCCACGCCCAGGTCCGCCGAGTCAGGTAAAAATCATCAAAAACTGACTACTTCCGACTGATGAATATGCCGGGCGACGCCGGGCGCGATGGGCAATTACATGACACCGCTAACTATTTTTTCCATCACCAATACAGCTTCACTTGAGGTTTGGCAACGTCGTGGTCGCATCCAAGCACAGACGAACTGCGCTGAAATACAAACAGGGCAGTACTGACAGTATAGTAAATAATATTTTATTCAAAAATGTTTTTTTTTAATACCGCACAGATGGGAAAGAGGAAGGTGAGAAAGTACCTGGCTGTTCAGATCTGGTCACCAAACACTGCTAGAGCCATTTTACTCAACGTTTTTTAACAACACTTTAAAAAATTGGATATGTCGTAGTTCCACTGGCAATAGGCATTTATTTTGGGGCTCTCAGGGTTAACCAGATGACTTTATTTTGAAATTTTTGTAAATAGGTCAGGTTTGGTAACGTTAAGTTAAGTCAATTTGGAAATTCTTATTCGTTTTAAGGCTCTCAGGGCTAACCGTATGGTTTAATTTCGAAATATTTGTATTAGGGAAGGTTATGATAAGTTAATTGCAAAAACCCTCCTCCATGTTGGTGATCTTAGGGCTAACTAGATGGCTTTATTTGGTAAAATCGTAAGACGATTAGATTGGGTTAACTTAATTGGGAAACCCTCATCCATCTTTGGGCTCCCGAGGCTAACCGGATGGCTTTATTTGGAAAATATTGTTCGAAGGTTCGGTTGGGTTAAGTTAATTATTAAACCCTCATCAATTTTAGGGCTCCCGAGGCTAACCGGATGACTTTATTTACAAAATATTATAAAAAATAGGTTCAGGTACACAAATAAACTGCTTATCTTTTTAGGGCAACCAGGATTGGATGGCTTTAAAACGGGTTATTGTAGGGAAACTTTAGTGCGGGTTGGGTTAGGTTAGGTGTAGTCAGGGGTCCAGGGGGGCAGGCGATGGTCAATGAAAGATGGTTTTATGTTGGATGATTTTTAAATTCAAGAAAATTCGTTTATTGGCGGAGGATCCCAAGGCTGCCAAATGATTTTTATTTTAAAAATTTTATGTTAGGTTCAGTTAAGTCAATTGAATAACGTTTTTCTATATTCTCCCCCGGCCGGTTACTATTTTTGGGGGACAGATTTTTATCAATCTATCCCTTCTCCTTTTTACCAGGGTTCCTGCATACCTTAATAAAACTTCTATCAGGGTTTACAAACCATATCAAAAATACAGTTTACAAATCAAAAACCTTTGTTTTTTGGGGGCTAAACTCTTAATAAGATAACTTATTTAACATTTTTTACATTAGAAATTTCGGTTGGAGGCCAAGTTATCACCCGGTATATTTTATTTGGCGATTAACCTGGCCCCGTAAAAAGGGTTAGACAGATTATTTTTCTCCCGGACCCGCTCGCAAGAATCTTTGTTAGGTCGGCCGGGATTTTCATCCCGCTGGTTGCCTCAGTCCGCCGACCGAGCCCAAAAAAAATATTCAGGTAAAGCCGGGAGAATGTCAATTTAATGATTAACATTTCTAAATAATATACAATAATCTTAATGCTACACATTTATCGTGGACCATGTATGTCCGACACAAATAGGTTGGGTTAAGTGAATTTAAAAATGCTTATCTTTTTTAGGGCTCCCAGGGCTAACTGGATGGCTTTATTTAGAAAATATTGTATGAAACTTAGGTTGAGTTAAGTCCATTAGAAACGCACATCCTTTTTAGGGCTCCCAGGGCTAACCGGATGGCTTTATTTAGAAAATTTTGTTAGAAGGTTTTGTTGGATGAAGTAAATTCAGAAACATTAGTTTATTTTGGGGCTCCCAAGGCTAATAAAATTTTTATTTTTAAAAATAGTATTATACCGGGTTCAGTTAAGTCAATTGAATAACGTTCATCTTTTTAGGGCTCCCAGCGCTAACCGGTTGGATGAAGTAAATTCAAAAACCTTTGTTCATTTTGGGGCTCCCAAGGCTAACCAGATGACTTTACTTAGAAAATATTTTTAGAAATTTAGGTTGAGCTTAGTCATTTTAGAAACGCTCATCCTTTTTGGGGCTCCCAGGGCTAACCGGATGGCTTTATTTAGAAAATCTTGAAAGACGGTTTGGTTGTAAATTAAGAAACCTCCGTTCATTTTGGGGCTCCCAAGGCTAACCGAATGACTTTATTTAGAAAATATTTTGAGAAATGTAGGTAATGTCAATTTAAAAATGCTCATCCTTTTTAGGGCTCCCAGGGCTAACCGGATGGCTTTATTAAGAAATTCTTGTAAGAAGGTTTGGTTGGATGAAATAAATTCAGAAAACCTTCGTTCCTTTTAGGGCTCCCAGAGCTAACCAGCTGACTTTATTTAGAAAATATTGTAAAAAATTTAGTTTGGGTTAGGTTAGGTTATGGTACGCTCATCCTTTTTAGGGCTCCCAGGGCTAACCGGATGACTTTATTTTGAAACACGTGTAATAAAGTTGAGTTGATGGCCACAGCATCACAGTCCGTCTCTGTCGGTAGCTGAAGTACGGCCGCGGGAGGCGACAAGTGTAGTTCTGTCACTGGCGACAGGTTGCCTACTCGGTCCGTCGCAGTCAAACACAATAATAAGGTCCGTCACGCCTGACCGCCGGTCGTAATCCGCCGTGACTGGTGGCTGGGACCGTTCGGAATTGCCAACAACCGTAATGATACCGATCGGAGAGGAACCATCAACTGACGGAGATATTCCGTCGAGAATCTGATCGAACGAGAGAGTGGGGAAATCTGCTGAAAAATATATTCACAATTTTCGCTTTGATGCTAGCCAACTTGCGATGAGAAAATCCACTACTATCTGAAAGCAACGGGAATTTCATGATCAACCGATTTCGGGCTCCATAGTCGAGTGGTAAGACGCTCGACTACGAATCCAAAGGTCGCGGACTCAAACCCGGCGTGCGCCAATAACTTTTATTTAATTAATATGTGTCATAACACATTTAATTCATATAAACATAATAAAAACTATATTTGCGGCACGTCCCAGAGTGGTAGATACTCTAAGTATCGCCCTGGTGCAAAACCACCATTCAGAATTGAAACGTAGCTTGAAATGGCTTTAGCCGTGTATGGTGACCAGATCTGAATAGCCAGGTACTTCCCGACCTTCCCCTTCCTCATCTTTTCCTCCTCCCCACTACCTTCAGTCTCACAACACACCCCCCTATTGGGGATGCCATAGTCTCACTGGCTCTAGACGGTTGGGAGCACTTGAGACTCTTGTGCGGTATTCATGTAAAAAAAGGAAAACTATGAAATTGCTGAAATCGAAAGGAGGACTCGACGTTAGCTAACCTCCGATAAGTGTGCGCATTAGAAGAATGTATTGAAAAAATTAAGTAATTAGATAACTAACTAACCATCACGCCGTTTTTCCGCAGGGATAGGCAGAGAGGTCGGACCGCCATATAACTCTGTCTTGGCACACACTCCTTGCTTCATTCACATTCATACATACTCGTTATTCTGACTCTTCACGTGACCCGATTCAAGTGTTTGATTTACTTGATCGTGCCATGTCTTCCTCGGGCGTCCTCGACTTCTTCTTCCATTCACTTTCGCATCATATATTCTAAATTGTGATTTTATATCACAATCCGGCTCGAAGGACCACTTTTTGTGTTTTATGTGAAGGGTGTAATTTAATCAGGAGAATATTGCTCAACCTTTGCGAATGCTTGGCAACTGTGGTTTGAAACCTCGCCATATCTGCAGAGTGTGCTGATATATTTTTTAGAAAAGAATTATATATAAACAAACTATTTTAGGTTTAGAAGTACTTACCCAGAAAATTCATATTCGCCACGAGGTGTTCGTTCATTTTCACAAAATTAGTTCACTTTTTATCACTATTTTTTATTTTTTATTTTACAAACAACCATCGTAAAATCACTATTTTTTAATTAATTAAATTACTTCATTAAAAACACAAACATTATCAATTTTGATCAAACACAGCTGCAGACGTAAAAGTGGCGGGTTCTAATCCCAGCCTGCGCAAATAATGTACTACTCGTTTTTGGGTTCACCAGCTTGACTATGGAATGATCTTCCGGCCTCTGTGTTTCCTCCCTCCTATAACATGGGTGTCTTGAAGATCAAGGTTAACTCCTTCCTTTCCTCAAAAAGACCTTCCACACAGCATCCCCAAAGATTTTAAAAAAACTGGTGAAAAACCACCATTCAGAAACTAAAATTGGTTTAAAATGGATTTAAGCAGGATTGGTGACCAGATCTGAATGGCCAGGTACTTTCCGGCCTTCCCCTTCCTCATTTCCTTTCTCTCCCCACTAACTTCAGCCTCACAACACACCCTATCTGGGGATGCCATAGGCTCATTGACTCTACACGGTTGGGAGCAGTTGAGACTCTTCGAGTGTTCGTCAATCGAGATACTACTGTACCTAAGGCAGGTGTCAAAACCTTATTATTTCGGATAACCATATCACTATTTATATCTTAACACCATGATCCCTTCCCTTCCCCTTCCTCCCCTTCCCCCTTCCCCCTTCCCCTTCCCCTTCCCTTCTTCCCCTTCCTTCCCTTCCTTCCCCTTCCCTTCCCCTTCCTCCCCTTCCCTTCCCTTCCCCTTCCCCTTCCCCTTCCCCTTCCCCTTCCCCTTCCCCTTCCCCTTCCCCTTCCCCTTCTTCCCCTTCCCCTTCCCCTTCCCCTTCCCCTTCTCTCACAACATACCCCTATCGGAATGCCATAGTTCTAAATGTATACCGCAATGCGTGGTGAGACTGAAGGTAAGGAGATGGAGAAGAGGAAGGTTAAGAAGAAGTACCCGTCTGTTCAGATCTAGTCAGCATCCACCACTCCGCAGCGTGCGACAAATACACCGAATATAATTTAATTAAAGGAATTGACGAAATAATACGTGATTAATGAATGAAAAAAAATTATTTGAGCGCGCCGGGGTCCGAACCGGCGACCTCCGGACTCGCAGTCGGGGATTTCAACCGCTCCACCGCGGAGGCCGCGTGTAAACAATGCATTGTTTAAATAAATGAGCCACAGCCGATATGTTACAAGGAGATAAGGTCTGATGGTGACAGCGGAATATCGTTACAACGTTTTGTCATAGCTGAGCCATTAATATAATATCATAGCGGATTGCGTGTTATTACATATACAGTCTGCTTCATAATCACTCGAACACTAATCCAAGTCACACACATCCAAACATGGATAGTAAAAGTGCCGACATCACTCGCATAGCTAGCCTGCGCCTAAATCAAATTGAATAATTCAATACACTGTTAAATCTGTCCAAGTAAGAAATATCGGGAAAATGAGCGACAGTTTTATAAGAGTAAATTTGAACTTCAATAGCTCAGCTAAAAATAAACGTAGCGCCGCCATCTTAGTCTATTTCTGAAGAGATGGGATGAAAATTGCAGCCAGTCAACCAGCGCTTTTCGACTTTCCGGATTCAACATGAATTCGACATAGAGTGCTGATACCAACCCTGATGTATGGCAGTGAGACGTGGAACTGGCAGAGGAAGGATGAAAGTAGACTGAACGCTGTGGAAATGAGATCCCTGAGGTGTATGTGCGGTAAAATATGTATGACCGTGTTGAAAATGTGGATATCCGGAAAGAATGCAAGGCTGATGTGAGCGTAATGAATAGGATCAAGAAAGGGACGGTCAGATGGTTTGGACATGTAGAGCGAATGATTGAAAAAAGGAGTGTGAAAAGAATATATGATGCGAAAGTGAATGGTGATGAAGTCGAGGACTAGGGTAAGGAGATGGGAAGAGGAAAGTTGGGAAGTACCTTGCTATTCAGATCTGGACAACAAACACAGCTAAAGCCATTTTAAAGCAACGTTTCAATTCTGAATGGTAATCTTTCACCAGGGGGATACTTGGAATATCTACCACTCTGGAACGTGCCGCAAATATACTTTTTATTATTTTATTTGAATTAAATGTGTATGTGAATGCAGGACACTCCATTAATGGAGGACTGAACGCTGTTGGCGCAAATAAGAAATGGTCCAAAGAAGCGAAGCTAGCAGTCCATAATGGAATGCTTATACCAACCCTGATGTATGGCAGTGAGGCGTGGAACTGGCAGAGGAAGGATGAAAGTAGACTGAATGCTGTAGAAATGAGATCCCTGTGTGGCTAGCAGTCCACAATGGAGTGCTGACGCCAACCCTGATGTGTAACAAGTAGGCGTGGAACTGGCTCGCTAATAATTCGCTCTACATGTCCAAACCATCTGACCGTCCCTTTCTTGATCCTATTCATTACGCTCTTATCAACCTTGCAATGTTTCCCGATATCCACATTTTAATACGGTGATACATGGTTTTTCCGCACATTCGTCTCAAAGATCTCATTTCCACAGCATTTAGAAAACTGCATGTTTTTTTTAATTTTTGAAATAAAATTGCACAAGCAACGTATTCCGCTTATTCGATAGTGTTCAGGACGATTTGCTTCCGACTGTCCGCTCCAACGTTGAAACTGTTACATAATCGCACTCGTGTCGCATTTAACTGCGAGAAAATCATTTTAGATTGGTGCATCCTCCGCTGTCGGGCGCTAGTGTTGGCAGGAATAGAAATCGACATTGCTATTTCGAAACTATCGATTATCACACATTCGAATTAATTATCGCGGCGATTAGCGGACGACATTATTATTTAATAAGTCGATCGAATTACAACAACTTAGATTGCCGTACACACCAGCGACGGCGAATGTGTACTGAATAAATGCTGTAGAAATGAGATCCCTGTGTGGCTAGCAGTCCACGGTGGAGTGCTGATACCAACCCTGATGTGTGGCAGTGAGGCGCGTAACTGGCAGAAAAGGAAGGATGGAAGTAGACTGAATACTGTAGAAATGAGATCCCTGTGCGGCCAGCAGTCCACAATTGAGTGTTGATACCAACCCTGATGTATGGCAGTGAGGCGTGAAACTGGCAGAGGAAGGATGAAAGTAGACTTAACGTTGTAGAAATGAGATCCCTGTGTGGCTAGCAGTCCACAGTGGATTGCTGATACCAACCCTAACAACCCTGATGTGTGGCAGTGAGGCGAGTAACTGGCAGAGGAACGATGAAAGTAGACTTAACGATGTAGAAATGAGATCCCTGTGTGGCTAGCAGTCCACAGTGGATTGCTGATACCAACCCTAACAACCCTGATGTGTGGCAGTGAGGCGAGTAACTGGCAGAGGAACGATGAAAGTAGACTTAACGATGTAGAAATGAGATCCCTGTGTGGCTAGCAGTCCACAGTGGATTGCTGATACCAACCCTAACAACCCTGATGTGTGGCAGTGAGGCGAGTAACTGGCAGAGGAACGATGAAAGTAGACTTAACGATATAGAAATGAGATCCCTGTGTTTTTAATTTTTATATAATTCAATTGAATTAAATTTATTATTATTTTTATTGAGTTCTGCTATTTTAAGTTTTTTATTTTAGTTTTTAGTGACAGCTGTTTCGGCGTTTGTCGAAAGACAGTTTGACAATGGCCTTAAACGCCGAAACAGCTCACTAAAAACTAAAATAAAAAACTTAAAATAGCAGAACTCAATAATAATAATATTAAATTTAATTCAATTGAATTATATAAAAATTAAAATGGAGTTCTACAAATTAAACACAAAAACTATAAATAGATCCCTGTGTGGCTAGCAGTCCACGGTGGAGTGCTGATACCAACCCTGATGTATGCAGCGAGGCGTGGGACTGACAGAGTAAAAATGAAAGTAGACTGAATGGTGTAGAAATGAGATCCCCGAGGCGTATATGCGTTAAAACCATATGTGACCGTCTTAAAAATGTACTGATCTAAGCCTTAATAAATGGGGATCACAAATGGATGCTTAGATGGTTTGGGCATGTAGAGGAGATAAACAAAGAGAGGAGTGTAAGAAGAATATATGAAGTGAAAGAGAATGGAAGAAGAATTCGGAGACGCCTGAAAAAGACATGAAAGTGTATCAAATACTTGTCAGAATAACATAAGAGTATGCAAGAATGTGAACGAAACAAGGAACGTATGCTAATACAGAGTTGTGTGGTGTTCCATCATTTCTGCCTACCCCTGCGGGGAAATGGCGTTGTGGTCAGTTGGTTAGAACAGAAACCGAGACGGGTATCTACATGTATTTTTTTTTATATGAATACCGCACAAGAGTCTCAACTGCTCCCAACCGTCTAGAGCCAGTGACACTATGGCATCCCCAAAATAGGGTATTTTGTGAGGCTGAAGGTAGTGGGGAGGGGAATGAGATTGGTAAAAAGAAGGTCGGGAAGTATCTGGCTTTTCAGATCTGGTCACCAAGCACGGCTAAAGCCATTTCAAGCAACCTTTCGATTCTGAATGGTGGTCTTTCACCAGGGCGATACTTGGAGTATCTACCACTCTGGAACGTGCCGCAATTATACTTTTTATTTTTTTTTATATGAATTAAATGGGTTATGACACATATTGATTGAATAAAAGTTTTGACGCACGCTGGGTTTGAACCCGCGACCTCTGGATTCGTAGTCGAGTGTCAATGCCAACAAATTCCGGGCTGCCAGCAATTACATGAAATTAAATTAAATTAGTGGCTTAACAAAACATCGAAAACGTCTTTTTTTTTTAATGTCGCACTCTAGCACGCTAAGAAGTCGCGAGCTGCCACTGGTTGCGCCGCAGGAATTAATAACAGATTGACCGACTTTTCTTTGCAGGCGACCGAATAAAGAATTAACGATCTACGGAGGACTTTTTAAATCCACAGATCTGCTGTTCTCATACCCGCAATATTTTACTGCATAGATAAGTATGTCAAACTGTGCACGCATTTTAACGTGGATTCATTAAAATTTGCTAAATTTGTACAAATATCTTTTGAATACCGTATAAAAACCACCAAAACTATGGCATTCTGAAATTTGTAGATTGAGGGGGGGAAAGGAGATATGAAATTCTACAATATTTGACTGCATAGATAACTATGTCAAACTGTGCACGCATTTTAACATGGATTCATTAAAATTTGCTAATTTTGCACACATATCTTTTTAAAACCGTACAATAGTCAAAGAAACCATGGCATTCTAAAATTTGTAGATTGAGATTGGGAAATTTACAATATTTAACTGCATAGATAACTATGACAAACTGGGCACGCATTTTAACGTGGATTCATTAAAATTTGCTAAATTTGTACAAATATCTTTTGAATACCGTACAAAAACCAGCGAAACTATGGCATTCTGAAATTTGTAGATTGAGAGGGGGAAGGAGATTGGGAACTCTGCAATATTTGACTGCATAGATAACTATGCCAAACTGTACACGCATTTTAACGTGGATTCATTCAAATCTGCTAATTTAATGTTGCCTCAAATTTGTTGTACATGAATTCCGTTCAAAAACCAGCTAAACTGTGGCGTTGCGAAATTTAATGAGTGAGGTGAGAAAGATGATTAGGAGCTCCGCAATATTTGACTACATAGATAAGTATGTCAAACTCTGCACGCATTTTAACGTGGATTCAATAAAATCTGTTTTGACTGAATTTTGTTTGTCATTAATACCGTACAAAAACCAGCTAAACTATGGCATTCTGAAATTTGTAGATTGAGAGAGGGAAGGAGATTGGTAACTCTGCAATATTTGACTGCATAGATAACTATGCCAAACTGTACACGAATTTTAACGTGGATTCATTCAAATCTGCTAATTTAATGTTGCCTCAAATTTGTTGTACATGAATTCCGTTCAAAAACCAGCTAAACTGTGGCGTTGCGAAATTTAATGAGTGAGGTGAGAAAGATGATTGGGAGCTCCGCAATATTTGACTACATAGATAAGTATGTCAAACTCTGCACGCATTTTAACGTGGATTCAATAAAATCTGTTTTGACTGAATTTTGTTTGTCATTAATACCGTACAAAAACCAGCTAAACTATAGCATTCCGAAATTTGGAGTGTGAGGTTGAAAAGAACATGGAGTTTCTAAACTCCTCGACTATTCAGATCTGGTCATTAAACACGACTAAAGCCATTGCAAGCATCATTGTGTTCTAAGTCTTTACTAGAAAAATTGAGAGTCTAAAAAGTTGGTGTAGTGCGAATTACGTGTCGTAAAAACGACCTGTTCTCGTATTCGACGTTTTTTCAAACCCTAACAACAGCAGGATGATCTGATTTTCAAAATAATTCGATTTTCAAAATAGTTCGATATTCGAAATATTTCGATCGGAGAGATTTCGAATATGCTCATCTCTACGTCGAATAATCAGCCATTCCTGGATGAATTCTATCCGGTACCTAGCTAACTAACCTTCAAACCGTTTCCGCAAAGGAGTACGCAGAGACGATTGCGCGATGCACACTTCTCTCTCGGCCCACGATCTTTGCTTCATTCACATTCATAAAGAAAATATCATTACTCGCCATTTTGGTAAGTTTACACCAGGGCACTTTCAAGTCTTCAGTACCTGGTTGTTTTGAAAAAAAAAGGTATATCGGATTAACACAATGCTCTTACTGAGTTACCTGAAGCGACAAAAAGCAAAAAAAGTCCCAAACTTGTGTCGCTCGAGTCGAGCCTTCTCACAGATGGTAAATACCTTAGAGTATATAGAGTGCTATCTACCCAAGGCAGTGTAGTCAGTTTTTGATAATTTTTACCTGACTCGGTGGACCTGAGCGTGGCCAAGACTAAGGCTAGGGTATTTATACATCCATTCATATCACATATCGACATAATTTTTTTGTTTATTCGTATGACCACTTTTTCACAGTATTGATATCAACAAAAATATAGCATACAACCAAAAAAAACCGTTTAGTTGTGTCAAGTTTAGTGGCATAATAAAAAATTTGGGCGGAGTCCCGCGGTGACCCAGGAGCCCAAGATCATTGTGACAGTACGTAGAAGCGGAGCATTATATTTATTGTCTCTCTCTCTCTCTCATGGTGTACGACGTAAAAACCCGGAGAAAGTGATTTAACGCAAGTTTGTATCGGTTGGGTTAAAATAATTAGCTCTCTCTGCATACATTGTTTCTACAAGGTTTTGTTAAAATGGTCACGGTAATAGCGAGGTCACGGCTATAATGAGCAATTACTTAATGCCTTGAAGTAACAATATATGGAGGGATAGCTAATTATTTTTACCCAACCTACACAAACTTGCGAAAAAACACTTTCTCCGGGTTTTTACATCGCACACCATAAGAGAGAAAGAGACAACACATTTAATTCCCCGCTTTTACATAGTGACGCAATGATCTTAAGCTATTGGGCCACCGCGGGACTCCGCCCGCATTTTTTATTATGAAACTAAACTTGACACAACTAAACGGTTTATTTGCTTATATGCTATATTTTTATTGACAAAAATATTGTGAAAAAGTGTCTATACGAATAAACAAAAACATTATGTCGACATGCGCTGTGAATGGATATACAAATACCGTAGCCCCAGTCTTAGCCACGCCCTTTTCCAACCGAGTCAGTTACTTCAAGGTAAAAGCTAGTAAAAACTGACTACAGATCGATCTACAGCTATACCTCTTGTATATTATTGCTCTAAGCTTAATGCTATGTTGGTTCGGGCTTATTTTCATACAATGGTGTGGGGTTATAACGAGGTCGCTTCACTGATATAACGTCCAAATAATATTGTCAACTCAATGCGCCCGGGTATGAGAAAAAAAAAAATTCTCAAAACAGTCAAATAATGTCGTAAACAAGACAAAAAAGCTGATTCCGCAAATCACGTCAAGGAGGGTTTTTAATCCCCGATAGTTGTTGCTCTAAGAAACATTTCTATCCAGTACTGTGCGTACAGTTTATCATTATTATTAGTGTAATCACAAATTAAATCATCTCGTAGTTAGTTAAGCATGATTTTCGTAATAAAAAAAAATGTTGCTTTATAATATGCAAGCTTTCATACCCCGGTGTAAATATCGATATTAGTAGGTAGGTACTTTTTTACATACCTACGTTTATAACGAGTGATGGCTATAAGAAGCAAATTTGGTTGGTCTCTTCGCCCTCGTTATAACCGAGTTTAAGGGTCAGCACCCAAAAATACACACATTTTGACTTTCTAGTACAAGCAAAACTACAAATTATTCATCTCTCAATTTTATACGGGTAGTTAGAAAAATATCTGAGGTGAATACAATTCTTAAACAGTAATATTTTAAAATCTTTATGAAATGCATGCTGGAATTTTAGGAAAACTTTTCCGAAATGCCTTTGCTGGTTTTCAAACTGGACCTTTAACTGAGATTTCAGTATGTTTTTCATAGAATTCAAAGGATTACACTTAAAAAAATGAATTCACTGGAAACCTCGGTCCTTTTTCTAAATACCCGTAGAAAATTTTGCAGATGAATTATTTGTTCTATTGCTTGTATTAGAATGCTACAAAGTGACGTTTAGCGTCATTCTTGAGTGCTGACCCTTAACTGTATATTTTAGATGGCTGAAGGGCCACAAAAGTCTTCAGAATCAAACGAGAGTCAGAGCTTTTGATGCAGAAAAAGGAACTGATCAAAACTGTATATCAACTCATTTTTGACCAAAGGGTCGCTTCAGCCCTTTTGCCTTTCCAGCGATGATATACAGAGTGGTAGATACTCTAAGTATCGCTCTGGTGAAAGATCACCATTCAGAATCGAAACGTTGCTTGAAATGGCTTTAGACACTGTGTTTGGTGACCAGATCTGAATAGCCTGGTACTTCCTAACCTTCCTCTTCCCCATATCCCTTCCTTCCAGCCTCACAACATACCCCAATCGGGTGTGACCTAGTGCAGTATCATAATAAAAAACATTGTTTAGGAGACAAGGATTTTATGTCAACACAGGATTTTATGTCAGCTTCAGAACGACACAATGAAAAAAAATGCTCGTTTTTTATTTATTTTATACTACATAAGAGTCCCAACTGCCCAGAGCTGGTGGGACTATGGCAAACCCGATTGGGGAATATTGTGAAGCTGAAGGGGGAGATAGATATTAGGGGAGTACCTGACTATTCAGATCTAGACGTTTGACAACAGTCAAGTTTTTAAATCTAACACTTATGTGACCAATTAAATAATTAATATTAAATAGTTTGCTACAAGAATTTTCATGTATGAGTACGTACGTATATATGTATAAGTGTTACATTTTCAAATCCTGGCCTACCTAATAACGTACGTACCTATAATGTATTCTAGCGGACATTATTGTACATGACAATGACGTTACATATATATATAGACACGTTGTAGCCCTCTCAAAGTGGCAAGCAATAATCACGCTAGTTGGTGTGATCGGTGTTTAAACCGATTGAGTACTAAACGGTCACGCGTCGCTTGAGGTCGTTTCAAGCGAGTATGGAACGCGGGCCGAACTTCGGATCTGTTTCGTTCATACACATATATTCTATGAATGTCTATCTTTGTCATACATGATTGATATTAGAATGATGAATTTACTGGTAACGTGTGTGTTTTGCTTGCCACATTTTGTGTTAATATTCTAAGGCTATAACGTGTCTATATATATGTAACGTCATTGGTTTATTAGAAATGCGTGGATTAAAGCAAATTATATTTTTCTTGGCAAGTGTTATATCAAGTGATTTTTCACTGGTAATAATTAGTTTTATAACATTTATAAATATTAATTAAAAATTATTGCACAAATTAGAGCGCGAATTATTCATAATTTTTTTTTACAACTATTATACATATATATTTATTTTTTTACGTGAATACCGCACAAGAGTCTCAACTGCTACCAACCGTCTAGAGCCATTGAGACTATGGCATCCCCAAAAGAGGTTTGTTGTGAGGCCAAAGGTAGGAGGGAGGGGAAGGAGATGAGGAAGAGGAAGTTTGGGTTAAGTACCTGGTTATTCAGATCTGGTCACCAAACACAGCTAAAGTTATTTCAAGCAACGTTTCAATTCTGAATAGTGGTCTTTCACCAGGGCCATACTAAGAGTATCTACCACTCTGGAACGTGCCGCAAATATAGTATATATTTTATTTTTAATCAATTAAATGCGTTATGACGCATATTAATTGAATAATATTTATTTTCGCACGCTGGGTTTGAACCCGTGACCTCTGGATTCGTAGTCGAGCGTCTTACCACTCGACCATGCAGGCCGTCAAAAATATAAAAATGAAAAAATTATCAAACTTAAAAATCAAATATTTGAGACATTTTCTTTTTTAAATGCTTCATAGCTGTAAAAAGGAAATAATTTTTGATAATCCTTCGATAAGTCTAATGCTAAGTGCATTTCTTCACTCAGCTCTTTAACGACCTCGGCAGAGATCAGTATATTAATTTATTCACTGTGATCCATTTTACAAAATGTATTTAAATTATTTTAATATAAATAAACACTGTCCATTTTCACAACGTTTCAGAGTGGTGCTAGACACTCTCATAATGGCTCTGGTGAAAGACCATATTTTTCAATATTCGGGGATGCTGTGCGGGTGGTTTTTTTGAGGAAAATGTAGAAGAAAACATGTGTGTTGAAGAGGGTTGCCTTGAAGTTGCAGTAGGGAGAAAACTCAGAGACTGGCAAATCATCCAACAGCCGAGCTGTCGAACAGAAAAGCGACCCGTTCTCGTGCGGAGAACGTGGGGGCGCGTGAGTCCCCTGGCTGTGCACCGGTGTCGCTGGAAGCATCTTTCATTGAAATACTGGTGGACCAAATCCTCTCAGCAATACCAAGCATTTAAGGGATTTTTTTACAATGTGAATGCACACGAATTTGAAACGTATTTAAAGCAGCGAAAATAAAACGGATTTACCCCTGCAAAGTGTCATAATGTCGACACCTAGATTCTCCCTAATCTTGCACATTCCCATCTACTTCGCCTTCGGAGTGGCAGATAGATACTCTGAGTATCGCCCTGGTGAAAGACCACCGTTCAGAATCGAAACGTTGCTTGAAATGGCTTTAGCCGTGTTTGGTGATCAGATCTGAATATTCAGATACTTCTCAACCTTCCTCTAGCCCATCCACTTCTTTTCCTCACAACATACCCGATCGGAGTCCCACCGGCTACGGGCAGCAGCTAACTAACTAACTGACCATCATCAGAGAGGACGGACCGCCATATAGCTGTCTTGGACCCACTCCTTGCTTCATTCACATTCATACATCGTCTCATACATACTCTTCTGTTATTCTGACTCTTCACATGGCGCGACTCAAGTATTTGATTCACTTGATTGCGGCATCGTGTCTTTCTCGGGCGTCCCGACTTCTTCTTCCATTCACTTTCGCGCCATGTATTATTTTCACACTCCTTTCTTTGTTCATTCGCTCTGCATGCCCAAACCATAAAAGCGTCCCTTTCTTGATCCTTTTCATTATGCTTACATCAGACTTGTATTCTTTCCAGATATCCACATTTTTAAGACGGTCAGACATGGTTTTACCGCAAATGCGCCTCAGGGATCTCATTTCCGAAGCATTCAGTCTACTTTCATCCTTCCTCTGCCAGTTCCACGCCTCACTGCTACACATCAGGGTTGGTATCAGCACTCCACTGTGGACTGCTAGCCACACAGGGATCTCATTTCCACAGCTTTCAGTCTACTTTCATCCTTCCTCTGCCAGTTCCACGCCTCACTGCCACACATCAGGGTTGGTACCAGCACTCCACTGTGGACTGCTAGCCACACAGGGATCTCATTTCCACAGCATTCAGTCTACTTTCATCCTTCCTCTACCAGTTTCACGCCTCACTGCCATACATCAGGGTCGGTACCAGCACTCCACTGTGGACTGCTAGCCACACAGGGATCTCATTTCCACAGCATTCAGTCTACTTTCATCCTTCCTCTACCAGTTTCACGCCTCACTGCCATACATCAGGGTCGGTACAAGCACTCCATCGTGGACTGCTAGCCACACAGAGATCTCATTTCCACAGCATTCAGTCTACTTTCATCCTTCCTCTGCCAGTTCCACGCCTCACTGCCATACATCAAGGTTGGTACCAGCACTCCATCGTGGACTGCTAACCTCGCATTGATCTTACTGCAGCCATGGCATTAAAATAAAAATAAACAACAGCGGAAAATTAACATAACTATTTACATTAAAAAAAAGCATTTGCTAGCATTTTTTAATATGAATAGCTAAAAAAATATTCGATTCATCATTTTATTCTTCCTGCCAATTACTTTGCGCTGACTAAATATAGTTTACACCTTGGAGTAACAATATATGGAGAGAGAGCTAATTCTTTTTACTCAACCTATACAAACTTGCGATAAATCACTTTCTCCGGGTTTTTACGTCGTACACTATGAGAGAGAAAGAGACAACAAACATAATACCCCGCTTCTATGTACTGTCGCGATGGACTCTTGGGTCACCGCGGGACTCCACCCACATTTTTTTATTATGCCACTAAACTTGACACAACTAAACGGTTTTTTAGGTTATATGCTATATTTTTGTTGATAAAAAATTAATAAATAACTGTGAAAAATTTGTCATACGAATTACCAAAAACATTATGTCGATATGTGATATGAATGGATGTATCAATACCCTAGCCTTGGTCATAGCCACACCCAGGTCCGCCGAGTCAGGTAAAAATCATCAAAAAATGACTACACTGCCTTGCATAGACTGCCTTGCATAGATATCACTCTATGTAGTCTAAGTGCCCGGCTATTCAGACCTAGTCATCAAACACGATGCGCGCGAGTGCTATCAAGTTTCGCCCGATTTATCAAGCGAAAAAAGTGTCTTCGCCGTCGTTGTTTTGTTTTGGAGAGTGGATGTTTCATGCCGTAGCAGTTTTAACGCTTGACTTCAGATACGGAGGTTGGGTGCTTTGTTCAATTTCAAACTAAAATTACTGCAAAATACAAGTTTGTTTTTACGTTGAGTTTAAATTTAAAGGGCCTTTAAAGTTTTATGTTGCGATAAAAATTATTATTTTTTTCAAATCTAATAATAAAAGTTTGAAAAAGAAATAAAATTTTGCACGTACTATTTCACATACAAGATAATACTTAGACGGCCTGTGCGGTCGAGTGGTAAGACGCTCGACCACGAATCCTGAGGTCGCGGGTTCCAACCCGGCGTGTGCAAATACATTTTGTTCGATTGATATGTGTCATAACACATTTAATTCATTAAAAATAATACATAGTATATTCGCGGCACGTTCCAGAGTGGTAGATACCCTTAGTATCGCCCCGGTGAAAAACCACCATTCAGAATCGAAAAAACTTTGCCCGAAATGGTTTTAGACACTGTATTTGGTGACCAGATCTGATCAACCAGGTACTTCCCAACCCCTCTTGCCCATCCCCTCCCCGCCACCTTCAGCCTCACAACATACCCCGATTGGGGATGCCATAGCCTCACTGGCTCCAGACGATCGGGAGCAGTTGCGACTCTTGTGCGGTATTGACTATAAAAAATATTTTGAAAGAACCATCTGACCTTTTATCCTCTGTCTAAACGTGTTTAGAATTATATCTGAATCACTTTTCTCTACCCACTACCTACAGCCTCACAACATACCCCAATTGGGGATGCCATAGTCTCACTGGCTCCAGACGATTGGGAGCAGTTGTGACTCTTGTACGGTATTAACTATAAAAAAAAATATTTTAAAAGAACCATTTGACCTTTTATTCTTTGTCTAAGCGTGTCTAGAATTATATCTGAATGGTCAGGTACTTCCAAACCCTCCTCTTTTCTATCTCTTTTCTCTACCCACTACCTACAGCCTCACAACATACCCCAATTGGGGATGCCATAGCCTCACTGGCTCCAGACGATTGGGAGCAGTTGTGACTCTCGTACGGTGTTAACTATAAAAAAATATTTTAAAAGAACCGTTTGACCTTATATCCTCTGTCTAAGCGTGTCTAAATTTTTTTGTTTTATCCTTATGTACTTAAATGTACATCAATTCCACTGAACAAAAAACCACTTTATCATTTTTTTTTTAAATTAACTTTGTACACACTAACAAATCACACAAATGCGTCTCTATTTAATGAGCTCTGAACGCAGAATAACTGAGCACTGAATGCTGAACGTCGAACGCTGAATGCCGAGTGCTGACTGAATTAACGAACGCTGAATACTGAAGCGATGCAGTGAAACAGTTTCACTAAGGAAATTCGTAGCGTTGTTTATTATTGAATAACGCTGTGCCACTGAAATGCAATGTCCTAGGGCGGTATTTGCGATACTTAAAACATTTTTTTTAAACATCACCTAACCTAGTCCATCTAACTCGAGCATTGTTGTTTGTACCACGCCACAATACAAATATATTTATTGACTTCTAGATACTCCCCCTCTCTCACCAACTAACTTTAAAAAAAACTATTAACGAAAACACATGTTTTTTTGTTTCTTTACTACTTCAAAGAACTACTTCTTTTGGCAGCAGTTCCTACTTCATGCATTTTTAATTTAACAAATACTTCAATTGAAGTTTGTAGTTCATTTTAGCGTTCATTCATTTCATTACTTCATTCATTTCATTACTTCATTCATTTCATTACTTCATTCATTTCATTACTTCATTCATTTGACTACTTCATTATTTTTCATTACTTCATTCATTTCATTACTTCATTCATTTCATTACTTCATTCATTTCATTACTTCATTCATTTCACTACTTCATTCTTTTCATTACTTCATTCATTTCATTACTTCATTCATTTCATTACTTCATTCATTTCACTACTTCATTCATTTAATTTCTTCATTCACTTCACTACTTCATTAATTTCATTACTTCATTCACTTCACTACTTCATTCATTTCATTACTTCATTCATTTCATTACTTCATTCATTTCATTACTTAATTCATTTCATTACTTTATTCATTTCATTACTTCATTAATTTCATTTAACAAATACTTCAATGGAAGTTAGATTACAAAGAACCACTTCAATTTGCAGCAGTTCAGTTGTGAAGTTGAACTTCAAAACCCATAAAGAAGTACTTCATTTCAAGTACTTCAATTGAAGTTCGACTTCAAAGTACTTTGACCTAAAGGAACGTGTTTTTCTGGGAGTTATTTTCGTTTTAAAATCTCTTTGTCTTGGCGAGGAACCAGTTCCAGTTCTTTTCGTTTTTAAATCTCTACCGACTAGTACTTCTGTTTTGGCGAGGAATATCAAGGAACCGGTTCCAAAAAGAACTGAAAATAACGGGATAAAATCTCTGTTTTGCGAGTTCGACTTCGATTGAAATTTTCACCGCGAAAGGTTCATTTTAAAGAACTATCGATTAGTGAAGCATTCACAAAACATTGAAGTTTTTCCCGACGCTAGTGAAAAGTAAGGCGTGACGAAAAGGTGACAGTACGATTGTATCGTGTTCCGGCGAGGGGGGCGCTCTAGCGCGCCGTGAGTCCGCGCGGTGTATTTGTGTTAAACGCTTTGGGGCCGAGTTGTAAAAATAGACACTCGGCGTTGCTTCAGATCTTATTTTCTGTCGCTGGCTGCGGCTGCAACCAATCCTCGCTTAGCATAGGTTGGAGACGTTGCGGCGGAGCTATCGGCGGTACTCATTTCGCGACCGCGACGGATCTCTCTGCGGCAACGCCATACGGAATGTATGGGAGAACCGCTGAGAGGTCCGTTGTGTCTGTAACATCTTATATAGGTACTTATTTTACGACGACAGTGTTGCGACGGATCTCTCTGCGGTAACGCCGTACGGAATGTATAAGAGAACCGCTTAGAGGTCCGTTGTCTCTATAACATCTTATATAGGTACTTATTTTACGACGACAGTGCTGCGACGGATCTCTCTGCGGCAACGCCAGACGGAATGTATGGGAAACCGCTGAGAGGTCCGTTGTCTCTAAAACATCTTATATAAGTACTTATTTTACGACGAAAGTGCTGCGACGGATCTCTCTGCGACAACGCCGTACGGAATGTATGGGAGAACCGCTGAAAGTTCTGTTGCCTCTGTAACATCTTCTATAAGTACTTATTTTCCGACGACAGTCATGCGACGGATCTCTCTGCGGCAACGCCATACGGAATGTATGGGAGAACCGCTTAGAGGTCCGTTGTCTCTATAACATCTTATATAGGTACTTATTTTACAACGACAGTGCTGCGACGGATCTCTCTGCGGCAACGCCATACGGAATGTATGGGAGAACCGCTGAGAGTTCCGTTGCCTCTGTAACATCTTTTAAAGGTACTTATTTTACGACGACAGTGCTGCGACGGATCTCTCTGCGGCAACGCCATACGGAATGTATGGGAGAACCGCTGAAAGTTCTGTTGCCTCTGTAACATCTTCTATAAGTACTTATTTTCCGACGACAGTCCTGCGACGGATCTCTCTGCGGCAACGCCATACGGAATGTATGGGAGAACCGCTTAGAGGTCCGTTGTCTCTATAACATCTTATATGAGTCGTATAGTTCCTATCTACGGTAAGTCCACTTTGGTGAAATGTTGGCAAACCATTTTTTTTCAATTGTGACTTATATTCATTACAACCTAATATTTATTGCATTTGGTGTGCTTTATTATTGGACTACGGATGTTTATAATAAAATAAAGCATTTAATTTCTTAATAGTTTAGGAGTAATTACGCAAATAAGAATGGACTTATCGGCATTTGAAACCAACTGTCAAATTTAACGTATATTGGAACCTTAGAGTAACGTAGAGACCTAACTTTGCGAAATTTTGTCCGCACTTTTTGACCAAGCAATGACCAAAGGGTGTGGCCTAAACTCAGAGTAAAATCACTAACAGGGTTGTCACAAATTAAGTAAATTAGGTATTTTGTTGTGAGTAGGTAGTTGTAAATCATTAAAAAGAATGAATGTTGTATATTTTTTTGTTTATTCAAAGATACATTAATCAATAAGATTATTAAAATCTTATTTATAGATAAAAATATAAACGAATTAAATTATTAGTACAGAACATTTTATAATACATCTTATAAAATGAACTTCAGTTCCATCAACAAAATAGTTTACAAACAAAAGTAAAATAAAAAAAATGTACGGTGATAACAGATGTTAAATCATTTTCTTAACCTTGGAGTAAGAATATATGGAGAGATCATTTTTTTTACCTATATAAATTTGCGATAAATCACTTTCTCTGCGTTTTCACGTCGTACACCATGAGAGAAAGAGGCACAAAAAATTTCACAAAACATGAAACCGCTTTTAAGTATTGTAGGGATGTTTTCCGTCCCGCGTTATTTTGTAAGGAAATTTCGAATGCAGATAATAATAACAGTGAACTTTGTGATATTTCACGTCAAGTGCGCTTCATACTTAATTAATTAAGCTAATAATTCTAACTAACAAGGAGAAAATAATATATAATATGTATACAAAATTAAAACTATCTAAATGCATGATCGTTATCATAAATCATCAGAGAACAGGTTCAGAAATGGGTACAATAGTGCATGTGCACATCAATAGATATAAAAAAAAAACAATTAACTAGAAGCTAAGGGTATAAAAATCCAGATGAAACGTATGAATTCATATTAACATATTTGTTAAATCAAAGAAAAAGAAATTAGATTTTTCTCGTCTTTTTTTCATCCTTTGGAAATCTAAAAATAATTAAATAAATAATAATATTCCAATTTTGGCATAGCCCTGAATCTGGGGACGTAACCGAAATTATAAATATAACTAAGAGATAAACACTATTCTGTCTTTATCTGTTTGCCAACAATTTAGCGTTAGTATCATGAGAAAGAAAAGAGACCGGGATATTTTCAGAAGCCGTACAATATGGGGATTCCCCCATGTAATGGTTTCTTATGTGACAGCTAGTAAATATCTCCAAGTTAAAAATATTACGAATCCACTAAAACTCATTTCAAACGGAAGTTTATTATATTGGAACGAATAGTCCAAAGATTAATTACATATTGGTGTAAGTTACTAGTTGTTTTGTAGGTTAGAATGTTAAATATTTGAGATCTAACTAAAAAAGACGATTTTTATGGTACATACGTGTGAAAACTGTTTGTTTTTGGTCCTTTTGTACTTCGATTGAAGCAACCAAGTATAGCACATATGGCCATGATGTTTTGCTAGATATCGGACAAAAAATAACTCAAGTTTTTAACTATTTACGCACTTTTGACAGTCCGTTCACTTGACACTCCAAACGTGAATGAAGTTCGTCCAGATCAATTAACCGCGGACATGGTATTAGCCCGCCCCAAATCATGTATTGGTTTCAACAATTGTTTGTCTCTTTTTCTCATATGCGTATAGAACCGAGCATAAAGAGAGAGCTATATTTTGCGAGTTTGTCAACGATTTGTCACAAATTAGTATGGTCTCTTTATATTGTTACTCTGAGATTGGAACTCACCAGTCGTGACTTATCGGTGTTTGTTTCTCAATACGGTCGACACGTGGTAGACAAGTATAGGGTCACCAAAAAAAAAAAGATTTAATCAAAACGAAAATATTAAATGTTTCTTTTTTTTATTATTTACCAATAAAAATTAAATGGGAATAAAGTAGTGTTTACAAAATTTTTTTTTTTCATATTTAAAAAGTTGACCAAACCAAATTATATGACAAAATATATAAAATAAAGGAAATAGAGATATTTTATAATTACAAAAATTCTGTATTCATTTCAATAAATTCTCAAACTATTGTTCTTTTAAAAAAAATACACAAAAAAGGTTTATCGATTTGCTAGTTAAATCAAAACAAAAATAAAAGTCTTTGCTTAAAAAAAAAATTACATACATTTTAAACCGAGGAATAAGAAACGAAAATATTTTATGTTTCTATTTTTTTTTTATTTACAAAGAAAAATTAAATGGGAATAAACTAGTGTTTACAAATTCTTTTTATTTTCATCCTTAAGAAGTTGACAAAACCAAATTATAAAACAAAATGTCATATAAAAAAGAATGGAGACATCACAATAAATTCTCAAACTATTGTTCTCTTTTGCGGTAGAGTGTGTTTAACACTTAAGCCTCTTGTTTTAATTCCAACTGTTTTTTTGGGACGCCAGCGCTTGCATTTATCAAGATGACAATATTTTATGATATAGTTGTTTTGATAATTTTTTCATTTTTCAAATAAAAAAATTGTACGGATATCCATCAAATCTACTATTTTAAAGGTGTCACATTTAAAGGTCTTCGTTTTATGCTCGCACAACGGAGAAATGAGCAAATTTGTCGGAGCGTACCTAGAATTTTTTTTTCTGTAATATTTTTTTTTTTTTTTTTTTAAATGATGGTTTTATGATTAAATAGGTAAACGCATGTTTGCTTTATATTAATATCCACAGATTTAATAAAAAATGTTTTTTTCTCAAAAAATAAATAAACGTCAATTAATTTTACTAAAATTATGAAAACCATACCTACGTAATTCAATTTTTAAATAAATTTAAACAATTGAAATTTTATTTCTCTCGCCCAGGTATTTAAAAAAAATAGACAATAAGAACAATTGTGAAAAAAACGAATAAAATTAAAAAATAATTAAAAACAAACGAGCGAAGTTTTGGGAGCACCCAGTAATGACGGACATTCGATGTACAAATCCATTCAAAATAGCATATTTTTCATTAGCTTTTACGGCTATCCACATTCTTTTTCCAAGATTCCTTATTGATAACTCGTTTCCTTGATGTATTTCCAGTCACTTGAATGACATTTTTGGTAAGATCGGACATTATTTAGCTGTAGAAATGTATAAAACGATAGACACTTTAAAAGAATAACACTCCTCACAAGTGCTTTAGCGGCCATGTTGGAATTAGCGAAATGCTTCGCGCTCATTGGCTATCTGGACAAGCGGTGGACTTATCGGCGTTTGGAACAAACGGCACTATGGATTTATCGCCGTTTGAAACTCATCGTAATTTTAAAACCCACTTTTCGTAAGATTTTACGTGCGTTTGGAATTTATTGACATTTGATTAGTATGGTAAATAGCCGGTAGAATAAAACCTCATATTTACTTAAATTTTTAATTATATTGGACTTATCGTACATAGGAACTATACGACTCATATAGGTACTTATTTTACAACGACAGTGCTGCGACGGATCTCTCTGCGGCAACGCCATACGGAATGTATGGGAGAACCGCTGAGAGTTCCGTTGCCTCTGTAACATCTTTTAAAGGTACTTATTTTACGACGACAGTGCTGCGACGGATCTCTCTGCGGCAACGCCATACGGAATGTATGGGAGAACCGCTGAAAGTTCTGTTGCCTCTGTAACATCTTCTATAAGTACTTATTTTCCGACGACAGTCCTGCGACGGATCTCTCTGCGGCAACGCCATACCGAATGTATGGGAGAACCGCTGAAAGTTCTGTTGCCTCTGTAACATCTTCTATAAGTACTTATTTTCCGACGACAGTCCTGCGACGGATCTCTCTGCGGCAACGCCATACGGAATGTATGGGAGAACCGCTGAGAGTTCCGTTGCCTCTGTAACATCTTTTAAAGGTACTTATTTTACGACGACAGTGCTGCGACGGATCTCTCTGCGGCAACGCCATACGGAATGTATGGGAGAACCGCTGAAAGGTTGTTGCCTCTGTAACATCTTCTATAAGTACTTATTTTACGACGACAGTGCTGCGACGGATCTCTCTACGGCAACACTATGCATAATGTATTGGAGAACCGCTGAGAGGTCCGTTTAATTGTAAAATCTATCGGTACTCATTTTACGACGACAGTGCTGCGACGGATCTCTCTGCAGCAACGTCTTACAGAATATATGTGAGAACCGCTGAGAGGACCGTTGTCTTTGTAAAATCTATCGGTACTCATTTTACGACGACAGTGCTGCAATGGATCTCTCTACGGCAACACTATGCAGAATGTTTTGGAGAACCGCTGAGAGGTCCGTTGTCATTGTAAAATCTATCGGCACTCATTTTACGACGACAGTGCTGCGACGGATTTCTAAGCAGCGACGCCATATAGAATATATGGAAGAACCGCTGAGAGGTCCGTTGTCGTTGTAACATCCATCGGTACTCATTTTACGATGACAGTGTTGTAACGGATCTCTCTACGGCAAAACCATATGGAATGTATGGGAAAACTACTGAGAGGTCCGTTGTCTTTGTAACATCTGTCATTACTCATTTTACCACAATGCTGCAACGGATCTGGTGATGGTGGTGGATGTGAACGGTGAAAGAAGTCGGTGACGCTTACCTTTCAAGTGGTCGGGGGTGTCGCCGGCGCCTCGCATGATGTCGGTAAGGTAGTGCTCTAGTGACCGCATACCGTCCAAAGGCCCTCTCTCCTGAAATAATCAATAAAATAAAAAATTAGCATTATCAAAAAAAAAACATTTCATTTACATTCATACCTCGTCTCATACATACTCTTCTGTTGTTATGACACTTCACATGACCCGATTCAAGTATCTGATTTACTTGATCGTACCATGTCTTTCTCGGGCGTCCTCGACTTCTTCTTCCATTCACTTTTGCACCATATATTCTTTTCACACTCCTTTCTTCGTTCATTCGGTCTGCATGCCCAAACCGTCTAAGCGTCCATTTCTTGATCCGATTCATTACGCTCACATCAGTCTTGCATTCTTTCCGGATATCCACATTTTTAATACGGTCATACATGGTTTTACCGCACATACGTCTCAAAGATCTTTTTACCACAGCATTCAGTCTACTTTCATCCTTCCTCTGCCAGTTCCACGCCTCACTGCCACACATCAGGGTAGGTGCCAGCTCTCCATAGTAAACTGCTAGCCACACAGGAATCTCATTTCTACATTCAGTCTACTTTCATCTTTCCTCTGCCAGTTCCACGCCTCACTGCTACACATCAGGGTAGGTACCAGCTCTCCATAGTGGACTGCTAGCCACACAGGAATCTCATTTCTACATTCAGTCTACTTTCATCTTTCCTCTGCCAGTTCCACGCCTCACTGCCACACATCAAGGTAGGTACCAGCTCTCCATAGTGGACTGCTAGCCACACAGGAATCTCATTTCTACATTCAGTCTACTTTCATCTTTCCTCTGCCAGTTCCACGCCTCACTGCCACACATCAGGGTTGTTATCAGCACTCCACTGTGGACTGCTAGCCACACAGGGGTCTCATTTCCACACGTTTCGTCTAACAATATAAAATAAAATAACAGAGCAGTGAGAAAACAATAGAATAGCATATAAATTATACAAAGGAACAGAGAGAAAAAGACAAATAATGTGAAATAAAAAAGGCAAAACGTCAACTGAGAATGTGATAAAAGAATAATGAGAAATTTTATGAGTGTACGGAAATATACCTAATATTGGACTACTGGACGAATTTAACTGATTATTGAGAATATGACTATTAATTTGAACGGGTTTTATTTTTCTAGTGCTTCTAAATTACTCAATCTGTAGCCAAGACCATTTTTGTCATAAAACCTAACCTAATATTGGACTACTGGACGAATTTAACTGATTATTAAGAATATGACTATTAATTTGAACGGGTTTTATTTTTCTAGTGCTTCTAAATTACTCAATCTGTAGCCATGACCATTTTTGTCATAAAACCTAACCTAACCTAACCTAACCTAACCTAATATTGGACTACTGGACGAATTTAACTGATTATTAAGAATATGACTATTAATTTGAACGGGTTTTTATTTTTCTAGTGCTTCTAAATTACTCAATCTGTAGCCATGACCATTTTTGTCATAAAACCTAACCTAACCTAACCTAACCTAACCTAATATTGGACTACTGGACGAATTTAACTGATTATTGAGAATATGACTATTAATTTGAACGGGTTTTATTTTTCTAGTGCTTCTAAATTACTCAATCTGTAGCCATGACCATTTTTGTCATAAAACCTAACCTAACCTAACCTAATATTGGACTACTGGACGAATTTAACTGATTATTGAGAATATGACTATTAATTTGAACGGGTTTTATTTTTCTAGTGCTTCTAAATTACTCAATCTGTAGCCATGACCATTTTTGTCATAAAACCTAACCTAACCTTACCTAATATTGGACTACTGGACGAATTTAACTGATTATTGAGAATATGACTATTAATTTGAATGGGTTTTATTTTTCTAGTGCTTCTAAATTACTCAATCTGTAGCCATGACCATTTTCGTCATAAAACCTAACCTAACCTAATATTGGACTACTGGACGAATTTAACTGATTATTGAGAATATGACTATTAATTTGAATGGGTTTTATTTTTCTAGTGCTTCGAAATTATTCAATCTGTAGCCATGACCATTTTTGTCATAAAACCTAACCTAATATTGGACTACTGGACGAATTTAACTGATTTTTAAGAATATGACTATTAATTTGAATGGGTTTTATTTTTCTAGTGCTTCTAAATTATTCAATCTGTAGCCATGACCATTTTTGTCATAGAAAAATTAATTAAATCTGTGGTCTTATACAGAGTTATTTTTCCATTTTCCTTAAATATGTCAAACCACAAAGAGATTGCTTTTTTCGAAAATATACTATTATATTTTGCAGTCTCGGAGTGGGAATATATAAAGAGGTACCTTTGCGAAACAATGAAGTCAGTATTGTTGACTTTATACTGACTCGATAGAAAAAGACAAATATATGTTAAAGGATGTTGGATAGCCTATTAGTTACCGCCCACGTGGAATTCGGACATTTTTAATAAACATATACAATTTCAATACACCATTACAATGATTTATAAAGTCAAAATATCACACAAACACTAATAACAGAAGGTTTGCCTAAATAATGGCGGAAGCTTTTTGTTGATTTTATGTCTTTATATCATTCAAAATGTGAAAATTCTAAAGTTCGGTCAAAAATATTTAAAACTGTTGAAACACCTCTGAAAAGTGATGTTTTATAATCTTTGTTTGGTTTTATTTGAACATTCACGCATAGCACATATCACCATCATGTTTGATTTATTTGTATAACCACTGCAAGTTTTTTAATCAACACAAATAAAGGAAATAACCTCAAAATTCGTTGACGTAAGTAATGCGACTCGACGTTCTCATTTTCACATACTTAAAAGAGCTGCAATATTATGTGATGACTTTTCTTCTCTCTCTCTCTCTCTCACGGTGTACGACGTAAAGACCCGGAGAAAGTGATTTATCGCAAATTTGTATTGGTCGGGTACAAATATTCAACTATCTCTTCGTGAATATTCTTAGTCCAAGGTTCAGCGCTTCTTTTTGACTTCGTCTGTTGTCCGCCTGCAGATATAAGCGTGTCAAGCTTTGAAACGAACGCGGAAAGAAAGGCGATCTATTCGGCGCTGGACAGATGTCATCCCGATGCCTTTTAGAAAGTGCATCATTGAATTAATTAAAAATCATTGAGCCGCGAAGTTGTCGAATTTTGTCGATTTTCAAGCGAAGTCTTCGGTGAAAGGGAGACCAGAGACGTACCCGAAAACAAACTGCCAAAAGTAAAAACTTCTACAACAGTCAGGTAGATGGTCGAGTGGTCCGAAGCTGCGGGCTCCCGTCCAGGCACGCGCACAGCTTCAAAATCGTCGGAATGCTCTTAACAACAGTTGCAAAAGTTCGTTTAACTAAATTGCACGACTGCGAAATGCCGTGTTTGGTGACCAGATCTGAGTAGCCAGGTGCTTTGACGGCCTCCGCGGTCGAGTGGTAAGACGCTCGACTGCGAATCCGAAGGTCGCGGGTTCAAACCCGGCGTGCGCCAATAACTTTTATTTAATTAATATGTATCATAAAACATTTAATTCATATAAAAATAATTTTAAAAAGTATATTTGCGGCACGTTCCAGAGTTGTAGATACTCTAAGTATCGCCCTAAGTGACCAGATCTGAATAGTCAGGTACTTCCCAACCTTTCTCTTCCCAATCTCCTTACTCTCCCCACTACCTTCAGCTTCACAACATACCCTATTTGGGGATGCCATAGTCTCACTGGCTCTAGACGGTTGGGAGCAGTTGAGACTCTTGTGCGGTATTCGTATAAAAAAAACTTCCCAATCTCCCTTCTCCCCGTCTCCTTTTCCTCACCACCACCTTAAGCCTCACAACATACCCCAAATGGTTATTTCACAGTCTCACTGGCTCCAGATAATTGGGAGCTGTTGGGACTCTTATGCGGTATTAACTAATATTGATTGCTTGTGTAGTCAGGATTGACGATTTTTTCCTGACTCGGGCGTGGCTAGGGTTTTCATGGGCACACCTTTTTACATCCATTTATAGCACATGTCGACATGATGTAGCGTCTATTTGTAAAGCCACTCTTTCACAGTAATGTTATCAACACAAATATAGGATATAACCTTAAAAACCGTTGGGTTATGTCGAGAAAGAAAACGAAGTGGGCGGAGTCGCCGGAGACGCGGCAGACGGGAAACATGCTTACATACCTAAAAGTGGTGCAATATTATTTGAAAACTTGCCTTAGCTCTTTCTCTCTCGCGGTTTGCGACGTAAAAACCCGGAGAAAGTGGTTTTAAGTGGTTGGGTAAAAATGTTGGCAAGGTGGCAACAATCAGGTAGTTGGTCAAACGGTCCGAAGCTACGGGCTCCCAGGTGTCACACGGTCAAAACCACTTCGACCCAAGCCATCGAAATCATCAGAAAGTTATTGATAACAGTTTCAAAAGTTCTTTCAACAAAACTAGCTAAACTGCGAAATAATTTGTGTTGTGACCAGATCTGAATAGCCAGGTACTTTCAGACCTTCCTCTTCCCCTCTTCCTTCTCCCCCCCACTACCTTCAGTCTCACAACATACCCCAATTGGGGATGCCACAGGCCAACTGGCTCTAGACAGTTGGGACTCTTATGCGGTATTAACTAATATTGAAAAAAAATCAGTACTCGTGTTTGGTGACCAGATCTAAATAGCCAGGTACCTCCCCACCTTCATCTTCCCCGTCTCCTTCCCCTTCCCACTACCTTCAGTCTCACAGCATACGACAAATTAAGGATGCCATTGTCTCACTGGTTCTAGACAATTGGACTCTTGTGCGGTATTAACTATTAACTTACTTTAGAAATCAATACTCGTGAATTCGGCCGCTAGTTTGGAGGGTCAAAAAGAGGGTTCAAACCTTGGAGTAACAATATATGGAGAGAGAGCTAATTCTTTTTACCCAACCTATACAAACTTGTGATAAATCACTTTCTCCGGGTTTTTACGTCGCACACCATGAGAAAGAAAGAGACAACAATATTTCCCAAATTATCACACCGCTTCAAAGTATTGTAAGCTTGGAGAAACAATGTATGGAGAGAGAGCTAATTATTTTAACCCAACCTATACAAACTTGCGATAAATCACTTTCTCCGGGTTTTTACGTCGCACACCATGAGAAAGAAAGAGACAACAATATTTCCCAAATTATCACACCGCTTCAAAGTATTGTAAGCTTGGAGAAACAATGTATGGAGAGAGAGCTAATTATTTTAACCCAACCTATACAAACTTGCGATAAATCACTTTCTCCGGGTTTTTACGCCGTACACCATGAGAGAGAAAGAGACAGCAAATAAAATACTCCGCTTCTGCGTACTGTCACAATGATCTTGGGCTCCTGGGTCACCGCGGGACTCCGCCCACATTTTTTATGATGCCACTAAACTTGGCACAACTAAACGGTTTCTTAGGTTAGATGCTATATTTTTGTTTGCAACAATACCGTCAAAAAGTGGTCATACTAATAAACAAAAACATTACGTCGACATGTGCTGTGAATGGATGTATAAATACCCTAACCCTAGTCCCAGCCACGCCCAGGTCTAGCCGAGTCCGGCATAGCTCATCAAACTGACTACAGCAGTGCTCTCTCTTGTATATTATTGCTCTGAGGTTTGCTCCTAAAAAAGACATAAACATAGTCGAGAAACTTTTTTTCCTACGCCCATTTTCAGAGTAGTTCAAAAAGCTTTTAATGTTGTACTCTAGTTGAGATATATAAAATAAAGCCATTATATAACATTCTTACCAAGTATCCTCCGCCCTTCCTCTTTCTCACCCCTTTCTACTTCCCACCCCGTCAGGCCTCACTACACACCCCAATTTAAGAGAAAAGCAAAGCATTCCCTCGTTACGATAACCACAATATTTGAATTCCATCTACCACCATCAGTATAGCGGAGTGATGTTGCCAGTGCAACGATGGAGGACTTATCTAGTGGAGTATTGAACCCTTAGCTCTGGACCGCTCGACCAACTAATCTGCCAGACTGTTGTAATCGTCGCGCGAGTGCTTTACGCATTTTATCTTTGAGTTATATTGTGAATAATCAATCAATTCCCAGGGTAATAGAGATACATTACATCTGTTCCAGAAAAGTAATTCGATACGTTTACGCCTCCTAAATAAACTGTTTTTCCTGTTTCATGACTCACCAGCTTACGAAAGAGCTTTCGCTCCTAGGCCCCTGACAGGCTAACGGTTACTACTTGTAGCTCTACCCTACCGACCCTACTCTAACATACCGTATTTTTTTTATAGTGAATACCGCACAAGAGTCCCAACTGTTCCCAAACTAAGAGCCAGTGAGACTATGGTATCCTTTAATTGGGGCATGTTGTGAGGCTGAAGGTACTGGGGAGGGGAAGAGGATGGTTTGGAAGTACTTGGCTCTTCAGATCTGGTCACAAAACACGGCTAAAGCCATTTCAAGCGACGTTTCGATTCTGAATGGTGGTCTTTCACCAGGGCGATACTTAGACGTGCCGCAAATAAACGATGTATTATTTTTTATGAACTAAATGTGTTATAACACGGGTTTGAACCCGCGACCTTTAGATTTGTAGTCGAACGTCTTACCACTCGACCATGGAGGCCGTCAGTCAAAACCACACAAGAGTCCCAACTGCTCCCAAACTTCTAGAGCCAGTGAGACTGTGGTATCCTTAATTGTGGCGTGTTGTGTGGCTGAAGGTAGTGGGGAGGGGAAGGAGATGGAAAAGAGGAAGGTTGGGAAGTACCTGGCTATTCAGATCTGGTCACCAAACACGGCTAAAGCCATTTTTAAGCAACGTTTCGATTCTGAATGGTGGTCTTTCACCAGAGTATCTACCACTGTCAGATATACCATAATAACTAAATGTTAAAACTATGCAATGAACTCTCCAGTCCAAAGGTTACATAGGCTTGGAAACGTATTTAGTTGTGTTGATATTTTTCTTTATTCCATCATGAGATTCAGATTGGAGTTGTATAGCTACTCTTCACAAATACTTCACTGAAATATACGAGTCTACCAGACAATAGTGAATATATTTTTTTTTCTTCTATACTTTTATATGCATTATTGTAATTTTTATATTGCATTTTGTATTTACCACTGGTTATACAATATGGCTTGTTCAAAAGAAAATGTGAATTTTGAATTTTCGCGGGCTGTGTACATTCGATTATCGTTTTTTTGTTGTTGTTATGTTGGTACACATATGTTTATGATATGTTAGCATTATCAGCCGTTTTGGATTAGTGTTTTTTTTTTTGACAACTGGAAAGGTTAGTCACGTTTTGGCGTGTTCTTCGATTTTTTACTTTTGATAAAAAATGGATCAAAGAATAAAATCCATGATTTGTTTTTCCACAACTCCAGGACGCTCATCGTCATTAACATCTTCTCGGCCTTCTGTAAAGCGCTTGTACCACTTATAAACACTTTTTTGAGACCAAAGTAGACTCGCCGAATGCCACAGTCGACATTTTAAGTGCGTCGGAGCACTTTATTCCATTTTAACGCAAAATTTAATACATATTCTTTGATAGATAGACCACCGCAAAACTGTCTCGACACACACTCCTTGCTTCATTCACATTTATAAATTGTCTCATACATACTCTTCTGGTATACTGACTCTCGACGTGGCAAACTCAAGTATTTGAGATCTGCATATCACTCTCCATATACGTACAAAAGTGACCGTTAGGTACATAACGATCTACATACTCTTAAATAAAATATATACATTTTTTTACACACCTTTCTACACTTGCCAATTCAACGATTATCTCACAACATGTGTAAAAGAATGAACCTCTCTTATATCTTATCTTTTTTTGTTTTTCATTGCTAACCTTATTTGCGTTATCATATCATATATAGTGCGTCACACTACTTCAGTTTGTACTTATATGACTCCTTTAGATATATAATACCTTGTATATATGTGAGATTTACATAAATGTTTAATTTCTTTTTTTACACTATGCATGTATCTATAATATTTTTTGTATCATTCGTCTCTTAATGTATTTGTTGAACAACTGTTTTTATGAGATATTTTATAAATAAATAAATATATTTCTTACTTGGTTTTATTTAATGCGTTTTTAAGAATAGTTTTCTTTTCCACAATAAGTAATAAATACTCGTTTACGAGTGTGGCAAAATGGCGTCGTGCTGTCGACGTTTAGTATTTATTATTTAGCTGAGTTTAATATCCATGGCCTAGCGCACAAATGCGTAAATGATAATAATAACACCTGGCTAATTTATATAGCGCAATATTTGTGAAACATCCCCTCAAGGGCGCTTTTATAAAATACTATGGCATCCCCGATTAAGATATGTTGTGAGGCTGAAGGTAGTGTAGATAGGAAGAAGATGGGAAAGAGGAAGGTTGGGAAGTACCTGGCTATTCAGATCTGGTCACCAAACACGGCTAAAGCCATTTCAGGCAACAGTGTTTCGATTCTGAATGGTGGTCTTTCACCAGGGCGATGCTTTGAGTATCTACCACTCTGGAACGTGCCGCAAATATACTATATATTATTTTTTATATGAATTGAATGTGAAATAAAACTTCTTTGAGCACGCCGGGGTTTGAACCCGCGACCTCTTGATTCGTAGTCGAGCGCCTTTACCACTCGACCTTGTCGGAGCTTGTAGGAGCTCGTCAATGTGTTTTTAGCAGTAGATCGTGAATCGACCGACCAGTGCATGAAACGCTGTTAATCTAACTAACTAACACTCTGTCTCGGCACACACTCCTTGCTTCATTTACATTCACACATCGTCTCATACATACTCTTCTGTTATTCTGACTCTTCATATGACCCGATTCAAGTATTTGATTTACTTGATCGTGCAATGTCTTCTCGGGCGTCCTCGACTTCTTCTTCCATTCACTTTCGCATCATATATTCTTTTCACACTCCTTTCATCGTTCATTCGCTCTACATGCCCAAACCATCTAAGCGTCCCTTTCTTGATCCTATTCATTACGCTCACATCAGCCTTGCATTCTTTCTGGATATCCACATTTTTAATACGATAATACATGGTATTACCGCACATACGTCTCAAAGATCTCATTTCCACAGCATTCAGTCTATTTTCTTCTTTCCTCGGCCAGTTCCATGCCTCACTGCCATACATCAGGGTTGGTATCAGCACTCCATTGTGGACTGCTAGCTTCGCTTCTTTGGACAATTTCTTATTTGCGCCAACAGCGTTCAGTCCTCGCCAAATCTGCCAAAATAATAGTGTCATAGTTGTTTACATATATGTCCAGTTTCGTTCCAAGTAAATCGCATTTGCGGCATTCGTTGCTTTTCTTATTTCATCAAAAGAAAAAAGCAGTTGAAGCTCATCGGTTGCTGGTAAAAACTTACGGTGAACATGCTCCAGTGATTAGAACATGAGAGCCATGGTTTCGTCAATTTAAAAGTGGAAATTTCGATTTAACAGACAGTGAACATCCTGGTGCAACGAAAAAGTTCGAAGACGAGGAATTGCAGGCGTTATTGGATGAAGACCCAACCCAATCGCAACAACAATTGGCCCAAACACTTAATGTGACCCGAGGAGCAATTTGCCAACGTTTAAAAGCCATGGGAAAGATCCAAAAGTATGGAAAATGGGTACCACACCAAATGAACGAGAGACAAATCGAAAATCTTGAGACAAATCGCACCGCCTCATACAGCTAAAGTAGTGAAGAACACTCTCAAAGCATTGAATTGGGAAATATTATCGCACTTGCCGTACTCTCCAGACCTTGCCCCGTCCGACTATCACCTTTTCGCATCGATGGGACACTCACTCGCAGAGCAGCGCTTCGCCAATTTTGGAATGGTATCCATAATTTTCCTCAAAGATGGGCAAAATGTATAGAATCCGATGGTCAATACTTTGAATAAAATATTTTTGAGATTCCCTTGAGAATTAAGCGTTTTCTTTATTGAAAAAACCGGCAAACTTCAACTAACACCCCTGGTAGAGCTGACGATGCCTGGTTGAGAACCCATAGCTTCAGACCGCTCGACCAACTAACCGCCATTATTATTACACCATGTTGCCTTGAAATAACACTTGCGTATCTTCTCACGAACTATAGATGTATTTATTAAAGTTAATATTTCATGTTCACCGGACTTCCTTATTGGCCCTAGTTTATTAACGGTCCACATTGAATCCATCGCGTCTAGTTGTCCTACGCGAGCACTGTTTACATTGGTCGGTACGATACAAGTACATGTTACGTGGGCCAGCGAGCGTCCAATTAGCTTGCTCTAGATACTGTGCTAGCCGCGAGGAAAAAGTAGTGTGTCCTGGCTGCTTTATTGTGTCAATAATATCGGTTATCTGTCATAGAGTCACAAGGCTGATTCACACCAACGTCCGGATCCGCTCAGTGACGATATGGTTCCGCACGAGAGCTTATTGATATGGTATGAATATCAATCAAGGAGAGTGCCAAGACAAAGTTTTGTGGCAGTTTATCCTTCTGCCCACCCTTGTGATATTTAACTACTTAGTTAGTTAAATAATTATTTTGAAGTGTAAAAAAACTTACATCGCTTTTTTACTATTTTTTATCACTGAATAATATTTTTAGTAATTAATAAAAATATAATTTGGTGACAAAAAAATGGTTTTAAAAAATAATTATTTTGCGATGTGAGTATTTTTATCACAAAGAAGGATTTACTGCTTGGTAGTTAAATATGTCTTGCTTAATATACCCTGATTGATATTCATACCATATCAATAAGCTCTCATGCGGAACAATATCGTCACTGAGCGGAACCGGACGTTGGTGTGAATCAGCCTTACTAGAATGCCCATACAGAAAAAAGACTGGAATCATGTTCCATTTAGTTTTGGGTAGATGTGTGCTGCGGAGAGAGGGCTTTCGCGTTCGACAGCCGAACGATGCTCACGAACCGCGTCGAAGGCAGGATTTCAAAGTGATGAATTTTAAGGTTCTTACCTTGATGTTTTTCCCCCAACAACCTACTTGTCCAACCATTTCGCTCTATCGAATTCTGTATTCGAAAACACCGTGCGCAAAACAATTTAATATTAAACAGAAGAGTTTCGATGTGAAAAAACGTTATGTTGGCTCGTTTCGCTTGTTCGTCAGTTTGTTGGGTTTTTTTTTATATGAATACCGCACAAAAGTCTCAACTGCTCCCAACCGTCTAGAGCCAGTGAGACTATGGCATCCCGTAATAGGGTACGTTGTGAGGCTGAAGGTAGTGGGGAGGAGAAGAAGATAGGGAAGAGGAAGGTTGGGAATTACCTGGCTATTCAGATCTGGTCACCAAACACGGCTAATACAGCCATTTCAAGCAACGTTTCGATTCTGAATGGTGGTCTTTCACCAGGGCGATACGGTAGAGTATTTACCACTCTGGAACGGGCCGCAAATGTAATTTTTATTATTTTTTGTATGAATTAAATGTGTTATGACACATATTAATTGAATAAAAGTTATTGGCGCACGCCGGGTTTGAACCCGCGACATTTGTATTCGTAGTCGAGCGTTTTACCACTCGACTATGGAGGCCATCTTGATCTCCAAATAATATAAAATAAATGTGGTGTTTTGTGAATAAATTCAGTGTGGTGTATTCGTTTCCACGATACGTTTTAGTTGGATAGAATTATCTGTCTTGCTTTCACTTATCGTTATATCATTGGCCTGACTATCCTTCCCGTCTCTCTTCAAATTTATTACTATTTAGGAAACTTCTCCGTGAGGTGTCGAAATATTACCATTTTCCAAAACATCGCACAAATCTTCAGTGACTCAAAAATATCCCAGAAGAATCCAATCCACAAAGCTTCGCTGGATGGTATTCTGTCGCTCCACGCTAGCGATCTCCGAGATTGAGCGGGTAAGATCCTCGACTGCGAATCCGACGGTCGCAGGTTCGAATCTGAGCGTGCGCAAATAAGTTTCGTTAAATCAAAATAATATATGTCATTTAACAGTTGATCAATATATTTTTAATACCACAGTGGTAGTAACTTCCACCGTTAAGAATCAAAAATTTGCTTCAAACGGCTATAACTGTATTTGGTGACCGGATATGAACAGCCAGGTACTTCTAACCTTCCTCTTTCTCATCTCCTTCTCCTCACTATTACTTTCAACCTCACGAAATACCTAATATACTGTCAGTATCGCCCTGGTGAAAGACCGCCACTCAGAATCTGAGTGTTGATTGAAATGGCTTTAACCGTGTTTGGTGACCAGATACGAATAGCCAAGTACTTCTAACCTTCCTCTTCCTTATTTCCTTCTCCTCCCTACTACCTTTAACTTCACAAAATACCTAATATACTGTCAGTATCGCCCTGGTGAAAGACCGCCATTCAGAATCTAAATGTTGATTGAAATGGCTTTAGTCGTGTTGGTGACCAGATCTGAATATCCAAGTGTTCCCAATTCCCAACCTTCATCTTCTCCATCTCCTTCCCCTCCTCAAAAGTTATGAAAACCATGTACAGATGTGAAAAATATCCAATTGGACCATGGTTACAACCTTTTTCTTCTGAACCAATTTGGTGTTCTTCCTTGTTTGCTACATTTATTTGTCAGACCATTTTTTTAAATGAATTTTTACAAAAAAAAAATCTAACACCTTTTGCCACAACTGGACAGATTCAACAGCATCGTCACAAGCCGCAATCTGCCGATAGCTGGATGAATTCCTCGCCAAGCTTTGCACCAACCGAAAACATCGGACAAAAAAATTATCAGACATTGTTTTAAACTATCTTCTTACATTGAACAGAATGTTGAGAGAGTTTAAAAGAAGCATTATGATGACAAATAACATAAGGCTTCTCTACTCCTAGGTCCCAGATAGGTAAATAGGGAGATTAGCGCTTTCGGGTATAAATACCAGATTGTCATTTGATGGTTTTTTCAAAGGATTAACAATGTTTTCAAATGCTTGAATGATGGTAGATTCACACCAACGTCCGGATCCGCTCAATGACGATATTGTTCCGCATGAGAGCTTATTGATATGGTATGAATATCGATCAAGGAGTATGTGCCAAGACAAAGTTGTGTGGCAGTATATCCTTCTGCCCACCCTTGTGATATTTAACTACTTAGTTGGTCCAATTGGTCAAGTTAAATATCACAAGGGTGGGCAAAAGGATATACAGCCACACAACTTTGTCTTGGCACATACCCCTTGATTGATATTCATACCATATCAATAAGCTCTCATGCGGAACAATATCGTCACTGAGCGGATCCGGACGTTGGTGTGAACCAGCCTTAAAGCACCATTAATTGATTCAATGATTTTTTTTAATCTCTTCTGACGAATCTGTTGTCTCATGTTTCAATCAAAACTTATTTTACAAAACAATTTACCAAAAAACAAACAAACACACAATGAAAAGGCAGAAACAGAAAAACAAACGGATGATTTATTAAAGGTGAAAAACAAAACAGAAAAGCGAATTACAAACAAACACAATATTATAATTAGTACGTATTACAAACAATGAAACATACAATAATTATTAAGCCAACACAAAAGTTAATACAAACAAAACAGCTCATGATAAAATTAAACAACTAATTGACCATCACGCCGTTTCCCCGCAGGGGAAGGCAGATAAGGTAGACCGCCATACAACTCTGTCTTGGCACATTACTTAATTCATTCAAATTCGTACATACGAGTACTCTTCTGTTATGATTTCAAAGTGCATATGTCTTCCTCGGGCATCCCCGACTTCTTCTACCAATTCACTTTCGCGTCGTAAATTCTATTTACACTCCTTTCTTGGTTCATTCGCTCTACTTCCCTTTCTTAATCCTATCCATTACGCTTACATCAGCTTTGCTCTCATTTCTTCGGCATTCAGTCTACTTTCATCCTTCCTCTGCCAGTTCCACACCTCACTGCCATACATCAGGGTTGGTATCAGCACTCCATTGTGGACTTTTAGCCGTACGGGCATCTCATTTCTACAGCATTCAGTCTACTTTCATCGTTCATCTATCAGTTCCACGGATCACTGCCATACATCAGGGTTGGTATCAGCACTCCATTGTGGACTGCTAGCCATGCGGGCATCTCATTTCTACAGCATTCAGTCTACTTTCATTCTTCCTCTGCCAGTTCCACGCCTCACTGCCGTACATACATCAGGGTTGGTATCAGCACTCCATTGTGGACTGCTAGCAACACAGGAATTTCATTTGTACAGTATTCAGTCTACTTTCATCCTTCATCTGCCAGTTCCACGCCTCACTGCCATACATCAGGGTTGGTATCAGCACTCCGTTATGGACTGCTAGTCTCACTTAACAAATAATAATAATATCTAAAAAGAAATTAAATTAAAATAAACTACTCACTACTTATAGGTAAAAAACAGTCAACAGATAATTTCTTAAAGTGAAATATATACAGATTTAAGCAACTGGCACATGAATATATTTTTTTCAATTAGCTAAACTTATTTTTTTACAAAGCGCTGACGGGCCGAGAATCGGTGAATAAAGCGAATCTGCAATTTTTTAGACTTATTTTTTTTATAGTGAATACCGCACAAGAGTCCCAACTGCTCTTAACCGTCTGGAGCCAGGGAGACTATGGCATCCCCAATTGGGGTATGTTGTGAGGCTGAAGGTAGTATGGAGGGGAGGAGATGGGAAAGAGTAAGTTTGGGAGGTACCTGGCTATTCAGATCTGGTCACCAAACACGGCTGAAGCCATTTCAAGCAACCTTTCGATTCTGAATGGTGGTCTTTCACCGGGGCGATACTAAGAGTATCTACCACTCTGCGACGTACCGAAAATATACTTTTTTTTAATTATTTTATACGAATTAAATGTGTTATGACACATATTAATTCAATAAAAGTTATTGGCGCACGCCGGGATTGAACCCGCGACCTTTGGATTCGTGGTCGAGCGTCTTACCACTCGACCACGGACGCCGTCAAATCTATCTAAAGAAACAATTAATTTATTTATGATTTTAAAGTTTATTTTGTAGAACACCATTTTAATTTTTAGGTTTTTTAATTTTATTTAAACAATAATAATTATTATTAATATATATTTTTTTTTTTAAAACAATTTTTAGTTAAAAGCTCTGCGATGTAATTATTTCTACGCGTGACAGCTGTTTCGCCTTCTGAGGGCATTATCAAACTGTCATCATTATCAACAGTATCAACAGTATCAACTATCATCATTATCAACAGTTTGATAATGCCCTCAGAAGGCGAAACAGCTGTCACGCGTATAAACAATTACATCGCAGAGCTTTTTAACATTTTTTTTTTTTTTAATAATAATAATAATTATTGTTTAAATAAAATTTAAAAACCTAAAAAAAAATTAAAAAAGAAGCAATTAATTATTGACACGCCCTACCTACTAGAGAGTAGTATGTAGGCACCCGCAGTGAGGATAAAACTGCCCGTACCCGTCCGAGTGCTAGCCGAGCGCACTGCCCACCGAGCTATCGACCGCCTCCGAATGAACTTGGAATGAAACTGATTCAATTTAAAACCCGCTAGACTATACTACTACTAGAGATGAGAAAGAGGAAGGTTGGTAAAGCCCCCGGCTGTTCAGATCTGGTCACCAAACGTGATGACTAAAACTCCAGGGCGATACTGAGAGTATCTACAACACAGGAACGTGCCGCAAACACACTGTGTGTTAATGAAAATAAAATTATAACTTTGTATAGATAGATTTAATTAGATTTAATTTTAATTTTTATGACCGACCGGTTTCGCTTAGTCTAAGCATCATCAGGGTACAAAATTAAACTCAACAAAAAATACATTGTGTGTGGTCATATATACTTTGCCTCTTTCCTTTCATATTATCTGTCTCTTTCTCTCTGTTCCTATGTTTTATTTAAAATCTATTTTTTTGTTTTTTCACTATTCTCTTATTTTATTTTATACTGTGTTCTCCCTCTGCATGTACGAGTATGTATAGCCACACACTATGTATGTTTTGTTAAGTTTAATTTTGTACCCTGATAATGCTTAGGCTAAGCGAAACCGGTCGGTCATAAAAATTGTAATAAAATCTGAGGTCTTGTACAAAGTAATTATTTCATTTTCATTAAATATGTCAAACCACAAAGTGATTGCTTTTTACGAAAATATACTATTCATTATTTTAAATAACTTAAATACAGTTTTTTGCGCATACTAGGATTTGAACCCGTGACTTTTAGATTCGCAGTCGAAGATTTTTACCACATGATCACGGAGGCCGTCTGATGCTTATTATAGGTAGGTATTAAACTCAGAAGAAGAGGTGAATTTTGAATCTTCGCGGGCTGTGTACATTCGATTACCGATTTTTTTTGTTGTTGTTATGTTGGTACACGTATTTTTATCATATCTCAGCATTATCAGCCATTTTGGATTAGTGGTTTGTTTTTGACAACTGGAAAGGTTAGTCACGTTTTTGTGTGTTCTTCGATTTTTTACTTTTGAAAAAAATGGATCAAAGAATAAAATCCACGATTTGTTTTTCCACAACTCCAGGACGCTCATCGTCATTAACACCTTCTCGGCCTTCTGCAAAGCGCTTATACCACTTATAAACACTTTTCGGAAGGCCGAGAAGAGAGAGCCAAAAATTTTTACCCAACCTATACAAATTTACGATAAATCACTTTCTCCGGGTTTTCACGTCTTCAGCCGTGAGAGAGAAAGAGACAAGACAAGTTGTCACATAATATCGCACCACTTTTAGGTATGTAAGCATGTTTTCCGTCTCCCGCGTCTGCGGCGACTCCGCCCACTACGTTTTGTTATGCGACGTGACTCAACGGTTTTTGAGGTTGTATCCTTTATTTTAATTTATAACAATACTGTAAAAAAGTGGTTATACAAATGAATAAAACATTATGTCGAGATGTGCTACGAATGGATGTTTTAACAATATATGGAGAGAGAGCTAATTCTTTTTACCCAACCTATACAAACTCGGGATAAATCACTTTCTCCAGGTTTTTACGTCGTACACCATGAGAAAGAAAGAGACAACAAAATTTTCCAAATTATCACACCGCTTTAAAGTATTGTAACAGCGTTCTTCGTGTCCCGCGTCTCCGCTGACTCCGCCCACACGTTTTGATATGTGACATAAATGGACATAACTCAACGGTTTTTTAGGTTATATCCTATATTTTTGTTTATAACAATACTGTAAAAAAGTGTTTTTACAAATAAACAAAACATTATGTCGAGATGTGCTATGAATGGATGTATAAATACCCTAGCTCTAGTCCTAGCCACGCCCAGGTCTAGCCGAGTCCGGCAAAGCTCGTCGAAACTGATTGCAGCAGCGCTCTTTCTTGTATATTATTGCTCTGATACAAATACCCTAGTTCCAGCCCTAGCCACGCCTCAGTCGAGAAAAAATCATCAATACTGACTACACTAGCGCTACCTCCTGGTATATTATTGCTCTGAGGTATTAAACAAATATAAACAGAAGAAAAAAAAACGGTAAATTGATATTTAAGTGAAATTAAATTTTGGTGGCAGTGCTGCATGTACGATTTTTTTTAAATGTAAAGTTCAATACGAGGATTTGATCGCTAGTGTGGAGGGCAGTCATTTATTTTGCGCTAGAATCGTGGCAACACCAATTGCTACAGAAGTGATGTATTTTATTTTTTTCAAAATATAGATGAGATCAAAAAATTCATGTTTCATCAAAATGAGTGTTTGCCTTTTTCCAGCCCTGACCTCGCAAGAAGCGATATTGGACCGATTGGATAAGAATATCGGCCAGCTGGTCGAGCGGTCTGAGGCCGCGGGTTCAACCCTCAGCTGGCCGAGTCCTCCATCATTGCACAAGCAATGTAGAAGCAGGTGAACAGTCTCCATGTTCCCGATGACTATCTAAGACAGCGTCTTCATAGATTATTCTATCTTTCTGCCTGCAGGACCAACCTGCCAATGGTTCTGAACAAAACCTCTTCCGATATCGACTTATTTCACGTCAGTGAGGAGAGATTCAAAAGTGAAATCCTATTGATTTTTGAAAGAGTTTCTCCTCATTGACCTGATCATCACCACTGCCTGGAATTTTATTTTTCTTGCGTATCTATATGGTACTTTAATTTGTATTTATTTTGTAAAAAATAAAATCTTATATCTAATATGGATTAAATTCAAAAGTTTGTCATGTACATAGCCTGTTCAAAAGAAAAGGTGAATTTTGAATTTTCGCGGGCTGTGTACATTCGATTATCGATTTTTTTTTGTTATGTTGGTACACATATGTTTATCATATGTTAGCATTATCAGCCATTTTGGATTGGTGGTTTGTTTTCGACAACTGGAAAGGTTAGTCACGTTTTTGTGTGTTCTTCGATTTTTTACTTTTGAAAAAATGCCACAGTCACACGGGGATCTCATTTGTACAGCATTCAGTCATCTGCCAGTTCCATGCCTCACTGACAGACATCAGCGTTGGTATCAGCACTTCTTTGTAGATTGCTAGCCACACAGGCATCTCATTTATACAGCATTCAGTCTCATTTATCCTTCTTCTGTCAGTTTCACGCCTCACTGCCACACATCAGGGTTGGTATCAACATCCATCGTGGACTGCTAGCTATACATAGATCTCTTTTCTACAACATTCAATCATCTGCCAGTTCCATGCCCCACTGCCACACATCAGGGTTGGTATCAACATCCATCGTGGACTGCTAGCCATACATGGATCTCATTTCTACAGCATTCAGTCTACTTGCATCTTTCCTCTGCCAGTTCCACGCCTCACTGCCACACATCAGGGTCGGTACCAGCACTCCGTCGCGGACTGCCCGCCTCGCTCATCTAGACGACGTCAGAGGCGATGCAGCCGACGTATTACGACGCAGGCGGGGACGCAGCGCTAGTGTCGCCACCGTAGAGGGCCTCCGCGGCCCCGCGCCAGAGCGAGACGGCGCCAAAACAAAGCGGCCGCTGCGCACGCGCACGCGCACTGCGCGCGGGTGGCCGCGTGACCTACTTCCGTCCGGGCGTCACGAGGCGCACGGCCCTCCCCTGCCCCAGCCGGGACCCGGCCCCCGCAGACAGCCCGCCGCAGCGCGCCACCCCGCGCGGGGGTTCCGGCAGAGAACCAAACACCACAAGGCAATACCAACTCACGGCGACAAAGGCTAGCTACGTACGAGGAGCACTTCCCAACCTGCATCTACCCCATCTACCCCATCTACCCGAGTGGAAACCTATAAACGGTAATATTCATACCACCCTTGAAGTAACAATGTATGGAGACAGAGCTAATTATTTTTACCCTAACCTACACAAACTTGCGATAAATCACTTTCTCCGGGTTTTTACGTCGTACACCACGAGAGAGAAAGAGACAACGAATTTCATAGACCGCTTCTATATACTGTCGCAATGGTCTTAATGGTCTTTTGACTCCGCCCATATTTTTTTATTATGCCACTAAACTTGACACAACTAAACGGTTTTTCAGGTTATATGCTAAATTTTTGTTGATGAAAAAACTGTGAAAAAGTGACCATACGAAAAAACAAAAACATTATGTCGATATGTATACCCTAGCCTTAGTCTTAGCCACGCCCAGGTGCGCTGAGTCAGGTTAAATTCATCAAAAACAAGTCAAAAACTGACTTCACTGCCTTGGATAGATACTACTCTATGTGCTCTAAATACCTCCCATATAATGTTCTACCCTTGGAGAACAATATATGAAGAAAGAACTAATTCTTTTTACCCAACCTATACAAATTAGGGATAAACCACTTTCTCCGGGTTTTTACGTCGTACACCATGAGAAAGAAAGAGACAACAAAATTTCTTAAATTATCAGACCGCTTCAAAGTGTTGTTAGGATGTTCTCCGTGTCCCGCGTCTCCGTTGACTCCGCACAAACGTTTTTATATGCGACATAAATGGACATAACTAACAAAAATGTTGCATCTAACCTAAGATGCAACATTTTGTTTATAATAATACTGTGAAAAAGTGGTTATACGAATAAACAAAAATATTGTGTCAACATGTGCTATGAACGGATGTATAAACACCTTAGCCCTAGTCCTAGCCACGCCCGGGTGAAAAGATGAGTCAGGCAAAACTCATCAAAACTGACTACAGCATCGCTCTCTCTTGTATATTATTGCTCTGATAACAATGTCGAAAAACAGAACGCGTCGGCGGAAACACTTTTACAATACTTTAAGGCGTTGTGATAATTTAGGAAATTTTGTTGTCTCTTTCTCTCTCATGGTGTACGACGTGAAAACCCGGAGAAAGTGATTTATCTCAGGTTTGTATAGGTTGGGTAAAAATAATTAGCTCTCTCTCCATATATTGTTACTTCAAGATACCAACTCACGGTGACAAAGGCTAGCCATGTACGAGGAGTACTTCCCAACCTGCATCTTCCCCATCTTCCCCATCTACCCCATCTACCCGAGTGGAAACCTATAAATGGTCATATTCATACTACCCACGTAATATTCTACCAAATCTATAAGTAAGCTGTTGAAAAAATTGTGAAAAACTGGTTTTACATTTATGATTCAAAGCATTAAGGCTGATTCACACCAAGGTCCGGTTCCGCTCAGTGCCGATATTGTTCCGCAAGAAAGCTAATTGATATGGTATGAATATCGATCAAGGGGTATGTGCCAAGACAAAGTTGTGTGGCAGTATATCCTTCTAAATAATATTTTGATTAACTACTTAATTTGGTTAAATAATTATTTTGAATGATAAAAAATGGTTTAAAAAAAAGAAAATTTTTTTATCAAAAACCATTTTTTTATCACTAAATAATATTTTGATTAAATAAGTATTAAAAATATTACAAGGGTGGGCAGAAGGATATACTGCACAACTTTGTCTTGGCACATACTCCTTGATTGATATTCATACCATATCAATAAGCTCTCTTGCGGAACAATATCGGCACTGAGCGGAACCGGATGTTGGTGTGAATCAGCCTTTAAGCGATCGATGTGTGATGCGAAATCGAATGGTAGAAGAAGTCGGGTACGCCTGAAGGAAGACGTGGCTCGACCGAGTGAATCAACCACTGGTGTCGGGTTATGTCGAGTGACAGAATAACAGAAGAGTAGGTTTTATTTCCTATTAGATACTCTGAGCATCGCCCTGGTGAAAGACCACCATTCAAAATCGAATTGTCGCTTTGAAATGGCTCTAGCCGTGTTTGGTGACCAGATCTGAATAGCCGGGTACTTCTCGACCTTTTTCTTTCTCGTTCCCCTTCTCACTACCTTCAGCCTCACAAATCAACCTAATCCCACTGGCTCTAGACGGTTGGGAGCAGTTGGGACTCTTATGCGGTATCAACTAATATTGAAAAAAACTCAGTTTAGAAATCAATGCTAATGTTTGGTGACTAGATCTTAATAGCCATGTACTTCCCGACCTACCCCTTTCCCATCTCAATCCTCTTCTCACTACCTCCAGCCTCACAACATACCCTGATCGGGGACGCCATTGTCTCACTGACTCCAGACTGCCCTGCGTGAAAAGCTACGGACACACGGATACTCTTTCTCTCCTCCCTCTGCCTCTCACTTTGCCTACAGCCTCACAACATGCCCTAATCGGGTGTGCCAAGTCTCGCTGGCTCCAGACGGTTGAAACCAGTTGAGACTATCTAAAAAAAATGCCCGTCAACAAAACTTCTGTATTCCTCGCAGTTCTGCCCTGCGTGAAAAGCTACGGACACAGACGTTATAGACGCACGTTAAATTCGATCTTCCTCTTCTCCCACTTTACCTTCAGCCTCACAACATACCCCAATTGGGGATGCCATAGTCTCACTGGCTCCAGACGGTCGGAAGCAGTCGGGACTCTTGCAAAACTGCCTCGTTCAACAAGATATTCCTATATTCTTAACAGTTCTGCCCTGCGTGAAAAGCTACGGACACAGACGTTACGCCTGTTATGCTCGATCTCCCTCCCATCCCTCTGCTTCCCACTCGGCGAGTGACCGTGACCTTCTTCAGATTGGAGATCTAAATTTGACGATCAAGGTGTCCGATCTCATGATACGCTGCAGGCAGACAGATGATAGTCTGCTGTGGATGTCCAGCTTATCCGGAATGGGCTGTCCATGGAATTTTGAGCATTTTTCTCCAGCACCACTTTCGCATTTTCGAGGGCGTCTATCAGTTTTCCCTTCGCTGGCTTTGAATGTCCATTATTCACATCCCCTTCTCGCACAATACCACCCCTAAGTTTTATGTCGAGACCTAGCTGGGACCTAAACCCTATACTGTGAAAATAGAATATAGCGACTCCGCCACCGTCAAACTCACTATGCGAAGAATACCAGCTGAAAATGTAGTAAATCTCCTGAAAATTGGACTGCATAAAGCCATCCGGTTAGCCTCGGAAGCCCTAAAATTTCTAAAATAAATTGACAGACTTAAGCTGAACGCTTTCTTACTTCAGGGTGAAATTTTTCAAATTGTTTTTAAATGTTTTTTATTACATAATGTTGCTGGCCACTCTGAGGCCTAGGAGCCGAGGAAATTCATGTAACAAGGCGACACCTGGTATATTTCAAATCGGTTTTGAATCACGCTTTTCTCGATTTAACGCAAATGTATAGCATCATAAATTTTCAATATAAAGTCATCCAGTTTGCCTTGGGAGCCCCAAAATTATTCAATATTTCTTAATTACGAAAAAAAAGTAGGACTTTGTCATTTCTTCGATCGGGGTATGTTGTGAGGCCTAATGAAGTGGAGAGGTGAATAAAATAGGAAAGAGAAAGATAACCTGACTTCATATCCGGTCACTAACCACGGCTAAAGCCGTCGATGGTGAAAGACCACCATTCAGAATCAAAACGCTGCTTGAAATGGCTTTAGCTCTGTTGGGTGACCAGATCTGAATAGATACCTTTCCAACCCCTTCTTTCGCATCTCCTAACCTCCCCCACTACTTTCAGCCTCACAACACACCCCAATCAAGGGTGCCATATTCCCACTGACTTCACACAGTTTAATCTGTATTCACATTTTTTTTTTTAATTGCTCATAGTGACAGCTGTTTGGCATCGTCTAAAATACGTCCCACCAACAATGACGTTACATATATGTAGACACGTTGTAGCGCTCTCAAAGTGGCGAGCAATAATCACGCTAGTTGGTGTGATCGGTGTTTAAGCCGATTCAGTACTAAACGGTCACGCGTCGCTCGAGGTCGTCTCAAGCAAGTATGGAACGCGGTCCGAACTTCGCATCTGTTTCGTTCATACACACATATTCTATGAATGTCTATCTTTGTCATACACGACCGATATTTGAATGATGAATTGACTGGTAACGTGTGTGTTTTGCTTGCCACATTTAGTGTTGATATTCTAAGGCTATAACGTGTCTATATATATGTGACGTCATTGCCCACCAATAAATCGTGTCAGCAAATCAATTCTCTCGCAACGGCGTGATCGCACCTCTATACAGCGTCCGAGCCGCAAACGAAACACGCTGTACATAATATTTTGCCGTAGTATCGCTCGGGGGGCGGGCGGGGCGGCCGGGGGGGCAGGCCAAGGGGGCGATCGATAACAGGCGCTAGGCACAAGCGGTATTCCGTTCGACTATCGTACTACGGGGGCACGGGGCTACTACGAAATGCCTGGGCGGGTGCCGCCGTGTTATTATTGTCATCAGCTAGCACCCAACCTATACAAATTCCTTATAAATCACTTTCTCCAAGCTTCTACGTCGTATACCGTGAGAGAGAAAGAGACAAGAAAAGTCCTCACATAATACCGCAGCACTTCTAAGTATGTAACGGTGTTCTCCGTCCGCGCTAACTTCACATCAGCGAGTCGCATAACTTACGTCAACGGATTTTGAGATTATTTCCTTTATTTTTGTAGGTTAAAATACTCGCAGTGGTTATACAAATAAATCAAACATGATGGTGATATGTGCTATGCGTGAATGTTCAAATAAGACCAAACAAAGATTATAAAACATCACTTTTCAGAGGTATTTCAACAGTTTTAAGTATTTTTGACCTAACTATAGAATTTTCACATTTTGAATGATATAAAGACATAAAATCAACAAAAAGCTTCCATCATTATTGAGGCAAACCTGCTGTTATTAGTGTTTGTGTGATATTTTGACTTTATAAATCATTTTAATGGTGTATTGATATTGTATACGAGTATGTTTATTAAAAATGTCCGAATTCCATGTGGGCGGTAACTAATACGGCTTTTTCAACATCCTTTAATATATCTTTGTCTCTTCCTATTGGTCAGTATAAAGTCAACCGTCCTAACTACATTGTTTCGCAAAGGTACCTCTCCATGTCCTTCGAGGCTAGCACTGACAAACGGGGCAACTTTGACACAATGAACACCGACAGTTTATTCTTTACGAGATTGGTTCAAAGTTATGTTTTATTTATATCTCTTTAACGTCTTTAAGGCATGGTCAATCTGGACACTTCGTCAAGTGTTGATTGATACTCGAAAAGATGGTGAGTATTTGCATTTCGCATGATGCATATTTGAGGATATTGAAAGAAGGGTGAATGCAGCAAACTCCATTAACGGAGGACTGAACGCTGATGGCGCTAATAAAAAAATGTCCAAAGGAACGAAGTTACACAAAGTCCACAACCGAGTGCTGATACCAACCCTAATGTATGGCAGTGGGGCGTAGAACTGTCAGAGGACGAATGAAAGTAGACTGAATGTAGAAATGAGATCCCTGTGTAGCTAGCAGTACACAGCGAAGTGCTGGTACCAACCCTGTATGGCACAGTGAGGCATAGAACTGGCAGAGGAAGGATGAAAGTAGACCGAATGCTGTAGAGATGAGATCCCAGTGTGGCTAGCAGTCCACAATGGAGTGCTGATACCAACCCTGATGTATGGCAGTGAGGCTTGGAGCTGTCAGAGGAAGAATGAAAGTAGACTGAATGTGGAAATGAGATCTCTATGTGGCTAGCAGTCCACAATGGAGTGCTGATACCAACCCTGATGTATGGCAGTAGGGCGTGTAGCTGGCAGAGGAAGGATGAAAGTAGAATGTAGAAATGAGATCCCTGAGGTAAAACCATGTATGCCCGTGTTAAAAATGTGGATATCCGGAAAGAATACAAGACTGATGTAAGCGTAATGAATAGGCTCAAGAAAGGGACCCTTAGATGGCTTGGGTATTTAGAGCTAATGAACGAAGAAAGGAGTGTGAAAATAATATACGACGCGAAAGTGAGAGGAAGAAGATGTCAGGGACGCCCAAGGAAGACAACACGGCACCATCAAGTGAATCAAATACTTGAATCGGGTCATGTGAAGAGTCAGAATAACAGAAGAGTATGTATGAGACGATGTATGAATGCGAATGAAGCAAGGAGTGTGTGACAAGACAGAGTTGTAAAGCGGTCCGTCCTCTCAAACTACCCCTGCGGGGAAATGACGTAATGGTTAGTTAGTTAGTTAGTTACATTTGACAGTGATAGAAGTGTAAATTATTTGCTCATACGAAAGTAAGAATGTCCGGGAAACATAGAATGGTCGGAAAGATCTTGATTATTCATATCTAGTCAACAAACACGGCTAAAACCTCAGAGCGATAACATGCAAGAGGGAGCGCTGCTGTAGTCAGTTTTTATGAGGTTCGCCGGACTCGGCTAGACCTGGGCGTGCCTAGGACTAGGGCTACGGTATTTTTACATCCATTCATAGCACATATCGACATAATGTTTTTATTTATTCGTATAGCCACTTTTTCACAGTATTGTTATGAACAAAAATATACCATGTAACCTAAAAAACCGTTAAGTTGTGTCCATTCATGTCGCATATCAAAACGTGTGGGCGGAGTCAACGGAGACGCGGGACACGAAGAACATCCTTACAATACTTTAAAGCGGTGTGGTAATTTGGGAAATTTCGCTGTCTCTTTCTCTCTCACGGTGTACGACGTAAAAACCCGGAGAAAGTGATTTGTCGCAAGTTTGTATAGGTTGGGTAAAAAAAATTAGCTGTCTCTCCATATATTGTTACTCCAAGGCTAAAACCATTTAAAGCGAGGGTCCGCAGTTTAAATCGGTTTATCGGCAGAAATTGCCGTTTGGCAAACGCAGAAGGAATCCTACAAATCCGATTTTTTTTTATTTTTATAGTAAATACCGCATAAGAGTCCCAAATGCTCCTAACCGTCTAGAGCCAGTGAGACTATGGCATCCCGGATTGGGGCATTTTGTGAGGCTGAAGGTAGTGGGAAGGGGAAGGAGATTGGGAAGAGGAAGGTTGGGAAGTACCTGGCTATTCAGATCTGGTCACCAAACACGGCTAATACCATTTCAAGCAACGTTTCGATTATGAATGGTTATAATTTTATATGAATCAAATGTGTTGTGACACATATTAATCAAATAAAAGTTATTAGCGCGCGCCGGGTTTGAACCCGCGACCTTTGGATCCGCAGTCGAGCGTCTCTCCACTCGACCACGGAGGCCGTCAAAGTTGGGTTAAGTTATGGATTTCTCCGCACTAGCTGTGAAGATTCATTCTATAATCAGTCTGTACTGTAATTCGTTCCCGATAAGAATCTAGGTTGGTCGGCAGAAATTGCCATTCGGCAAATTGAAAAGAGTTCCCGCTAGCCTGGGGGTTAGGTTAGGTTGTTCTGTTGGCAGCCAGCCCTCCGTGCAGCAGCGTTGTGTAATAAACCTCGCCTAAAGGAATTAGGTCAGCCGGCAGCTATTCGCGCAAAAGTAGGTCAATCGATAGAGACACAGTCCACACTCTACAGTCTACACTCTACCGTCCCTGTACCCTACATTGGCGCTGGGAGCACTAGCGCTCCGACGCGGACTCTCTAGCGTCGCTCGCACACCAAACTGGGAACAGGCAACTGGGGCACAAAGGGGCCAGCACTGAGAAAGGGGCAACTTTGACACAAGGGACGCCATCAGAATCCATACAAAAAATTGTTTATCTTTATGAGGTTGATTCAAAGCTTGCAGTAAGAATAACAAAAGGTGAATTTTGAATTTTCGCGGGCTGTGTACATTCGATTATCATTTTTTTGCTGTTGTTATGTTGGTACACATATGTTTATCATATGTTAGCATTATCAGCCATTTTGGATTAGGGGTTTGTTTTTGACAGCTGGAAAGGTTAGTCACGTTTTTGTGTGTTCTTCGATTTTTCACTTTTGAAAAAAAATGGATCAAAGAATAAAATCCATGATTTGTTTTTCCACAACTCCAGGACGCTCATCGTCATTAACATCTTCTCGGCCTTCTGTAAAGCGCTTGTACCACTTATAAACACTTTTTTGAGACAAAGTAGGCTCGCCGAATGCCACAGTCAACATTTTAAGTGCGTTGGAGCACTTTATTCCATTTTTAACGCAAAATTTAATATTCATATTCTTTGATTCATTTTTTTCAAAAGTAAAAAATCGAAGAACACACAAAAACGTGATTAACCTTTCCAGTTGTCGAAAACAAACCACCAATCCAAAATGGCTGATAATGCTAACATATGATAAACATATGTGTACCAACATAACAACAACAACAAAATCGATAATCAAATGTACACAGCCCGCGAAAATTTAAAATTCACCTTTTCTTTTGAACAGGCCTCGTACATCAAAATCTCATCACCTTAATACTCTTTTTCCTTGAGAATTTTAAACCAATTCAATCGTTTTTTTAATGTGAACACCGCTCTAACTGCTCGAATCCAGTGAGGCTATGGCATCCAATTGGAGTATGTTATGAGTTTGAAGGTAGTGAGAAGACTAAGGAGATGGGGTAGATCAAGGTGGGGAAGTTGAATTGGTTTGCCTATTTACAAATACGGCAAAACTGACTGGATTTCAAAAAAGCTATTGATCTAAAGTTTTTTTTTTTTACAGTGAATACCGCAAAAGAGTCCCAACTGCTCTCAACTGTCTAGAGCCAATAAGACTGTGGCGTCCCCAATTGGGGTATGTTGTGAGGTTGAAGGTAGTGGATAGGGAAGTATATGGGGAAGAGGAAGGTTGGGAAATACCTGGCTATTCAGATCTGCTCACCAAACACGGCTCAAGCCATTTCAAGCAACGTTTCGATTCTGAATGGTGGTCTTTCACCAGGGCGATACTTGGAGTATCTACCACTCTGGAACGTGCCGCAAATTTACTGTATATTAATTTAATGTATTGTGACTTTAGAGTACATAGAGTGGTATCTATCCAAGGCAGTGTAGTCAGTTTTTGATGATTTTTGCCGGACTCGGCAGACTTGAGCGTGGCTAGGACTAGGGATGGGTATTTATACATCCATTCATAGCACATGTCGACATAATGTTTTTGTTTATTCGTACAACCACTTTTTCACAGTATTGTTATCATAAAAATGTAGGCGGATTCCCCGGAGACACGGGAGACCGAGATCATCCTTACAGTACATAAAAGCGGTGTGTTATTTTTGCTGTCTCTTTCTCTCTCATGGTGTACGATGTACAAACTCGGAGAAAGTGATTTATCCCAAGTTTGTATAGGTTGGGTAAAAAGAATTAGCTCTCTCTCCATACATTGTTACTCCACGGTTGCGACACATAATTTATTGTTTTTGCGACCGCCAGGTTCGAACCCGCGACCTCTGGATTCGTAAGCGAGAGTTTTACCACTCCACCACGGAGGCCGTCAAAAAGTAGCCGAGGCTTCAAAAAACCCCCTGATTCTAAACCAAAAATTGAAAATCAGTCCTTTTCAGGGGTCAACCTAGAGGCCAGGCGAGAACCCGACGCATGTATCCACTAAGCTACTAACCAGTCACATTTATGAATAATATATTTATGAAATAAATAAGACACAAGCAACCTCTTGAAACAGCTTTGACATTGACCCCTCTCCAAAAGTGCGACTTGCAACGACTCTTCGATCGGCCTAAAAAGTTTCCCGAATCTGATCGAACCAGCACTAGACCCACATCCGCAGCAATGCGGCGGTGCGGCTACGAGTATGCGAGACTGTACGGCTGTACGCGAGACACCCACACGCTGCGGTCATATGCAACCGTATGCAGTCGTATGCAGTTATGGTATATCCTCCGTTGCAGTACAGTGTCGTGCAAATAAATAATGCTGCATCTAGACTGCAATACGGAACCACGTTCATTAGTCAAAGATATTATCCAGTAGAAGACACAAGCGGGCCTCAAAAACCAAATTGTTTAAAAATCCTAAATACAAAATGTAACTTATTAAAAAATAATTTCTTTAAAAACGTACTTAATTTGCTTTGTTCTAGTTTTCTCCTTACTTGTATACTTGAAGTAACAATGTACGCCATGAGAGAGAAAGAGACAACAAATTTCATAGACCGCTTCTATATACTGTCGCAATGATCTTAAGCTCCTGGTTCACCGCGGGACTCCGCCCACATTTAGTATTACGCCACTTAACTTGACACAACTAAACGGTTTTTAGGTTATATGCTATATTTTTGTTGATAAAAATACTGTGAAAAAGTGGCTATACGAATAAACAAAAACATTGTGTCGATATGTGATATAAATGTATGTATAAATACCCTAGCCTTAGTCTTAGTCACGCCCAGGTGCGCTGAGTCAGGTTAAAATCATCAAAAACTGACTTAACTGCCTTGGATAGATACTACTCTATGTACTCTAAGCTTGTATCCTTACAATTAAATGTCCTTTCTGTCTACTGATAACCATTTTTTTTTTATATGAATACCGCACAAGAGTCTCAACTGCTCCCAACCGTCTAGAGCCAGTGAGACTATGGCATCCCCAAATAGGGTATGTTGTGAGGCTGAAGGTACTTGGGAGGGGAAGGAGATTGGGAAGAGGAAGGTTGGGAAGTACCTGGCTATTCAGATCTGGTCACCAAACACGGCTATACCCATTTCGAGCAACGTTTCGATTCTGAATGGTGGTCTTTCACCAGGGCGATACTCAAAGTATCTACCACTCTGGAACGTGCCGCAAATATACTTTTTATTATTTTTATATGAATTAAATGTGTTATGACACATATTAATTAAATAAAAGTTATTGGCGCACACCGGGTTTGAACCCGCGACCTTTGGATTCGTAGTCGAGCGTCTTACCACTCGACTATGGAGGCCGTCAAATATCACCATATACTCCATATCACGGCTGGGTGAGGTTGAGACGCTTGGACGATATGCACATAAAGCACGACAGAAAACAACTTCTCTCCGTGCAATTTTCTATAGGCCTATAAAATATCTATGAACTCATAAAAATTGGCCTTGGTCTTTTTTGTCACTGCATTGTACTTCTAAAGCACGACAGAAAACAACTGTGCACTTTACAACAGTGGCTAAGTGACAACCGTTGTTTACGTGGATAGCGCACATATAATGAAACACATAATTACGCTAAGTGAGTAAAATTTTTACCAATATGTGAGGTTAGGTTTGGCTAGTTAAGTTAAGGTCAGGTTGTGGCAGTCTAGATTGAGTCAGAAACTTGAAGTAACAATATATAGAGAGAGAGCTAATTCTTTTTACCCAACCTATACAAATTTGAGATAAATCACTTTCTCAAGGTTTTAACGTCGTACACCATGAGAAATAAAGAGACAGCAACATTTTCCAAATTATCGAACTGCTTTAAAGTATTATAACGATGTTCTACGTGTCGTTTCGTTTTGATATGCGTCATAATTGGACATAACTCAACGGTTTTTTTAGGTTATTTGCCATATTTTTGTTTACAACAATACTGTGAAAAAGTGGTTATACGAATAAACAAAAACATTATGTCGACATGTGCTATGAATGGATGTATTAATACCCTGGTCCTAGTCCTAGTCACGCCCAGGTCTAGCCGAGTCCAGCAAAACTGATCAAAACTGACAACAGCAGCGATCTCTCTTATATATTATTGCTCTGAGCATATACTCATTGTCATAAAACAAAAAAATTGTTTTTTTTTACCTGTTTTATGTTCACTGTTTGCATCTTTAGAATCGTTTACTTATAATACTTGAATACTTAGAGTATACAAGAGGTAGCCCAAGCCAAGGCAGTGAAGTCAGTTTTGGACTTGTTTTTGATGATTTTAACATGACTCGGCGCAAATGGGCGTGGCTAAGACTAAGGCTACGGTATTTATACATCCATTCATATCACATATCGACATAATGTTTTTGTGTATTCGTATAGCCACTTTTTAACAGTATTTTTATCAACAAAAATATAGCATCTAACCTAAAAAACCGTTTAGTTGTGTCAAGTTTAGTGGCAAAATAAAAAATGTGGGCGGAGTCCCGCCGTTAACCAGCGAAAATAACCAGCTTAAGATCATTGCGACAGTATATAGAAGGGGTCCAAGAAATTTGTTGTCTCTTTCTCTCTCATGGTGTACGATGTAAAAACTCGGAAAAAGTGATTTATTACAATTTCGGATGGGTTGGGTAAAACAAATTAGCTATCCCTCCATATATTGTTACTTCAAGCTTGAATATTAATGTTTTTAAGTTCCAACACATTAACTGTCTTCAATCTAATTTCCTTTTCTTTGATTTGACAAATATGTTAATATGAATTCATACGTTTCATCTGAATTTTTATACCCTCAGCTTCTGGTATATTGTATTTTTAATCTGTTGATGTACACACGCACTGTTCTACCCATATACGCACCTTTTTCTCTCATGATTTATGATGACGATCATGATTTTAGATAGTTTTAATTTGTATACATATTATATATTATTTTCTCCTTGTTAGTTAGTCTTATTAGCATAATTAATTTAGAATGAAGCGCGTTTGAAGCGAAATATCACAAAACTGCGCTATATAAGTTCACTGTTATTATTATTATTATAACCTAAAAATCGCCATGAATCGAGAATGCAGCTCTGACCTAGTTTTTTTAATGATATTTCTATGTAAAAACTAACTATCGAACTAACCATCACGCAGGGGTAGGCAGAGAGGACGGACCGCCATATAACTCTGTCTTGGCACACACTCCTTGCTTCAATCACATTCATACATCGTCTCATACATACTCTGAATTTTCGAATTTTCCGACTGAATTATTTCTATATTTTTTGTAATATCAATTTTTATCACAAACATGAGCAAAGCTCTTTCCGAACACAGCTTCAAAGATAAATGGCTTCATAGATAGAATTATCCAAGAAGTGTGCGATTGTTAAAAGTGACGCTAACGAATTAGTTGGGGCGGCAGAGTTGGTAGATGCGCCGCTCCAGGATAGAGTGGAGGTCCCGTGTTCGAGTCTCGGTCATAACCCAATTACAAACATATTAATTTATAAATATTTAGTTAACATAAAATATTATATATAAATCGATAGTAAAGTAAGTTTGCATTATTTTCACATCTTCACATTTTGAGTCATACATGATTTTTAACTAACACGCCTACAGCATTCAGCCGACTTTCATCCTTCCTCTGCCAGTTTCACGTATCACTATCACACATCAGGGTTGGTATCAGCACTCCATTATGGACTGCTAATAACACGGGGATTTCATTTCAACAGCATTCAGCTGACGTTCATCCTTCCTGTGCCAGTTCTACGCTTCACTGTCACACATCAGTGTTGGTATCAGCACTCCACTGTGGACTGCCAGCCACACAAATATCTCATTTCTACAGATTCAGCAGACTTTCATCCTTCCTCTGCCAGTTCAACACTACACTGCCACACATCAGGGTTGGTATCAGCACTCCATTGTGGACTGCTAGCCACACAGGGATCTCTTTCTACAGATTCAGCAGACTTTCATCCTTCCTCTGCCAGTTTCACGTATCACTATCACACATCAGGGTTGGTATCAGCACTCCACTGTGGACTGCCAGCCACACAAATATCTCATTTCTACAGATTCAGCAGACTTTCATCCTTCCTCTGCCAGTTCAACACCTCACTGCCACACGTCAGGATTGGTATCAGCACTCCATTGTAGACTGCTAGCTTAGTTTCTTTAGAAGTTTTCTCAAAGTGTTCATCATTCACAGCTATATCGCACGCTGCTCCCGTACTCTCTCTTTCAAACACCCTGACTTTGGACTTGCTTACATTTATTCATTCACTTGGATCATCCTAGACGCGAGATAGCAGATCTTCCATACTGTTAAAAATCAGCTTTGCACCATCAGTATACACCAGGCAACATACTACATCAGAATGTTCGTTTTTGCGCCCAAGCCCACACGTCTCAAAAAAATTTTACAGCTGGACTACGTAGCTAGTGGCTCGACGATCAGTCAGCTTTTATTAACGTTAAATTAATAAAGGTTATCATATAGTTATAAATAAACAGTGTATTACAAACGCACAATAATAATATTTTTCTACCTAAGGTCTATTAAAGGTATTTCGCTGAAAAGCCATAAAAAAGTTTTGCGATAAGCACTCTTATCTTTGTGGGCCAAGTGCCATGGGCGGTGCACAGCGAAAACTCGCAAACGACAAACTTAACACTCTGGCGGCCCTCCGCACCATCGACCAATTTACGTTAAAGTTTTTTGTTTTTGTTTACGCGAATACCGCACAAGAGTCTCGACTGCTCCCAACCGTCTAGAGCCAGTGAGACTATGGCATCCCCAATAGGGATGAGGCTGAAGGTAGTGTATTTTTTATGACCGACCAGTTTTGCCTGGCCTAAGCATTAGCAGGGTACAAAATTAAACTAAACAAAAAACACATAGTGTGTGGTTATATCATATACTCGTATGTACAGAGGGAGAACACAATAAAAAATAAAATAAGAGAACAATAAGTAAACAAAATGATAACACACTACCCGATGATGCTTAGGGTAAGCGAAACCGGTCGATCATAAAAATGAAAATAAAATCTGTGGTCTTATACAAAGTTATTATTTTATTTTTATTAAATATGTCCACACTAATACAAATGCATAAATTAAAATTTATGTATATGTATTAGTGTGGAAAATGTATTAAATATTCTAGTTGCTGTTTGAAGATGGCTTCGAATGCCGAAACCTTTATCAAGAAAAAGCATTAATTTTTCAATTATTTCATCAATTAGAGTGGTAGATACTCTAAGTATCGCCCTGGTAAAAGACCAACATTCAGAACCAAAATGATGCTTGAAATGGCTTTAGCCGTGTTTGGTGACCAAATCTGAATAGCCAGGTGCTTCTCAACCTTCCTCTTCCCAATCTCCTTTCCCTCCCCACTACCTTCAGCCTCACAACATAACCTATTTGGGGGTGCCATAGACTCACTGGCTCTAGACAGTTGAGAGCAGTTGAGACTCTTGTGCCGTATTCATATTTAAAAAAAATCAATGTTGTTGTTTTTTTTTTAACGTTTCGAGTGTTCATCAATCGAGATACTACTGTACATAAGGCAGGTGTCAAAACGTTTTTATTACGGATAACGATATCACTATATATATATATATATTTATATATATATACATTATCAAGTGTTTACATTACATCAGGCCAAAGAGCCACTTGCATACTGTTTTTTTTTTTTTTTTTTTCGATTCAAAAAATATTTTCAATGTAATCCGAATTTGTTTTAAACCTTTCAATTATATTGCTTGAACCGCTGCATTTTTTGTCGTTGAAAGAATAACTTTTATATTGATACTTCATTTAATTAATTACACAAATATTATTTTTTAGTATTCAGTATTTTTTCTAACACTTAAACTTACTTTTTTTATAGTGAATACCGCACAAGAGTCCCAACTGCTCCCAACCGTCTGGAGCGAGTGAGACTATGGCATCTCCAATTGGGGTATGTTGTGAGGCTGGAAGTAGTGGGGAGGGGAAGGAAATGGGAAAGAGGAAGAGGAAGATTGACCTGGCTATTCAGATCTGGTCACCAAACACGGCTGAAGCCATTTCAAGCAACGTTTCGATTCTGAATGGTGGTCTTTCACCAGGGCGATACTTAGAGTATCTACCAGTCTGACAAAAGATCTCAAAAAACTCTCGTTTGAAGAGCTTTTTTAAACTGCATGGCTTACAGCTGTCAAAATATGTAAATAACTTTCTACGTTAGCACACTAACTAACTAATTATTACGCCGTTTCTTCGCAGTGGTAGGCAGAGAGGACGGACTGCCATACAACTGTGTCTTGGCACTCACTCCTTGCTTCATTCACATCTATACATCGTCTCATAACTCTTCTGTTATATTCACTCTTCACATGGCTCGAGTCAAGTATTTGATACGTTTGATCGCGCCATCGTGTATTTCTCGGGCGTCCCCGACTTCATCTTTCATTCACTTTCGCGTCACTTATTCTTATCACACTTCTTTTTTCGTTCATCTGATCTACATGCCCAAACCACCTGAACGTCCCTTTCTTGATTCTATTCATTACGCTTACATCAGCCTTGCATTCTCGGGATATTCACATTTTTAACACGATCATTTATGGATTTATCACTCATACGCCTGAGGGATCTTATTTCTACAGCATTCAGTCTACTTTCATCCTTTATTCTGCCGGTTCCACGTCACCCTGCCATACATCAGTGTTGGTACCAGCACTCCATTGTGGACTGCTATCCACGCATGGATCTCATTTCTACAGCATTCAGTCTACTTTCATCCTTCCTCTACCAGTTCCATGCCTCACTGCCACACATCAGGGTTGGTACCAGCACTCCACTGTGGACTGCTAGCTAAACAGGGATCTCATTTCTACAGCATTCAGTTTATTTTCATCCTTCCTATGCCAGTTCTATGCCTCTCTGTCACACACCAGGGTTGGTATCAGCACTCTATTTTGGACTGCTAGCCACACAGGGATCTCATTTCTACAGCATTTAGTCTACTTTCATCCTTCCTCTGCTAATCCCACGCCTCTCTGCCACAAACCAGGGTTGGTATCAGCACTCCATCGTGGACTGCTAGCCACATAGGGATATCCACAGGAATATCTACGGGATATACTCGTACACAGGGAATAGTTCTGCCGGTGGGGAGGAGTATTTTGCTCCTGAACAAAATCTCTTCCGATATCGACTTATTTCATGTCAGTGAGGAGAGATTCAGAAGTGAAATCCTATTGATTCTTGAAAGAGTTTCTCCTCATTGACCTGATCATCACCACTGCCTGAAATTTTATGTTTCTTATCTATCTATATGGTACTTTAATTTGTATTTATTTTGTAAAAATAAAATCTTATTTCTTATATGCATTAAATTTAAAAGGTTGTCATGTATAAGGAATTTAATAAAGAAATTATTATTATAGTCATTTCTACAGCATTCGGTCTACTTTTTTTCTAAGACAATCAAAATAGCGTGCAAGTGGCCCCGTCGGGAAAATTTCATTACATTAACTTGTGGACATCCGTGGAAGTGAGTTCGGCGCGTACTTCAAGGTTGCTAGTTCGAATGCCGACACAGAGCAAGAACGTGATACGTTTACGTCACGTAAACAATTTTTTAAACGTACATAATCCAGATATCCATTTAAAATTAAGTGTGAGATTTTTTCATATAGGTGCAGGGCTGAGATTTGAATAGTCAGGTACTTCAACCTTCGTTTATCTCTTCTTTTCTTCGGTCACTTTCGTCAGACTCACAATGTTTCCCAAAAATGGATTTGCAGTGAAACGTTTTTTGTTCGGGTCTGTGGCCTTTTGGGGTATCTTGTGAGGCTTTTGGCAGTGAAGAGGGAAAGATATAGGGTAGAGAAAGTACCTGGCTGATCTATTCCCCACGGTAAAACCAATTTCAAACAACGTTTCTATTCTGAAAGTTAATTTTTCACCAGGGCAATACTGAGAGTTTATACCTACCAAATATTAGACACCTTCGACAATAAGAAATCACTATTTCTTGAATGTTCGACAATACATATTTTTAACATTGAATTATTATATGATTTTTCATTGTTTGAAATAACCGATGTTACAACAATCTGTGAACGGAATAATCTATGTCCGGAATAAACTGTGTCGGGAATTTTCGATGTTCGCAATTATGTGTGTACGGAATAATCTGTGTACGGAATAATAAATGTGCGGAAAAACTTGTTTCTGGAGTTTTCAATGCGCGCTATAATATGTGAAGGGAGTAAGCTGTGTCCGGAGCTTTTAATGTGCGTAAAAAATCTATGAACGGAATAATCTTTGTCCGGAACTTTCAATGTGCGCAATATTCTATGTACGGAACAATATATGTCCGGAATATTTTTTGTCCGGAGTTTTCAATGTGCGCAATTATCTATATCCGGAATAAACTCGAAGCTTTCAATGTGCAATTTTTTTAACCAAATAAACTATGTCCGGAATTAACTTTGTCCGGAGTTTACAATGTGCTTAAAAAATCTGTGAACGGAATAATATGTCTGGAATAAACTTTGTCCGGAGTTTAAAATGTGCGTAAAAATCTGTGAACGGAATAATATGTCTGGAATAAACTTTGTCCGGAGTTTACAATGTGCTTAAAAAATCTGTGAACGGAATAATCTATGTCCGGAATTTTTAATGTGCGTAATATTCTATGTACGGAACAATATATGTCCGGAATAATTTTTGTCCGCAGTTTTTAATGTGCGCAATTATCTATGTCCGGAATAAAACTCGAAGCTTTCAAGGTGCAAATTTTTTAACCGAATAAACTATGTCCGGTATTAACTTTGACCGGAGTCTTCATTGTGAGCTATAATATGTGTACGGAATAATCTATGTAAGGAACAATACATTTGTGGAATAACCTTGTTTCCAGAGTTTTAAGTGTACGCAGTAATCTATGTACGGAACAATTTATGTCAAGATTTTTAAATGTGCGCAATAATCGGTGAACAGAATAAAATGTGTCCGAAGCTTTCAATGTGGGCAATGATATGCGGACAAAAAATCTATGGCCGGAATAATATGTGTCTGCAGTTGACAATGTGCGCAATAATGTTTGCATGGAACCTTGCAGTAACAATATATGGAGAGAGTTAATTAATTTTACCCAACCTATACAAATTTGGGATAAATCACTTTCCCCGGGTTTCTACGCCGTTCACCATGAGAAAGAAAGAGACAACAAAATCTCCCGAATTATCACACCGCTTTAAAGTATTGTTAGAATGTTATTCGCGTCCAGTGTCTCTGCTGACTCCGCCCACACGTTTTAATACGCGAAATAAATTAAAATAACTCAATGGTTTATTAGGTTACATGCTATATTTTTTTTTTATAACAATACTGTGAAAAAGAAGTTACAAGAATAAACAAAAAGAACTTGTCGACATGTGCTATGAATGGATGTATAAATACCCTAGCTCTAGTCCTAACCACGCCCAGGTCTAGCCGAGTCCGGCAAACCTCATCAAAACTGACTACAGCAGCGCTCTCTCTTGCATATTATTGCTCTGAGCATGAAATCATCTGTGTCCGGAATAAATTGTACCCGGAGTTTACAATGTGCGCAATAATCTGTGAACGGAATAATCTATGTTCTGAGTAATCCGTTTCCGTAGTTTTCAATATGCTCTATAATATGTGTGCGGAATGTTTTTTTTCTACAGCTTTCAGTGTGCGCAATCTATGTGCGGAACAATCTATGTACAGAGTTTACTATGCGCCCAATTAACTGTGTGCGGAAACAATTGGTTCCGGAGGATACAATTTTCTATGTCCGGAATAATCTGTGCCCAGTGTTCCAAGTGCGGAATCGTTTTTCTTTGCAAAGGGGCAAAAAATGAACATTTATTTTAACGCAGTATATTTTTAAGCAGATTTGATTAAGAATTTGTACACGAACATAAACCAGTAAAATTCGGTTATAATATCTATGTATATACAGTATGGCACACTTAACTTCGCAGCCGTCGCCAGACTAGGAATTTAAAAAAAAGAATGAAACCACAATTCGCTCGTCCTCTGGCGACTGCAAAGTTAAGCGTGTCGAGCTGAAGCGGCAAGCCGGGCGTGAAAACACACGAGCGAGCGGCCGTCAACCTCGCACATCGACAATCAGCCGGATACGAACCGGTTTCGCGGGACACGCTTTCAGACAGGCGACGACGACGACAATAAACTATCGGCAACAATATACCACGCGATGCTTTCGACAGTATGTTTAATTTTATTTTTAAATAACCGACATTTGAATCAAAAGCGCGACAGAAAACAACTGCGCTCAATGTACTGACCAGTGGCTCTAGATAGTGCCCTCAGTTCTGGCATTATTTTCTAGCGCGAAGCGCATCGTATAAATTTGCCTCTTTCTTGCATCGTAAGCTCTCCCACACACAAGGGCGTGTATCAATACACGATATATTAATAACCTATATGGAAATGACTGGTGTTATAAAAAGTTGCATTGATCTAGGAAATCAAGACGAATAATTCTTCACAAATTTCATAACGCCAGTTTATTATTAGTTTAGTGGGACACGAGAAAATGTGCTCTGAAGTAAAATTTGAAAAAAAACTCTTTAACGGTGAGCACTGGCGCAGTGAAATTTACACAGAATTCTTCACAAATTTCATAATGCCAGAGCTCACCGTTTAGTTGGACACAGAAAAAAACGTGCTCTGAAGTAAAATTGTCGATTTTTACAAACGAAGTTCACATCGATTAAATTAAGCATCTTTACCTGACAGTTCACATCGACTAAATTGAGCATTTTTACAACTGACAGATCACATCGCCTAAATAAAGCATTTTTAGATCTGACAGATTACACCGCCTAAATAAAGCATTTTTAGATCTGACAGTTCACATCGACTAAATTGAGCATTTTTACAACTGACAGTTTACATCGACTAAATTAAGCATTTTTACAACTGTCAGATCACACCGACTGAATTAACATTTTTAGATCTGACAGTTCACATCGACTAAATTAGCCGTTTTCACACCTGACAGTTAACATCGACTAAAATAACTATTTTTACGATTCACAGTACACATCGACTAAATCAACCGTTTTTACAACTGACAGTTCACATCAACTAAATCAACCGTTTTTTCAACTGACAGTTCACATCGACTAAATCAACCATGTTTAGTCGACGTAAACTGTACTTTGTTCGTTGGCGATCTGCAGTTGGGCTCGAAAACGATTCCAAATCACCGAAATCGTCGGTAAAATTTTTATCGACGTTTCGTGCCAGGGCCTCAGAACTAAATTTTACTTTTCTCGATTCCCACCGACGTTAATACGGCACAAGATTTTAAACTGCCTGGAACCAGTAGGACTACGGCACCCCAGATTTGAGATATGCTGTACGGGGAGAAGGAGACGCGTAATAAGAAGGTTGAAAAAGTATCTGACTACTCAGATCTTGTCACTGTTTCGATCGCTGCATTATGCTATTTCACCGGATCGATACTGATGAGTGTCCAGCTGTTATATGGCCGCTTTTGTAATGTTAACATTTTGATTTCGGATAGCACAGAAGTATTCTTGAATATGATGCTGGCTATCTTCCGATAGGAGAGGGCACCAGGACACATGTCTCATATAAAATGTTTTTGTGACCTCGATTCAGAATCAGAACCCTACCCAAAATAGCATTAGCCGAGTTTAGTGACTAGATCTGAGTATCCATGTTCTTCCCGTCCTTTTTCTCGCCCATTACCTTCACCTCTTCTACTACCTTCACCCTCAAAACACACCCCAATTGAGGATGTAAATGTTGATTCATTTTTATAATTTATCGCGACCGGTGCGAGGGCGATTCCGCAGATTTATTCCGGACTGCAGTACGCAAGTCGAATGTCACCCTGATGAAGTCCAACTTCCGATAGGAAAAGGCGCCAGTACACATGGCTCATTTCACATATGCTGATGAAATAATGTAAAATATATTTTTGTTACAACCATTCAGAACCGAACTCAATGACCAGATCTGGATAGCCAAGTACTACCCAACCTTCCTCTACCCCATATCTTTCCCTTTCTTAGAGTAGTAGGTTCTCCCAACAGCGCCCTTGTGAAAGACCACCATTCAGAATCGAAACGTTACTCAAAATGGTACCAGACGAGCTTACTGACCAGATCTGAATAGCCAGGTAGTTTCCAACCTTCCTCTTCCCCATCTCCTTACCCTTCCTCACTTCCTCCACCCTCACAGCACGCCCCCATTGAGGATGCCAGTTCCACTGACAATGTCATGGACAATTGGTTGCGACTCTTGTGTGCAAACAAGCCGATATTTGGACTCAGATATTTTTTGCCGTGCGTAAATGGGTCATTTCGATCGGGGCGTTGCGACGTCGATTGCGCTATAGATCGACTCCACAGCTGTCGGAAAATACATTCATAAAAAGCGTATTGCGACATTTCGTAAAACTCCACATTTCCTACGCCATGTTTCGCATTGAAAAAATTACATCGATATGTGGGTCACAGTCGACAGCGATCAAACTTTATATTATTCACTAGGATTATCCATATACAAGCAGTCTACTTAACAAAGAAACTAGACTCTTAACGTAATCTTCTACGTTAATTAAATCACTTAGCCATGGGGTTTTAAAACAATACGTCTTTTAAAAAAAAATCTTGGCCATTTTACATTTGAAACCCTATCTCAATATTTTGAATGATAAAAAAATAATTTGTATTTTTTTTTTATGTTTCGGTAGGTACCTGCCTAAACATATTTTATATTCAAATTAAAAACAATGATTTCTTATATAATCTTCTATGTGGGAGGGTGCTAACCCATCTGCATATTATTTATAAATCAATACATCATTAAAAAATTAAATTCTTGGCCATTTTACATTATTTTGAAAACCTATCTCATAATTGACATTATTTTCAAAAGTGTTTTGGTAGGCACCTACCTTAACATATTTGATTTTCAAATAAAAAATAAAAAAATTTAATATAATCTCCTAAGTGGGTATGTACTGACCCATCTGCATATTATTTATAAATCATTAAAATATGTAATTTTTGGCCATTTTACATTTGAAAATTTATCTCAATATTTTGAGTGATAAAAAAGTAATGTTTTTATTATTTTTAATTGTTTTGTTTTGGCAGGTACCTACCTAAAAAATAATAATATTCAAATTAAAAACAATAATTTCTAATCTAATCTTCTAGGTGGGTAGGTACCTACCTATTTGCATATTGTTTAAAAATATTTTCTTAACAATTCTTAAAGTTTCAATGATTTAACGAATGCACTTAGGTGGGTACCTAATTATGATATATAAAGTGATTTTCGGGGAGTCTAGGCTAGTGTAAAGTTAAAAACAATCACAGCAACAATACCAAAGCGTGAAAACTCAAACAAAACAATAACATTACGTTTACAATGATGGATACAACACAAATTAAAATTAAAAGTCACTAATCACAACACATCGGGGTACATGGTCTACCTGGAATTCGCCCTCGATGTTGTGGGGCTGATTCTGCGGCTTGCCGGGGTACGACGTGCTCCGCCTGAACTTGGGGGGCGACGTTCCCGACGAGCGGTTGCCCTGGTTGGGCGCTCCGCCCCTGCCCCTGGAGTAGTTGTTCCCGGAGCCCCACGGCCCGCCGGCCCAGGGCCTGAAGCTCCCGTTGCTCCCCCTCCCCTGGGAGATGTTGTGGGCCCTCCTCGCCCCGCCGTTGGCCCCGTCCGCAAACAACACGACCTGGTCTTCCTCTATATTTTCGTCTCCCCCGAATTTGAACTCTCCCATTATACAAAAAAAAACAATCGGAAATAAAAAATAAAAAAAACCAAAGCACTCTTCGCTACTTCTAGGCGGGTACTAGATCAAGTACATCGTGAATTATTAATTTAACGTGGTGTTTTTCAGTTCTCCGCACAGGTTTGTCACTTTTATCTATGGCCGTTGCGAGCCGTGTCGTTCATCTGCGTCCGTCCGGCGAAAGACGCTCTTTCGAATCCTGTCCGCGGATATTTTCACGGGATTCGCGGTCGTGTCGGCGGCGCACTGGTAAATATCGCTCGGCTCGCAGGGTTTCGTCTCGCACGGCTAATGGCGGACGTTTCTGGCTCGGAAATACACTGGCCTCCGCGAGAAAGCGTTCACTTTTCCGCTATCCAATGCCGACTGCGGCAAATTTTCAGCCATTATTGAAGAGACGACGGAGAGCGGCGCATGACTGCTTCGGAGTTGGGTCCACCTCGCAAAAAGATAAACTCGCACCAAGCACCCGCAAAATGGAACAATCGAGTACAATTACGTTTCTACAAAGCGCCCGCTAGCAGCGTTCTCGTATAAATGTGTTTTTCCTAACAGCGCTGTCAGGTGGTAACACCTGAAACTAACAAATCTATTTCCATCCGTATTTTAAGCCGCTACAAAACCACGCAAAAAACGCCCTTACCCATACGTTACGCAAGGTTTATAACTCCATACAAAAAATAACAAATTATAACGTTCTAGATTCGTAGCTGCACAAACATCTCAGAACCAGAACACTTTAAAACATTGCACTTTACTAGTAAAAATAACAATTATTTCACGTACAAATAAGTGTTATTTTTGCTTGAACATCGTTGAGACAACGTTATCGGCTTGCAGATTGCTGACAAAACGTTGTAAGCACCACCAAGCGTGCACAATATATAAACTCGTAATCGCAAATGTTGTAAGGTTTATATTTGCTTGCGCGCGATAGCTCTTAGCATCATTCCACGCCGTTTCGGTCGATACTGTAGTAGGCATGCGTAAATCGCATTTCAGTGTAAAAGCGACCTTACGAGAATAGCTTCGGGGAAATGTCGCCGACGGCGCTGCTGTCCGAACATATGTTTTACCATGTGATCGCAAACTGATCAAACAAAAATGAAAAACAAACCGCCTTATCTTCACGAACTATACAGCGTGTTCTAAATGCGTGCAAGTACCTGGTTAATTGACACACGTCTTATACAGGATGTTCGATTTTCTTCGGAGATTGTGAAAATATCGACGGGACAAGGTTTTTCAGTGTTAATTAGAGTGGTAGATGCTCCAAGTATCGCCCTGGTGAAAGACCACCTTTGGTGACCAGATCTGAATAGCCAGGTACTTATCAACCTTCCTCTTCCCCATCTCCTTCCCTTCCCCACTACCTTAAGCTTCACAACATACCCCAATTGGAGATACCATAGTCTCGCTGGATCAAAACATTTGGGACGCTTGTGCGGTAAACAATAAAAAAATAGAAAAAATCATTGTGTTTGCCATATTTTTATAGCGCCATTTTAGTGCAAACCCATAAGATTTAAATAGGCCGTACAAAATAATTGATAATGACGGTATTTAAATATGTAATCGCTTACAAATTGATATTTCACGTGATCCGAACTTATCTAATGTTGGAAAACATCACAATCAACACGTATCCGACCATCCCTAACGATGTCACCCTTCAATTCGGAATATTTTAATTGCTTTAGCTCTGTTTTTGTTCATATAATTAACGCACAAGAGCCAGTGGGTCGGTGGTATCCCCGTTCGGGGCATGCTGTGAGGCTGAATGAAGTGGGGAGGGGAAGGAGATGAGGAAGATGAAGGTTGAGAAGTACCCAACTATGGAGGAAGGTTGGTAAACATGCTATTCAAATCTGGTCACCAAGCTTGACTTAATTTGTTATTAACGTGTAAACATGTCCTGGTTGCTTCAAAACTCTGACTGAGTAAAATAGTCATTGGAAATCATGAGATTAATTAACAATTAAGCAATTAATTATAAATTGATTTAATTATTATGCAAACAAACAAAAAAATAAGTTTCAAATTAATGAAAATATTTTGAATTCAATATTGAAAGAAAAATCATGCACGACGGTGTTGCAAGTCGTATAAAAGCTTGGAGACTTTAAAAAATCTAAATCATAAACATTGTTACTGAGTTCAATTTTCTGAAGCAGAAATTGCCGAGAAGTGTCATAAAAATTCACAATTTTTTTCTATCTGAAATTTTCAGATCAACCTGTCTTATTTTTTTTTGCATTGAAAGCAGCGAACAAGAGCTTTAACACTAATAATGTATGAGGGTCCTGTGCAGGCGCAATTGGAGCAGTCCTCCAAGACGCTGATAGTACCTAACCCATAGACATTAAATACAAGACACGTTATATTCATACAAATCGTACGAAAAATGTTGCACCGCTGGTACCGTCTTGTTTTAGGTTTCACCCGCGTATGAAAAGGATAGCCATTCAAAGAATATGTGTGTACAGATGAGATAGCTATATGAACGTCCCACGCTACTGTTGTAATCGGGTATCGCACCACTAGCCGTGGTTGTCTTCCACACACTTATGTATTTCTGCATTCGCTATTTAACACCGTTCGAGTACCTAAAAACCTTGTGAATAATTGTATTTATTGAATTTAAATAATAAGTGATTTGTGGGTAATTATGAATAGAAGGAAACTCCATGAGATATTTTTTTTGCTCCCGAATGATTTTTACACCTCTCAAGACATTTTTTCTCAGAAAGGAGCCTACAGCGACGCGTTTGTGACAGCTGGTGACAGCTTGTCTGTCGAACAAATGTTTGTGTGACACTAAACGCAGTAAATCTCAGGTATGTCTCGCGGATTCGATTTAGTGCATCCACGCGCATTGTTTCAGTAACGTATCTACATTATTTAATTCGTCTAAGACCTAACCACAGTGCTTTATATAACTCGTATATGATATAAAATTTAAAAAAAAAAAACTATTTATGGACGGAAATTCAACCCGTAAGTCGTCACAATAGAATTAGGGTATGCTGTGTGTCTGAGAAGAGTGGGAAGAAGATTTAGATGGGAAGGAGGAAAGTTATAAAGTACTTGGCTCTTAAAAACTAGTCAATAAACACAAATAAAACCATTTCAAATAACGATTCGATTTTAAATTAGGCTTTCACCAAAGCGATACTGAAAGAATCTACCGCTCTTTTATGCCATTTTGGTCTAGAATTTGTAAGTAGACGTAACTAACTACTATTGCCTGCGAATATACAGTCTTATCATTTAAAAAATGACCCTAGTATGCACAAAGGTCCGGCCCTGAGTCAAACAGAAGTTTGGTACCAACTCGTATCAAGTATAAGACGAAAGGCGTGGGTTTTTATTCCACGCTGTCAGGCCGGAAACTTTCAGGTTAAACTGCAGTCCACGAATGGTATGTTTTTTTTTCATTTTATATCATATATATGAACACTGTGATTAGGCACATCAGCGCCTTGTCAATTTGCCGCCTGGAACACACTGCTCCTTAGAGTATGGTAACAATATAGAGAGACCGTCCTAATATGAATCAAATCGTTGACATACTCGCAAAATACAGCTCTCTCTCTTTATGCTCGCTTCTATAAACGTGTGAGAAAAAGAGACAAACAATTGCTGTGAAAAATATACAATTTGGGGCGGGTTAAACGCCGTGTAATCAGTTCTTGGTGTCGACGAACTTTACACTTATTTATTATGTCAGTCGAGCCAACAGTAAAATGTGCGTAAAAACGATATGGTTATATGTGCAGTTGATGGATGCTTAAACCGAAGTACAAAAGGACCAAAAAAAACAGTTTTCATAGGTACGTATCAAAGAATACGTCTTTTTTAGTTTGATCTCAAATATTCAACATCCTAACCTACAAAACAACTAATAACTTACACAAATATTTTATCGATCTTCGCACTGTTCGTTTTAATATATTAACTTCCGTTTGAAATGAGTTTTAATGCATTTTTAATATGTTTTACTTAGAGAGATATACGGAATTCTCACGTAAATTTCTAAAAATGGGGATTTCCTGATTGATCCAAAATCTAAACGTATCCATGTCTCTTTCTTTCTCATGGTACCAACTCTAAATTGCGGGCAAACAGATAAAGACGGAATAATGTTTTTCTTTATGGTTTTCTTCGCCTTCCATTGGCTGGCAGCTTGGCCATACCTCCTGTGGTCAAGCTTGGTCATAAAGTTGCTTCAACATTTCGCAGAGTTAGATCTCTAGGTTACTCTAAGCACTGCTCCAATTGCGCCTCCACAGAACCGGCCCTGGTTATAGCTTAATGACGTGTAATGAACTCAGTTTCACCTTTCAAATGCTTGCCTCCGTGTTTTTTAAGTATATTGGTGGATAAATTACTTAAAAAATTTCCTTCGTCTAATCTTCGTCTCGTAGAAGACAAAGGTCTCTAACGAAAAAATGCTAGTTTTATATGACCACCTCCGATCCTTTATTCTCCTGTTGTAACAACCTTGGAGTGAGAATATATATGAAGAGAGAGCTAAATATTTTTACCCAACCTATACAAATTTACGATAAATCACTTTCTCCGGGATTTTACGTCGTAAACCGTGAGAGAGAAAGAGACAAGATAAATTCTCACACAATATAGTACCACCATTTGGTATGTAAGCATATTCTCCGTCTTCCGCGTCTCCGGCGCTCCGCCCACTATGTTTTGATATGCGACATAACTCAACGGTTTTTTTGAGTTACATCTGATATTTTTGTTTATTACAATAGTGTGAAAAAGTTTTTATGCAAATAAACAAAAATATTATGTCGACATGCGCTATGAATGGATGTATAAATACCCTAGCCTAGTCCTAGCCACGCCCAGGTCTTGCCAAATCAGGCAAAAAATATCAATACTGACTACAGAAGCGCTCCCTTTTGTATATTATTGCTAACTAACTAACCATCACGCCGTTTAATGGCAGGCCTCAGGGGTAGGCAGAGAGCACGCACCGCCATACAACTCTGTCTTGGCACATACTCCTTGCTTCATTCACATTCATACTTCGTCTCATGCAGACTATTTTGATATTTTGATTGTTCACACGGCCCGACTCGAGTATTTGATTCACTTGATCGTGCCATCGTGTCTTTCTCGTCTACAGTAAAAATAGTCAGCTATCTCTTCACATTTTTTATGCACAGTTCAGTTTAATAGATGCATACGGGACATAATCGAATAACAAGGTTCATTATAACCTCCCTACCACTGTTGTGCGTTACAGAACTAAGATAATTATGTAAATTATTTGTCTTTATTTTCATTTATACACAGTACGAGTATGTTGGGTTTATTTTTATTTTTCTTGTTTAAAATAATCATCTTGGGTTACATTCTATGATGCATTATTTATCATACAGTTTTATTCAACCTTATGCATAGATATAATTCTTATTTGTTTATAATTATGAAATTAATATTATTATTTTAAATATATTACATTCTCCATTTTAGTTTAAAAAAACACTATTAGCGGAAACTTCATTGCTTAACGCAACATAGTAATCACTTTATTTATAAAATTATGTAAGCAACTTTTATTTTTATTTTATTGATTCTTTTGTAATCCTCTGCTAACTAGCTGGGGCTTATTCAAATACCCATCGTACTGTATATCCATAGAGTTGGTAGAGTAGTATCTATCCAAGGCAGTGAAGTCAGTTTATGACTTGTTTTTGGTGATTTTAAACTGACTCGGCGCACCTGGGCGTGGCTAAGACTAAGGCTACGGTATTTATACATCCATTCGTATCATACATCGACATAATGTTTCTGTTTATTCGTATAGCCACTTTTTCACAGTATTTTTATCAACAAAAATATAGCATATAACTTATAAAACCGTTTAGTTGTGTCAAGTTTGTTGGCATAATAAAAAATGTTGGCGGAGTCCCGCCGTGAACCAGGACCTTAAGATCATTCTTACAGTACATAGAAGCGGTCTAGGAAATTTGTTGTCTCTTTCTCTCTCATGGTGTGTGACGTAAAAACCCGGAGACAGTGATTTATCGCCAGTTTGTGTAGGTTGGGTAAAAATAATTAGCTCTCCCTCCATATATTGTTACTTCAAGTGTATATCTAACTAGTACTGCGGCTCATTAGACCTTATCACTATCACCATCTGATGGTTGTATTTAATTGATTGAATTTAAGTTTACATTAGTGAGTTCTTAGGGAAAAGGTCTTTGCTGGATAAAAAAAAACCCTAAGCAAGGGGCTTTGTAAACTACTGTATGTAAATATCGCCCCTATACTCGCTACTGCTTTTTGTACTTTCTGGCGAGCTGTTTGTCTTTCACCTTGCAACACTGTCCCGTTCTGTCAACTGTCACTTGTGACGTATTATTATTTATCCTCATTGATATTAATTATATTAGATTGTTGACTTTAAGAGCTGTGATCCGTTCGCCCCAATGTCAACATTACTTACGTAACGCACAATAACCCGTCATCAGTTATCTAGAGTGGCTTTTATCGAGTGAGAAACTATGGAAACCTTATCTCCGCGAATTCGTGATGTTGTTCAAACATTCGGCAAACTCCGGCCGCAGCAGTTGCAGCGCTTTTTAATGGCCATCGTGCCGTGAAATATCAATTCTATTGTCCGTTTTACACCGTTTTTTTTATTATGGCCGCTGTCCGTGTCGAGTGAATCGAAAAAAACCTCTGGAAAATGGCCGCATTCAACGCTGTCGGTAAGTGATTTTTCGTGATGTTCGAAACGGATTTAACGAGAGTGGCCTCCACGCTTTGCGATAACCCTTTGCCGTCCAATTAGACGTGAGTCAAAGTGGGGAAACACAAATAATAATATGTATTGGTTTTTTAATGTTAACTCCAGAAGGGAAATACCTATTAGGTGTACAACTTTGCTTTCGCCGTTTTTTTCCGAAATTCATCGCTTTATAGTAAAAAACTGGTTATGCATTCATGATTAAAAGTATTGTCCATCGCTGGCCACTACTTTCTACCTTCTCCCATCTTTCGGGCAGCGCACGAATCCCGCGTTGAAAAAACTGGTCATCTTTTGAAGCGATCCGCGAATCGATCCAATTTTTTACTTCTTCACGAGATCGGATGTGCCGGTCAGCCGGGTCGCCTGCCGTCGATCGAAGCAAGCGATAGTCAGAGGGAGCAACGTCTGGAGAATACGGCGGGTGCGGTAGGACTGTCCAACGTTCCCAAGTATGTCTTGACCACTCGGGGTCGAGCATTTTCGCGCTGCACCTCCCGCAAATGGCGAGAATTTGGCTCGTAAACTGTCATTTTCAATGGAGAATAACTTTACGACGCAGACACAAATGGACTAATGTTTCTATGGGGTTATGTCGACGGATGCCTCAGTTTATTGCGTGGCGTCTACGATCTATTTATTTCGACCGCTGCTTAACGCTAAAGCCATCTAAGGGAAAACAGTGAAAGCAAAGTTGTACACCTAATGATATGACCGGTCGGTCGATAGCTGAGTGGACAAACGCGTCGGATTCCCACCCGGACGTCGTAGGTTCAATTCCTCTGTTGGCTTAATCCTCCATCATTGCACAAGCAACATCTTCCGCTTATTAAGAAGGCAGTAGGAGTTTTTCTAATATTGTCAGGTTATTCGTAACCCGGTTCGTTTGACTATCTTTTTAAAATGAACTTTTTCAAATCTTCCCTCGGGACCTGTGTCCCCTTTAGGGCGGTCGTGTGGACAGGAATGAACGTGGGTCTTGAAGAGGCCGTGTTATCGGAGGAAGAAAACGCAGAAGTCTGCAAATCATTCTACAGCCGGGCTGTTTAGCGTGAAAACAACCCATTCGACGGCCTCCCGGGTCGAGTGGTAAGACGCTCCACTACGAATCCAGAGGTCGCGGGTTCAAACCGGGCGTGCGCAAACAACTTTTATTCAATGAACATGTGTCATAGTGCATTTAATTCTTATAAAATAATATATAGTATATTTGCGGCACGTTCCAGAGTGGTAGATACTGTAAGTATCGCCCTGGTGAAAGACCGCCATTCAGAATCGAAACACTGTTGCTTGAAATGACTCATGCCGTGTATGGTGACCAGAACTGAATAGCCAGGTACTTACAAATCTTCCTCTTCCCCATCTCCTTCCCCTTCCCACTATATTCAGCTTCACAACATACCCTGCTTGGGGATGCCATAGTCTCACTGGCTCTAGACGGTTGGGAGCAGTTGAGACTCTGGTGCGGTATTCACTAAAAAAGTTTGATCAATTTGGACAGAATTAAGTGATTGTGGTTATTCAGGCACGCTGGTTCAGATCCCAGCGCGGGCAGTAAAATTTTATTTAAGTATCGCCCCGGTGAAAGATCACCGCTCAAAATCAAAACGTCGCTTGAAATGGCTTTAGATGTGTTTGGTGGCCAGATCTGAATAGCCAGGTACCTACCAACCTTCCTCCTACCCATCTCCTTCCCTTCCCCGCTACCTTCAGCCTCGTGAATATTCACATCAAATAATCACAATCGTTGGCAGCGATCCGCGCAGTCACAGTTTCGTCGGATGACATCGTCCGCGGTCGGGAAAGAGCGGCCGTGGTCGCCCACACACGAGATGGGCTAACAATTGGGCATGGGGATTGGGCAAATACGGACACCGGAAGGTTCTTTGGCAATAGGAATCAAGCTGTACAGAACCTCTCCTTAGTTCTTTCATCATTGTGTCAAAATGTTTCAAATTGCACGAACTTGTTTACTTTGTAAACACAAAGTTACCATTTTACTATAAATTTGAGGCTTTTACCGTCGCGTTTTATCATTTTTGTTTTATTCGCGGTCATAACTTTGTCCAGAGTAAACCTCATTTCAAAATGGCTGAGTTCGATACAACAGGTAAACCTAAAATCTCAAATTAACTAACTAACCATCACTCCGTTTCTCCGCAGGAGTAGGCAGAGAGGACGGACTGCCATACAACTCTGTCTTGGAACACACTCCTTGCTTCATTCACATTCATACATCGTCTCATAAATATTCTTCTGTTATTCTGACTCTTCACATGACCCGATTCAAGTATTTGATTTACTTGATCGTGCCATGTCTTCCTCGGGTGTCCTCGACTTCTTCTTCCATTCACTTTCGCATCGTATATTCTTTTCGCACTCCTTTCTTTGTTCATTCGCTCTACATGCCCAAACCATCTAAGCGTCCCTTTCTTGCTCCTATTCATTACGCTCACATCAGCCTTGCATTCTTTCCGGATATCCACATTTTTAATACGGTCATACATGGTTAATTCAAATTAAGTCAAATTAATATTTTTGAAAAACGCTACCTCCCTTCCTCATTCGTCTTATATTTGTATTGAGTTCTCTTATCAGAGGTCGGCCAGCATCTTCACCTTTTTTGCCAACATTAAAACAAATCATAAACAATGCTCTAACTCCAGAATGCTGCAGCGCTTATTTTTTCTTCTTCTGGTGACCTCTCCTATCGCAAGTTGGCTATCATCGGTCAAATCTTCACATTTAATTCATTAAAATTTTTTATATAGTCATTTGCGGCACGTTCCAAAGTGGATGATTAAAAAAAATTTTTTTTTTAAAGAAATACAAAACATTCCCGGGTTACGAATAACCTGACAATATTAACTCCTACTGCCGTCATAATTAGCGGAAGATGTTGCTTGTGCAATGATGGAGCCAGCCAAGGAATTGAACGCACGACGCCCGGGTGGGAATCCGACGCGTTTGTCCACTCAGCTACCAAAGCGATACTCTAAGTATCGCCCTGGTGAAAGACCACCATTCAGAAACGAATCTAATGAATCTGTAATCTACCACTCTGGAACGTGCCGCAAATATACTAGATATTATTTTATATGAATTGAGTGTGTTAATTAAATAAAATCCTCGGAATACTGTCCGCCACTCTCTTCCGCACGTCACAGTGTTATGTGTCTCCTTGCAGAGCACCAGCACGTGCGCTTCAACCCGCTGAAGGAGGAGTGGGTGCTGGTGTCCCCCCATCGCATGCTGCGCCCCTGGGCCGGGCAGGTGGAGCCCAGCAAGGCGGCGGGCAAGGGGGCGGCCCTGCACTCCATTGTGCCGGGGAGCCACGCGGCCTAACGGAACGGTAATGCCTTTCTCATTATAAGCGTTCATCGTCATTTACCACATATACGCCTCAGGAGTCTCATTTCTACAGCATTCAGTTTACTTTCATCCTTCTTCTGCCAGTTCCACGCCTCACTGCCACACATCAGTGTCGGTATCAGCACTCCATTGTGGACTGTTAGCCACACGGGGATCTCATTTCTATAATATCTAGTCTACTTTCATCCTTCCTCTGCCAGTTTTACGCCTCACTGCCATACATCAGTGTCGGTATCAGCACTCCATTGTGGACTGCTAGCCACACGGGGATCTCATTTCTACAGCGTGTAATGATTACTGTTCCAGGTGAACCCGATGTACACTTCGACGTTTGTCTTCCAGAATGACTTCCCCGCCCTCCTGGAAGACATCCCGGACCCCCCCGAGTCCGTGGACCCCCTCTTCCGGATGGCCCCCGCAAAGGGCACCTGCAGGTATGCTCCGGCGAACGTCTGGGCACACGCTCCTCGCTTTTACAATCATACACCATTGACTGTTTTTGAGTCCCAACTGCCCAATTTCCGAAAAAACGGCGAACGCAAAGTTGTACAACTAATATTTTTGATCGTTTCATTTTCAGGGTGATGTGCTTTCATCCCAACTCGGACATTACTCTGCCGCTGATGACCGTGGATGAAATAAAAGCTGTTATAGACGAGTATCGTCCCTTTTTTATAACGTTTAGGCCTCGATAATTTACTTGATTTATTTATAAATTAAAGGACCAAAGTCCAATTACAAAAAGACATATAAAACACGAAAATGGAAAAAAGAGCAACAGAGAAAGAATAATAAACGAAGCGATGACAAAAATACGACTCAAAATAAACATGAGAGAGAACATTCAAGCCATGGTCTAGTCAAAGTTTTGGTAGAGTCTTATAGAGTATATAGAGTGGTATCTACCCAAGGCAGTGTAGTCAGTTTTTGATGATTTTTACCTGACTCGGCGGACCTGGGCGTGGCTAAAACTGAGGCTAGGGTATTTATACATCCATTCATATCACACATCGACATAATGTTTTTTATGTATTCGTATAATCGCTTTTTCACAGTATTGATATCAACAAAAATATAGCTTATAACCTAAAAAACCGTTTAGTTGTTTCGAGTTTAGTGGCATAATCAAAAATGTGGGCTGAGTCCCGCAGTGACCCAGGAGCCCAAGATCATTGTGACAGTACATAGAAGCGGAGTATTATATTTGCTGTCTCTTTCTCTCTCATGGTGTACGACCTAAAAACCCGGAGAAAGTGATTTATCGCAAGTTTGTATAGGTTGGGTAAAATAATAAGCTCTCTCTCCATACATTGTTTCTCCAAGGGTAGAGTCGTAAAGAATTACAAAAATCATTTGGACTGCTACCAAAAATTTCAAGACCATGGCTTGAGTTAACAAGTCTCGACATTCTGGACAGTGGAGAATTATACCCATAATTAGTATAGTGATGATTGAGGAACAGCAATTCATGTTTTTTTTATGTTTTCATAGAAAATACCTTCAATAAAAGCTCATATTCTTCACAAAAATGGTCATGGCAACAGATTAAATAATTTAGCAGCACTAGAAATAAAGAAAGCCATCAAAACTAATAGTCACATACTTAATAATCGAAGAAATGTGTCCAGTAGTCCAATACTAGGTATATTTCCTGTAAACTCTTCAAATTTCTCATTATTCTTTTATCACCTTCTCAGTTGACATTTTGCCTCTTTCTTTTCAAATTATCTGTCTCTTTTCTCTGTTTCTTTTTTGTAATTTTAAATGTCATTCTATTCTTTGTACTCTTATTTTATGCTATGTTGTGTTCTCCCTCTGTATGTAGACATAAATAATACACTAGAAATAAATCCTTTTTTTTTCAAAAGTAAAAAATCGAAGAACACACAAAAACGTGACTAACCTTTCCAGTTGTCAAAAACAAACCACTAATCCAAAATGGCTGATAATGCTAACATGTGATAAACATATGTGTACCAACGTAAGAACAACAAAAAATCGATAATCGAAAGTACACAGCCCGCGAAAATTCAAAATTCACCTTTTCTTTTGAACAGGCCTCGTATATCAATAATTTTCAAAATGTTGCTTTCAAATAAAATCTCGGTAGCTCAATTGGCAGAGACGTTACTCCCGGATAGAGTAGAGCCTCCGAGTTCGCGTCTCGGTCGCAACCGTTTTTCAATAATTAATAACAAGGCGAGGGCAGCAACGTCGACAGGTGGTTTCTACAAGACTGTCTACGCTTCAGTTTTGTGTGTTTCCGGTGAACGTGAACTGTTTGTCTCGGCAGGTGGGTGAACCAGATGAAGGAGCTGGGCCCCCGCTACACGTGGGTGCAGATCTTCGAGAACAAGGGGGCCAGCATGGGGTGCTCCAACCCGCACCCCCACTGCCAGATCTGGGCCTCGTCTTTCCTGCCCAACGAGCTCAGCGTCAAGGAAAGGTCGACTATTTTACTTACTAACAAAACAATTATGTGCCAAACAATGTGCAAAACTTTTTCCCATACATTTTCGACAGCCGTTGAATGCACAGCGATGTTGCCAGCGCAATACAAAACATATTTATTCCGTAATTTGGATAATTTTTAAATGATTTAATCAATATTTAAATAAGGTCTTTATTTCACGCACTCCTTCAGAGATGGCGCCTTCGTTTTGCTTTTATTGTACATTATAATGCCTATTTAGGCGTATTATAATATGTATTTACATGGCCAGCAACGGGGCGCACCTAACAGCCTAGCAGAGGAAGGTGCTTCTAGCAGGAAAGGATGAATTTTGCCCGCTGACACTTGTAACGGAAAACACCCCTTGTTTTGTGATAACTTAAGTCAGCGTGTTTAAATTCGTAAATAAACGCAATCTGCCTAACCTTAAAGACTATCATTTGACAATTACCTACTGCATTTATTCATTATAGTTCCTTAGTTCTACAATATGTTAAAAATTCCACTCTGCTCCTTCCAGATGCCAGTTGGAGTACTACAAAAAGTACGGCAAACCTCTGTTGCTGGATTACGTTGAAAAAGAACTCGCGGCCAAGGTAAGTGCGGTAATGATGCAAATATTCAAAAATTCCTGCCGTAGACTGAGAAACAATGAATTGCTGTTCCTCAATCATCGCTCTACTAATTATGGGTATAATTCTCCACTGTCAAACTACGAAAAGCTTTGACTAGATTGTTCTTTCTAATGTATATTTTGTCCTATCTTTGTCATTGCTTCATTTAATATGATGTATGCGCTGTTTTTTCTCTGTTGCTCTTTTTCCCATTTCGTGTTATGTATTTTTTTTGTAATTGGACAATAGTCCGTTAGTTTATAAACAAATATACTAAAACTAACTAACTAACCAACCATCACGCCGTTTCTCCGCAGGGGTAGGCAGAGAGGACAGACCGCCATATAACTCTGTCTTGGCACACACAGACTCCTTGCTTCATTTACATTTATAAATCGTCTCATACATACTCTTCTGTTATTCTGACTCTTCACATGACCCGATTCAAGTACATATTTGATTTACTTGATCGTGCCATGTCTTTCTCGGGTGTCCTCGACTTCTTCTTCCATTCACTTTTGTATCATATATTCTTTTCACACTCCTTTCTTCGTTCATTCGCTCTACATGCCCAAACTATCTGCTTGTTCCTTTCTTGATCCTATTCATTACGCTCAACTTACTCTTAAGGTTGCGACGTTTGGAAACAGACCGTTCAACGCGCTGGGTCCACATTCATGGGATAACCTGCCATTTTTAGTCTGCTTGGTCTAAACTGGTTTTGAAAACTTTTGAGAGTAATTGAGATGGTGACAAAAGATGGTGTTGAAAAGGTATTATATGAAGTTGACCATTAATTATCATTTAAACTTTATTTCAGGAGAGAATTGTCTGCCTCAACGAGGACTGGTTGGTAGTGGTGCCGTTCTGGGCGGTCTGGCCCTTTGAGACCATGCTGTTGCCGCGCTGGCACGCGCCTCAGCGCCTGACGGACCTGGACCAGCCGCGCACGCAGTCCCTGGCGCGCGTCATCAAGGAGCTGACCACGCGCTACGACAATCTGTTCGGCTGCAGCTTCCCCTACAGCATGGGCTGGCACGGTGAGAGAGTGGACGACTTTGGCGAAAGAGGACAGGGGTGAAAGGAAATTGATAAGAAAGACAAAAGAGAGCAAAGGTTAATGAAATTGGACAAAAATGACAAAAGACGACAAGGTGAATAGAAATTGACAAGAATGACAAAAGATGACAAGGTTGAAAGGAAATTGACAAGAAAGACAAAAGAGAGCAAAGGTTAATGAAATTGGACAAAAATGACAAAAGACGACAAGGTGAATAGAAATTGACAAGAATGACAAAAGAGAGCAAAGGTTAATGAAATTTGACAAGAATGACAAAAGACGATAAGGTGTATAGAAATTGACAAGAATGATAATGATGACGAGGGTGAAAGAAAATTGACAAGACAGACAAAATAGAGCAAAGGTGAATGAAATTGTCAAAAATGACAAAAGACGTCAAGGTAAATAGAAATTGACAAGAATGACAAAAGATGACAAGGGTGAAAGGAAATTGACAAGAAAGACAAAAGAGAGCAAAGGTTAATGAAATTTAACAAAAATTACAAAAGACGACAAGGTGAATAAAAATTGACAAGAATGACAAAAGATGACAAGGTGAATAGAAATTGACAAGAATGACAAAAGAAGACAAGGTGAATAGAAATTGACAAGAATGATAAAATATGACAAGGGTGAATGGAAATTGACAAGAAAGGCAAAAGAGAGCAAAGGTTAATGAAATTCGACAAAAATGACAAAAGACGACAAGGTGAATAGAAATTGACAAGAATGATAAAAGATGACAAGGGTGAATGGAAATTGACAAGAAAGGCAAAAGAGAGCAAATGTTAATGAAATTCGACAAAAATGACAAAAGACGACAAGGTGAATAAAAATTGACAAGAATGAAAAAAGACGACAAGGTGAATAGAAATTGACAAGAATGACAAAAGATGACAAGAGTGAAAGGAAATTGACAAGAAAGAAAAAGATAGCAAAGGTTAATGAAATTGGACAAAAATGACAAAAGACGACAAGGTGAATAGAAATTGACAAAAATGACAAAAGATGACAAGGTGAACAGAAATTGACAAGAATGACAAAAGATGACAAGGGTGAATGGAAATTGACAAGAAAGACAAAAGAGAGCAAAGGTTTATGAAATTTGACAAGAATGACAAAAGACGATAAGGTGAATAGAAATTGACAAGAATGATAAAGATGACAAGGGTGAAAGAAAATTGACAAGAATGATAAAAGACGATAAGGTGAATAGAAATCGACAAGTATGATAAAGAGGGCAAAGAAGAAAGAAATTTGACAAGAATGACCAAAGATGACAATGGTGAAAGGAAATTGACAAGATAGCAACGGTTAATGAAATTTGACAAGAATGACAAAATACGATAAGGTGTATAGAAATTGACAAGAATGATAAAGATGACAAGGGTGAAAGGAAATTGACAAGAGAGCAAAGGTTAATGAAATTTGACAAGAATGACAAAAGACGATAAGGTGAATAGAAATTGACAAGAATGACAAAGATGACAAGGGTGAAAGGAAATTGACAAGAGAGCAAAGGTTAATGAAATTTGACAAAAATGACAAAAGACAACAAGGTGAATAGAAATTGACAAGAATGACAAAAGATGACAAGGGTGAAAAAATCAACAAATATAGATGATAAGGATAATTAGACAAAACTCACTAAGGGAGGATAAATTCCAATTCGTCTACGGCGTCAACGGCTTGCCTTGGCAGGAAGAAGGCTTAGATTCCTGGGGAGACACCTCAGGGAACCAGAGACAGCCAAATACCCAATGACAACCTGCTGGACTTCACCAAAGTAACCGGGCTACTGTCGAGGGAATTAACTGAAACCTGGGAGATAGCACAAGTCTATGGCCCGAGTGTTTACAAAAGCTACGCAGACTGTCCACAGAGTCCGCGCCATCGTACTTGTAATCAACCTCATCGCATCATGATTCCAGGAGCCCCGACCGGCGGCGCGTCCGGTCCAGCGCCGCACTGGCTGTTCCACGGAGTGTTCGTGCCCCCCCTGCTCCGCTCCGCCAACGTGCGCAAGTTCTTCGTCGGGTACGAGCTCCTCGCGCAGGCGCAGCGCGACCTCACCCCCGAGCAGGCCGCGGCGAGGCTGCGCGAGCTGCCCACCAGGCACTACAGTCTGGAGTGAGGCGACACCACTCGATTCAAAGACGCCCCAACATAACTTATCCTAAAATAATTTTTTTAATCTCTTAATTTTTTGCGGCGTCTGGTCTTTGTCGGATGAAAATAAACGGAAGGTGAATTTAAATTATTGAAACTAATTTTTTTTTAAATTAACAATACATAGCCTGTTCAAAAGAAAAGGTGAATTTTGAATTTTCGCGGGCTGTGTACATTCGATTATCGTTTTTTTTGTTGTTGTTATGTTGGTACACATATGTTTATCATATGTTAGCATTATCAGCCATTTTGGATTAGTGGTTTGTTTTTGTCAACTGGAAAGGTTAGTCATGTTTTTGTGTGTTCTTCGATTTTTTACTTTTGAAAAAAATGGATGAAAGAATAAAATCCATGATTTGTTTTTCCACAACTCCAGGACGCTCATCGTCATTAACATCTTCTCGGCCTTCTGTAAAGCGCTTGTACCACTTATAAACACTTTTTTGAGACAAAGTTGACTCGCCGAACGCCACAGTCAACATTGTAAGTGCGTTGGAGCACTTTATTCCATTTTTAACTCAAAATTTAATACATATTCTTTGATCCATTTTTTTAAAGTAAAAAATCGAAGAACACACAAAATCGTGACTAACCTTTCCAGTTGCCGAAAACAAACCACTAATCCAAAATGGCTGATAATGCTAACATATGATAAACATATGTGTACCAACATAACAAACAAAACAAAAAATCGATAATCGAATGTACACAGCCCGCGAAAATTCAAAATTCACCTTTTCTTTTTGAACATGCCTCGTATACGAAGCAGTAGACACAGAAAATAAAATTAAAATAGATTACGACAGAGACTTGAACTCAAAACCTCTCTACTCTACTAAAAATTATTGATATTTTTTCAACGTTTGATATAAAAATAAATTGATAAGTTAATTCTTAGAAGTCATCTTCCCAACAAGCCTTCCATTGACCTGCTCGGTGTAACCAGTGACGGGGGCTGCATCCAAGCCAGAATAAAGTTAGTTTCTCAGAAGCTGGGCGTACAGTACAGGGCCCGCAGATACTTCAATGGTACACAACTGCTGACCCTGTACACATCGCAAGCGCGCCCCCGCTGTCGAATTCGGCAGCCACCTCTGTTCTGGAGCCCCTGAATACCCGAAAAAACCCTCGACTCTGCGCGGAAACGGGCGGTTCGTTTGATAGATTCTCCTATCTTAACAAACGAACTGCAATCTTTGGAGCGTAGGCGTCAGATAGGAATGCTACCCTTATTCTACCGGTATTTCAATGGAAGATGCTCCGAGGAACTCGCGTCACTGACCCCTTCGGCACCAGCGCACAGTCGGGAAACTCGCCAAACGCGCGCCCGACATCTGTACACGGTTGACATTCGATACACAAGAACAGGTCGTTTTTCTCATGTTCAACAGCTCGACTGTGGAACGATTTTTCTGCCCCTGTGTTTCCTCCCTCCTTTTACGCGGGCCTCTTTAAGACCCAGGATCCTTCCTTGCCGCAAAAAATCTTCCACACGGCATCCTCAAAGATGACACAGTCCCCGAGGGCCTCTATTTGACGAACATGCAATTGTTTGACGCATCATTTTTTTGTTAGTTTGAATTAACATTGGGGCTCGGAGGATCGAATAACGTCGTTAAAAAGATTAAGTGTTACTAAATTCCTTACTTACTACGTACAAATTTATATTATTGCTATTCTTGTTATGTTATAGTATTAAACATGGTTGTTACAAAATTAAATTTTGTTTTTTTGTATTTTCCAAATAATACGCTCTCTCCGTATATTGTGGGCGTATTCGCTTCTCCTAAGTAAGCTCATATTTGCCTTACTTCTAAACAGAACCACTGGGCCTATTTATCACACTTCTTGGGTTTATCAGTGCAGTGGTTTTAGCAATCTCCGAGAGTTGACTGAATCGGTATTTAGCCAATACAAATTAAGACGTAGTGCGATCTAGTGAATCAAATACTTGAATGCGTCATGTCGTGAGTCCGAATAACAGAAGAGTATGTATGAATGTGAATGAAGCGAGGAGTATGTGCCAAGACAGAATTGTATGGCGTTCTATACTCTTTGCCTACCCCTGCGGAGAAATAGCGCAATTGAAGCCAAATATCATAACAAATTTACAATAAATAGGTCGATAGTATGGAGGCCCTGCAAAATGTCAGACGTACCTTCAAAATAATTGTAATATTGTAATGTAAACGGTGATTTCACGAAGTGTTTGTTCAATCTGTACGCGGATAATTTTATGCAAGAATTGAAAGGTGCGGGCTTGGGCGCAAAAATGAACATTTTAAAAACATGTTGCCTGTTGTATGCTGATTTCTGACAGTATGGAAGATCTACAGTTTCTCGTGTCTAGGATGAACCAAGTATGTATGCGGAATGAGTTGATGGTGAATGAAAGTAAGTCCAAAGTCACGGTGTTTGAAAGAGAGAGTACGAGAACAGCGTGCAATATAGTTGTGAATGATGAATACTTGGAGCAAGTGGATGAGTTTGTGTATTTAAGAAGTATGTTCTAGAGAGACGGAAAGGCTGATGAGGATATTGAAAGAAGGGTGAATGCAGGAAACTCCATTAATGAAGGACTGAAGGCGATTGGCGAAAATAAAAAATTGTCCAAAGAAGGGTAGCTAGCAGTCCACAATGGAGTGCTGATACCAACCCTGATATATGGCAGTGAGGCGTGGAACCGGCAGAGGAAGGATGAAACTAGACTGAATGCTGTAGAAATGAGATCCCTGTGTGGCTAGCAGTCCACAGTGGAGTGCTGATACCAACCCTGTTGCATGGCAGTGGGGCGTAGAACTTGCAGAGGAGGGATAAAAGTAGACTGAATGCTGTAGAAATGAGATCCCTGTGTGGCTAGCAGTCCACAATGGAGTGCTGATACCAACCCTGATGTATGGCAGTGAGGCGTGGAGCTGTCAGAGGAAGAATGAAAGTAGACTGAATGTGGAAATGAGATCCCTGTGTGGCTAGCAGTCCACAATGGAGTGCTGATACCAACCCTGATGTATGGCAGTGAGGCGTGGAACTGGCAGAGGAAGGATGAAAGTAGACTGAACGCAGTAGAAATGAGATCTCTGTGTGGCTAGCAGTCCACAATGGAGTGCTGGTACCGACCCTGATATATGGCAGTGAGGCGTGGAACTGGCAGAGGAGGGATGAAAGTAGACTGAACGCTGTAGAAATGAGGTCTATGAGGCGTATGTGCGATAAAACCATGTAACCCGGAAAGAATGCAAGGCTGAAGTAAGCGTAATGAATAAGGACTAAGAAAAGGACGCTTAGATGTTTTTGGCAGTTAGAGCGGATGGATGGAGAAAGGAGTGTAAGGAGAATGTGCGACGCGGAAGTGAATGGTTAAAGTGGTCGGGAAAATCCGAGGAAGATATGATATGATCAATTGACTCAAATACTTGAGTGGGGCCATCTCGAGAGTCAGAATAACAGAAGAGTATGTATGAGAAGATGTATGAATGTGAATGAAGTGTCAGGTTAATTAGTGTTAGTTATCAGCATAGACATAAATACAAGACACGTCATATTCATACAAATCTTACAAAAAATGTAGCACCACTAATGTTGCACCACTAAATGTTTCACCCGCGTGTGAAAAGGATAGCCACTCAAAGAATATTTGTGTGCGAAAGAGATAGCTATATGAAGCGTGTTTCGAAGGTATGTCTCGTTGACTTGGCTTAGTGCAACCAGGCGCGTTGTCTCAGTAACGTATCTACATTATTTAATTCGTCTAAGGTTATCAGTAAATGAATGAAATGTAGATGTATATTTTTATTTATTTTTTTATCACAGGAACCATCAAACGATAAAATGTATAAACACAGTCGGTCATGAGATAACAGTTTTAATAACAGGAAGGAGCGAGGAGCATCGCCCACTGTCAGCTTTCACAATAATAAGATAACGATGTAAATAAACAGATAGTGATTTTAATAATTCAATGTAGACTAGTGATGTGACCACTTGAAAGAACTACTTCTTTTGGCAACAGTTCCTACTTCATTCATTGTTCATTGAACAAATACTTCAATTGAAGTCGGTAGTTCAATTTAGCGTTCATTCATTTCAATAACCTCATTTCATTGAACAAATACTTCAATTGAAGTTGGTAGTTTATTTTAGCCTTCATTCTTTTCATTAACTTCATTCCATTGAACAAATACTTCAATTGAAGTTGGTAGTTCATTTTAACCATCATTCATTTCATTAACTTAATTTCATTGAACAAATACTTCAATTGAAGTTGGTAGTTTATTTTAGCCTTCATTCATTTCATTAACTTCATTCCATTGAACAAATACTTCAATTGAAGTTGGTAGTTCATTTTAACCATCATTCATTTCATTAACTTAATTTCATTGAACAAATACTTCAATTGAAGTCGGTAGTTCATTTTAGTCTTCGTTCATTTCATTAACTTCATTCCATTGAACAAATACTTCAATTGAAGTTGGTAGTTCATTTTAGCCTTCATTCATTTCATTAACTTCATGTCATTGAACAAATACTTCAATTGAAGTTGGTAGTTCATTTAAGCGTTCATTCATTTCAATAACTTCATTTCTTGGAACAAATACTTCAATTGTAGTCGGTAGTTCATCTTAGCGTTCATTCATTTCATTGAAAGAACTACTTCAATGCTTTTTCGGCGAGGAACCGGTTCCAGAAAGAACTTAACAAAAAGCGGATAAATTCAAATATCTTTTTTGCGAGTTCGACTTCAATTGAAGTATTCACCGTGAAGGGTTCATTTTAAAGAACTAACAATTCGTGAAGCATTCACAAAACATTTAAGTTTTTCCCGACGCTAATGTAGACCAATACAAACACTGACAGTTGGACGAACTTCGCGCCAGCCCAAACGTCAGCTGAGTTGACCATAGAAAAAAACACTCACCGTGTTATAAGAGAACCCAACCACGTTAATTAATGTAACCATAGGTTTACCGACCGGTTTTGTCTGAAACATAAATAATTTGCAAGAGATTAAATATCGTCGCTGGAAAGTCAAAAGGGCTGAAGCGCCACTTTGCTCGAAACATGCAGTCTTGATCAGTTATTTTTTCCGCATCGAAAGCTCTGACTCTCATTTGATTCTGAAGACTTTTGTGGCCCTTCAGCCATCTAAAATATATTTACCATTTGGGAGAAGGCTCGACTCAAGCGACACGAGTTTGTGACTTTTTTAGCATTTTCTCGCTTCAGGTAATTCAGTGAGAACATTGAGTTACCTGAGTTTTTTTCGAAATCCAACCAGGTGCTGAAGACTTGTGAATTTGATTGTAAAACAATAAAAAACTTTAGGGTGCTCTGGTGTGAACTTCCGAAAATGGCGCTTCAGCCCTTTCGCCTCTCCGGCGACGATATGGCTATTCAGATTTGTTCATTCTACCAAGAAAGGCTTGTAGAAATAAGTTTTTTTAGTTACATTTTTCTTAAGAGAAGGACGAACGTTCCCGGGTAAACGTTTAAAAAACTCCGACTGCCATCATAATTAGAAGATGTTGCTTGTGCAATGATGGAGGACTTAGCCAGCAGAGGAATCGAACCCACGACGCCTGGGTGGGAATTCAACGCGTTTGTCCACTCAGCTGCCAACCGGTCATTTGATTGTTGATATGATTAATTTGTCATGCCATGTCTTTCCGAGCGTCCCCGACTTCTTCTTCGACTCACTTTTGTATTTTGTATTCTTCTCACACTCCTTTCCTTTTTCATTCGCTCTATATGCCCAAAACATCTAAGGGTAACTTTTTTGATCCTATTCCTTACGCTTACATCAGCCTTAAATTATTTTTGGATATTCACATTATTGCACATACGCCTCAGGGATTTCATTTCTACAGCGATCGGTCTACTTTCAACCTTCATCTGCCAGTTCTGTGCTTCACTGCCATACATCAGGGTTGGTATAAGCACTTCATTTTGGACTGCTGGCTTCGCCTCTTTGGACAATTTTTACTAGCGCCAACACCGTGCAGTCCTCCATTAATGGTTTTTCCTTCATTCACCTTTCTTTCAATATTCTTATCAGTCTCATCTCTCTAGAACATACTTCCCAAATACACAAACTCATCCACTTGCTCCAATTCGTTACAATTATCAAGTATATTGCACGCTATTCTCATATCTCTTTTTCAAACACCGTGACTTTGGACTTACTTATATTCATCATCAACTCATTCCGCATACATACTCGGTGTATTCTAGATACGATAGACTGCAGATCTTCCATACTGTCAGAAATCAGCAGCGCATCATCAGCATACAACATCTAACATATATTTTAAATGTTCATTTTTAAACCCAAGCCCGCACTTTTCAACTCTAGCTTCCAATTATACATGTACAGATTGAACAACCACTTCGTAAAATCACCGTTCACATTATAATATTACAATTATTTTGTATGTAAGTGTCTTAAAAAAATATATTACGATTCAAAGTAAAATAAAAATATTTTGCAGCGTGTCTGGGGTTACCATACAACTTATTAAAAACTATCAAAAATAGAATAAAATTAGTTGGCAAATGATCAGTGTGCAATAGGCAACATATTAATAAATTGTTCATTTTTACGCCCAAGCCCCTACTTCTCAATTTTAGCTTACAATTATACATGTACAGATTGAACAACCACTTCGTAAAATCACCGTTCACATTATAATATTACATTACAATTATTTTGTATGTAAGTGTCTTATCATGCAAAGTTCATTCATTAAAAGAATCTCATTATAATCTGTCTCTCGACGAATCACCTTTAGATATGCAAATTTTAACCAAATCCTGTACTGTATGACAAATTCAGAAAGTCCATTATTTTAATTTCGCTCCCATGCCCTATATCGGAAAAAATAAAATAAATAAATTAAAATCATAATTTTAAGTTAATAAGTGTGTCTATTTGATGGGACCTTCCAAGTAAGTATGTTCCTGTATATTTTCTTATTTTAACTAGGAATTATTATGTAATAATAGAAAATAAAATCTGTACAGCGCCCTTGAGGTGATTTTTCACAAAAACGGCGCCATACAAATCGTCCAAATATTATTGAAGTATAATAAAAATATTTTGCAGCGTGTCTGGGGTTACCATACAACTAAGTAAGAACTATTAAAAATATAATAAAATAAGTCGGCAAAATTCACGAGTTTTCAGGGCATGAATATAGTCATATTCCCACCCGAGAGCTCTACGTAATCCCGGAACACCAGAATCCCGCCCTAGATCGCCCAGATCTTCGCATTCCGCCCAGAACTTCTAGACAATTCTGCTGGCTGACAGTTCGGATTGTTAGTAGTCGTTCTTCGCAGGTGAGTTTTTAACGGCCCTTTGTCATGTACGGCGATACGTCCGCCGCAGAAATCCGCTGCAACCTCATTTCTGATGCGAACAAAAGACTAATTACACTCTTAAATCGTCGATTCTTCTGCACAGATACGTTCGGGACCAACCTTTTGCAACACCTCGCTGGTAGAATCTTCTTTGTAACCTAAATTTATACGTTAAAATACACGCGTAAAAAGAGCGATGCTGTTACAATTTTATTACAAAAGCCATCGGCGGTTTACCTTAACGCATTTAAGAATCGTTATCCTGTAGGTCAGAGGTTCGTTAACCAATATTCCCAACACCGCCGTTGTATAAAACGAGAGAGAGGTTACAACGGACCTGTCGGCAGTCGCCTGCCAACTTTTGAGATACGAAATCGTTGAGTCACCCGGCTTGTTTATTTTGCGATGCGTTTTTTTTGTTATTGTCTCCAGTATTGCTACAACGACCCTGCGGTATGCGTTTGTTTTTCGCATTAATAAAAAAAAACACGTGATTCTACGAAGTTTGGTAAATATGTCGCGAGGTAAACGAATGAAATGATATATTTGATATTGCGCAATGGTGGTAAAACATATCCTCCGTGCAACAATTTATCCATTTCGCAGTTATTGAGGTCAAATTTTCCGCGCGAATCTGTCGAATATAATTTTCGCTTTCGGAGTTTTTGGCATCGATGTAATTTCCTTCTTGCTTCCATCTTCCTGTTTAATGTTATATTTTTAGATTCGTCTTTAAAAAAAATGCCAATTTGGCGTATTTTTATCATTTTTCTGAGAATCATTATCCCTTGTGACACTCGAAGAAAAGATGTGTTTCAAACCGATGACATTACAAATATATTTTGTTTCTCGTGTCTAGGATGAACCGAGTATGTATGCAAAATGAGTTGATGATGAATGTAAGTAAGTCCAAAGTGATGGTGTTTGAAAGAGAGAGTACGAGAACAGCGTGCAATATAGTTGTGAATGATGAATACTTGGGAGCAAGTGGATGAGTTTCTGTATTTGGGAAGTATGTTCTAGAGAGACGGAAAGGCTGATGAGGATATTGAAAGAAGGGTGAATGCAGGAAACTCCATTAATGGAGGACTGAACGCTGTTGGCGCAAATAAGAAATTGTCTAAAGAAGCGAAGCTAGCAGTCCACAGTGGAGTACTTATACCAACCCTGACGTATGGCAGTGAGGCGTGGAACTGGCAGAGGAAGGATGAAAGTAGACTGAATGCTGTGGAAATGAGATCTTTGAGACGTATGTGTGGTAAAACCATGTATGATCGTATTAAAAATGTGGATATCCGGAAAGAATGCAAGGCTGATGTGAGCGTGAATGAATAGGATCAAGAAAGGAACGCTTAGATGGTTTGGGCATGTAGAGCGAATGAACGAAGAAAAGTGAGTGTGAAAAGAATATATGATGCGAAAGCGAATGGAAGAAGAAGACGAGGACGCCCGAGAAAGACATGGCACGATCAAGTAAATCAAATACTAGAATCGGGTCATGTGAAGAGTCAGAATAACAGAAGAGTATGTATGAGACGATGTATGAATGTAAATGAAGCAAGGATTGTGTGCCAAGACAGAGTTATATGGCGGTCTGTCCTCTCTGCCTATCCCCTGAGGAGAAACGGCGTGATGGTTAGTTAGATACGTTATTGTCTGATTGAATATTCACTCAAAATGTGGCAAGCAACAGACGCGACACGCAGTTTAAGATAGACATTCAATTGACGGTCTCCGAGGTCGGGTGGTAAGACGCTCAAGTCGCCGGTTCAAACCTGGCGTGCGCAAATAAATTTAATTTTAAAAATGTGTCGACGCGATTCAATTCATATAAGATAATGTACAGCGTATTTGCGGCACGTTCCAGAGTGGTAGATACCCGGTGAAAGACCACCATTTGAAATGGCTTTACCCGAGTTTGGTGACCAGATCTGAATAGTCAGGTACTTCCCGACCCTTACTCTCCCCACTACCTTCAGCCTCACAATATACCCCGTTTGGGGATGCCATAGTCTCACTGGTTCTAGATGGTTGTGAGAAGTTGGGACTCATGTGCTGTATTCACTAATAAAAGTTTAGTCAATGTCTATCGTCTTCAACGAGCTCCTGTTGGACGTAGCTGCCAATCTAGAGGAAGACAGCAGGACAAGTGACCTTGCTCCTTTCTCCCTGCCCCTTTCGCTGCTGCCCTGGCCCCAGGGGGCCCTAAGAGGTGACCGAGATCTTGAAATTCCAGACAGTTAAAGCTGTGCATGTTTCATTAAATAAATGGCAATAGCCTTGTACAGTGACCAGATCTGAATAGCCAGGCACTTCCCAACCTTCCTCTTCGTCATCTCTATCACCTTAACTTCCTCCCTATTTTAAAAAATACAAATGTGATCAAAATGTCATGTTGTATTTTTTCAGATTGACTCGGCTCTACGATGTCTTTCTCCTTCAACAAGTTTCTGTTGGACATCGCTGCCAAACCAGAGGAAGGCAACGGGGCGAGTGAAGGTCTCGCACCTTTCTCCCCGCCCTCCTCGCAACTGCCCCGGCCCCAGGGGGCCTTCTCCGAGGTCTCCGGGTCTCCGAGGGCCTCGTCGGAGGTCGCCAGGTCGCCAGACGCGAACATGGTCGACGAACACGCAAGGAACGGAGGCAGCCCATCCAAGGTGGTCTTTTCACGCGCTGAAGACTTCATCGCGGCAACACTCTCCACACTTTCTCTCCAAAATAACGCACAATGCGAATTTCCATCGACAAAAACACCGGCAAAAGAACACGATGCACAAACCGCAGAAACGGAGAGTGGCGGCAAAGTTTGTTTGCCCGTCGTAGAGTCATCGACCAGTCTAGCTCCGGGTATGTCCGAAGCTGAATACGTGTTCAAAGCTCTGTCGCGAGTCCCTCCCGACATGCGATATCAGGTTATCCCCTCGCTGGTGAAGAATCTCACGCTGAAGACCTACGGCGACGTTCGCGTCAGCGATAGCATCTCTTCTCCGATCATGAGCGTGCGTTGCCAGCCGGACTTTTCACGCTCGGCCATCCCCGATTCGATTGAAAACGCCGCGGCGCAAGTCTTAGAAGCGAACTTTGACACAAAAACACAGCCCAGCACAAATATCGAAGGATTGGTCAGCACCGTACTTTCGCTGACGCAAGCCTTTAGGAAGATCGAGGATATCGCAACTCCGCAATGTAACGAAGATCCGGGCAGTGATTGTACGAAGCCCCCGCTCACCGCCGATGATATCGTCGAGATCGTCGGACCGATCAAGTTTGACGAAGAGAAGCCCAAGGTGTGGAGAGAGGGCATTTTGCTCGCAGACAATAAGGAAGACGCTTCCAAAACCGTGTTCATGACGCAGAATCGGAACAAGCAGTATGAGAAGGACGACGTCAAGAAGTCGCGCACGCCGTTTGAAATCGCGTCGGCGAAAATCACGCTGGAGATCGGGTATTTTTCCAAGATTTTGGATCGCGCCGGATCTGACATGCGGGACACGGAGTACAGTCTGGATCCCATCAGAGTCCTGGACGCACGGCAGAAAGTCAAGGACGAATTGTTGAAATTAAAAGAAGACATCGACGTGTTCATCGGTGCGATCTTTGAAGGAGACATCCGGGAGAAACCGGAAGAAAAAATCGTTAGGGAGTTGGTGTCGAGTGTCAAAGTCGAATACGTCTATCCGAATGAGAAGAAGCTCCAAGGAAAAGACCAGAAAATCGTAGCGCCGCAAGACGGAAACCAAACGCACATCTGCACAGACTGCAAGGAAGAAATAACCGTTGCGGAAGGCTCGAATCTCGAAGAGGAGCTCCTGAAGCACACGCACGGCGAAGACACCGCCAACGCGGGGACCATCGTCAAGCCTTCCACAAAAGTCGTGGACAAAAAAGAGCGCAAAGCAAACGAAACCAAGTATAAACGCGCAATGTTCTTGAATAAGCTGGTGCCCTGTCTCATCGACGATAACTTAGTTAGCTGCTTGCCGTGTGGCGTCACCCTCGAGTCCGACAACGCGGTGCTCGCGGATCACATGGACGCCGATGAGCACATACACAACCTGAATCAGTGCAACATCAGGATGCAGAAAGAGCTGATCGTTCAGAACCCGGATCTCTTCGGACCCAACAAACTCTTTTACCTGACGGACTTGCACATTGTCATGAACAAGATCTTCGTGGATCCCATTTCTAAGTATGCCTACTGCGGCCTTTGCAGGAAAGAGCTGCCGCCGAGACAGCAAAACGTTGAGGAGCACATTGAATCCAAAGGACACAACAAGTTGTTGCTGGACTTCATGGAAGGCAAGCAGACCACGATTGCCACAAACCGCAATTCAGCCTCCGACAGCGCAGAAGTCAAAACCGCTCAAATGCTGGACGTGACCGAGCAGCCGGCCATCGACATATCGCAGCTCGAGAAACTGCTCGAGACTAAGGCGCGCAAAAAGAGCCCGCAGCAGGACTCGGACGAGATGGAGATCGCGTCCAACTCTTCCGACGGCAAATACGACCACATCTACCGCACGCAGGATCGAAAGCACGTCTGCCTGATCTGCGACTCGCGAAACATCCCGAATCAAAACGCTCTGGACGCCCACCACGCCGGAGCCCTGCACAAGAAGAATTTAGAAGCGTCCAAGAGCGTCCGCAACGGCTTGACCCCTAGCCAACAAGCGCTGATGGTTCAGAACGGGATAGCCGTGTCGTACGGAAAACTCCCTCTGATATTCGAGTGCCTCGCGTGCAGCGCGTCGTACGCCAACTACGAGACCATGCTGCGCCACTTCAACGGACCGCACGTGCAAAACCTGGCCCGCGTGCGCAGCAAGCAAGCCGTCCCGGTCAAGAAAAACAACATCAAGGTGTTCAACCGCGTCATCTTGCATCGGAACGGCAACGACTTCTGGTGTTTCAAGTGCCGCATCACCCTGCCCAACATCGGCGCGGCGTTCGAGCACGTCAAGCTGCCCGGCCACGAGGACTCGGTGGACGGCGTGAAGTACACGACGGCCACGCAGTTCTACTGCTCCTACTGCATGGTGAAGGTGAACGGCGAGCGCAACGTGGGCCAGCACGTCATGGGACCGAAGCACAAGTCGTTTGCCAGCGCGGACAATCCGGTCTCCAACAAGCCGGCCAACTCGGCGAGGGCCGGCTCCGAGTCGGGCGCGGCGCCGTCGTTCTCGCGCGCGCAGGTCAAGAAGCAGAAGGACGAGAAGAACTCCGCCCACCAGGGGGAGCAGAACAAGGGCAACGCCCCGTACCGACTGGAGCAACCCAAGACCGAGGAGGGGCTCCTCCTGCAGAGGAACGGGGTCCTGGAGCTGCCCAACGAGACGTACGACTGCGCCTTCTCGCGAACGGGGCCCGTCTCGCGTTCCGAAGTCTTCCATCACATCTTTTCCTTTGATCACATGACTAAAATGTCCAAATTGGGTGCTCGCTGATATCGCTGGGCGCACGATCCTTAGATAGTCCAATGCAATCTACAATTATTTACATTCATAACTACTTTAAACTATATTCCAATTGATCAACAATAATCAGCTGTTTTCTTCGACAAATCTCCATTTCGTTCTTCACACCGAACGGATCCCTAGAAATTAAAAAAAAAAACTGTCACCAGTTAACATTGAGTCCTTTAGACTCTTAGGCCCCAGATAGATCAATGAAATTGAATATTCTTTTTTTTTTCATTAACCCCACACAGGAGACCTTGAGGGAAAAAATTTCTCTCATGGCCTATGTCATCTTTGGGGATGCTGTGTGGAGGGTCTGTCAAAGAATATCGGTTCTACTGTTTGCTACTGCGGCGATAATAGGGTACAGACGTAACTATTATCGCGTTTTACGTGTCTTCCAAAAAAAAAAACATTCCGAATCGTTTTGTCTTTGGATACAGCAAAAGTGACGCTTCTCTAAAGTCACGTGAAGGTGTGCGGATCGACACACTCAACTTTGCAGTTGGCGGCCGGGGTGCCAGTTCAAAATTACACTTTGGACCAACTAAATATAATTTTTAAAATAATATTTGTTAAGAAAGCGATTGTGAATTAATAAAAAATAATGAATTTTTCTCGTTTGCCATAAAGCTGACGTGGGTTTAAGTCCACATTCGCCACAAAACTTGTGAATAATGCCCTGCGCGTAACATCTCATACGCCGTCCCCGTTTCTGTCAAAAACTAAACACCTCTAAGACGCTCGGTTGGAAATGTTTTCACGGCGTCTTTAGTTCTACCTTTGGTCACCCGCAGAGTTGACCGTGTCAAACTGTACATTTAACAACGCCTAGTCAAATTCATTTCTAAAACTTATTACCTTCTCAGTTGTAATCGTTGAAAAGATTTACTGATAGAATTGTTATCTATGCCGATTTGCATAAGACCTTTGGACTCCTAGGTCCCAGACAGGCCGGTAAATTTGATTATTTATCCAAGAAATCACTATAAGTAAGATAGAATTGATCTCTCTTTGGGCATACTGACACGCCCTTTTGTCGGTTTATCGCTGCAGTGTTGAATCGAAGAAAAGCGGCGTGATCCGTTGGGAGTGGCTGTCCGTCTCTGATGTACAAATAGCGGCGACGGTATCCAACTCCCGATAGGGGGACACGCCTAGACGAAGCTTGTCGCTAATGTGAGAATTAAATTATTACATTAAATTTTTTAATGTCTTCAATTTTTTAAGTTTTATTTTGAAATGCTTTACCAGCTCTGTGCAATTTATAATGTTCTATCTTATCGTATGTTACACATTCGTGCCGTTGCCTGTCAGGCGGATGTCAATTTCTGTCAGATTCGTGCCAATGTCGCGAATTACTGTCGGACTCATCTCGGCGTTCTCGATTTCGCTCGGATTTAAGTGAACATCTGTCTGATTCGCGACAAAGTTGTGAAATTTCCGTCAGATTCCTGTCAATAATGTGAATTACCGTCTGAATCATCTCGACGTTGTCGATTTCGCTCAGATTTAAGTGAACATCTGTCAGATTCACGTCAATATTATATATATATTTCCGTTAGAATCATTTCAGTGTAACATCTGTCGGTTTGCGACCCAGTCGTGAAATGTCTTGTCAGATTCTTGTCAATGTTGCTAATTGCTGTCGGAACCATCTCGGCGTTGTCGATTTCAGTCAGATTGGCGTGAACATCTGTCAGATTCGCGACAAAGTCTTGAAATCTCCGTCAGATTCCTGTCAACATTGTGAATTTCCGCCGGAATCATCTCAACGCTGTCGATTTCGGTCAGATTGATGCGAACATCTGTCAGATTGGTGATAATAATACTTGGCTAATTTACATAGCGCCATTTTTGTGAAACATCACCTCGGGGGCGCTTTTTGCGAAATACACATCACCATCGGTAATTTCTGCGGGAATCATTTTCAGCCTTATGAATTCTGTCAGATTCCCGCCAATGTTGTGAACAAATGGTGTTGACGTTAATATGAAATGGTATTTATTTGCTAAGTAAAAAAGTGACTGCCAACATTTTGTATCTCTTTGTGTGTTTCAAAACACGAAAGTGAAGCACATTCATATATATATATCGACTACGTTTCAGGTCAAAGGCGCTATTCCACATTTTTTTGCCACCTTCTTAGGCCTAGTGGTTTGAACCACTGTCGCAAATCGAAGATTAGCGCCATTATGAATTTATCACCGCTGCCCCTTCAAATAATCGCCCCGTTAACCGCCGATTCCCGGCCCGTGTCGGCATTTGATCAAATTATGATCGGGTGTCGAGAGCGACAGCATGACCGTTGCGTTATCATCAAGGCTTAAGATTCCTTCCAAAAAATGTAGAATAACGCATTTCACCGAAACACAATAATATTATATATATACGTGCGGTGCAAAATCATTTATAACCACATTTTAATTGTTAAGTTTAATATTAGGTATAATTTACTGTCGGTTACATTGACGCACCGCCCTATTTCCGCAAGTCAAAATAAACTTTAAAGTATCGCGTCCAAACTAAGTACGTAAAGAATATATATATTCGAAAGTTATCTAGTGTTTAGGGCTACAAATGGCTAACTATCTAACCACTACGCCGTCTCTCCGCAGGGGAAGGCAGAGAACACAGGCCGCCATACAACTCTGTCTCGGCACACACTTGCATCATTCACATTCATACATCGTCTCATACATACTCTTCCATTATTCTGACTCTTGACGTGGCCCGGTTCAAGTATTTGACTCACTCGATCGCGCCATGCCTTCCTCGGACGTCTCCGACTTCTTCTTCCATTCAATTTCGCGTCATATTCTTCTCACACTCCTTTCTTCGTTCATTCGCTCTGCGTCTCAAACCATCTAACCGCCCCTTTCTTGATCCTATTCACTACGCTTACATCAGCCTCGCATTCTTAAATCTGTTTATTGCAATAGCAACGTTGGTTTTAGATTATAAAACGCACTGGTGGCGGTAAGGTTAAAATTGCCGCCTTCCGCCCGTTTCGATTTAATGCAAAAAAAGCATCTAATATTTCTAGGCATTTTTTTTTACTTGCGGCAGTCTAGATTCGAGAGTGTCAGTGGCGTCTGTAACTAGCTGTACCGAACATCACCGAGTGTCCTGAAAAGTCGGAATAGAGGATAGAATGGTACGTGCCGTTGAGATTTCCAGTGTATTTTCCATCGGTACATATCGAATACACGATGCGTATACCTTTGTATCGTTGCCTGATTGATTTTATCCACGTCGTCTTCGGGGACGCTGGGCGGAGGGGCTTTTAAGGAGAGGAAGTAGCGATCCTGGCTCTTGAAGAGAACGCAAAATCTGACGAGAATCAGTCGTAAAAACGACCCGTTCTCATCCTGGAAATGTTGGAGTAAGAATATATATGGAGAGAGAGCCAAATATTTGTACCCAACCTATACAAATTTACGATAAATCACCTTCTCCGGGTTTTTACGTTATAAAACGTGAGAGAGAAAGAGACGAGACAAGCTTTCACATAATATCGCACCACTTTTAGGTATGTAAGCTTGTTTTCCGTCTCCCGCGACTGCATTTTGTCACGCGACCATAACGGTTTTTGAGGTTATATCCTATATTTGTGTTGATAACATCACTGTGAAAGAATGGCTATACAAATAAACGCACATTATGTGGACGTGTGCTATGAACGGATGTAAAAAGGTGTCCATGAAAACCCTAGCCACGCCCGAGTCAGGAAAAAATCAACAATCCTGATTGCTAGCTATCCCTCCTGTATGTTATTGCTCTGATCAATAATGCTACTTCGGAGCACCTTCCATCGAAATACCAGTAGAGTGAACACAGTATTTTTACCGTCAAGCTTACAATCCTTTCGTTGAGCGTAGAGTTTTGTCGGCCATGGCGGGTTCCGGGGGGCTGCTGAATTTGGCAGCATACACCTTCCATTGAAATATCGGTAGAACAAAAACAGCGATTGCAGTTGGTCCATTAAAAGGGATAACCCGTCAGGATTGCTCGGTTTCCAGGTGGCTGCTAAATACGGCAGCGAAACACCTTCCATTGAAATATCGGTAGAACAAACCCAGCGAATTCAGTTGATTCCATTAAAAGGGATAACCCGCCAGAATTGCTGTTTCCGGGTGGCTGCTAAATATGGCAGCGAAACACCTTCCATCGAAATATCGGTAGAACAAACACAGCGATTGCAGTTGGTCCATTAAAAGGAATAGCCCGTCAGAATTGCTGTTTCCGGGAGGCTGCTAAATACGGCAGCGAAACACCTTCCATTGAAATATCGGTAAAACAAACGTCAAGTTTCGGGTGGCTGCTAAATACAGCAGCGAAACACCTTCGATCGAAATATCAGTAGAACAAACACAGCGATTGCAGTTGGTCCATTAAAAGGGATAACCCGTCAGGATTGCTCGGTTTCCGGGAGGCTGCTAAATACGGCAGCGATACACCTTCCATCGAAATATCGGTAGAACAAACACAGCGATTGCAGTCGGTCCATTAAAAGGGGGAACCTGTCAGAATTGCCCGTACGTATGAATTCAATAGTCGACGCTTATTTGTGGATTTTAGCTTGTGCCTTACAGATTGACATACTTAACTTTTCAGGCCGATTTTGAAAAAGATGGAGTGGCATTGTGTATTGGGTGTTACCGACGGAGTATTATTAAGGTATTTGTTAGAAAATTTAAAATTGTGATCAAATTTGTACATGTGTTGATGAGGGTTTTTATATTACAAACTATAATTTTGTATGCATTTCTTTTGTTTTATTTACCCCTGTCAGTCGCGCGCAGATCAAAACTTGTCGGTTTGATGCATGTCACACGTGTAAAGGCAACTATTTCATATGGTTCCTCCTAGAGATGTTCGATATCAGAATTGGGTGTACCTGCGGTTCCAGTTACCAGTTCCAGTTCTTTTTGGAACCGGCTCCTGGTGCCAGAAAAGTTCCTCCGAGAAGACTTTTATATCAAGAAAAATAAAACATTCATGGGGAGGGGGGGGTACTAAAGAAATTCTGAAAACGAAAAGAACTGGAACTGGTTCCTCGCCAAAAAAAAAAAATTTCGCGGGGCGGGGTTGCTAGTGGGAATTCCGACAACGAGAAGAACCGGAACTGGAACCGGTTCCTTTCACCCTTAAATATATTTTTTATGGGGAGGGGTTGCTAGCGATGTTCGGGAAATGAAAAGAACATGGAGCCGGTTCCTCGTCAAAAGGATCCGCCAAAAAACCTATTGCGCTCAATTTTTACTTGCGAAAAATTGGAACCGGTTCCAAAAATAACCAGTTCTTTGAAGAAATAATATCGGCGGTTCCAGTGACCGGCTTGGAACCGGTTCCTTTTAACCGGGACAGGAATATTGACCATCTCTAGTAAATATTTTATAATGTTCTAATATATATATATATATCTGACGGCCTCCATACTCGAGTGGTAAGACGCTCGACTACGAATCCAAAGGTCGCGGGTTCAAACCCGGCGTGCACAATAACTTTTATTTAATTAATATGTGTCATAACACATTTAATTCATATAAAAATAATAAAAAGAATATTTGCGGCACGTTCCAGAGTGGTAGATACTCCAAGTATCGCCCTGGCGGAAGACCATCATTCAGAATTGAAACGTTGCTTTGGTGACCAGATCTGAATAGACAGGTACTTCCCAACCTTCCTCTTTCACATCTCCTTCCCCTCCTCACTACCTTCAGCCTCACAACATACCCTTTTTGGGGATGCCATAGTCTCAGTCTCTAGACAGTTGAGAGCAGTCGAGACTTGTGCGGTATTCATATAAAAAATATATATATATATCTGTGTGCGAAAGGAAGAGAGGGATAAGTCAATTAACGCAGATGGTTCGGGAGAGCCAAAACAAAATTGAGAAATTTCGTTTTTTGTATGTAATCATGTCGTATTACATTATTTTATTTTCTGACTTATCTCATTTTTCCTTACTGGATATGTACATATCTAAAGAACAACTCTGCATACTTAACTCTAAACTCTCGATTTTATCGACTCGTCCCTCTCTTCCTTTCGCACGCAGAATTATATTTTGAATATCGACCATTTCTACGAGAATCCCGACGGCTCTCGCGTGAAGTGAAGCCGGTGGGGATGTGGCATCCCCGAGGCTGAAGGCGGTGGAAGAGTAAAAGAGATGGGCAAGAGGAGGGTTGGGAAGTACCTGGCGATTCAGATCTGGTCACCAAACACAGCTAAAGCCATTTCAAGCAAATTTTTGATAAATCAGGGGCGAAAACGACGCTACAGAAGTTTAAAAAAAATATATATTGTTCTATATTATGCTAGTGGGACTCTGGCATCCCCAATTGAGGTATGTTGTGAGGCTGAAGGCAGTGGGGAGAAGCGGACGAGGAAGATCAGGAGGCACCTGGCAATTCAGATCTGGTCACCAAACACGGCTGAAGCCATTTCAAGCAATGTTTCAATTCTGAACGGTGGTCTTTCATACTTGGAGTATCTACCACTCAAATTAATCGAATAAATTTTTATATAATTCAATTGAATTAAATTTAATATTATTATTGAGTTGACAGTTTGACAATGGCCTTAAACGCCGAAACAGCTGTAACTAAAAACAAAAATAAAAAAACTTAAAATAGCAGAACTCAATAATAATAATAATTTAATTCAATTGAATTATATAAAAAATTAAAATGGAGTTCTGCAAATTGAACACAAAAACTATAAATTAATCGAATAAACTTTATTTACACACAGGGTACGTATGAATGCGGATAAAGCGAAGAAGTCTGCGTCAGTAGAGTTGCGTGGCAACGCGTCTAGCAGCGGGAAATGTTTGAACGTGAACTGGTTCACGTTCAAACTGAACGCATCCTCTCTGCCTACCCCTTTGTGAGACGGCGCGGTGATTGAAAAAAAAAAAAAAACCCAAAATATTTCAAACTTAAAATTTATTAATCGAAAGTTGTCCAGCTCTAGTCAGAGTCTCCGAGCGGTTCTTCGCCTCGACAAACAAACCACCGAACGGGTAAATCCGTAGAAGTAAAATGCGGACGTGTCCGGGTGAATTTGATCTAACATTGAAATTGTCAGATCTGTGAGTTCATCAGCCCGTTTGGGACCCGGGAGTCTTATGCACATTAGGTAGCGGGTTCGAATCCCGCCGAGCGTGTCGTTTCACGTTCCAGAGTGGTGGAAGCTCCCAGCATCACCCTGGCGAAAGACCTCCATTCAGAAAGGAAGCGTTGCTTTAATGGCGTCACCTGTACGAAGCGACCATCTTTATATATTTTATAATGAATACCGTGGAGAGAGGAAAGAGATGGGGAAGAGGAAGGTCAAGAAGTACCCGACTATTCAGATCTAGTCACTCTTTTAAAACACTAGTCCCAACCGTCTAGGGCCAGTGAGATGTGGCGTCACCGATCGGGGTATGTTGTGAGGCTGAAGGTAGTGGAGAGGGGAAGGAGATTGAGAAGAGGAAGGTCGGGAAGTACCTGGCTATTCAGATCTGCTCACTCTTTTGAAACACGAGTCCCAACCGTCCGGAGCCAGTGAGACAGACAGTGGCATCCCCGATCAGGGTATGTTGTGAGGCTGAAGGTAGTGAGGAGGGGAAGGAGATTGAGAAGAGGAAGGTCGGGAAGTACCTGGCTATTCAGATCTGCTCACTCTTTTGAAACAAGAGTTCCAACCGTCTGGAGCCAGTGGGATTTTGGCATCCCAGATCGGGGCATGTAGTGAGGCTGAAGGTTGTAGGGAAGACGGGAAAGAGGAAGGTTGGGAAGTATCCGACTATTCTATTTCAATCTTGTCAACAAACACGGCTAAAGCCATTTCAAGCGACGTTTCGATTCCGAATGGTCATCTTTCAGCGGGGCGATACTCGAAGCATCTACGCAGTTCCGACCGGGTCCGCTATCACGTTTTTGGAGATTATCTGTTCGGTGATTAGTTATTTTTTTGTCTCCGTCAAACCGACAAGACATAGTTCTTTAAAATAGTATCTTTAATTAGTAATAATAATATAAACGTTTAGAGATTCAGTTGGCGATCTCCATGTCCGAGGCGTTGTCCTTCTCGTCTGAAAAAAAAAAAAAAAATTAATAATCTATCGTCACATCTGACATCGTCACAATTAGAGGCACCATTGATAATACATAAATTACATAAAAATCAATGCTTATTTTTTTAAAATATTTAAATAATATCAATAATCTAAAACACAAACATGATACAAAAAAACTATAAAAAAAAGTCAATGGTCACAACCGAGATTAAAAAAAAATGGGAAAAAATTAAAAATAATATTAATAATTTTCAATGAAAATATGAGATCACTTTTCAATAAGATCCCAATGGCCGAATTGGTAAAGGCATTACTCCCGGATAGAGTAGAAAAGTGGTCAAAGCAAGTAAATTTCAAAACAGTGGTGATTTCACCGGGGCGATACTGTGAGTACCTACGCACTTTGGGATTCAAACCCGCCACCTCTGCATGCATAGGCGAGAATCTCAACCGTTCGACCGCAGAGGCCGTCGCAATCGCCGCTGGACTATCTCATCCCCCAGCTAACGGGAAGTCATCACAATCTCGGCGATTTTTGGACGCGCCGCTTTATTTCCAGACTGGGCGCGCGACGACTGAGCGATCAAACAAAACGGAACGGATCAAAGGAGGTTGGCCGGCATCGAGCGGGCCGACTCACCCATATCGTTGAACATGAATTCGTCCTGGTACTCCTTGAGGAACTGGGAGGAGCGATGCTCGTCCAGGAAGAGGGAGTACACCTTCTTCACGTCCTCCATCGCGACCTGAAGCGTTAAAATACACAAATCATCAGAGACGGGGAAGAGGATGGTCGGGAAAAACATTGTGTCATTCATACCTGGTCACCAAACAGGGCAAAAGCCATTTCGAACGACGCCGTTCCGATTCCGAGCGGCGGTCTTTACCGACCGATTGATAAATAAACAACGCACCTCCGTGGCCTTTCTCCGGCGCGCCACCAGGGACGCCGTGGTGATGAGTTGGATGGCGTAGCGCAGGGAGGTCTCCGTGGCGATGCGGGTCAACACCGTCAGGGCGTCCGACGACATCTGGCAGTCTTCCTCTTCGCACCTGCGTAGATAAACAAGACGTCAGAAACTCACGCGTGCATGATTTTAAAATTCAAACTACATATATAGCGCGCTGTTCTCGTACTCTCTCTTTCAAACACCGTGACTTTGGACTTACTTACGTTCATCATCAACTCATTCTGAATATGTACATACTTGGTTCATCCTAGACACGAGAGACTGTAGATCTCCCACATTGTCAAAAATCAGCATTGCATCATCAGCGTACAACAGGCAACACATTTTCAGAATGTTCACTTTTGCGCCCAAGCCCGCACCTTTCATTAAATCATTCTGGAAACAAACTTAGTACATCATAAACACGAGAGACTGTAGATCTTCAATACTGTCGGAAATAAGCATACAACAGGCAACATACTTTCAGAATGTTCACTTTTGCGCCCAAGCCCGCACCTTTCAGATTTTGCGTACAATTATCCATGTATAGCCTGGCTTAAGACCTTTTGAGACATCAACGTCCTGCAGTCGTATAGAGACGCAACGGCCTGTATAAGATTTGCGTCGACTTCACACCAGGATATATAATATGTAATACCTTCCACGGTTGAGCGAACTCACCGAATGTTGAGAATCTCCTTGAGCTCTGCCTGGCTGTAGGGGGAGGTGGGAACTATGATCATGCGGTCCAGCAGGTCGATGGGTATTCCTGCAAAGATCAACGTTACAAGTGTGTGAGATGACCGTGCGCCTTACGAAAGGTCGCTTCAAAAACTAAAAGCGATATCCAATAATTTGTATACGAAAGGTCGCTTCAAAAACTAAAAGCGATATCCAATAATTTGTATGAAATCACTGAACATTTAACTCTTAGAAGTGTGATCTGCACCTATATGAGGTCGGATTTTTTTTTCAATTTTATTGCCGCAAACTTGAGCGTTTATCTTAACTTTTTCATGTGTGCGTACGTAACCCGCCTTACTAGACAAAGTCTGTTCTGAGACGGGTGACAAGAAAATGTTATACAACAAAAAATTGTTACTCTTGTATAAATAAAACTGCTGCCCACCCGTTTAGAGCCAGTGGAACTATGGCATCCCCGATTGGGGTATGCTGTGAGGCTGAAGGTAGTAGGGAGGGGAAGGAGATGGGGAAGAGGACGGTTGAAAAGTACATAGCTATTCAGATCCGATCCCCAAACACGGCTAAAGCCATTTAGGCAATGTTTCAATTCTGAATGGTGGTCTTTCACCGGGGGGGATATCTACCACTCGAGAACGTGCCGCAAATATACTTTATATTATTTTATATGAATTAAATGTGTTATGACACATATTGATTAAATAAAATTTATTTGCGCACTCCCGCGACCTCTGGATTCGTAGTCGATCGTCTTGACCACTCGACTACGCAGGTTGTCTCAACAGGTCAGTGAAATTGATTATCTACTAAAGGAAGAATTTTAAGAAAGATATTTGAAAATATTAATTTCACAACATAAGGAAAAATTCACCTTACTTCCGACACACCGACACCCCACAACACATATTAATCAAACAGTAATTTTTGTATTTGAAAAGAGACATATGCGCTTGCTCACCGTGGGGGCTTTTGTAGTTGGTGCCGCGTATCTTGGTGATGCCCCGGTTGGTGGCCATCATGACCACGGGGGCCATGTCCGTCTCCAGCGCCCGGTTGAGGAAGGAGAAGCACTCCATGTCCAGCATGTGCGCCTCGTCTATGAACAGCACGCCCGGGATGATCTCCGCCTTGCCCTCCCTCGCGCCACTCGGCCACCTTGCCGTTGATCTGCTCGCGCACCTCCGACTTTATCTCGCCCGTGTCGCCTGAAACAAGCAAGCGCACCGTGATTGAATGCAACGAGCGCGCGTCACCTCACCAGCACGCCGGACGGGCAGTGTGGATCCCGAAGGAGCCGCACCTGCGGTGATCTTCTCACGTGTCACATGTTTGGAGGCAGTTCCCGGAATGTTTCGGCGAGACCCAAAAAGGAAAACTAGACATTTTCAAGGTTTTCGACGGAGTCTGCCACTGAGGACTTGTCAACAGACTACCATCTTACAAACTTTCCACATCCTTGTGTACGTGAATTGCCAATTTTTTAAATGGATGTACGATTCAAACAGTTGCCGACGGTTTCACCACTTTCTCACATTTATTAAATTGTGGGGTCCCACAGGGGTCGGTTTTGGGTCCTACATTGTTTTCGCTGCGCATTAAAGACCTTTTTATAATGTTATTGGATTAAATTGTTACGGGGGTGACAGTACAACTCATGATAGCTATTTGTTTGACATGTTCCCAAGGGGCGCAGGACCTCCAATGGCCCTGAAGGCTTTAAAACAGAATGGATAGTCAAGTGAGTTTCCTTTTGGGGTAAGGATAACCTCATCAAATTCAATGTTTCAAAGATCCAATCATGTTTGATAACGACTAAAACAGATTGAAATGACAATTTAGTCTCCGTTAACGGAAGCAATCTTCCCAACAAGCCTTCCATTGACATACTCAATGTAACCTAAAGTGACCAGCTGACGCACGGGGCTCCATCGAACCTAGAGTTAAGTTAGCCTCTCAGAAGTTGGTCGCACTGTACAAACTGCAAACTCGCCCCACTGTTTACAGAATGACCAATGAGTTCTATCCGGTTTCTGCGCTTCCTCACTCCTACAACATGGATGTCTTCAAGACCCTTTTTCCTCTCCACACAGCATCCTCAAAGATCGCACGGGCCCCGAGGAAAGGGAATCCTGTGTGGAGTCAAAACAATTGAATAAAAATAGATACCAGAGAAGAGAGCGAGGAAGCCGTGCGTTCGGGAATTGATGACGTCCACCTCGTGCAGCGTGACGGTGTGCACCACCTCCTTCCTCTTCTGCAGCTCGCCCTCGGGGCAGTGCACAAAGCGACAGGATGCTCCTGGAAGAATCAAACAGTCATGATCAGCTGTGAGTTCGGATCGTTGGGATTTAAATTGAAAAATAATTGATGGGGTGACTCACCGGTCGCATCATAGTCCCGTGCGCGTGTGAAACTACGTCCGAGACGCGTAATCTTTCCGGTGGCCTTGTCTATGGTGATGACGTCTCCGGCTTGGATCTGAAACGCAGCACCATGTATAAACCACCACAGAAGTGCGTCTGTTTTGCGTCAGCCGTACTTAAGACCAGGACTGTCACACAACTCCATCTTGGTACACACTCTTTGCTTCATTCACATTCATACATTGTCTCATGGCCCGACTCTAGTATTTAATTCACTTGATTATGCCATTGTCTTTCTCGGGCGTCACCGACTTCTTCTTCTTCCATTCACTTTTGGGTCATATATTATTTTCATACGCCTTTCTTCGTTCATCCACTCTACATGCCCAAACCATCTACGCGTCCCTTTCTTGATCCTATTCATTATCAAGACATCAGCCTCACATTCTTTCCAGATATTTACATTTTTAACATGGTTTTACCGCACATACGCCTCAGGGATCTCATTTCTACAGCATTCAGTCTACTTTCATCCTTCCTCTGCCAGTTCCGCGCCTCACTGCCACACATCAGGGTTGGTACCAGCACTCCACTGTGGACTGCTAGCCACACGGGGGTCTCATTTCTACAGCATTCAGTTTACTTTCATCCTTCCTCTGCCAGTTCAACGCCTCATTGCCATACATCAGGGTTGGTACCAGCACTCTATCGTGGACTGGTGATATAGTCCCCAATTATTTAGCTCACGAACGTGAATAATAAACAAAAGACAGGGAACTTACCTTCTCCTTGACGAAGCTGTCAATCATCTTACTGCCCATGTCGTAGTTGGTCTCCATGTCCGTGGTCTTCAGGGTCAGCTTGCCCAGCTTCACGCCGGCGCCGGTGGCCGGCCGTTCCACCTGCACCTCCACCACCTCCCCTTCCACCATCTCCGTCTCCTCCCTGGAAGATGACAATACCGATTACAACACGATCCCAGTTACACTATACAGTTGGTATGGGTGAGCTGGTGTTCCACTCACTTGATCCTGACTCCGATGGACTTCCTGATGGCCTGCGTCAGGGCCTCCGTCTTGCTCATCTCCAGGGAGTAAATCTCGGAACCTGGAAGCAAACGACAAATCATTACGCCTTTATTCCTTTACTTTGGTGGATTCCGAAGGCTGCAGGCTGCAAGTGGCAAGACGTATTTTTTTTTCTCCATCATTTTCTAGACGATGTCGATGCAAGGCCTACACAACCTTTCGATAGAGTCCACCAGTTCATCAAATGGCACACTCCTCACGCTGGCGGCGACGAGGTTGAAATTGCCACTTGACAAAAAGAAAGCCACTTGAAAAAGAGCTTGTTTTATTTCTGTTTTGTGAATATTAAAATGTTTTCCGGTCAAAGTCTAAAAAAACTTATTTTGTCACATTATACAATAAAAGCAAATCTGAAAAATGGTTCATAAGTTGAAGATTTTACACTAAAATGACCATTAAAAAGCATAGGCAAACAAATTGCCGAAATTCTTTTCTAACTTCAACAAAAAGAAGAAGTCGGGGACGCCCGAGTGAATCAAATACTTGAGTCGGGCCATGCGAAGAGTATGTATAAGACAATGTATGAATGTGAATGAAGCGAAGAGTGCGTGCCGAGACAGGGTTGTATGGCGGTCCGTCTTCTCTGCCTACCCCTGCGGATTTGCGACATTGGCTGATTCAGTTTCCCCGCTCTGAGATGGAGCGCCCCGACGATGACGACTGTAGGATAGGTAGTGAAGATATGGACCAACCCGCCATGCTGGTGAAGGGAGTGTCCGGTCCCAGGGCCTGAGCCAGCGCCATGGCGATGGCGGTCTTCCCAGTGCCGGGCTGTCCGGCCAACAGCACGGCGCGCCCGGCTATTTTACCTGGAATACAAAACGGACATTGAATTCGCAAATTGCAAGTGACCAAAATCAACTTTTCAGTGTGAAATTGTTGAAAGTATTCGTACAGTGTCGATTAAGACATCGAGTTATTTGTTCGTTGTAAACGTTTCGCTATGGCGCTCGACAAAAATTGATAGAAGTCGGTGTGATCTATATCAATTTGAAAGAGACAATGTCTTCTTTACTTGATGACTTCTTCAGGCGCGGAAGTGAAAAACTTGCTGAGGGTTGAGAGTCAAGCATACGCGATGCAGGAGAATTGCTAAGTTTTTAATGTGAATCCCGCACAAAAGTCCCAACTGCTACCAACCGTCTGGAGTCAGGGAGACTGTGGCAACCCCAAATGGGGTATGTTGTGAGACTGAAGGTAGTGGGGAAGGGAAATAGATGGGAAGGGGAAGGTTGGGAAATGCTTGGCTATTCAGATCTGGTCACCAAACACGGCCGAAGCCATTTCAAGCAACAGTGTTTCGATTCTGAATGGTGGTCTTTCACCAGGGCAATGCTTGGAGTATCTACCACTCTGGAACGTGCTGCAAATATACTTTTTATTATTTTTATATGAATTAAATGTGTTATGACGCATATAATACTTGACTTTTATTTTTAAAATTGTTAATGGTATTATAGACAGCCCTGATTTACTTAGCTTAATTACCTTCTATGTACCTAACAGATCCACTCGATCCAAAATTCTTTTTAAATGTAACAATAATATCAGGACTGAGTCATTTAAATACTCGCTTGTACCTAGATTGCACACAGTGAGTAATTCCATCGCTGAAATAGTAGATATATTCAACTGCACTGAATCTAGTTACAAGAAGGCTATAATAGCATACCTCTTTCTAAAATGCTACTGTTAATTTATTGCATTATAATATTTCTATTAACTTACTTGTGTTTTTGGGTGCTAATCATTTACTCTATGTTATTTTTATGTCACTATTATTTTATGTTATATATTACACTGTTATGTAAAAGCCCATAAGGGCGTATATAATTAAATAAATATTAATTATTAAAATTAGAAATAACTCTAAAGCATTAATGCTTATTGGTTAAGGTGTTATTCCCGGATAGAGTAGAGGATTCAAGTTTGAGTCTCGGTTGTGACCGTTGTCTTTTTATCTTCTGCCTTTTTCTGTTTCTTATTTGGGTTTTAGATTATTGATATTATATATTCGTAGATATTTAAAAAACCGTATTAATTAAATTTGAGCCCGCACCCTATGGATTCGTGGTCCAGGATTTTAACCGGCCGATCACTGTGTACGTATTGATTAAGAAGTGCGTGCGTGTTTTTACCGTCTTTGATCATCTGAAGGATGATGCCAGCCGCCTTCCGAGCGGGCTTCTGGCCCACCATGCCCTGGGAGACGGCGCGCGGCTGCAGCTCCTCGTCGAGGCCCAGCCCGCGGATGTGCGAGTGCGCGCCGATGCGCTCGATTCGCGCAATGCTGCGCACTTCCTGCACTTGAATCTGAAACGGCATCACGGATTATTAGACAAACAATTAGAGCAACACAATTTTAGGATAGTGTGTATCGGTACATATGTATACACTTACCACAGCGAGGTTTTTGTCAAACATCACTGAGAAACAGACTTCTCTTGCTTACTCCTACTTAAGACTATTAACAAGTATATTCATATTGGAAGAAGGGTAAATGCAGGAAACTCCATTAATGGAGGACTGAACGCTGTTGGCGCTAATAAGAAATTGTTCAAAGAAGTGAAGCTAGCAGTCCACAATGGAGTGCTTATATCAACCCTGATGTATGGCAGTGAGGCGTGGAACTGGCAGAGGAAGGATGAAAGTAGACTGAATGCTGTGGAAATGAGATCCCTGAGACGTATGTGCGGTAAAACCATGTATGACCGTGTTTAAAATGTGGATATCTGGAAACAATGCAAGGCTGATGTGAGCGTAATGAATAGGATCAAGAAACGGACGCTTAGATGGTTTGGGCATGTAGAGCAAATGATGCAAAAGGGTTTGGAAGAAGTCGGGGGCGCCCGAGGAAGACATGGCACGATCAAGTGAATCAAATACTTGAATCGGGCCATGTGAAATTGAAGAGTCAGAATAACAGAAGAGTTTGTATGAATGCGAACGAAGCGAGGAGTGTGTGCCGAGACAGAGTTGTATGGCGGTCCGTTCTCTCTGCCTACCCCTGCGGAGAAACGGTGTGAATAATTTTAACTCTAGTAAAAATATTACATTTCAAAATCATCCTCATCCGTGAAAGTGGATGATAGAAGGAAGCAGGGTCATCCGAAGGACACGACACGACACGATCAAGTCGGTCGTGTCAAGAGCCGAAATAATAAAGAATTAAGTATAAACGTAAATGAAGTAAGGAGTTTGTGCCGAGACAGTTGTATGGAGGTCTATCCTAACTGCCTACCCCTGAGGAGACGGCGTGACGTTAAGCTAATTCAGTAGTCAAATAAATTTTATTTAATTGATATAAAATAAAATATAGTATATTTGCGGCACGTTCCAGAGTGGTAGATACTCCAAGTATCGCCCTGGTGAAAGACCACCATTCAGAATTGAAACGTCGCTTGAAATGGCTTTAGCCGTGCTTGGTGACCAGATCTGAATAGCCAGGTACTTCCCAACCTGCCTCTTCCTCATCTCCTTCCTCTCCCCACTACCTTCAGCCTCACAACAAACCCCTATTGAAGATTCCACAATCTCGCTGGCTCTAGACGGTTGGGAGCAGTTGAGACTCGGGCGGTAGTCACGTAAAAAATAAAAAAGAGTCGCTGTTGCCCGAAGCCAGTGGGACTATGGCTTCCACGATCGGGGTATGTTGCGAGACTGAAGGGAGTGGGGACAACAAGGAGATGAGTAAGAGAAAGGTTGAGAAGTACCTGACCATTTCGAGCTTCTTTCCAGGTTTGACGGAGGCACTGGTGTATTTGTAAATGGAACTAACTAGCTACAACAATTGCAAACAATGTTTCCATTCTGAACGGCCATTGATGTTGATCGTATAAAATGTTCGCACGAACACAAAATGGAAACGAACAAAAAGCGTTCGCATTTTGCACTTTTAACTCGGATGACAGTCAAATGCGTGGGTTAATTAATACGGGAAATTGAATTAAATACATTCATTTACGCGTTGATAATTTAAATTGTTGATTAAACAAGTCGTAATAAAAGCAAAAACCGAATAAATAGCCGGTAACCTCCACGGAATATAACCTCAAAAATCATTACGTCATGTTTTTCACGAGCGTATGCATGTTTTACAAATAAAACTAACAGGACGCGTTTCGCAAATGTCCGGCCATCTAAAGAATTAGATATCGTATTAAAATTTGGTTAAAACTCACCGACATTCTTGTAAAGTTCGCTTGGAAACGTTATTGTAGGATTTGTTTTGAACGCAGGTTTTCTGTTATTCCGTCTCCAATAGAGATGGTCGATATTCCGTCCGGTTAAAAGGAACCGGTTCCAAGCCGGTCGTTGGAACCGTCGATATTATTTCTCCGAGGAAACGGTTCTTTTTTTGGCAAATAAAAATCGATATCATTTTTCCAATAAATCGGTCTCTTTTTTGGCAAATAAAAATCGATATCATTTTTCCAAGGAACCAGTTCCTTTTTTTGGCAAAAAACTTGCGAATACTCATTGAATGCTTTTTAACCGGTTCCACAGTTACAAAACTTTCGTTCTCACCAGTTTTCGGTCACCGGAACCGTCTCCAAGGAGCGAAAATGCAGTATATCAGTAAGTTTATTTATTTTTTTTCAAAGAAAGACAAACATTTCCGAGTTACGAATAACCTGACAATATTTGAAAAACTTCTACCGCCATCATAAAAAGCGGAAGATGTTGCTTGTGCAATGATGGAGGACTTAGCCAGCAGAGTAATTGAACGCACGACGCTCGGATGGGAATCCGACGCGTTCGTCCACTCAGCTACCGACCGGTTTTGTAAATAAAAAAGGTGCTAATATGTGGGAGTAAAAGATGAATTTAAGTTGGAATGTCATGACGATACAAACCTGGTTCCGATTATTTTTTACTAGAACTAATCTGACACTAAATTTTTTTTTTTTAGAATATCGGTAGAACCTCTCCCCATGAAATAAAAATATTTAGAGGAACCGGTTCCAAAAGTACCTGTATATATCTCCTGGTGTGTTGGCAATAACAGTTTAAAAACTTCAGACAATAAAAAAATCCCTAAGAAAAAATAAATAAGATCTTGTTAATTTGTATTAAATTTCTAAAGGTCTGATTTCTTCACTTATCAGAAAAAAATAATACTATGGCAAAATTTTTTGGATGCCCCTCACTATTTTTTTTTACGCATGCGTACTTTTACCAACCTGAACTATTTGCCATGAAGTATTTAGCGCGTTGCGAGTCCGAGCCGGAAAAAAAAAATCAGCCGACGTCAGTTTCAAATTTGCCATTGGCGAGTTCGGTCGGTCGCCTATCGTAAGTCCGATTCAATTTTTCACTTTAAAGTTGATCAAATTATTATTGCGATGTTTCAATGCAATGTCGATTAATATCCGAAATACGCCGCCGGTCAAATTGCATAACATTTTGAAATCGCGATTGAAACAATATTTTATTAAGAGTTCTCATATTTATTTTCCGCTTTGATTCAAATTGTGTTTTAATATGCTGTATCGTTTTAAATAAAATTATTATAAAACCAATAAAGTTATAAGTGTTTTTAAAAATAATTATAAGATAACGCTTTTATAATATAGTGTGTAATTCTAGTGAACGAAGTGAATTTATTTTGATTTGAATATCAAAGAATTGTTGCAGTGTTTAAATGCAATGTCGATTAGTATCTAAATTCCGCCGCCGAAAAATTGCGCAATATTTCGAAATCGTGTTGAAAATTTTTCTCTTTTGTAAAAAATGATTTCAGTTATTATTAATATCAATACTAATGAACGTCCACTTCTCATTGTTCGGAGAATTATATTTTTCTAAGTGCTTTCATTTAAATCGTAAATTGTGAATTAATTAATAAATCGTTTTTTTTAAATAAAATAATCGTAGAAGTTTGGTTGTTTTTTTTAAATAATAATAACGGACGCTTAATTAATACGCTTACGTGTATCAATATAAATCGTTATAAAAATAAAATAATTATAAAAGTGTAGTCGTTTTTTTCAAAAATAATAGTAAGATACGCTTGTGTAATTTTATGTGTAAACGAGTGTAACCAAGTGAGTTATTGTGATATGGATTATCAGTGCTTCTAGCTTCTCCGAAAGATGGTCCTGATGCAGTCGAAGGGGATCATCTAAGTAGTGAGTGATTTTTTCTATAATTTAAAGGTTTTCAGGATTCATGAGTGTTTTGTAATATCTTTAGTTATATTCATAAGCCTCACCATTGGGTGTAAATGTATATTTTTTTATTATCAAATGAAAAGGAAATGTTTAAACCTTAACTGGTTTTTAACATTTCCAAAATAATAAGAAGGAAACTTGTGTATTAATTTGTCCAGTTATGGGAAGTAGGTTTGACCATTACTTTTAACTCCATTAATGGACAACTGAACACTGTTAGTCGAAACCATCGATAATTGATCTACCCAATCAGAAATATTGTGATATTTACAACAATCATTTTGAATAAGTAGTTTTACATAAATGATTAATTTTGAATATAGCCTAGGAATCACATATAAACTAGTAAAAGAGTCCCAGTAAAATTTAAAACAATTTACAATTATCTAAAGAGATAATCCAGATAGAAATTACTAGTAGAGTTAAACTACTCAAACAATTTTATAAAAGGGTAAATAAAACAATAGAATACAAAAGTAAATTTTCAATTCAGCTATAATGTTAAGAAGAACACAATCACATACAGTTTTGTTTATGATTAGTACAGAGTGGGTTACGCACAACAATACTACATCAATAGTGTTTTAAATATAATTTGTAAGACATCAGTTGTATGTTTTACTCGGGAAATAGATTTAATTATCATCAATAATTTTGATAAAATTCATTTTTTCAAAGTGGGTTTAATGACCAATTTGCAAGGGATACCGCTAAAGAGCGACGGAGAGGATTTCACTTTAGTTTACGCAGCTGTTTTGTGATGAGCCTTCGGGTAGTAGAGTTGGGCTTGCGCTCCGAGATCAGCCAACTCCCTGACAACAGGAACTAGTTGACTAACGTGATTCTGAAAAAACGTAACGCGTATTTAATTGGATTCGGCAAAGTTTCGTTAAAAAATAACAGCCCCAATGGGTTAAACGGCCACAACGATCCAACCGTTTTAACAGGGGATTATTTTTATTAGGAATCCCAACCAATACTATCCAACGCACGCAGTCTCAGCACTCGATGACTATGCACCTATTGTTTTAGCTTTAGCGCCAAAATAAACAAAAAGGTGTAAAAGTGTATACATCGTGAACGATATTATGCGTAATTCGGAATAATCTTTTGGTTAAATACCTCGCTACCAGACGTCTTTATGGATTTTCCTATCCGAAACGGCCGATACCTGACGCCTAGCGTCAAGTAAATCAACCAATGGCAAGTTATATATAGCTGTTGTAAAATAACAACCCCAACATATCGCCGCGTCAATGTCGACGTTATTTCCAACAGTTGACAATTGCCAACGATAATGGTGGTGGTGTTGTTTAGAATTCTCATCAACGCCCAATACTAGTACATGTCAGTTACCGGATTACTTCAGGCATGGGATCAGGTGCTCCGTCGAAGCTAGAGTAAAGTTAGACTCTCAGAAGCTGGGCGTACTGTACAGGGCCCGCAGGTACTTCAAAAGTACACAACTGCTGACCTTATACACATCGCGAGTGCGCCCCACTGTTGAATTTGACAGCCACCTTTGGTCTGAAGCCCCTAAATACCTGAAACAAACCCTTGACTCCGTGCAAAAACGGGCGTGCTGTTTGATAGATTATCCTATCTTAACAAACGAATTGCAATCTTTGGAGGACAGACGGCTGTCCTTATAATAATAATAATAATATTTGGATAATTTGTATAGCGCCATTTTTGTGAAAAATCACCTCAAGGGCGCTGTACAAATCTTAATTTCTACTTAATATTAATTCTTAGTTTTTATAAATATACAGCATCATACTTACCTGGCAGGTCACTTCTGGCAGGACACAATCACTGTATCATAATAACTTAAAATTTAGAATAACTTAAATTTTTTATTTTTATTTATTTATTTATTTATTTATTTTTTTTTTTCTTTTTAATTTTTTTTTCATTTTTAGGACATGAGAGCAAATTTAAAATAAAGTTTTATCGGAGGTATTTTTAATTTTTCGTAGTGAGGAACAGATAATGGTGATAATCTTCTAATGAATTTAAGGAATGAGAGTCTGAAAAGTTTTCGTGGTTCTATTGGGCTTGTGACATCTTGATTATGGATATGATTTTCTGAAAAAATGAGTTTTGAGTTTGGCTCTGAACTCTGTCGAGTCTTTTATTACTCTCAGATCATGTGGTAGTCCGTTCCAGGCTTTAGGACCTGACACTCCGAAGGCGCGCTCTCCGAACTTAGTGTCTGGTGTGCGCTTTGGTTCTTTCAACCTTCCGATAGCCGATGACATTGGCGATCTAAGAGTTGACTGTTGCTAATTGGAATCTTCAGGAATACACAGTTCCGATAAATAATCCGGAGCCATTCCGTTAATTGATTTGAAAACCATCCAGCAAAGCTTAAACTGGATCCTATCGGTATTTCAATGGAAGATGCTCCGAGGAACTTGCGTTATTGATCCCTTCGGCACCGGTGCATAGTCGGGAGACTCGCCAAACGCGCGACCAACATTTGTACACGGTTGACATTCAATACATGAGAACGGGTCGCTTTTACGACTCGTTCTAATGTTCAACAGCTCGGTTGTGGAACGATTTGCCAGCCTCTGTGTTTCCTCCTTCCTATAACACGGGCCTCTTCAAGATCCAGGTTCACTCCATTCTCTCTTCAAAAAGGCCCTCCACATAGCATTTCCAAAAATGACATAGACCCTAGGGGAAATTATTTCCCTCAAGGCCTCCTGTATGGAATTAGGGTTAAGAAAAAAAAATCCAGAACATTGAGATTCAATCGTAAACAAAACAGAAGAATATAATAATTATTGAATAGTTATTACAAAACTGCATTACCTTTTAACCAGATCCAGTCCATTGCTTCTTTCCTCATTACTAAGGACGTCCTTCTGTTGAATTGTGACGAGAAGATGTTCCTATATTTGATGATAACCCGACGCATTGGACCATTCAACCAACCAAATGGTTTGTTATTCAACACTAATTGATAAGTTGAAGAACATAGTTTTTTATAAGACTAAGCTAGTAAAGCATTGAAGCCCAAATGCCAATGTGGGAACCTAATTGTAACCATTCGAACCAGTTTTTATTCATAAGTAGTTGATAAGTTGAATAGCATTTTTTTTTATTTACAAAATAAGAAAAAAAAGTTTACATATATATAGAAATTATATCAATGTTACACAATATGGATAGTTACTTAAATATATAAAAAATAATATTGAAGAAAAGTAATTTGATTAAATAATAAATGCATATATATATATATATATTAAACATAATACATATTGTAATTTAGCGATATAAAGGTTGATAGTACATTTGATATGTTTATAACTTCTTTTTTTTTTTTTGTATTACTACGCCAAAGAAGAGAACTAGCTCTTGAGCTTGGTAGGAGTTTAAAAAAAAAATAGGATATTTTTAGAAAATGTGTCTTTAATAGTCGTTGGAGGTTACATTGTTAATAATTCAACTTGGTAATTAGTTTCCAATAGAAACAAGTTATTGCTTTCTAGTTTAATAAATTGTTAGAAAAAAAAGATTTTAGTTTTTTTTTGAAAGTTGGTGAATTTTTTATTTTTTTTATTTCGTCGGGAAGGCTATTAAAATTCTTTATCCCCTTGAAAAGATAGTTATTATGCATTTGTTGAGTGGCAAAAAAGGAATTTTTTATGTTATATTTACACCTTAAAGATGAATTTACTTTTAGATTATGAGAAAGATTGTCTTTGATAGTTTGTAGTATTGACTGTTTCTTATAGATGTCCTCTATTTTAGGAACTTTAAATATTTTGAAAAGTGTTTCTGTTGAGAATATAGATGGCTTTTTAGTATTACTTTAATAATCAATCTTTGAACCACCTTTACAGGATTAACAATGTTATCATATGCACCACCCCATCCGATAATTCCATAGTGGATTAAATTGTGGACTAATGCCTAATAAACTTTTTTTAAGTTTTCTAACTTTAGAGTATTTCTTAATCTAATGAATATATAAATACATTTCCTGATTCGATTGACAAGTTCACATACATGTCTATTCCATTTCATGTGTTGGTCAACTATTACACCCAGGTATTTTATTTCCGTCGTTTTGTTTATAATGTTACATGTGTTGGTACAGGCAGTTTTCTTACAGTTTCTGTTGTGTATAATTATGTTAATGCTCGGAATATATTTTAATTTATTAATTGAGAATGGAATATAAAAGGTTTTTTTTACATTTATTGAAAGTAGGTTATTATCAAACCAATATTTTAGGATTTCCATGTCATTATTTGTACTTACATTTACAATATCCCAGTCGCATAATTATATATAAGCCTAGGCTAGTAATGCATTGATGCCCAAATGCCAACGTGGGAACCTGAAACTAGTTGATAAGTTGAATAGCATAATTATATATGAGCCTAGGCTAGTAATGCATTGAAGCCCAAATGCCAACGTGGGAACCTGATTGTAACCGCTCAAACCGGTTTTTATTCATAACTAGTTGATAAGTTCAATTGCATAATTATATATAAGCCTAGGCTAGTAATGCATTGAAGCCCAAATGCCAACGTGGGAACCTGATTGTAACCGTTCAAGTCGGTTTTTATTCATAGTAGTTAGATAAAGCATTGAAGCCCAAATAGTATAATTATATATAAGACTAGGTAACCGTGCAAGCATTGAAGCCCAAATGCCAACGTGGGAACCTGAAACTAGTCGATAAGTTGAATAGCATAATTATATATAAGCCTAGGCTAGTAATGCATTGAAGCCCAAATGCCAACGTGGGAACCTGAAACTAGTTGATAAGTTGAATAGCATAATTATATATAAGCTGAATAGGCTAGTAATGCATTGAAGCCCAAAATGATAATAACCGTTGAACCTCAAACTAGTTGATAAGTTGGGAAGCATGATTATTCATAATTATATAAGCCTAGGCTAGTAATGCATTGAAGCCCAAATGCCAACGTGGGAACCTGAAACTAGTTGATAAGTTGAATAGCATAATTATATATAAGCCTAGGCTAGTAATGCATTGAAGCCCAAATGCCAACGTGGGAACCTGATTGTAACCGTTCAAACCGGTTTTTATTCATAAGTAGTTGATAAGTTGAATAGCATAATTATATATAAGACTAGGCTAGTAATGCATTGAAGCCCAAATGCCAACGTGGGAACCTGAAACTAGTTGATAAGTTGAATAGCATAATTATATATAAGCCTAGGCTAGTAATGCATTGAAGCCCAAATGCCAACGTGGGAACCTGATTGTAACCGTTCGGCGTGCCGGTTTTTATTCATAACTAGTTGATAAGTTGAATAGCATAATTATATATAAGCCTAGGCTAGTAATGCATTGAAGCCCAAATGCCAACATTGGGAACCTGAAACTAGTTAATAAGTTGAATATATAATTATATATAAGCCTAGGCTAGTAATGCATTGAAGCCCAAATGCCAACGTGGGAACCTGAAACTAGTTGATAAGTTGAATAGCATAATTATATATAAGCCTAGGCTAGTAATGCATTGAAGCCCAAATGCCAACGTGGAACCTGATTGTAAAGTTGTTCAAACCGGTTTTTATTCATAACTAGTTGATAAGTTGAATTGCATAATTATATATAAGCCTAGGCTAGTAATGCATTGAAGCCCAAATGCCAACGTGGGAACCTGATTGTAACCGTTCAAACCGGTTGGAATGCATAATTATATATAAGCCTAGGCTAGTAATGCATTGAAGCCCAAATGCCAACGTGGGAACCTGAAACTAGTTGATGTAAGTTGAATAGCATAATTATATATAAGCCTAGGGCTAGTAACACGCCATTGAAGCCCAAATGCCAACGTACCCAAATGCCACCTGGGTGGAAACTAGTTATTTAAGTTGAATAGCATATTCATTAGTTATATATAAGCCAAGGCTAGTAATGCATTGAAGCCCAAATGCCTGAAACTAGTTGATAAGTTGAATAGCATGATAAATACTCAACGAAAGTAGTTGATAAGTTGAATAGCATAATTATATATAAGGCTAGTAATGCATTGAAGCCCAAATGCCAACGTGGGAACCTGAAACTAGTTGATAAGTTGAATAGCATAATTATATATAAGCCTAGGCTAGTAATGCATTGAAGCCCAAATGCCAACGTGGGAACCTGAAACTAGTCGATAAGTTTTTTAGCATAATTAGTATGAGCCTAGGCTAGTAATGCATTGAAGCCCAAATGCCAACGTGGGAACCTGAAACTAGTTGATAAGTTGGCCCAAATGCCAACGTGGGAAGTTGAGGTATATAACCGGTTTTTAAGCCTAGGCTAGTAATATTTTGAATGCCCAAATGCCAGTTGAAACTAGCGATAAGTTGAATAGCATAATTATATATAAGCCTAGGCTAGTAATGCATTGAAGCCCAAATGCCAACGTGGGAACCTGAAACTAGTTGATAAGTTGAATAGCATAATTATATATAAGCCTAGGCTAGTAATGCATTGAAGCCCAAATGCCAACGTGGGAACCTGAAACTAGTTGATAAGTTGAATAGCATAATTATATATAAGCCTAGGCTAGTAATGCATTGAAGCCCAAATGCCAACGTGGGAACCTGAAACTAGTTCAAACCGGTTTTTATTCATAATTATATATAAGCCTAGGCTAGTAATGCATTGAAGCCCAAATGCCAACGTGGGAACCTGAAACTAGTTGATAAGTTGAATAGCATAATTATATATAAGCCTAGGCTAGTAATGCATTGAAGCCCAAATGCCAACGTGGGAACCTGGGAACCTGAAACTAAGTTGAATATGTTGAATTGCATAATTATATATAAGCCTAGGCTAGTAATGCATTGAAGCCAAATGCCAACGTGGGAATGCATTGAAGCTAGTTGCATTTAAAATGCCAACGTGCAAACCGGTTTTTATTCATAATTATATATAAGCCTAGGCTAGTAATGCATTGAAGCCCAAATGCCAACGTGGGAACCTGAAACTAGTTGATAAGTTGAATAGCATAATTATATATAAAACTACGCTAGTAATGCATTGAAGCCCAAATGCCAACGTGGGAACCTGATTGTAACCGTTCAAACCGGTTTTTATTCATAAGTAGTTGATAAGTTCAATAGCATAATTATATATAAGACTAGGCTAGTAAAGCATTGAAGCCCAAATGCCAACGTGGGAACCTCAGACATGTTGATTGAACCATTATTCCGTATTTTTTGACTGGCGCAATCGGTTCTTACTTCACAGGGAGCGAGATGTGGTGAAACCGGCCCTGCGGGTGGGAATCTGACGCTTTGCACCGCTCCACCAACTAACAGGTTTGTTTAAAATATTTATATGGGTCACCAAACATTTTATTCATATAAAAATAATAAAAAGTATATTTGCGGCACGTTCTAGAGTGGTGGATACTCCATGTATCGCCCTGGTGAAAGATCACCATTCAGAATCGAAACACTGTTGCTTGAAATGGCTTTTGCCGTGTTTGGTGATCAGATCTGAATAGCCAGGTACTTCCCAACCTTCTTATTTCCAATCTCCTTCCCCTCCCTACTACCTTCAGCCTCACAACATACCCTATTTGGAGATGCCATAGTCTCGCTGGCTCTTGACGGTTGGGAGCAGTTGAGACTCTTGTGCGGTATTCATATAAAAACTGGAAAGCGTGGAACAAGCCATGTGGCATGATGTCCTTTTATTAACAGTCAAATAAATATTTCAAAGCACCATAGATCATGATGGATGCTAGATTTCCAGCTGAAAATAGTCACATGTTCCCTGTATATTTTTTTTATTTAAACTAGGAATTAATATGTAATAATAGAAAATAAGATCTGTACAGCGCCCTTGAGGTGATTTTTCACAAAAACGGCGCTATACAATTCATCCAAATATTATTATTATGCGTTAACCTAGAAATTCCAGACAAAAAAAGGTTTGCAGATTCATAGGTTTTAACTGCCTCTGAAAACAGATTTCTGGTTTATAAGTAAATAAATTATTACAACAAATAAAACATTGACCAAAGGAAAGCTAGCAATCAACAATAGAGTACTTGTACCAACAATCTTTTTATATTCTGCTTTTCTATTTTTATATTCTTTCGATAATCAGTATCACGATGAAGCGTAAAACTTTTAAAGTTCGTTTTAAGGTGTGCGAAATTAACTATTCAAAAAATAAAAGGTGCAAAACCCATAGACATAAAATACAAGACACGTCATATTCATACAAATTGAACGATAAATATGGCATGCTCTGAAAGCATGAAAAGGATAGCCATACCAAGCAGAATATGTGTGTATGAATGAGATAGTTATATGAACGTCCCGCGTTACATTTTCCGCATTACAAGCCCTCTCTTCCCTAACGAACTTACGAGCAAAGTAGCATGCGACGTACTCGTGTACTGTCGCTAGGTTGTCTTCCACACACTTATGTATTTCTGCATTCGCTACCTCACTTATACCATTTGTATGTGAATAATTGTATTAATTGAAATAATAAGTGATTTGTGTGTACTTCGCATGAAAAGAAACTCCATGAGATTTGTTTTTTGTTCCCGAATGATTTTTACACTTGTCAAAATCACAGGAAGGCATTTTATCTCAGAAAATAGCTTACAGCGATGCGTTTGTAGCAGCTGGTGGAACGCAGTGAATATCAGGTATGCCACGTTGGCTTAGTTTCGCGCAGCCACCCGTGTTGTCTCAGTAACGTATCTACATTATTTAATTCATCTAAGGCAAAACCTCACACTTTGCGTGGACCATCCTACTCTGCAAAGCCCTTCGTCTGATAGTACCATCCCTTTCCCAAAACTCCCTTTGCAGTCTTTCCTCCATGACACTCTTTGATTTCCATCGGGAGGAGACACTGCCAGGGTTCCGCCACGGTCAAAGAAACTCAGAGTCCAACGCGGGCAAGTTCAGGTCTTTGAGAGGGATCGGCAGACAGAAAGCGCCGGTTTTTCCGCTGCCATGAGAACGTCGCCTCCGATCATAGACATAAAATACAAGACACGTCGTATTCATACAAGTCGAACGATAAATACGGCACGCTCTGATTTCACATATTAAGATTATAACGCTTTTGAAAAGGATAGCCATACCAAACAGAATATGTGTACGGATGAGATAGCTATATGAACGTCCCACGTAACTGTTATAATCTCTCTTCCCCAACGAACTTACAAGTAGATTACGACGTACGGAAACGGTTGTCTTCCACACACCTATGTATATCTGCATTCGCTATCTCACATAATTTCAGTTGAAGAGCTCCCGTTTTCCCGTCTGTCGATGAATGTTTGTGTGAAACTAAACGCAGTAAATCTCAGGTATGTCTCTCGGACGTGGTCTAGAACATTCACACGCGTTGTCTTAGTAACGTATCTATATTATTTAATTCATCTAAGGAGAAATCGGTGGATTTCTTCATTCTTTCATTTTATTATAAAATCAACTTGTTTTCAGTTCTCACCCCCCCCCCCTATTAAATAAAAATATTTTAAAGAACTTTCCTGTCACCGGAAGCTGGTTTCAAAAGTAATTGGAAAAATAACCGGTTCCGGTCTATTATCTGCTAGCGTTGTGACCGCTTTGATAGAACTACTTCTTTTGTCAACAGTTCCTACTTCATTCATTGTTCATTGAACAAATTCTTCAATTGAAGTTGGCAGTTCCTTTTAGCGTTATTCATTTGATTAACTTCATTTCATTGAACAAATATTTCTATTGAAGTTGGTAGCTCATTTTAGCTTTCGGTCATTTCATTGAACAAATCTTCAATTGAAGTTGGTAATTCATTTTAGCCTTCATTCATTTAATTTCTTTGAAAAAATACTTTTTTTTCTTTTTTTATAAAGTACATTAGACAATAACCTGACAATATTTGAAAAACTCCTACTGCCATCATAAGAAACGGAAGATGTTGCTTGTGCAATGATGGAGGACTTAGCCAGCAGAGGAATTAAACGCACGACGCCCGGCTCATTCAATTGAAGTTTTCACTTCGAAGAGTTCATTTTCAAGAATTAACAATTCGTGAAGCATTCACAAAACATTGCAGTTTTTCCCAACGCTACTATTAACGTATGGTTTAAACTTTTTTTAGACGGCGTGTTGGTAACAGTTTGTAAAATTAAGACAATAAAAAATATTCTAACCTCATTTGAGTTCTTCAATCAATAATTAATATTATAACTGTGGAGGAACCACATAATTGTTAGTTGTTTGCATTTCATTAAGTACCTGTCTCTTTTATCTTTACCAACAACTGGCTGCATAAAGTTTTGCTTTTAGCCGTAAATACATCTCGACCCCTTGGAATAACAAGATTTCATCTGACACAACAATATCATGCAATAATAAGCTCTATGAATAATAAATTTAGAGTTTATTATTGCATAACATTGCGGTGACAGATGAAACTTTGTTATTCTAACCCATTGGACACTTGAACTCTCAGAACGACAAAGCTTCGTCTGATATAATACTGTTATGCAATAATGCACCTTACAAATAGTTGTTGTTGAGTTTATTATTGCACAACATTGTTATTTCTGTTGAAGGTTGTTATTCTAAGGGGGCTGTACTGTCAACGGCAATGTTATGAAAAGTGGTCTAATGTTTTAAACGTAACTAACAGATAATTTGAAGTTATTTATTACCAGGTTAACTCTATGAGTGGTAAAAATGGGTTTGCTTGAAGAATAAGATACAGGTCAGGAAGAAAATGATGATAATGTTGGATTTTCGAATCTGCCGCTGTTGCTTGTCTACTGAAGAGACGGAGCTGTCTTCGGGAAAAGGTTATGGCTTTCTCCAAGACCTAATTGCTAAGAATGAGGTAATCACAACTGCATTTTAATTTATTTTTTATAGTAAATACCGCACAAGAGTCCCAACTGCTCCCGACCGTCTAGAGCCAGTGGGACTATGGCACCATGGTGAGATGAATACCAATACAGGTATGTCGGATTCGTCGATAAAAAGTAAAAGTTTTATACTACAATGTCCAACTAACTAACCATCACGCTGCTTCCCCGTAGGCAGAGAGACGGACCGTCATACAACTCTGTCTCGGCACACACTCCTTGCTCCATTCACATTCATACATCGTCTCATGCATACTTTTCTGTTACTCTGACTCTTCACATGGCTCGACTCAAGTATTTGATTTACTTGATCGTGTCATTGTGTCTTCCTCAGACGTCCCCGGCTTCTTCTTATATATTATTTTCACACTCCTTTCTTCATTCACTCTACATGTCCAAACCATCCGAACGTCCCTTTCTTGTTCCTATTCATAACGTTTACATCAACCTTGCATTCTTTCCGGATATTTTTTCACATGGTTTTACGCACATACGCGTCAGGGATCTCATTTTTACAGCATTCAGTCTACTTACTTCCTTCCTCTGCCAGTTTCACGCCCCACTGCCATACATCAGGGTTGGTATCAGCACTCCACTGTGGACTGCTAGCCACATAGGGATCTCATTTCTACAGCATTCAGTCTTCTTTCATCCTTCCTCTGCCAGTTCCATGCCTCACTACCACATATCAGGGTTGATATCAGCACTCCATTGTGGACTGCTAGCCAAACAGGGCTCTCATTTCTACATCATTCAGTCTACTTACATCCTTCCTCTGCCAGTCCCACGCCCCACTGCCATACATCAGGGTTGGTATCAGCACTCTATTGTGTACTGCTAGCCTCGCTTCTTTTGACAACTTTTTACTAGCGCCAACAGCGTTCGTTCCTCCATTAATGGAGTTTCCTGCATTCACCCTTCTTTCAATATCCTCGTCAGCCTTTCCGTCTCTTTATCTTAAATATGTGAGCACTGTATCAACCAACAGGTTCGGCCTTGGCAAATTCAAATTCAAGTGTGTGTGTCTGTTGTCCTGATATCTAACTTGTAGATGCTTTCAGCTGGACGTGACAGAGATGTGGTTATGCTACCGGTGCCTTCATATGATCAGAAGGATATCGGACTTCCGAGCCATGTGCCTCCGAGCCCAGACTGCGTTCGAGGAGTGCTCCGCCGTACGCCCAGATAAACAGGTACCAATCAACACTTGCGCAGGTATTACTATCCTCACTGCAGCCTGGAACAACTCTGCGGAACGGCACTGGCACCAGTCGCGTAGATCGCGAAGCCTCGATGTGCGGCGTCTTCCACCGATCTTTCCCCGTCTCGTCAATTCGGAAATCTTGCAAAACTTGTAGAGTCCAATTCGTCAAGCTCACGTTCGGCGCTCAATGTCATTTTGATCATGAGCTATGGAGCTTTGAAATATACATTTGACTGTTGAAAACATTTTTTAAGGTTATTAAAAATCTTCCCTTTTCTCATTTTAAATGTAATTTTTATTTTTAAAATAATAATAAAATATTTTAATGTCAATACCGCACAAGAGTCCAAACTGCCCGGAGCCAGTGAGACTATGGCATCCCCGATCGGGGTATGCTGTGAGGCAGAAGGAGATGGGGAAGAGAAAGGTCGGGAAGTAAAAAATGAATCTTTTCACAGTTGGCCCACAATTTCATTTATATCATGAACTGCGGGGCTTTGAAATATCCATTTAACTGTTTAAAACATTTTTCTATTAGGTGAATCTCATTTTAAATATTATTGAAGAAATTCTAAGGTTACAAAATTTTTATGTGAATACCGCACAAGAGTCCCAACTGTCCGGAGCCAGTGAGACTATGGCAACCCCGATCGGGGTATACTGTGAGGCAGAAGGAGATGGGAAAGAGGAAGATTGGGAAGTAAAAAATGAATTTTGATTGAAACTTTCTTTTTGCAGTTGGACTATTTCAAAAGTGAGAGATCGAAACTGCGCCGACGCCCCGAATCAACTCTGTCCAGCATCATCTGCGTGGACGTACAGACGCGAGAGCAACACAGTCTCGTGGAAATGATCTCCATACCGAGAACTACGAGTGCGCAGTCGAAATGTACGCAAAAATTAGACGAAGATAGCGTAATAAGTGAAATGCGACTGGAGTCGGCGGCGAACGTTGTTAAATTCGAGCCTGACGGGAAAGAGTTGCGGAATATTGATTGTAAAACGGAATCAAACGACTGTAATGATTATTCCAATGAGGATGGTGGCGACGACGCAATTCTAGATTACCCTGTTAAAAAAAATACCCGTCAGAAGGAAACGATCGGTCGTAGAAAACGATTGGTGAAGAGGGAAATGGTTGAGAAAAAACCTAAAATTTGTAGGTCGAAGGATGGTGATGAAAAAGGTTGGTTTTATGTCTCAATTTTGTTTTTATTTTTTTTTAATGTTCCCTCTTAAAGAAATATATCAAATAAAGCCATCCAGTTAGCCTTGGGAGCCCCAAAATAGATGAGGGTTTCTTAATTACCTCGAAATTCGAAAGTCTTCCTCTTAAAGAAATATATTAAATAAAGCTATCCGGTTAGGTTAGGTTCAATATATTAAATAAAGCCATCAGGTTAGCCTTGGGAGCCCCAAAATGTATGGTTTTTCAATTACGTCGTGATTCAAAAGCTCCCCTCTCAAAGAAATTTATCAAATAAAGCCATCCAGTTAGCCTTGGGAGCCCCAAAATGAATGGTTTCACAATTACGTTGTGATCCAGAATTTCCCTTTTTAAAGAAATACATTAAATAAAACCATCCAGTTAGCCTTGGGAGCCCCAAAATGAATGGTTTCTCAATTACGTCGTGATTCAGAAGCTCGCCTCTCAAAGAAATTTATCGAATAACGCCATCCGGTTAGCCTTGGGAGCCCCAAAATAGACGAGGCTTTCTTAATTACATTGAAACTTGAAAATTTCCTTCTCAACCTTTTCAATGCTGGCCGTTTAAAAGCAATCCACTCGTATTCCACTGCACGACACATAGTTTAATGAAACTTCACGGATCATATATGAGACGCGGCGTACGGGGATAGCTGCCGATGAATCCCATATGCGACAGACAGCCGCGGAGATCAGATTAAAGAAATTTATCCAACAGAGCCATGAGAATGCGTACGCAGGTAGCTTTGTCCATTATGACTTAGTAATTATTTACCGATTTTTTCAGGTGAATTATCGAGTGTCGTCAAATGCAAAGAGAGAGAGATTCTGATAGAAGACGGCAAAGCTAGCGAGGTCTCCCTCACTCTCTCCGAGCAACTGGAAGAAAAGAGAAATAGAGCTATGGAGGACGGCTACGTCAGCTCCCCTTACAAATGCGACGAGTGCGTCGTGGCTTTCAAATATCAACATGTTTTAGAAAAACACATGAATAAACACAAAGAGGTCAGTACGTTCATAGTGCGTTGATATACGCAAGCACCTAAATTACATACGGTACGAAACATATAAAATTATCATTTAACGGCCTTCAGCATTATTTTGACGGCCTCCATGGTTGAGTGGTAAGACGCTCGACCGCGAATCCAAAGGTCGCTGGTTCAAACCCGGCGTGCGCCAATAACTTTTATTTAATTAATATGTGTCACAACACATTTAATTCATATAAGATAATAAAAAGTATATTTGTGGCACGTTCTAGAGTGGTAGATACTCCAAGTATCGCCCTGGTGAAAGACCACCATTCAGAATCGAAATGTTGAAATGGCTTTAGCCGTGTTTGGTGGCCAGATCTGAATAGCTAGGTAATTTCCGACCTTCCTCTTCCCCAAATCCTTCCAAGACCTTCAGCCTCACAACATACCCTTATTGGGGATGCCATAGCCCCACTGGCTCTAGACGGTTGGGAGCAGTTGAAACTCTTGTGCGGTATTCACTATAATATAGCAAAAAAATATATATTTTCTACCAAACTTCTCTCGTTAGCCTCAGGTGTTTCAAACTATGTCAAATTTAACAATAATAATAATACTTGGGTAATTTATATAGTGCCATTTTTGTGAAATATCACCTCAAGGGCGATTTACAAAACTAAAAAACTATATCTAAATACCTAAAACTATAGCTAAAATTACCTTATTGATATTTGCATATTAGTTGTCGCGGGGGCCATTTAGCAGCAGATCGAGGATTGAGAATCGCGAACCATTGCGTGAAAAGATATAATTATACTGACGAGTTTAGACGCTAACGGGTTAGCTTAGATTTGTAAATTATGGCAATTTTGCTATTTATTTATAAACTAACGGACTAAAGTCACTAAAACACGAAATGGGAAAAAAGAGCCACATAGAAAGAACAGCACCACACATAATATTATAATATTATATTGAAGCAATGACAAAATATACATTAGAAAGAACATTCAAGTCAAAGCCAAGGTCAAGTCAAGGTTTTGGCAGAGTCGTAAAGAATGACAAAAATCATTTAGACTGCTACCAAAAATTTCATGACCATGGCTTGAGTTAACGAGTCTCGACATTCTGGACAGTGGAGAATTATACCCATAATTAGTATAGCGATGATTGAGGAACAGCAATTCATTGTTTCTGAGTCTACGGCAAGGAATGTTGAACTGGATGAGTTGCAACAAAGAAGGATGGTCAATTATATAATTAATAATTTTGAAAATGTTAATTAAATCAAAGTCTTTTCTACGCTTTTCTAATGAAGAAATTTTCAATGGTTGTTCGATTTCATTGTGTTATAATGGCCTCTTTCTCGCTCTAACTCCGTGCACTCGATTTTCTGAAAAGATGAGTTTTGAGGTTAGCTCTGAACTCTGTCCAGTCTCTTATCGTGTGGTTTCATGGTTAGCGCGTCTCGCCGATATACCTGACGGCAGATTAAAATCTAAACAGACAGTGGTAGATCTGTAACTTGCGTTTGTTCGGCAGTCCGCCGGAGAGTTTGCGTGCCCCGTGTGCCGGCTGCGCTTCAAGAGGAGCGAGCGGCTGTACGAGCACCGCAAGATCCACGCCGCGCGGCTGCTGTGCCTCGCCTGCGGGGCGGGCTACTCCAAGCGCTCCAGGCTCCGGGAGCACCTGCGCTGGCACGCCGGCGAGACCCTGTCCTGCGGCGACTGCCAGAAGACATTCAGGTCAGTCGCGACGGGATTTTTCAAATAAATGTTTGAGGTTATGTTTCAAACTGTGTCAAATCGACGATCCCGTTTCAGCTTTTGAATTAATTGTGAATAGCTGGCAATCGTAACAGCATGACCGTTCTGCTTGACAATTTGTTAAAAAGCTGACACAGACCGAGAATCGGCGTTTGACGGAGACCGTTTTTCATAAATTCAAAATGGTGCTGATCATCGATTTGATGTGACGATAGTTTGAAACAACCCAACCGTATGCATCATATTTTGAGCTTTTGGAATAATATTAATATCAATCCATGCTTCCTCTTGTCTCTTCATGGCTGTTCTAGCCTCATCCACATACATTTGTAGATTGCAACACATTTCTTCAGATTGATTCGTGGATGGTCTGAAAACTCAGCTATCATGGAGAGCATTCATTTCTACGTTCCCGATGGTTATCTTCGCCATCGGCAGCGTAGATTGTTTTATCTCCCGGCCTGCAGGACCAACTTGCCAATGGTCATGCCGGTGGGGAGGGCAATCATGTTGTTGAATCGAATCGCTTCGGATGTCGATATATTTTGCATAAATGAAGCTTCGTTCAAACGACAAGCATTGCTGCTATTTGTGTAATTATTCCTTGGTTTTATTTTAAGTTTAATTTTTTTATACATCATTTTGATGAAATATTATGTTTAAATTGTTTTATTTTTGACTGTCTATACTTTGATAATAAATAACTGAATACTGAATCGAGTTTCTTCTTGGCTTTTTTAGCCTCATCTTGCTTTTTTACTGTTCTAGCCTCATCTAGCTTCTTCTTGTCTTTTCTTGGCTCTTCTAGCCTCATCTTGCTTTTTGACTCTTCTAGCCTCATATTGCTTCTTCTTGTTTCTTCTTGGCACTTTTAGCCTCATATTAATTCTTTTTGTTTCTTATTGGTTCTTCTAGCCTCATCTTGCTTTTTGGCTCTTTTAGCCTCATATTGCTACTTCTTGGCACTTTTAGCCTCATATTGCTTCTTCTTGGCACTTTTAGCCTCATATTGATTATTTTTGTTTCTAATTGATTCTTCTAGCCTCATCTTGCCACTTTTTGGCACTTTTAGCCTCATATTGCTTCTTCTTGTTTCTTCTTGGCTCTTTTAGCCTCATATTGCTTCTTCTTGTTTCTTTTGGCTCTACTAGCCTCATCTTGCTTTTTGATTCTTCTAGCCTCATATTGCTTATTCTTGGCTCTTTTAGCCTAATATTGTTTTTTTTTTTTTTTTGGCTCTTCTAGCCTCATCTTGCTTTTTGACTCTTCTAGCCTCATATCGCTTCTTCTTGGCTCTTCTAGCCTCATCTTGCTTTTTGGCTGTTCTAGCATCATATTGCTTCTTCTTGGCTCTTATAGCCTCGTATTGCTCCTTGTTTCTTCTTGGCTCTTCTAGCCTCGTCTTGCTTTTTGGCTTTTTTAGCCTCATATTGCTTCTTCTTGGCTCTTCTAGCCTCAACTTGCTTTTTGGCACTTTTAGCCTCATATTGCTTCTTCTTGTTTCTTCTTGGCTCTTCTAGTCTCATCTTGATTTTTAGCTGTTCTAGCCTCATATTGCTTCTTCTTGGCGCTTTTAGCCTCATATTGATTCTTTTTTTTTCTTATTGGCTCTTCTAGCCTCATCTTGCTTTTTGGCCCTTTTAGCCTCATCTCAACTCTTTTTGCTTATTCTTGTCTCTTCTTGGCTCTTCTAGCCTTATCTTTCTTTTTGACTGTTCTAGCCTCATCTCAACTCGTTTTGCTTCCCCTTGTGTCTTCTTGGCTGTTCTAGCCTCATCTTGCTTCCTAAGGAAGATGAGCATGGCGTTTCCAGCCTCATCTTCCTTCTACTTGTCTCATCTAGCCTCAACGTACTGCTTGGCTGTTCTAGTCTCATCTAGCTTATTCTTCTCTCTTCTTGGCTGTTCTAGCCTCATCTTGTTTCCTCTTACCTTTTCTTGCCTCTTCTAGGTGTTTTCGTGGCCAGTAGTTCCTCGCAGGTATGGTAGCAAGTTGACGGATTCTCAGATCTTCACCGTATTGCTGTTACTGTCCGCAGGCACAAGTCCACGTTGCGATACCACTCGGCCGTGCACCACCGCAGCGGGGAGTACCACTGCGACCTGTGCGACGAGGTGTTCCAATACCAGGTGGAGCTCGGCAAACACCAAATGTGAGTCGCATAACCCCACTTCCTATTAAGTTTAATGTGGAGATTTTGTTGGAGGTAGGTAAATATATTAGGTTGGGAAAAAGTAATTTCGCATTTCGCGCCCTTTTTTTCAACCAAGTATATCTCGTTCATTATTGGTCTGAGTGCTTTCCTTTAAAACGGCATCCTCGAAAATGTAAATAAAACTGAAGCGCTATTCAATTTCCATTCCAGGCTCCATCTGAAGGCGTCCCGCTCGCACGTGTGCCCGGCGTGCGACAAGGCCTTCTGCACGGCGGAGGCGCTGGGCGCGCACGGCGCCACGCACCTGGCGGCCGCGCGCGCGCACTACTGCGTGGAGTGCGACGCGCACTTCAAGTCGGCCGTCACGCTCGGCGTGCACCTCACGCGCTCCGCCAGGCACCGGGACCCCGCCACGCTCAAGTGAGTGCAACATCGTCCGTCACACGTCACAAACTGACGCCATTTTGTTATTCGGACATTTTAACGATCCCATATCATATCCCCGTTAAACGATGATTCTAGACTCGTTTCACATTTTGAACAAATTGTGATCACCCGACAAGCAACATAACTTGTTCAAAAGTTGAAATGGACCGACAATTTATTATTGTTTTTTTTTTGCCTCAACTACTATCAACCGTCCAGAGCCAGTGAGACTACGGCATCCCCGATTGGGGTATGTTGTGAGGCTGAAGGTAGTGGAATGGGGAAGAGGAAGGTTGGAAAGTACCTGACTGTTCGAATCTGGTCACCAACCACGGCTAAAGCCATTTCAACCATTTTTTTTATAGATACCGCACAAAAGCCCCCACTGCTTTCAACCGTCCGGAGCCAGTGAGACTGACATCTCCGATAGGGGTATGTTGTGAGGTTGAAGAGAGTGGGTAGGGGAAGCAGATGGAAAAGAGAAAGGTGAAGAAGCACCTGGTTATTCAGATCTAGTCATAAAACACTGCTAAAACCATTTCAGGCATGAAATAATTGTGAAATTACGTATACACTCGTATATGGAAGGTTTGAACCCGCAACCTCTGGTCTATCTGTATTAAAATGGTGCGAGGAGAGGAAGCAGATGGGAAAGAGGAAGGTGAGGAAGTACCTGGCAGTTCAGATCTAGTCATAAATCACGGCTGTTGTGAAATAACGTGTACATGAAAGGTTTGAACCCGCAACATCCTGTCTGTCTGTATTCCAATATCGCTTTGAACGTGTCGCGACATTCCTGCGCAGGTTCGAGTGCGCGTCGTGTCCGCGCCGCCTCCCGTCCGCCGGCCAGCTGGCGGCGCACGTGCGCGAGGTGCACGAGCGCGTCACGTGCAACGCGTGCGAGACGTGCGGCCTCGGGTTCAGCTCCTGGCGGCGGCTCTACATACACAAGAGGAAGGTCCACCTGGGCTACAAGCCCGCCAGGAAGTACCTCTGCCAACTGTGCCACAAGGCCTTCCAGGTATGCTCGAAACTTAAAAAATTACAAATAATCATTATTGTGACGCAAAGAGCAGTCAAACTTTATATCTTAGTTTCAGTATCGCCCTAGCGAAAGAACGCCGTTCAGTACCCTGAAACGTTGCCTGAAATGCCTTTAGCCGTATTCAGTGACCAGATCTGAATAGCCGGGTACTCCCCAACCTTCATCTTTCACGTTTCCTTCTTCTCATCTTGGTCTGGGAGAGTCTTAGAGTTCCAACTGCAGGAGACAGTAGAATGTTGTACGACTGAAAAAAAACAGGGAGGGGAAGGAGATAGGGTAGAGGAAGGTCGGGAAATACCTGGCAATTCAGATCTGGTCACCAAACACGGTGTTGGATCCTAAAATCAACAATTTGATAGGTCATAACCTGATACCTTTTGTCCAGTTCCTACCCTCACCTTTTGCCAGTTTGTTCTATTTGTATGACTACGTAAAAGTGTGTTGAACAACCGATAACCCCCCACCATCCGGCAAACACAAGACAAGAACGTCAAGAGCGGCGCGTTTAACGATTCCCGCCGCAGTCTTCGTCTACAATCGTTCGGACCCCCCCAGGGACGGCGCCTCGCTTCGCATCCGTCTCTGGAGGATTGCCCACTCAACTTTTCATCGTACGGGCAGAAAGGTCGGCCCCTCTCGCAGACGTCTAAACAGGTGAGCAAACTGGCTTAAGCCTACCTTTCCCATTAGTCCCCAAATAAAATCAAATCATTCACCAAGTATAATCGTTTTACAGTCCACTCGAATTCATTCACGTCTTTCCAAAACTGAATCGCAGTTTCTGGATCGAACACACGGATAAAGTCATTTCAAGCAATGTTTTTAAAAATATATATTTTTTTAGTCCGCACAAGAGTCTTAAATGCTCTCAACCGTCTAGAGCCAGTGAGACTATGGCGCCCCCGATCGGGGTATGTTGTGAGGCTGAAGGTAGTGGGGAGGGGAACGAGACGGGTACCTGGCAATTCAGATCTGGTCACAAAATACTTCTAAAGTCATTTGAGGTAACGTTTCCGTTCTGAACGGTGGTCTTTCACCAGGGCGATACTGAGATCGTCCGCCGCTCTGGACGGGCTTACAAACCGGCCCCCGTTGATCGCTATCTTTCCGCAGAGCAAGAGCGTGCTGGACCGGCACGCCCTGACGCACACGGGCGCGCGGCCCCACGCCTGCGACCGCTGCCAAAGCACCTTCACGCAGAGGTCGGCGCTGGCCACCCACGTCAGACTCGTCCACCTGAAGATCAAACGCTCCAAGGTCGGCGGGAAGGGGGCGGACGGGGATCTCGACGCGGGAATCACGTAAAAACGAGAAACTGTTAAAGGTGGAAAAATATTAATTTGATACACTGATATAATATTCTAATCTGTACCGTGTATTTCTTTGCGTAACTTTATACCGAGAGAGTGTATGACGCAAAAGTGAATTGTTGAAGATGTCGGGGACACCCGAGGAAGATACGGCGCGATCGAGTGAATCAAACGCTCGAGTATCAAGAGTCGTAATAACAGAATATGTATGAGACGATGTATGAATGTGAATGAAGCGAGAAGCGTGTTTTTTTTTTTTTTACACGAATGCCGCACAAGAGTCTCAAATGCTCCCAACCGTCTAGAGCCAGTGAGACTATGGCATCCCCAACAGGGGTATGTTATGGGGCTTAAGGTAGTAGGGAGAGGAAGGAGATGAGGAAGGGGAAGGTTGGGAAGTACCTGGCTATTCAGATCTGGTCACCAAACACGGCTAGAGCCATTTCAAGCAACGTTAAATATCAATTAAATGTGCTATGACACATATTAATTAAATAAAATTTATTTGCGCACGCCGGGTTCGAACCCGCGACCTCTGGATTCGTAGTCGAGCGTCTTACCACTCGACTATGCAGGCCAAGACAGAGCTGTGTGGCGGTCTATCTTCTCTGCCTACCCTTTCGGAAAATGGTGTGATGCTTATTTATATCGAAGAATTTACCGTTTAGAAGAAATATTTTAAAAACACATTAAAAATTACGTCTATTATTGACGTCAGATGGAATTTCCGTCTTTGTTCTACCGGTATTTCAACGGAAGATACTCAGAGGAACTTGCGTCATTGATGTCTTTGGCACCGGTGCACAGTCGGGAAACACGCCAAACGCGCGTCCAACATTTGTACGTGGTTGACATTCGATACATGAAAAGGGGAACCTTTTTACGACTCGTTCTTATGTTCTGCGGAACGATTTTCCGGCCTCTGTGTTTCCTCCCTCCTTCATTCCTTCCATCCTCAAAGATGACACAGGCCCAGAGGGAAAATATTCCCAAATAGTTCGCATTTTCCAGTGCGAATCGGACAGTCGCTACAAGTGTGTGGACCATATTTGGACAATAAGTGCTTCTCACATGGACAGCTGTATGTGGCCTGTTCACGGGGGGAAAAAAATCTGATTCATTCAAATACTCACCAGACGGAAAAAAATGGTTTATTCAAAAGCAATTAAATAAAAAGAATTTAAGAAAACATATACGAGGCCTGTTCAAAAGAAAAGGTGAATTTTGAATTTTGAATTTTCGCGGGCTGTGTACATTCGATTATCGATTTTTTTATTTATTTTGTTATGTTGGTACACATATGTTTATCATATGTTAGCATTATCAGCCATATTGGATTAGTGGTTAATTTTGATGGATCAAAGAATATGTATTAAATTTTGCGTTAAAAATGGAATAAAGTGCTCCAACGCACTTAAAATGTTGACTGTGGCATTCGGCGAGTCTACTTTGTCTCAAAAAGTGTTTATAAGTGGTGCAAGCGCTTTACAGAAGGCCGAGAAGATGTTAATGACGATGAGCGTCCCGGAGTTGTGGAAAAACAAATCATGGATTTTATTCTTTGATCCATTTTTTTCAAAAGTAAAAAATCGAAGAGCACTCAAAAACGTGACTAACCTTTCCAGTTGTCAAAAACAAACCGCTAATACAAAATGGTTGATAATGCTAACATATGATAAACATATGTGTACCAACATAACAAAAACAAAAAATTGATAATCGAATGTACACAGCCCGCGAAAATTCAAAATTCACCTTTTCTTTTGAACAGGCCTCGTATAGAGAGAGCTAAATATTTTTACCCAACCTATACAAATTTACGATACATCACATTCTCCGGGTTTTTACGTCGAATACCGTGAGAGAGAAAGAGACAAGACAAGTTGTCACATAATATCGCACCACTTTAAGGTATGTAAGCATGTTCTCCCTTCACTACGTTTTGTTATGTGACGTAACTCGACGGTTTTTGAGGTGACGATGGTGCTTTATAAACTTGACAAATTACTGTTATTATTAATTAGGTTACGACAAAAAAAATGAACTGGCATATTTTATTAATTTATTAAGAATAAAAATAACATAAAAAATAATTGACAAAAGTCGTTTGTACATTTATTTTAATACTGCTTCGCCACAAAGTACCAAAATTCATAAACATCATAAATTGCACAGGACCTGCGAATACCGCACAAGAGTCCCAACTGTTGGTACCAGTGGGACTATGGCAGCCTCAATTGAGGTGTATTGTGAGGCTGGAGGGAGGAAAATGGGAAAGAGGAGGGTTGGGAAGTAACTGGCTATTTAGATCTGGTCACCAAACACGGCTAAAGCCATTTCAAGCAAAATTTTGATTCTGAATAGTGTACCACTTTAGAACATGCCACAAATATTATATATATATATATATTAATTAAACATCAAATAACACATATTAAATAAATTTGCACACGCCGGGATTTGAATCCACAACTTCTGGTTTCGCAATCGAGAATTTAACCGCTCGACCACGGAGGTTGTTGTGCATATTTTAGGATTTGAGCAGTCTGTACTGACCAGCTGCTGACCCTGAACGGATCTCAAGATTTCGGTGGCCACCTCTGGGCTGGACCTCCAGCATACTTGAATACCCTGTTCGACTCTGTGCAAAGGAGAAGGGTTCGGCTGATCAATATTCCGTTGTTAACAGATCGATTTCCATTTCTAATGCACAGATGAAACATGGGCACGTTGAGTCCGTTTTACAGATATAACCACGGAGCCTGCTCGGTATTCACCCCCTACACACCAAGACATGAGCAGAACACTTGTTCACAGTTGATATTAAAGGCGTGAGATTTTTTTATCTAGCTACCGTCATCCGAATTCTCTCCTGTTTCTTGAAGACCAGCATCAACAAATTCTGGTGAAATAGCTCTCCTAGTGTTACATACATGCCCTGTTCAAAAGAAAAGGTGAATTTTGAATTTTCGCGGGCTGTGTACATTCGATTATCGATTTTTTTTTGTTATGTTGGTGCACGTATGTTTATCATATGTTAGCATTATTGGCCATTTTGTATTAGTGGTTTGTTTTTGACAACTGGAAAGGTTAGTCACGTTTTTGTGTGTTCTTCGAATTTTTACTTTTGAAAAAAACAGATCAAAGAATAAAATCCATGATTTGTTTTTCCACAACTCCAGGACGCTCATCGTCATTAACATCTTCTCGGCCTTCTGTAAAGCGCTTGTACCACTTATAAACACTTTTTGAGACAAAGTAGACTCGCCGAATGCCACAGTCAACATTTTAAGTGCGTTGGAGCACTTTATTCCATTTTAACGCAAAATTTAATACATATTCTTTGATCCATTTTTTTTCAAAAGTAAAAAATCGAAGAACACACAAAAACGTGACTAACCTTTCCAGTTGTCAAAACAAATTTCTAATACAAAATGGCTGATAATGCTAACATATGATAAATATATGTGTACCAACATAACAACAACAAAAAACGATAATCGAATGTACACAGCCCGCGAAAATTCAAAATTCACCTTTTCTTTTGAACAGGCCTCGTTCGTATTACAGCCGAGAGAGCTCTCGCGTTGTCACATAAAAAAATAAACAACACTGCGCTGATTATGGATGAAAAACCATGCCCATTGCTAACGCCTTTTTCATTTCTTTCTTTCTCAGTATGTGCGCAGTCAGCGTATGTCTTTCCATGTGGGACTTTCGCGCGAATAAAACCCCGCAAACTGAACACGAAAACGGTTTTTCTCCGGTGTGCGTGAGCATGTGCCTTTTCAGGTAAGCGACTTGCGCGAACGAAGCGCTGCAGCCAGAACAAGCGAACGGTTTTTCTCCGGAATGCGTCACCATGTGTCGCTCCATGTGCGACTTTCGCGCGAACGAAGCACCGCACGCGGGACACGAAAAGGGCCTCTCTCCGGAGTGCGTTAGTAAGTGATTCTTCAGCGTGAACTTCTCGCGTGAGGAGTAATTACAGTAGGGACAAGCGAAGATCCTGATTCCTGTGTGGGTCAGTTTATGTCGCTCCAAGTGGGACTTTCGCGCGAATATCGACGGGCATTCAGAACACGCGAATGGTTTTTCTCTAGTGTGTCTAATCATGTGGGTTTTTAGGGTGGACATCTCGAGGGCGGAGTATTTACAGCTGGGACACGCGAACACTTTAATCCCCGAATGACACATCAGGTGTCTTTCAAGGTTGGCCTTGCGTTTGAATAAAGATTTACACTCTGAACATTCGAAGACTTTTTCTCCCTTGTAGAGCTTTTTTCCTCTTGCTTTTTTAATTTTTTCTGGTGGACGAATGAGTTGTTTGCCGTCCATGTTGTCATTTTCGGTGCTTTCTTCTGAAATCGAAAACACGTTTTAGTAAAAGACAAGTGTTTTAAAATAATAAAGGCAAATTCGAAATAATACATTTTTACCGTTATATTCATAATTGACACGCGTAACTTTGGTAAGTAAAAATTAAAGCTAGGTTTCTACTACATTTTTCGACTTAATAAAATAAGAATTGCTTTGTTTAAGAAACCCTACCGGGATTTCATCCCTTACAATATCATAACTACCCACTAAAGTTTCGCGGTATGAGCGTGACACAAGGTTTAGATATACCTACATATAATTTATTTATTTATAAATTAACGGACTAAAATCCAATTACATAAAAGACATATAAAACACGAAATGGAAAAAAGAGCAACAGACAAAGAATAGCATATACATAAAAATAAATGAAGCGATGACAAAAATAGAACAAAATCAACATAAGAAAGAACATTCAAGCCATGGTCTAGTCAAAGTTTTGGTAGAGTCGTAAAGAATGACAAAAATCATTTAGACTGCTACCAAAAACTTCAAGACCATGGCTTGAGCTAACAAGTCTTGACATTCTGAACATTGGAGAATTATACCCATAATTAGTATTGTGATGATTGAGGAACAGCAATTCATTGTTTCTGAGTCTACGGCAAGGAATGTTGAACTGGATAAGTTGCAACAGAGAAGGTGAGTCAATAAAACAGTAAGTTTATAAATGAAAATTAAATCAAAGTCTTTCCTGCGCTTTTCAAATGAAGGCATTTTCAATAATTGTTCAATTTCATCATATGAATAATCGCCTCTTTCTCGCCCCAATCTCCACGCAATACCGTGTAAGAAGCGATGTTGTACGGATTCAATATGACGAATATGAACGGTATAGAAAGGGGACCAAATTACATTAGCATATTCTAGATGAGATATATGTCATAATGACTACACCGAAGTAATCACCTAGCCTGCACAAGTCGCCGAATTCAAAGAGGCAACCAACTCCATATGCTGACCCACACAATCCATTGCGTCTCTAAAGTACCAGTTCAGCGGAGGACAACAACTTCGATAAATGCAGTGGTGGGCAATGACGTTACATATATAGACACGTTATAGCCTTAGAATATTAACACAAAATGTGGCAAGCAAAACACACACGTTACCAGTAAATTCATCATTAATATCGGTCATGTATGACAAAGGTAGACATTCATAGAATATATGTGTGTGAACGAAACAGATCCGAAGTTCGGACCGCGTTCCATACTTGCTTGAAACGACCTCAAGCGAAGCGTGACCGTTTAGTATTAAATCGGCTTAGACGCCGATCACACCAACTAGCGTGATTATTGCTTGCCACTTTGAGAGCGCTACAACTTGTCTATATATATGTAACGTCATTGGTTAAACGGATCAACAATCGTTGTTTAACGAGGACTATTCCAATGCGACTATGTCAAATCTGACGAATGTTTGAAACAAGCCGCACTGAGTGATACTACAGAACAAATACTCACTTCTATCCGCAATTAATTACATCATCAATAAAATTAATTACTTATTTTATACTGATAATAGCGTGATTATTGCTTGCCACTTTGAGAGCGCTACAACTTGTCTATATATATGTAACGTCATTGGTAGTGGGGATAACAATTTTACTCTATAAAATGGGTCACCCTGCTTCTTATAATGCAGTCAGTCAATAAATACTCTTCGATAAACAGACATCTTGTCATTTTCTTTGAGCTAGTAAATTTCAGACTTCAGTATGTTTCAGTTTAATTAGTGAGTCAAGATTAACTGTTGAACTTCTACAAAAAAATATATTTTTTTTACGATTGGCGTAAGTTAAGAACAAGTTAGGTAAGGAAAAAATAGGCGTAATACTTGTGCATTCAGACATGGTTTAGAGTGTTTAGACAAAATGTTGGCTCCAATGGTTACTAAAATTGTTTTTATTTTTTTATAGTGAATACCGCACTAGAGTCTCAACTGCTATCAATCGTTTAGAGCCAGTGAGACTATGGCATCCCCAAATGGGGTATGTTGTGAGGCTGAAGGTTGATTAATTGAGAGCAACCACCGTTATTATCTGACTCGGTGGGATAAAATCGAATCAAGTTATAAATACTTTTTTTATATAAATATACTATGTTATTTCTTACTTCCTTTGAAACTTCTAATGAAAAGTCTCTTATGGTTATTACCATAAGTAAATTGCAACTGTTTTGCGGTTAATATAAAAAAAACCCATGAATATTAAAAACACAATGCGGAAAGTATTTAATTAGTTTGGTCTCCTTACCAGCAATAATGTCCATATCATCAGAGTGCTCCAAACATTCCATTTTAATATCTATGAATTCTATGTCTTCGTATACAATATGTCCCCCGCCTTTTCCAAGTTCCCCTGGCATGGTATTAGTAAAATTGACGGAATTATCAAGATCCATGGTTCTGCTGGTAGAGGTCGAGAAAAACTCCAATGCGCTTCAGACTTATTAACGGTACAGTTGTTATAAATTGACTGCATAAACAATGGCTTGTTGGGTTTGACAGCTGGGTTACTTTTATCTATGGAACGAATACGGTACGGTAGTGATGGCCTAATTCGAAGCATTTTGGTGAAATAAATCCATAGAAAACCATATAAACTTATCCATAGAATGATTATTTATGAATAATAATAACAATATTTGGATAATTTGTATAGCGCCGTTTTTGTGAAAAATCGACCTCAAGGGCGCTGTACAATTCTTAATTTCTACTTAATATCAATTCTTAGTTTATATAAATATACAGCAACATAATTACCTGGCAGGTCACTTCTGGCAGGACACAATCACCATATCATAATAACTTAAAATTTAGAAAAACTTAGATTTTTATTTTTCATTCTTTTTTTTGTTTCTTTATTATTATTTTCCATTTTTAGGGCATGAGAGCAAATTTAAAATAAAGTATATCGGAGGTATTTTTAATTTTTCGTAGTGAAGAACAGATAATGACTGAAAAGTTTTCTTGGTTCTATTGGGCTTGTTACATAAAAATGAGTTTTGAGTTTGGCTCTGAACTCTGTCGAGTCTTTTATTACTCTCAGATTATGTGGTATTCCATTACAGATTACAGGCTTTAGGGCCTGACACTCCTGCAGCGCGCTCTCCGAACTTAGTGTTTGGTGTGCGCTTTGGTTCTTTCAACTTCCGATAGCCGATGACATTGCCGATCTAAGAGTTGACTGTCGCGAATTGGAATCTTCAGGAATACACAATTCTGATAAATAAGCCGGAGCCATTCCGTTAATTGATTTGAAAACCATCCAGCAAAGCTTAAACTAGATTCTTTCGGGACTTAAGCCAATGAAGATTTTTGAGGTGCTCTGAGATATGGGAATATTTTGATACGCCGGTGATAAGTCTTGCCGCGGCGCTGAAGACTAGTTGTAGTTTGTTAATTTGATATTTAGGAAGATTAGCGTATATTCCGTTGCAGTAATCTAAACGCGAAATGACGTACGAGTTTACAAGTAGTTTGGTTGCCTCTGTTGGCTTAGCAGGCTTTGTTTGGCAGATACTACGAATAGAAAATAACAAAAATCTTTTTAGGCTTTTCACTTTTAACCAAAAAGGGTGATCTAGCTCAGACATTACTGTGGTTATCTCCATTGTAGATTGTAGTAACCCTGGGTTATTCCATTGAAAACCTGGGGACACTCTTTTGACCCTCTTTTTCCTAACTTCTATTATTTATTTTTTAAGACTGCTTTAAATTTGTTTTAAAGAGTGGTACTTATAATTATTGCCGATCTTGCTGTTTTACTAAATGTATTTAGTACAATATTTGTTTCAAAGTGTAGACAAGCTATATTTTTTAAAATGGTGCGGGCGTTTCGCTTTTTTATCCGCCCGGGTAAATTATTATAATGTATTATTTTTTGGAAATAATTAACATAATTATGATTTATTATAAATCCGAATGATTGCTATTTACGTTACATTGAATGATATTTACTAACAGTTTGAAAAAAACTCTCTCTGAGCATAAAGTAAATAAAAACAAAAATCTAGTGTTTGATTAAGTGTCAAAAAGTAATTAAAAAACAAACACTTTTATTTTAAAAAAATACCGAAAAATATTCAAAGGTTTTATAAACAAGCATGGTGTCCTTTTAAAGAACTCTTTAACAGCAACTGATGTGAGCGTGATGAATCGGATCAAGAAAGGGACGCTTAGATGGTTTGGACATGTAGAGCGAATAAACAAAGAAAGGAGTGTGAAAAAAATATATGATGCGAAAGTGAAAGGAAGAAGAAGTCAAAGTCGCCTGAGAAAGACGAGAAGTAAATCAAATACTTGAATCGGGTCATGTGAAGAGTCAGAATAACAGAAGAGTATGTATGAGACGATATATGAATGTGAATGAAGCAAGGAGTGTGTGCCAAGACAGAGTTATATGGCGGTCCATCCACTCTACCTACCCCTGCGGGGAAATGGCGTGATGGTTAGTTAGTTAGTTCAAGAACTAGCTATTTATTTTGATTAATTAAAAAAAATACATAATTTTTTTAACAGTTTTAAAAGTAAAACAACAGAAAAAAAAAACTCTTTAAAAGCTCTTTGTCGATGGCTTAACATTGTAAAAAAATATTTAAATTTAAAAGAGACAACTTCTAAAAATTGTATTTTTTACAACTCTGTTTATAAATCAATACACGTATTTCTAATAGCCTTCAAAAAAAAAAAAAATATATATATATATATTTATGTTTTTATAATTCACAGCATCTACATTAGCGACCCTTTCTTCAATTGCAAATACAAGTATGTCGAATAGAATATTTTATTTCGTGCAGGGTTTATTTTCCCCATGAAATTGAGCCAATTGTCGGGAAAAACAGATATATTTAGGATTGTAAATTTTTTACATATGGCAGCCCTAGATTTTCCTGAAGTTTGACATTGACACAATCTTCAATAATATTGTTTATGTTGTTGTAGTTTTTATCCGATAACTTTAAAAGAGCACTAAGGAATGGGAAAAAACAAAATGATAGCGAAAAGCTGTCCCAAATGCGACCAGCAGGTTTGAGAATTATATTATTTGAAATTTTATTATTTTCAGTACTTTTGATAAGTTTTCGTAATCCTAACCTCAAAATATATAATATGAACCTAAATTCTGTGTTGTTTGTTGTGATTACTCCGCATTTTTTTTAATATAGTAACAGCGGTCATTATGATATTCTCCGTAGATTAATGGCCTATGCATTCGACTTCTATTTGGGATGTTTCAGGTTTGATTCCCGCCGAAGCTCAAACCAAATATTGTTATTTTTCTGTCCGTTATTGTCAATGACATTATATGTATAGACACGTTATAGCCTTAAAATATTAACACAAAATGTGGCAAGCAAAACACACACGTTACCAGTAAATCATTCAAATATCGGTCATGTATGACAAAGATAGACATTCATAGAATATGTGTGTATGAACGAAACAGATCCGAAGTTCGGACCGCGTTCCATACTTGCTTGAAACGACCTCGAGCGACGCGTGACCGTTTAGTACTAAATCGGCTTAAGCACCGATCACACCAACTAGCGTGATTATTGCTTGCCACTTTGAAATCGCCACAACGTGTCTATAATATATGTAACGTCATTGGTTATAGTTAATTTATTTATTCATATAAACGCCCAACAAATAAACAGAGTGGATAAACGAAGAAGGGGTCGCCAGGAGAGTTCATGACTCGATAGTGAATCGTTTGTGTCAAGAGTCAGAATAACAGAAGAGTATATATGAGGCGATACGAGAATGAAGCAAGGAGCGCGTGCCAATACAGAGTTGTATAGCGGTCCATCCTCTCTGCCTACCATCTATTTAAATTGATATATTTTCCGAAAATTTACACAAGTTCAAAAAACTTTTTATAATTTAAAAATGCTCACTTATAAAGTTGTTCCATTGTACTGTTATTGGATTTATATCTGTTGTACAATAATAAAAAATAAAAATAAATGATTAATATATTCAACCAAATAGGTTCAAAGCGTTATCAATCGGCGTACGGGCAGGCGCATAACGATGTATTAATGGATTGTGCGTTGTTGTGGCAGGTGGCCGTGGCAACCAAAATCTGCAAATGCGGCCACTCCTTCTTCACGGCCAAGAGCCGGCTGCGCGCCTCGGGGCTGGGCGGCGGCGGGGGCGCCGGGGGCGGCGGCGGCGCGGGCGGCGGAGGCTCCGAGGGGAGTCGCGGGGCGGCTCGGAGGGGGGCGCCAGGACAGGCCGGGTGCGGCGAGCGCGACCGCACTTCTACGACAGTCAGGATTACCAGAGGGTGAGAAAGGCTGTTCCCTCTGTTGTCCACTGAACTTTAAAATTATTTATCCCTAAAATTGCGATCTACACTGATTTGATCGAAAACGCCCAATTCACATAGGATTTACCGACTCCTAGGACCTAGATGGGCTAGTGAAATTGATTATCTGTTGTGAGGCTGAAGGTAGTGGAGAGGGGAAGGAAATGGGTAAGAGTATCATTTATTAGGAAGGTTGGAAAATACCTAACTATTCAGTTCTGGTAACCAAACACAGTTAAAACCACTCTGGAACGTGCGGCAAATATACTATATCGCCTGTGTTTAGGCGAAAGGTGTTACTCCACATTTTTTGCAAGGAAATTTAGGCCTTAGTGTAAACGTCGACAGCCTGCGTGGTCGAAAAGCAAGACGCTCGACTAGGAATCCAGACGTTGCGGGTTCTAACTCGGCGCAAATAACTTTTATTTAATTAATATGTGTCACAACACATTTAATTCATATATAGTATATTTGCAGCACGTTCCAGAGTGGTAGATACTCCAAGTATCGCCCTGGTGGAAGACCGCCATTCAGAATCAAAACGTTGCTTAAAATGGAATTAGCCTTTTTATTTTTTTTAAATTTAAAATTTTTTTATTTTTTTTATTAAATTTAATATTATTTCTTATTGAGTTCTGCTATTGTGAGTTTTTTGTTTTGTTTTTAGTGACAGCTGTTTCGGCGTTTAAGGCCATTATCAAACTGTCCTAAAAATTGTAGTAAAAATACAACTGTATGTAAAAAAATTAAATGGAGTTCTACAAATTGAGCACAAAAACTATTAAAAAAAAATTAAATGATTTAGCCGTGTTTGGGATTAGATCTAGATAGCCTGGTAATTCCCAACCTTTATCATCCCCATCTCCTTCCCCTCCGCACTACCTTCAACCTCACAACATACCCCTATTGGGGATTCCACAGTCTCACCGGCTCCAGGCGGTTGGGAGCAGTAAGACTCTAGTGCGGTATTCACTACAAAAATAACATCTCCACTCGCTACTAATCAATTAAATATATACTTACGTATTTCCTGCTATTTAGCTCTACGCCATGATGTTCACATTGAAGTTTAATTCTGTGAATATCTACTATGAACAGAAATTATATCTTTAATTATACTGTCCCTGGAAAGGCAAAAGGGCCTAAGAGCGACACTTTGGTCAAAAATTAGTCAAACACGCAGTTTTGATCGGCTCTTTTTTCTGCATCGAATGCTCTGACTCTCGTTAGATTCTGAAGACTTGTGGCCCTTCAGCCATCTAAAATATACTCACCATTTGAGAGAAGTTTGTCACTTTTGTAGCTTTTCGTCGCTTCAGGTAACTCGGTGAGAGCATTTAGCTACCTGCGTCAACTTTTTTTTTCAAAATCCAAATAAAACTTTAAAGTGTGCGGTGTTGCAAAATGGCGCTACAGCCCTTCTGCCTTTCCGGCGACGGTACGCGCTCGTACCATCTGTAAAATTTAAACTGCAGTCGGTTTCAGGCCCCGAATAAGCGGAGATCGGTCTCGCAGGGATCCTTGGAAGAGGAGAGAGTGCGGGATCGATCGAAAGACAGCAACAAAGATAGCGGTAAGTTGACTACTTATATCTGCGAGACTTCAGTTGGCGGCAGGACAGTCTTTACTCTCCGAACCCCTCTTTTACAACATACCCCGCATGGGGATGCCATAAACCCACGGGCTCTGGGAAGTTGGTGCTCTTGAAAAATGCATTCAACGAATAGTGTCAGTTGATGACAGAGTGATATTAGCTCTTGTAACGCGACAAGGCGCGCGACTCCGAATACTTTCTCGCTCCCGTCTAAAGCACTGTCCCTCTCTAGCAATGTCGAGGTGTGTAGATCCAGGGCGGGACTCCAATTGGGCAATCGCCGACGCAATTCTAGGAATTTCATCTACTACTCCCACTATGTGCTGAAGGCCGCTACCTATTGAAATGGCTTTGGCCGTCGTGTTTGGTGACCAGGTCTGAATATCCAGGTACTTTCAGACCTTCCTCTTATCCGGGTTCTTACCGTCAACACCCCCTTAAATTGTGTGTACCACAATCCCACTGGCTTCAAGCAGTCGGGACTCTTGTACAGTATTTGCAAAAAAATTAAAAATTCAATGAATAGATTAAATATATCCTTACATCTGAATGAACCTATATTCTATAATTTATTCCAATAAAATTTTGTTACGTTGAAGGTACCTACTGACTTATTTCCATGTAACCATAGCTACCGCCCAGCGCGCCGCCAGACGAAGGGCCCTGAAGCTAAGGGGCCCCGGCCCCGAGAGCAGGCCTCAAAGGGGGCCCGCCGAGACGCCCCCCCATCCTGCTCGCCTCCTGCGCTGCGCCACCCTGCTGCAGGAGATCAACAGGAAGATGGCCGCCGTCACCTGGTCGCCCGACTAACCTAACCCAACCTAACTTGTATTATTATTAAGTATGTAAATAATTAAGCACCGACGGCGCTAAACAATCCTTTTTTCGATACTGTCGTGTTAAATTAATAAAATGGTTTGCTCAATTGGCCACACTGACAAAGTCAACGCTTTTGTAAGAATATTGGTTTCACCGAAGCGAACGCTAACAATTCACTAAACTTTCTACATCATCGACACGATGCGTCGCAATTTCGTGCAAGTTCCAGCCTGCTGCGTACATTATTATGTAATACCAGTTGTGGCCCGTGAAAAATCACGGACGTATTAGGTGTACTACTTTGCTTCCGCCTTTTTTTTCCGAAATTCTAGAATTTATTGTAAAAAACTGGCTATACATTTATGATTCAAAGTATTGCCCATCTCTGGCCACTACTTTCTGCCATCTTTCGGGCAGGGTACGAATCCTGCGTTGAAAAAACCGGTCATCTTTTGAAGTGATCCACGAATCAATCCAATTTTTTACTTCTTCACGAGACCGGAAGTGCTGGTCGGCCAGGTCGCGTGCCGTTGATCGAAGCGACTGATAGTCAGAGGGAGCAACGTCTGGAGAATACAGCGGGTAGGACTTCCCATTCCAACGTTTCCAAGTATGTCTCGACCACTATCGCAACATGGGGTCGAGCATTGCCTTGCCGCACCTCCCGCAAATGATGAGAATTTGGCTCGTCAACTGACATTTTCAATGGAGAATAACTTTACGATGCAGACACAAACGGACTAAGATTTCTATGGGGTTATGTTGACAGATGCCTAAATTTATTGCGCGACGTCTATGATCTATTTATTTCGACCGCTACTTACCGCTAAAGCCAAAAAAGTTGACGCAGGTAACTAACTGAATGCTAACAAAAAGCTAAAAAAGTCCAAAATTTTTGTCGCTTGATTTGAGCCTTATCCCAAATGGTAAATATATTTTAGATGGCTGAAGGGCCACAAAAGTCTTCAGAATCAAATGAGAGTCGGAGCATTCGATGCAGAAAAAGAACTGATCAAAACTGCATATTTAACTCATTTTTGACAAAAGTGTCGATAGATATAATAAACAATAAATAGCCTATACGCGGGTATCTTAAAACTGTGTTCCACTTAGTTGTGGGGAGGTGTGAGGTGTGGGGAGAGGACTGTCGCATTTGACTCGGTTCGGCTCTGTTTGCGACCGACGTGTCTTGTTCCACGTTACAGTTGCGTGTAAGTATATTTGTGTTTTGCGAACGTAATGTTTTTGGGAGAAAAAACTTACTAGAATAGTTAAAGGGTAAATTGTTTTTTGTATGAGGTAATAATTAATGACTGTACAGTACTATTGATAATTTTGTATTTGTGTAGTAATTTAAATTTTATTATTATGATTCTATTTTGTTCCCTAACCTAAAATTTTAAAGTACATATTTTTAAAATAAAAAAAATCTTGCTCGTATATCAATGGTATTATTTTTACTGAGAATTTGACGATTTTTTTTTTCTTCCCAAAACTTCCCCAACTTGAGTTGCACCATTTTTTTTTAGTCAATATCGCACAAGAGTCCTAACTGTCTAGAGCCAGTGAGACTATGGCAACCCCGATTTGGGTATGTTGCGAGGTTAAAGGTAGTGGGTAGAGGAAGGAAATGGAAAGAGGAAGGTTGAAAAGTGCCTGCCTATTCAGATGTTTTGTGAATGCTTCACGAATTGTTGGTTCTTTAAAAAGAACCCTTCGAAATGAACACTTTAATTGAAGTCAAACTCGCAAAAAAGAGATTTGAATTTATCCGGTTATTTGTTCAGTTCTTTTTGGAACCGGTTCCTCACCGAAAAAGCACTGGCTAGTCGGTAGAGATTTGAAAACGAAAAGAACTGGAACTGTTTACTTCGGTGGAATGAAGTTAATCAAATGAATGAAGGCTAAAATGAACTACCAACTTCAATTGAAGTTTTGGTTCAGTGAAATGAAGTTATTGAGATGAAGTTAATGAAATGAATGAAGATAAAAATGAACTACCACCCTCAATTAAAATATTTGTTCAATGAAATGAAGTTATTAAAATGAAAGAACGCTTTAATGAACTACCGACTTCAATTGAAGTATTTGTTTAGTGAACAATGAATGAACTACGAACTGTTGCCAAAAGAAGTAGTTCTTTGAAGCAGTTCTTTCAAAGCGGTCACAACGCTATAACTAACCATCACGCCGTTTTCTCGCACGGGTAGGCAGAGAGGACGGATCGCCATATAACTCTGTCTTGGCACACACTCCTTGCTTCGTTCACATTCATACATACTCTTCTGCTATTCTGACTCTTCACATGGGTCGACTCGAGTACTAGATTTACTTAATCGTGACATGTCTTTCTCGGGCGTCCTCGACTTCTTCTTCCATTCACTTTTTAACATGACTAAAGCCACTTGAAGCAACGTTTCAATTCTGAATGGCGGTCTTTCACCAGGGCGATACTTAGAGTACCTACCACTCTGGAACTTGCCGCAAATAAATTGTATATTATTCTATATGAATTAAATGTGTTATGAAACATATCAATTAAATAAAACGTATTGGCCCACGTCGGGTTTGACCCGTGACCTCTGGATTCGTAGTCGAGCGTCTTACCACTCGACCACGGAGGCCGTCTGTTTGCGCCAGTTGATGATCAGTAAATATACGTACTAGCGTTGTGACCGCTTTGAAAGAACTACTTCTTTTGGCAACAGTTCCTACTTCATTCATTGTTCATTGAACAAATCTTCAATTGAAGTTAATAGTTCATTTAAGCGTTCACTCATTTCAATAACTTCGTTTCATTTAACAAACACTTCAAATGAAGTTGGCACTTCATTTTAGCGTTCATTCATTTCATTAACTTCGTTTCATTGAACAAATACTTCAAATGAAGTTGGTACTTGAATTTAGCGTTTATTCATTTCATTAACTTCATTTCATTGAACAAATACTTCAGAACCGGTTCCAGTTCTTTTCACTTCCAAAGCGCTACCGACTAGTACGTACTTTGACGGCGAGGAACCGGTTTCAAAAAGAACTGAACAAATAACCGGATAAATTCAAATCTCTTTTTTGCGAGTTCGACTTCAATTGGAGTGTTCACTGCGAAGGGTTCATTTTAAAGAACTAGCAATTCGTGAAGCATTCCCAAAACATTGAAGTTTTTCCCAACGCTAGTAAACATGGTTGCTTTGTAAATATGGAATTTATTTACCGGAATAAAAGATGATATTTTCGAGTTTTTGAAGTACTTACCCTTTTCTGTTAACTTAGCCGTCTCTATATTAGGGATGTTTGATATAGAAAATTGGGTGTCACTACGGTTCCGGTTATTTATGAAACCTCTACCTGGTCCCGGAAAGGTTCCAAGAAAAAGATATTTAAGCCTATATTTACGTTCCCAAGAAAAGGTTACTTTTGATTTTTTTATAGCTGCGAGGAGGGGAGAGGGGGTTTTCTGGCGATATTTTGAGAACGAAAAGAACTGGAACCGTCTCCTCATTTCCAAAAGCCGTGTTTTCGAAGAATTTACCGCCAAAAAGAATCGCAACCGCGCCCTTCCGGCGGAAAACATTAAAACTAGCGTTGGGAAAAACTGCAATGTTTTGTGAATGCTTCACGAATTGCTAGTTCTTTAAAATGAACCTTTCGCGAAAAAAAATCACAAAAAAAGAGATTTGAATTTACCCGGTTATTTGTTCAGTTCTTTTTGGAACCGGTTCCTCGCCGAAAAAAGCACGTACTAGTCGGTAGAGCTTTGAAAGTGAAAAAAACTGGAACTGGTTCCTTGCCAAAATAGAAGTCGTCGTACTTCAATTGAAGTACTTCTTTATAGGCTTTGAAGTTCACCTTCACAACTGAACTGCTGCAAATTGAAGTAGTTCTTGGTAATCTAACATCCATCGTAGTATTTGTTCAATGAAATAAATTAACTACCACCTTCAATTGAAGTATTTGTTCAATGAAATGAAATTAATGAAATGAGTGAATTCTAAAATGAACTACCAACTTCAATTGAAGTATTTGTTCAATGAACAATGAATGAAGTAGGCACTGTAGAAGGAGTTCTTTCAAAGCGGTCACAACGCTAATTAAAACTATATTCGCCATTTTTATTTGCCAAAAATAGGAACCGGTTCCTCTGAGAAATAATTTCGGCGGTTCCAGTGACTGGTTTGGAGCTGACTCCTTTTAACCGGGACAGGTGTATCAACATCTCTAGCTCTACTATAAATGTCTTTATCTATGGTCAACGTGACAGCAGGGTCAGGAAGTGACAAGTAAATTAGCAAAAGTTTATACTGTCAACTATTATACAACTAAATTATACTGTGTCATATGTGGTAGACGAACGTGATTGGTGCTTCTCTTCTATTTATTCTTACGATTACCATTTTTCTCCGAATACAGTAATTGATTGCGTTCTGAGGTTAGTTGTTGGTTATCTTTTACCTCTATACTTTTTCTTAACAAAGCGTCACAACTCACGTCCATCTAAAATGTAGGTGTCTAACTTTTTACTTCGCTTTCCTTCGGGGTATCCATTCTTTCACAGAGGTCAATGACATTTAGCCCGGCAATAATTAAGTGAATAAATATGACATTTGAACTGAAGTTTGAAACGTTTGGCTGTTACCGACATTTTTCTGAATGGTTTGTCTTGCGGGTTACTCCGAATGCTCCCATGTCAAGCGACAACAAATGGCGATAGGTTAAAAATTATTTTATGAATAATTAACACGAACTAATGGCCATAGCATTTATGGTAAAAAGTGTTTATTTTATATGCATTGAATTGCAATTCGGAAACAAAAACAACTTCGGCGATTGTTGACATTTTGTGAAACTTCTCGCCCGGTTACCGACCCGCCAAACGATATATATGTATACTAGTACTGCATAAAAATATAACTAGCCGTTGGAAATAACAGCTATATGCTGTAAACGTCTGACGCTATTGACAACATTTTGTGCCTACAGTTGATATCAATAGCTACATACGAATATTATTCAACGCAGTCTCAACACTACTCACTGAGTGTGCACCATTGTTTTAGCTTTAGCGTCAAATAAACAAAGGCTGTATACTTTGTGAACGATGTTATGCGTAATTTGGAATGATCTTTTGCTTGTATACCTCCCTACTAGAAGTCTTTGTGGATTTTCCTATCCGTAATGGCCGATATGTAGCGCCTAGCGTCAAGTGAATCTACCGGTGGCAAGTAAAACATAGCTGTTGCGTTATAAAATAACTTCCCCAACATATCGTCGCGTCAACGTCAGCGTTATTTCCAACAATAACGGCGATGGCGTTGTTTAGAATTCTCGTCAACGCCCAGTACTAATGTTAACGGATTGACATAAGTGGACAACGGCACAATATAGATTTCGCACTTCGCAGCGTTACTTATAGAAGTGCCGTCATCGATAATAATAATATTTGGATAATTTGTATAGCGCCGTTTTTGTGAAAAATCGCCTCAAGGGCGCTGTACAAATCTTAATTCTTAGTTTATTTAAATATACAGCAATATACTTACCTGGCAGGTCATTTCCGGCAGGACACAATCACTGTATTATAAAATTATCGAAGGAAGCAAACACTTTGTAGCTTGACATTATAATTTAAATAAAAAATAATTTTGTTTTAAGCCACTTTATTTATACACATATAACAATTCGACCGGTTTCGGTTAGACTTAACCTTGATCAGGAACGTATAAGTATAAACTAAGATTAAATATAGAGTAATACAGTAGACAAAGAAATTAGTGAAAGAGACAAAACATTAATATAAACAGGACAAAGCATCAGAGAGGGGGTGGTAATGGAGTAGGTAGAGAGTACTCTAATGTAAACATTAGAGTCAAAGAACACATTAGATGTTTAACAAGTATAGGTTTTTCCGAATTTGCCGAACATTTAATTAAAACTAACCATACTTTTAATAAAAATACAGGTGTACAAATAATTCATAAAAATGGAATAGGTTTGCGCCTTAACAATCTAGAAGCATTAGAAATTTCAAAATCAAATAATAATAATAATTGCCAAATTTTAAACAAACAATTAGAATTAACTAAAAGTCCGATTTTAAGAATGTTCCCCTTCTCCTCTTCCCATCCCCCTACCTCTCTACCTACTCCATTACCACCCCCTCTCTGATGCTTTGTCCTGTTTATATTAATGTTTTGTCTCTTTCACTAATTTCTTTGTCTACTGTATTACTCTATATTTAATCTAAGTTTATACTTATACGTTCCTGATCAAGGTTAAGTCTAACCGAAACCGGTCGAATTGTTATATGTGTATAAATAAAGTGGCTTAAAACAAAATTATTTTTTATTTAAACTGTATTATAACTTAGAATTTTAGCTGATTTATTTATAAATATTTATTTTTTAGCATGGATCTGCCCAAACCAGGGACTCAACGAGGAGATGATGGTGACGCGGCATACGACGAGATAGACATAGACCTCCTGGATATTAAGAAGGAATGTTTAGAGTACATGGAGCAGATAGGTCACGCAGCTGGTAAGCATCGTTAAAAATAAAATTATAAGTAGTGTTTGGAGTCTTGGAGTGCCCGCTCTAGTTGAGCGTTCAAACAGTCCTTGGTAGCAGATGGTTGAGCCGTGGACAGAGCGCTCTCGCTCTCACTCAGCTGGGTAGGTGCGTCTAGGTTCAAACCAGTTTGGGTTTTAACAGCGTCTATAATGGTGGCGCGCACAGAATTTTTGATTAGGTACGCAGCGAGAAAAACAGCGAATTAATTGATAATAGAGATAGGTGCCAACAGATGTCACTGATTGCTTTTGATCTGTAAAAGCACTGCCTTAGATAACACAATTTTCTTTTATTATATACTTGAAGGAACTTACTTCTGCAGCTAGCAGTCCACAATGGAGTGCTGATCAACCCTGATGTATAACAGTGAGGCATGAAACTGGCAGAGGAAGGATGAAAGTAGACTGAATGCTGTAGAAATGAGATCCCTGTGTGGCTAGCAGTCCACGATGGAGTGCTGATATCTACCCTGATGTATGGCAGTGAGGCATTGAACTGGCAGAGGAAGGATGAAAGTAGACTGAATGCTGTAGAAATGAGATCCCTGAGGCGTACAATATTAATAATAATAAAAATGGATTACTTTTATAGCCCCGTTTTCGTGGGAAAATCACCTCCAGGGCGCTTTACAAATCAATTTATCTAACCTATAATTTATCACTTAGACTAAACTTATAATTAATATCTTACAGTTAAGATTTATTACTAATGGCTTACAACTAATAATTTCAACTAGTGACTTACGATAAGGACTTATAGCCAGTAACTTACTACGGAGTGTAACTTATAACTAGTGACTTACATCTAAGACTTCATTATTATTACTTCATTACCTCTTCATTATTGCTGCACATTTGCATTACTGTTCAACGAATCTTTTCTCGATGCGGTAAAACCACGTATGACCGTGTCCAAAGTGTGGATAAGGCGTAAGATGTAAGCGTAACGAATAGGATCAAGAAGGGGACGCTGAGATGGTTTGGACACGTAGAACGAATGAACGAAGAAAGTAGGAATATATGACGCGAAAGTGAATGAAAGAAGAAGTTGGGTACGCTCGAGGAAGGCAACATGGCGCGATCAAGTAAATCTAGAACACGAGTGGACTCATGTGAAGAGTCGGAATAGCAGAAGAGTATGTATGAATGCGAATGACGCGAGGGGTGTGTGCCGAGACAGAGTGGTATGGCGGTCCGTCCTCTCTGCCTACCCCTGCGGAGAAACGGCGTGATGTTTACTTAGTTAGAAAACCTTCCGATCCAGTTATCGCAAACTGGAAGAATAATTTATACACACATACCGACCATGTCTTGTACAAATAATTTTTTTTTTTTACAATAACTCCACACAGGAGGCCTTGAGGAAAACAATTTCCCTCAGGGCCTATGTCATCTTTGGGGATGCTGTGGAGGGTTTTTTTAGAGGAGAGGAAGGAGTGAACTTGGGTCTTGAAGAGGCCCATGTTGAAGGAGGGAGAAACACAGAGGCCGGCAAATCGTTTTTGAACATAAGAACGAGTCGTAAAGCGACCCGTTCTCATGTAGTGTCAACCGTGTACAAATGTTGGGCGCGTTTGGCGAGATTTCCGACATACCGGTGCCGAAGGGATCAATGACGCAAGTTCCTCGGAGCATCTTCCGGTTGAAATACCTGTAGAACAAGGACAGCATTCCCACCTGAATCTGTGCTCCCAAAGTTTGCGATCCGTTTGTTAAGATGGGAGAATCTATCAAGCGGGCCTTAATTACACTAATTGAAAAAAATACTAATTTGATGTTTACTCTCAACGCAAAACTTAAAATAAATATTTTTGAAAAATCATTACAGCAAATTATTAGTAACTAAATAAACAACACCCCCTCATACACACAAGCATTGATTTTTTATGAGGGTACACCTTTATAATTTATAATGAAATGTTACTAACTGACTAACCATCACGCCGTTTGTATAAGGGAAATAGAATGAGGACGGACCGCCATATAACTCTGTCTCGGCACACTTCTTGCTTCATTTACATTCATACATCGTCTCATACATACTCTTCTGTTATTCTGACTCTTCACATGTCCCGATTTAAGTATTTGATTTACTTGATCGTGCCATGTCTTTCTCGGGCGTCCTCGACTTCTTCTTCCATTCACTTTCGCATCATATATTCTTTTCACACTCCTTTCTTCGTTCATTCGCTCTACATGCCCAAACCATCTAAGTGTCCCTTTCTTGATCCTGTCCATTACGCTCATATCAGCCTTGCATTCTTTCGGATATCCACATTTATAATACGGTCTTACAAGGTTTTACCTCTCAACATCCGTCTTAAAAGATTTCATTTGAACAGCATTCAGTCTACTTTTCCTCAACTAAATAAGTTCAACGCCTCACTGCCATACATCAGGGTTGGTATAAGCACTCCATTGTGGACTGCTAGCTTCATGAAATGTTACATTTAAAAATATGTATTAATATAACACTTTACATTATAATGTATAATCTCTGTTTTATATTATGTACTATGCATTATGTTTGATAATAAAAAAATAAATGTATAAAATTATTAACCTTTTTCTGTTTTAATTGTAGAACCAAACTCTCTAAATGACGACGGAGACGGACACTTCATTATTGAAGAGCACTTCTTCGTAAAGAAGGTAAGCACACTTCCGTCTACACCTACCAATATAATCAAACTAATGTACGCACTTATTTATTTGTTTTATTTTATTTTAGTACATATAACGGGCATGATGCCCAAAACATATATATACACCAGTGGTTATTTGATTAAAATATTTAACAACAGTAAGTAATCAAGTAAAAGTTTATGAAAAATGCAAAAGTAAATGAAAAACAAACAAAATCAAAAGAATAATATTACACAAGGTAGAACATAAATATTAGCATTGAAAGAACTACTTCTTTTGGCAACAGTTCCTACTTCATTCATTGTTCATTGAACAAATACTTCAATTGAAGTAGGTAGTTCATTTTAGCGTTCATTAATTTCAATAACTTCATTTCATTGAACAAATACTTCAATTGAATTGGTACGCCCCACTGTTGAATTTGGCAGCCACCTCTGGTCTGGAGCCCCTAAATACCTGAAAAAAACCCTTGACTCTGTGCAGAAGCGGGCGGCCCGTTTGATAGTTTCTCCTATTTTAACAAACGGATTGCAAACTTTGGAGCACAGACGTCAGGTGGGAATGCTGTCCTTGTTCTACAGGTATTTCAACGGAAGATGCTCCGAGGAACTTGCGTCATTGATCCCTTCGGCACCGGTGCGTAATCGGGAAACTCAATAAAAGCGCGCCCAACATTTGTGCACGGTTGACATTCAATACATGAGAGCAGGTCGCTTGACTTCGTTCTTATATTCACAATTTCAGCTATGGAGCGATTTGCCGGCCTCTGTGTTTCCTCCTCCTTCAACATGGGCCTCTTCAAGACCCAAGTTCACTCCTTCCCTTTCCTCAAAAAACCCTCCACACAGCATCCCCAAAGATGACATAGGCCCTGAGGGAAATTGTTTTCCTCAAGGCCTCCTGTGTGGAGTTATTGTAAAAAAAAAAAAAATGGAAGTTGGTAGTTCCTTTTAGCGTTCATTCATTTCATTAACTTCATTTCACTGAACAAGTACTTCAATTGAAGTTGGTAGTGCATTTTAGCGTTCATTCATTTCATTGAACAAATACTTCAATTGAAGTTGGTAGTTCAATTTAGCCTTCATTAATTTCGTTAACTTCATTTCATTGAAAAAACTACTTCAATTTGCAGCAGTACAGTTGCGAAGGTGAATTTTATTGTGGCGAGGAACCGGTTCCAGTTCTAGTTCTTTTCACTTTGAAATCTCTACCGACTAGCATGTGCTTTTCGGCGAGGAACCAGTTCCAGTTCTTTTCGTTTTCAAATCTCTACCGACTACTACTTTTTATTTTGGCAAGGTACCGGTTCCAGTGCTTTTTACTTTCTGAACTCTACCGACTAGCATGAGCTTTTTTGGCGAGGAACTGGTTCCAGTTCTTTCCACATCCAAAGCGCTACCGACTAGCATGTGATTTTGTTGTCGAGGAACCAGTTCCAGTTCTTTCCGTTTTTAAATCTTTACCGACTAGTACGTGCTTTTTCGGCGAGGAACCGGTTCCAAAAAGAACTGAACAAATAAGCGGATAAATTCAAATCTCTTTTTTGCAGGTTCGACTTCAATTGAAGTGTTCATTTCGAAGGGTTCATTTTAAAGAACTAACAATTCGTGAAGCATTCACAAAACATTGAAGTTTTTCCCAACGCTAGTTGCACCTAATTAAAAATAATTTCCAATAGATTTTCATTGTTTGTTTCGGAAGCTCCCACTTATTTCGACATTACATGCTTTGTTGGCGTGATGGATTTCGTATAATTTCTTTTGCATTACTTTTAGAGTACTCTTTAAATCGGAAATGTCGTTTTTTTCCACTTTTTCTTCCATTTCTAGTGTTTGTTTAGAGAAGTCATCAATTTTGTTTGCACAATAGTCGATTGTAGTTTTAAAATCTGTGATATCTTTTAGAAGCTCTTTGAATTCCTGACTCATATCAGTTAACGTTTATTTATTTATAAATTAACGGACTAAAGTCCAATTACAAAAAAGACATATAAAACACGAAATGGAAAAAAGAGCAACAGAGAAGGAATAGCATATACATAATAATAAATGAAGCGATGACAAAAATAAGGCAAAATGAACATAAGAGAGAACATTCAAGCCATGGTCTAGTCAAAGTTTTGGTAGAGTCATAAAGAATGACGAAAATCATTTAGACTGCTACCAAAAATTTCAAGACCATGGCTAGAGTTAACAAGTCTTGACATTCTGGACATTGGATAATTATACCCATGATTAGTAGAGTGATGATTGAGGAACAGCAATTCATTGTTTCAATCGTTTTGTCAATCACTGTTAATCTCATATCATCATATAATCACTTCTTTGATATTCCTTTTTTCTATTCACAGGAGTTGATTTATTCCGACGGTGATGATGCAGACGCGGCTGTCAACGAGAGCGTTTGCGATAGTAATATTATCGCCTCCGATGATTCATCTGACCCTGCCCCAAGCGCATCGTCTTCGCAAAATATCAAAGCGTCGACCAAAACCAAGAAGACAACTAAAAAAAGAGTTCGACTCCCCGACCTCTGTTTGTATTGCGATACGGTGGTACATAATTTTTCGAGGCACGTTTTTAGAAAACACAAGACGGAATGCGAAGTAAAAAATATCCTAACAACGCAAAAAAGCAGCAAGGAACGAAAATTACTACTTACCGAACTGCGTAAAAGGGGAAACTACGCACAAAATTGCCAGGAATGCGTAAAACCCATGCAAAGAAAACAGCACTCCTCGTCCGACGACTATTTGCCGTGCCCCAAGTGCTTGGGGTTTTATTGCAGGAGACAGCTTTGGAAGCATCGTAAAGTGTGCGACCGTAATGCCGACATGGTCATCACCCAGGCCCAGGCGCAAAATGCTTTAGTTAAGAATTTAAAAATTGACCCCAAACTCAAAGAGTTGATATTTCCTCGCATGCGAGCGGATCGGATGTCCCTAATTTCCAAGAAAGACAGCTTGATTTGCGCCTACGGCTCGCACTATTTAAAAAACCACAAAGCCAAACTGTTCATCAACCTGATTTCTCGGAGAATGAGAGAGCTCGCCAAACTGCTCTTCGAAATAAAGAAGATCAAACCCAGCGTGACAGATTTGTCGTGCGCATTAAAACCCGAGAACTACGACGTCATAGTGGCCGCCACAAAGAATTGTTCCAAATACGACAAACATCAAGACAAATACTTGAGACCGACGTTCGCGTTGAACATCAGCAAATCTATAAGGCAATGCTGCGATTTGGCTGTTGCGCAATTACCGAGAGGAGTCGACACCGCTCACCTTGAAGCCGATCTGAAAACTTTGTCGCAAATCATCGAAGCGAATTGGAAGTTCGACGTGTATGCCCAGGCAGCGGACGACTTGTATCTAAGAAAGTGGAATAATATCACCATCCTTTCTCTCGCCAACGACCTCAAGCTATTGAGAGAACATCTCAGCAATTGCGCCAAGAAAGCCGTCGGTAAATTATTTGAAATCGAAGATGACGCAGCGGCTTACACGGATCTGCTGGAAACTGTTCACTGCCGAGTTCTGCTGCTCAACCGCCAGCGTCCAGGAGAACTGCAACGTCTGCCGTTGGACGCGTACCTGAGCGCCGAAAGATGCGAAAATAAGTCCTTAGAGTTTGGCAGAGTTACATCAGCAACCGAAAACATCCTGATGAAAACGTCAAAATGCGTCGTGATTCGCGGCAGCGTGAGAAGCAAGGGCGTTCCTGTATTGTTTTCTTCCGACGTGCAGAGCGACATCGCGATATTGAACGAAGTGAGACACAAATACGTGGAGAAAATGAATCCGTTTCTATTTGCCGCATCGAATTGCAATACCGCGGTGTGCGGCTCCAACGTCGTAGAGAAACACGCCAAACTCTGCGGGGCGAAGAACCCAAAGGCGATCGTCTCTGCCAGGCTGAGGAAACATCACGCGACGCTGATGCAGGTTTTCAACATGACCGGAAACGACATCGACCAGCTCGCTAATTTTATGGGCCACGCCGGCGGAGTCCGCGGGAAGGCCACTCGATTGTCCGACGACATTTCCCAGGTGGCCAAAATCTCCAAGCTGCTCATCCTGACGGAAGACGGCGAGGCAGACGCCCACAAGGGGAAGAGTCTCGACGAAATCGAACTTAACTTAGACGACGAGATAATAGGGGAACGTATCGAATACAAAGCCAATCACAAAAAAGAAATCGACGTGGAATCGGAGGCTTCCGCATCAAACGCACCGCAAGCAGACGGAAGTTCTTCAAGACGTGCAAATAGGAAAAGGCGTAATATAGTTCCGTGGACGCCTCAACAAAAGAAGATTGTTTTGGAGTTTTTCAAAACGCACATCGACAATTGTAAGCCAGCCAAAAAACACGAGTGCGACAATTTAAGGGCGCAGCACCCCGACCTGTTGGCCAACAAAGGGTGGCTAAAGATGAAAGTGTTTGTACAGAACGCGTATTCCAAAAAAAAAACTTGATCTTTTTAACCTAGAGAGTGCGATGCAGCGCACAGACGATGTGTGCGTTTGTCGGTCCTCGGAAGAGCACGCGTTCCGTTGAGCGCAGTGTTTTACGGTCGGTGTGAAAATGAATGGATGTATTTCACCGTGTCGGATCTCGGTTCTGTTACGGACTATGTATCGAATGACGGTGACATTACAGAAGTGCTAATGCTGGCCATCGCAAAAGAGTGAATAGAAAGTGAACGTCTTTTGGAATGGTCTCGGATTTACAGCTGTACAAAAATTCTTAGCAACGAGAAACTGTCTCAGTAAGAACTGCCACCTACATGAGTCGAAGAATCAGGCACAAATGTTGTATGCGTATTTGGACGAACGAAGAATGGTGCTAAACGGTTATATTTTATATAAATCCAAAACCACGCGAAAAAAGGTCAGTAACGTAATTGTAAAATACTTTGGTTCCCACCCGGACGTTGTGGGTTCGATCCCTCGGCTGGCTAAGTCCTCCATCATTGCACGAGCTAAATCTTCCGCTTATTATGATGCCAGTGGAAGTTTCAGGTTATCCGTAACCAGGCGCGGCCGGTGCATCAAATGTTTGGTGGTTCACCGAGTAAAAAATCAAAAACATGTGCACCTTCAATTGAAAGTGTGGGCACCACATGTTTATAGAGAAGACTTTTGCCGACCAAAGAAAGGTTGGTTGATTATTAGAATTGGTTTTAGCGGGCCGTTGGTTTTTATTTTGATTTTATTCTCATTGTTCGTACCATAGACATAAAATACAAGACACGTCATATTCATACAAATTGAACGATAAATATGGCACGCTCTGAAAGCGTGAAAAGGATAGCCATACCAAGCAGAATATGTGTGTATGAATGAGATAGCTATATGAACGTCCCACGCTACAAGCCCTCTCTTTCATAACGAACTTACAAGCGAAGTAGCATGCGGCGTACTCGTGTACTGTCGCTAGGTTGTCTTCCGACACTTATGTATTTTTTTTTTTTTTTTTTTTTATGAATACCACACAAGAGTCTCAACTGCTCCCAACCGTCTAGAGCCAGTGAGACTATGGCATCCCCAAATTGGGTATGTTGTGAGGCTGAAGGTAGTGGGGAGAGGAAGGAGATCGGGAAGAAGAAGGTTAGGAAGTACCTGGCTATTCAGATCTGGTCACCAAACACGGCTTAATCCATTTCAAACAACGTTTCGATTCTGAATGGTGGTCTTTCACCAGGGGCGAATAGAGTATCTACCACTCTGGAACGTGCCGCAAATATTTTTTTTATTATTTTTATATGAATTAAATGTTTTTTGACACATGTAAATATTTAAAACAAACCAGTTAGTTGGTAGAATGGTGCAAAGCGTCGGATTCCCACCCGCAGAGGGCCGGTTTCACCACATCTCGCTCCCTGTGAAGTACAAATCGATTGCGCCAGTGAAAAAATATGGACTAATGGTTCAATCAACATGTCTAAAGTGAATTTGATGAAATGAAAGTGTCAGCGACATTCGCGGGGAATAGCTTTTTCAAGTGACCTGGCGGTAGCTCTCACACTCGTTTTTTGTTTAAAGAGAGAATCGCCAATAGCCCTATACTCTCTAAATCTAGCTTATCAACAAGTTATGTTAGTTAATATAAATTAGTAACGTATCTACATTATTTAATTCATCTAAGGTTCGTATGATTATTTTTATACAGTCAACATTAATTATTATATCAATCATTTTAAATAGATCGTGCATATTCAATTATATCTAACAATAGCGATTGTAAACAATATAAATTACACTACGCAGTACGCAGAGCGGATGAAATAATATATTAGCTGAGCTTTGATGTCAGATACGAAGTTGAGATATCATGCGCGGGTGGGTATTCACAAAAAAAAAAAAAACAGTAATTTTGATTTTGAGAGTAAATTTTGTAATTCATTAGAAAATCCACTTTTATAATTTCTCTTTAAATGTTTTTTGAATTTCTGTATCTGTTTCAGCCTTGAAGTAACAATATATGGAGGGAGAGCTAATTATTTTTACCTAACCTACACAAACTTGCCATAAATCACTTTCTCCCGGTTTTTACGTCGTACACCATGAGAGAGAAAGAGACAGCAAATTTCATAGACCGCTTCTATATACTGTAAGGATGATCTTAAGGCTCCTGGTTCACCGCGGGACTCCGCCCACATTTTTTACTATGCCACTAAACTTGACACAACTAAACGGTTTTTTAGATTATATGCTATATTTTTGTTGATATCAGTACTGTGAAAAAGTGGCTATATGAATAAACAAAAACATTTTGTCGATATGTGCTATGAATGGATGTATAAATACCCTAGCCTTAGTCTTAGCCACGCCCAGGTGCGCCGAGTCAGGTTAAAATCACTAAAAACAAGTAAAAAAACTGACTTCACTGCCTTGGATAGATACTACTCTATGGTTTCAGCATAGTATTATTTTTTAAATTTTTTTTAGAACTCTGAAAATGTGACAAATTCACTGAAAATGGTTGAAATTTCATAACGGACGATTCTTTGAGCAATTATGAAGAAAAACTTGAGGTGAGAAGTCATTTCCTTCACTAAATTAAATATTATATTATTATACTCTCAACTTTACTTCAAAAGGTAGCCCAGGTGTGCTATATGAAAAGACAAACATTCCCGGGTTACGAATAACCTTACAATATTTTAAAAAATGAGATCCCTGAGGCGTATGTGCGGTAAAACCATAGTAATAAATTTGTATAGCACTGTTTTTGTAAAAAATAATCACCTCAAGGGCACTGTACAGATATTATTTTCTACTAATTAACTACTACTTACTATTAATTCCTAGCTTAAATAAGAAAATATACAGGAACATACTTACCTGGCAGGTCCCATCAGATAGACACAATTATTGAAACCATGTATGACTGTGTTAAAAATGTGGATATCCGGAAAGAATGCAAGGCTGATGTAAGCGTAATGAATACGATCAAGAAAGGGACGCTTAGATGAATTGGCCATGTAGAGCGAATGAAGGAAGGAGTGTGAAAAGAATATATGACGTGAAAGTGAACGGAAGAAGAAGTCGGGACGCCCGTGGAAGACAATATGGCACGATCGAGTGAATCAAATACTTGAAATGGGCCATATAAAGAGTCAGAATAACAGAAGAGTATGTATGAAACGATGTATGAATGTGTATGAAGCAAAGAGCGTGTGCCATGGCAGAGTTGTACGGCGGTCCGTCCTCTGCCTACCCCTGCGGATAAACGGCGTGATGGTATATTTGTAAAATTCCTACTACCATCATTATAGTGGGAAAATGTTACTTGAGCAATGATGGAGGACTTGGCCAGCCGAGGGATGTCCGGGTGGGAACCCGAAGCGTTTGCCCACTCAGCTACTGACCGGTTCCCTCAAGAAAATGAATTAAATCAGTTAGTATGCGCGATAATGCCATTTAATTTTTTTTTCAGAGACCTAAAGCAACACGGAGAAAAACAGACGGAAAAAATGCAAGCGTTTACTGTCAACATTTAAAAAAAATAAGATGCAAGATATTACCGACATGTTGAGAAACTGTGGAAATTACGTTTACAATGGTAAAGTTTGTTTTGAAAAAAAAAAGTGGATTTGTAACTTACCTAACAGGAGAAATACACACGTGATTTGCCAAACATGCTTAGACACGTTAAAGCGGTCTACGTTTTATAGACACGGCAAGAAATGCAAACTACAAAAAACGAGTTATTTCAAGTTGGTCCGTATCTATCGTGCCAAAATTATCCTTACCATCGCGAGAACTTCAAGAAACTATCCTACGAAGGTTAAAACCAATGACGTTACATATATAGACACGTTACAGCCTTAGAATATTAACGCAAAATGTGGTTAGCAAAACACACACGTTACCAGTAAATTCATCATTCAAATATCGGTCATGTATGACAAAGATAGACATTCATAGAATACATGTGTATGAACGAAACAGATCCGAAGTTCGGACCGCGTTACATACTTGCTTGAAACGACCTCAAGCGACGAGTGACCGTTTAGTACTAAATCGGCTTAAACACCGATCACACCAACTAGCGTGATTATTGCTTGCCACTTTGAGAGGGCTACAACGTTTCTATAATATATGTAACGTATTTGACCCCACTGTTCAAATTCTCAGGCAAAATGTGACGAATCAAAGAAATTCTCTGGAGATAATTGAAACTCCGAAATTTCAACCGTACCTTCATTGTCTACGGACATAGACCAACCAAACCCACCTCGAAGTTTTCAACCAGAAACTTTTTCAACAACGCCGGTAACAATGAGCCAACCTTCTGTATCGGGATATTTAAAATCAAATCGCCCACTGCCTATTAAAAAATGGACGAGATTGACCGCCAATTAGTTAAAATGATTGTGGAAGAATATCAGCCCTTTTCCGTAGTCGAGGATGTAGAATTTAAAGAACTTGTGAGAAACTTGCTTTGTCTAGTAGAAAAACAATATCGTCCAGCTTTACCCCAACTTAGAAACGTTTATGATGGAGCGGGTAAAATAAAATATAAATCAGGCGTTTGGAGTGTGTCTCACAACGGATGGATGGACGTCTTTGAACAATGTTGGTTACGTCGCAATTACCGCCCACTTTATTAACAGCCATACAAAGAGGACATCGCACCTATTGGGACGTATCGCTTTTAGTGAAAGGCACACTGCTGACAATTTGTGGGAACTTTTAAAAAGAAATTAACGGAATTTAGAAAATAAAATGGTCGCTATTGTAAGTGACAATGCGGCAAATATTGTGGCCGGGATTCGCCTCGGTGGGTGGCGTCTTGGCCATGTTTTGAACGTACTGCATATTTGGTTGCGCAGACTAGCTTAAAAGAAATAGAAAATGTTATTGATAAAGTGAAATCAGTGGTAGAATTTTTTAAAAGAAGGTGCAAGTGTGGTACAGGGTGGTCTCCGCATCATCTGCATCCATCCCTCGTTGAAAGGAGAGCTGAGCCATTCAGATGCAGCCGCGACAATGATGTTGTTTGAATTCCGTGTCCTCCCCCAGAAGCTGGCTAGTCGGTGGCGAAGCAAGGCGGGGAATGAGCGCACCCTCCCGTAGAGAGAATGCAGAATCTTGGAAGTTGCCTATAGGCATTGTTGTAGCAAACCCTCAACTTAGATGGTAAATTTGGATTTCAATACAGCCACAACACATGAATGGGACGTTATCGTCAAATCCATTGAGATTTTACGATTTTTTTATGTTGTAACTGAAGAGATTAGTTCAGAAAAACAACATCTACGTCAAAAGTTCTAATTTGTGTGAGTGCGATGAAGAATCATGTTGGCAATTTTATAAATGAAATATCAGGACCCACAGAAATATCTCAAATGGCTACAAACTCAAATGGCAACTAGAGGAGCGATTCAAGGCATTGAAACTAATGAGCTATCGGCGCAAATCACCATTTTGCACACGCGATTAAAAAAAAACTGCATTTTCCGACAAACGGAAATACGATATTGCATACAGAAAATTACAGCAAAAAGTATGTGCCGTTCATATAAATTTACCGGTTAGTATGGAGCCACAAACAATTACATCGGCATCGTCACTTTTATGGGGACATTTTGATACTCTTGTGAAAAATACTAGAGGGTCACATAATCCTGCAGCCGCTGACATTATACGATTAGACAGATACATGGTCTGTTCAAAAGTAAAGGTGAATTTTGAATTTTCGCAGGCTGTGTACATTCGATTATCGATTTTTTGTTTTTGTTATGTTGGTACACATATGTTTATCATATTTTAGCATTATCAGCCATTTTGGATTAGTGGTTTGTTTTTGACAACTGGAAAGGTTAGTCACGTTTTTGTGTGTTCTTCGATTTTTTACTTTTAAAAAAAAATAGATCAAAGAATAAAATCCATGATTTGTTTTTCCACAACTCCAGGACGCCCATCGTCATTAACATCTTCTCGGCCTTCTGTAAAGCGCTTGTACCACCTATAAACACTTTGAGACAAAGTAGACTCGCCGAATGCCACAGTCAACATTTTAAGTGCGTTGGAGCACTTTATTCCATGTTAAACGCAAAATTTAATACATATTCTTTGATCCATTTTTTTCAGAAGTAAAAAATCGAAGAACACACAAAAACGTGACTAACCTTTCCAGTTGTCAAAAACAAACCACTAATCCAAAATGGCTGATAATGCAAACATATGTGTACCAACATAACAACAACAACAAAAAACGATAATCGAATCTACACAGCCTGTGAAAATTCAAAATTCACCTTTTCTTTTGAACAGGCCTCGTATATGTCGGAACCACTGATTGATCGCCACGAGGATCCTCTATTATGGTGGCGTCAAAGAAAATTGATTTATCCATGACTTTAAAAACAATAAAAAAAGAAAACGCTCACCTTCTAAAAATTTAAGGAATGAGAGTCTGAAAAGGTGTCTTGGTTTGAACAGAAATTCTATTGGGCTTGTTACATCTTGATTACGGATAGGATTTTCTGAATAAATGAGTTTTGAGTTTGGCTCTGAACTCTGTCGAGTCTTTTATTACTCTCAGATCGTGTGGGAGTCCGTTCCAGGCTTTAGGACCTGACACTCCGAAGGCGCGCTCTCCGAACGTTTGAGGAAAACCACCGAGTGGTATAAAAAAATTGCTCTTCATATGTTCGATACGATATAATTAAATTCTCATGCCATATTTTTGACAGCAATTGGCAAAAAACCATCTTTGGCAGACTTTCAATTACAAATCATTACGCAGATCCTCGATCAATACAACTTGCAACATTCCAAAACTGGGCGTCCAACAACGTCATCAGATCATCCGCTGCGATTAAGTGGAAGACACGTTCCTAAACTCATTCCTGCGACACCAGCTAAAAAAACCCCACATCGAACTTGTCGTGTTCGCTCAGTCGCAACGACGTCCCAAAAAAAGTGTGACAGATATTAATTAAATAAATTTATTTGCGCACGCCGGGTTTGAACCCGCGACCTCTGGATTTGTAGTCGAGCGTCTGACCACTCGACTACGGAGGCCGCCAAATGTCATTAAAGCAGATATGCTCAAAATACAACACCACATTTTCAGACGCTGATATTTCCACAATTCAGTTTGATAAATGCAAACGGGACACAATCAAATAACAAGGTTAATTATTACTTCCCTACCACTGCTGTGCTTTACAGATCTGTTTTTTTTTGTCTTTTTTTATTTATTTATTATATTACTAGAACATATATTTTTTTATTAGTTGGTAAATTGCCTATAGTATCTTGTGTTTTGTTATGAAGCACGATAAATTCGATCCAGTGCGATTTTGAATTTTCCCGCTAGTTAAAAATCTATTTATTATGGTGTAATGTTTTGTCTGTTTGCCCCACTGAAAAGTCAAAAAGTGGGGGCCAAACGGCGAACGGACCCGGGCTGAAACGGCCACGAGGATCATTCTAGTTTAGACCTTCAGAGATTCAAGTTTAGACATTCAAGTTTAGACCTTCAAAGATTCAAGTGTAGACCTTCAAAGATTCAAGTTAACGTTTTTAGAGTCAATACAGTATTTACCGCCTATGGTGAAATAGCAAATTGAATTAAATATTGCGATGGATAATCCGAGTCGCTACGATCCCTGGCAGCCGCCATCGAGGAAAGAACTAGCCAGGTTTCTCGGCTATCAGACGGGACAGAAGGATTCTCAGCGCGCAGGATCCACGCATTTTCCAGTATCGGTGATAATTGAACAATTTAGTATAATAGTTTGTCTCTACGAGTACCCAATTCTAACGTTATCCACCAAGTTAATCAAGCTTTTCCTGGGCGTAGAATCAATATTCTCAAATATAATACGAGAGAGCATCTAGAGTGTATTATTGTTAAAATTCCTTAAACCCTGCAAGTATGGGTCCCTTTTGTGACCCCCATTTTTAACGAAGAAGAAGAAGGTCCTCTCTAAACCAAAATAAACGAATTTCAAGCACGGAGAAAGATTCGTTCTATCGACTGAACCTAATCGGGTGGGCATTTAAAAAGGTAAGTGAATCCTTGAGACTCACCAACTCGTAATTGTATATTTTGGGCCTGCTTAAAGAGGCGTACATTTACTGTCTCTTAACACTGGCGCTTTCCAACTTGGGGCTTGGTTTTGAGAGAGTCTTCTTTTTTTTAATGTAAACATATGCCTGTAAACTGTTTATTGAATATGAGCTGTAATTTTGTATTTCTCTCCAAAAATTTGTATTTACGTAGAGAAAAATAACGTGGTTGATTCTCTTCGTCGATTGCGCAATATTAAGAAATAAACGGACACGCCGTATATTCGTATTGTTTGTTGCGCAATAGTATTAAAATAGAGACACGTGGTAGATTCGTATTGTAAGTTTCGCCATAATTTCAAAAGTAGATACGTTACTGAGGCAATGCGCCTGGTTGCACTAAACTAAGTCAACGAGACATACTTTCGAAACACGTTTCATATAGCTATCTCTTCCGCACACACATATTCTTTGAATGGCTATCCTTTTCATAGGCGGGTGAAACATTTAGTGGTGCTACATTTTCGTAGGATTTGTATAAATATAGCGTGTCTTGTATTTTATGTCTATACGTAAGTTACGCCATAATTTCAAAAAAGACACGAGGTTGATTTGCGTCGTGATTGCGCAATCCTTTAAATAGACATTTGAAATACCTGTAGTTGAAGAGGAGGGGAATTGGTCTGCTCATACGAGGCACTTGCAGTGAATCTCTTTTTTCCCATTTCGTTGTTTTTTTTGTAATTGGACTATAATAGTCCGTTAGTTTATAAACACATCTCATCAGAGCAGAGGAGTATTTCAACAAAGTATTTATTTCGAAATTGTTGTCAGGGTTTTCGTTTTTTGTTCTTAAACTTCAAGAAACCCTTTCGGGCCAAATAATTATACTCGTGTTTTGAAACTATATTCACCTATACCGGTTTCTTTTAATTTACCGTTTTAAATTCCCCACTATTGTATTAAAACTGAATTTATCTGTATGGCTAAATTAAATTTATTTAGGATTATGGAAGCCTGAAAACGATTTCAGAAGAGCATAATTGTCAGCATAGACTCCTTGACTCTACTACAAACGAGGAAAAATAGGGATAAGTTTACAAATACCATCGGATTTATTTAGTTAATACACGAATAATTAGATAATCGAGTCGGGGTATGTAAAAGGCCTAAATAGTAAATGAATATTTAGAGACCAATTTTAGATTTGATACGCCGTGGCTAAAATACGTAACCACCGATGGTTAGATAATTTAATCGATTATTTTCGTATAAAACTTTGACGATAAAAGTAGTGGGTTCGATTAGACCGTTGGTGTATATTATCTTCAACTGTCGAAAATAATATTTCATAAATTTCTATAGCGCAGTTTTGTGAAGGATTATCTCGAGGGCGCTTAACAACAATAGCAATTAATAGATTGAATTTTGTGTTTGTGAAAATGATCATTAGACTATCGCTAATGGATGAAAGTACCTCATTTCCAGTTTGGTTCGAAATTAAGTTTTTGATTTGATATTTTTGGGAAAGTAAGCTTATCATTATGAATGACGCTTTAAAAAAAAATATTTCCTAACGTATAGATTTTTCGTGGGATGCAAATTAGCAATAATACCAACAATTACCCATATAATTAGTGTAATTAGAAGTGAGTTTTCCATAAACTAGTTGTTGATTTGAGTTGTCTCCTATAAATAAATTATTGGATTGAGTTGTTTTCTATAAATAATTTGATGAATTAAGTTTTTCATAATCTGGCTATTAAATTTAAGTTGCCCCCTGTAAATGGGTGATTAAATTGAGTTTTCCATAAACTAGTTGTTGATTTGAGTTATCTCCTATAAATGAGTTATTGGATTGAGTTGTTTTCTATAAATAATTTGATGAATTAAGTTTTTTATCATCTGGCTATTAAATTTAAGTTGTTCCCTGTAAATAGGTGATTTAATTGAGTTTTCCATAACCAGTTGTTAATAGAAGCTGTTTCCTATTAATAAGTTATTGAATCAAGTTTTTCATTAACTAGTTGCTAATTTGAGTTGTCTGCTATAAAATAAGTTATTGGATTAACAAATCTCTAATTAAGTTGTCTCCTGTAAGTTGGAGAGTGGATTGAGTTTTCACCGAACTGCCTGTTAATTTGAGTTGTCTTCTATAAATAGGTTGTTGGGTTGAGTTACCCCTTAACCAGTTGTTTGGGTTAAGTTTTTTTTAAGTAAATAAGCTAACAATTTAAATTTCCCCTAGTATAATCGTTAGTTTAAACTTATTATGGCTGTGTGACCTGTGTCGAAGCAGTAATTGCTGGCAACTAGTAATTGTCAATTGAGTTGGTGAAATAATTATTGTACCTCTAGAATATAAGTTGATAATATTACTATTGATTCGAATTTCCATACTATGTTTGGAATTTTTTTTAACGATTTCTTTTGTTCTGTGTTTTCTTAAAGAATGTTGTAGATTCTTGTTACAATGTAAACCAGAACGTTTTTGTCCGGAAAGTGGTAAAGATAACAAGATTTTGAAATAAATCTGTTAATATTTCAAAATAACACAAGCATGTACGAGTATGTAGCTTTTTACAGTATTTATGTTTGTTTGAAAAGAAGAGTGATGATATCACTCGAGCATAACGTAAACAATACATTTCTTGCTAAAATTAAATACTAGTTTAGTATAAGGGATAGAACTCGAAGAGTAAATACTCTCAGTTCTGAATGAGTTTGTTAACTTGTTACGGTGGAAATACCATTTGTTATATTGAGGTGTTTCATATTGAAAGTGTGAAGAATATGTATATAATTTGAATTAAATTGATTTTACGAGATATTATTTCCATGTCCTATCAGGATTGCTGTGTAAGTACTGACCTGGATCCATTGTGTACAGTTGCCGTAGTGGACGGTTGAACGGTTGTTGTTTTGTTATATGGATTGTTGCGATATTATTATTTTTGCCTATTTTCTATCTGGATCACTGTGTTACCGCAGAGAAGGATCAATTATATGCTATTATTTCTTAATATATAACTATGCGAGTGTTCTAATACTAACACCATGTAACTATGCGAGTGTTCTAATACTAACACCATGTAACTATGCGGAGTGTACTAATACTAACACCATGTAACTATGCGAGTGTACTATTACTAACACCATGTAACTATGCGAGTGTATTATTATCAATATGTCTGTGTCGGTAAAACGACCAAAAATATGAGATGGAGATAACAAGAAGTCTGCGTCGGAAACGATGACAGTGAGTTATGAGTATAACAAGAAGTCTGCGTCGGGAACGATGACAGTGAGTTATGAAAATAACAAAGAAGTCTGCGTCGGGAACGATGACAGTGAGTTATAGATTATTGATTGTTGATTATTGATGATTATTATTATTATTTTTTATTTATTTATTATTATAGTCGAAAAGACACAGATACTTCTAAATAGAAGGTTTGAAGGTTTCCTTATTCAGCCTTAAAAAATAAAGGTGGCGCCTTTGGCACTTGCTCTATTAATGAGTGGAAAATTTTTTATTGTATATATTATAAACAAAGATAAAAAACAAAGTTCTTTCGCAGTGAATTGCGATCATAGGAACATTGTTTGTATACTTATTATATGTATTAGTATTTTATGTATTTTTATTGTATATATTATAAACAAAGATAAAAAACATGTTCTTTTTCGCAGTGAATTGCGATCATAGGGAACATTGTTTGTATACTTATTTATGTATTAGTATTGTATGTATTCTTACCATATATATTTATATATATAAATAAATAAAAACAAGTTCTTTCGCAGTGAATTGTGATCATAGGAACGTTGTTTGTATTCGTATTATGTATTCGTACTGTGTGTTTTACTAAAACACGTATTTTTACCGTAAATCGTATTACTGGATGCAACAATACCATATAGAGAGAGAGAAGCAACAATGGTTTAATCGCCTATTGCGACAAAGCTACAGGATTTTTTTTTAGTTGTAGCTAAAGATACTTTAACGTTATCTTAGTACCCCTTTCCTTTCATAATAATGCGTCTTCGGCCATACTCGAAAATGTATAACTATTTTTTCTTTCGCTTGGTGGATCCTTTTCTTTATTTGTAAATTTTGTACATTTCTGTTAGGCCATGTTTTTGATATGTAAACTGTTAACATGTACCATTTTGTTAAAACTTGTATTTTGTACTATACTTCTGTTATACCCTGTTCCTTATATGTAATATGTAATTTTATTTTGACTTGTAATTGTAATATGTACTGTGTAACCTTTTGCCCAGGTTTTTAATGCCGAACCTCTGAGTGGACTACGTTGAATTTTTAGTTTTTGTCATAGGTTTTCCATAAAGGGTTTAAACAGAAAAAGCCTTCGTTTCACGGCGTTTTTTCATTAAAGGGAAGGGGATGTGTTATGAAGCACGATAAATTCGATCCAGTGCGATTTTGAATTTTCCCGCTAGTTAAAAATCTATTTATTATGGTGTAATGTTTTGTCTGTTTGCCCCACTGAAAAGTCAAAAAGTGGGGGCCAAACGGCGAACGGACCCGGGCTGAAACGGCCACGAGGATCATTCTAGTTTAGACCTTCAGAGATTCAAGTTTAGACATTCAAGTTTAGACCTTCAAAGATTCAAGTGTAGACCTTCAAAGATTCAAGTTAACGTTTTTAGAGTCAATACAGTATTTACCGCCTATGGTGAAATAGCAAATTGAATTAAATATTGCGATGGATAATCCGAGTCGCTACGATCCCTGGCAGCCGCCATCGAGGAAAGAACTAGCCAGGTTTCTCGGCTATCAGACGGGACAGAAGGATTCTCAGCGCGCAGGATCCACGCATTTTCCAGTATCGGTGATAATTGAACAATTTAGTATAATAGTTTGTCTCTACGAGTACCCAATTCTAACGTTATCCACCAAGTTAATCAAGCTTTTCCTGGGCGTAGAATCAATATTCTCAAATATAATACGAGAGAGCATCTAGAGTGTATTATTGTTAAAATTCCTTAAACCCTGCAAGTATGGGTCCCTTTTGTGACCCCCATTTTTAACGAAGAAGAAGAAGGTCCTCTCTAAACCAAAATAAACGAATTTCAAACACGGAGAAAGATTCGTTCTATCGACTGAACCTAATCGGGTGGGCATTTAAAAAGGTAAGTGAATCCTTGAGACTCACCAACTCGTAATTGTATATTTTGGGCCTGCTTAAAGAGGCGTACATTTACTGTCTCTTAACAGTTTCTTTATTTTTTTTTCTTTATATTAATTATCTTGGGTTAAATTATAGGATGTATTATTTATTATATAGTTTTATTCAACTTCTTTTATGTATGAGTATGTATGATATATACATTTAATTTGTTTTATTTAACTTGCCTTAAAAACTAAAAGAACAGAATTATTTTTTTGTATTCTTTTTCTGTAAAAATGATTTTTTTATTTAAAAATTATCATTTTTTTCTTCCACTTTGATAAAACAAAAAAAATTGTTACAGCTTTTATAGCGGAAGCTTCACTCGTTAATCCAACAAGGTAATTGCTTAATTTATCAAAATGTATATAAAACTGTGTGTTTTCCCAAATAAATTAAATAAACTCTAAAGTAACTAGTAATAATTAAGACCATGGGTGACGACGAATTCTATAATTCAATAATTTTTTTATCGCTTAGTTCTATTAAATTTCCTTCTGAATCAAACCTTTTTTTCCCGATTTTCTCTTTAGTATGACTCTACGCACGTGTCTTATCCAATTTGATTTTTGCGAACATGAATAATCACATTAAGAGCAAGATAGTGGTTTTTCTTCAGAATGAGTGCGGGAGTGTCTTTTCAAACTGTATTTTTGCGAACATGTATAATCACAGTAAGAGCAAGAGAATGGTTTTTCTTTAGTGTGAGTACGCACGTGTAAAGTCAAGTGTGATTTGCTTGAAAATGTAGAATCGCAGTAAGAGCAGGGGAATGGTTTTTCTTTAATGTGAGTTCGAGTGTGATCAATTAAGTGTAGTTTTTGCGAACATGCATAATCACAGTAAGAGCAAGAGAATGGTTTTACTTTAATATGAGAACGCATGTGTTGAATTAATTGTAATTTTCGCGGAAATGTTTCAAAACATTGAGGGCAAGAAAATGTTTTTTCTTTAGTATGAGTTTGAATGTGTTGAATTAAGTGTGGTTTTTGCGAATATGAACAATCACAGTAAGAGCAAGAGAACGGTTTTTCTTTCACTAGATTAGACTTCGAATCTGACTTTCTGTCACAATTAGAAGAAGGTATATATTTTAAATTAATAAGTTCTTTTCTTTCGCGTATTTCTTGAAGCGAAACGATGTTCTTGACCCTCGATTCAGCACCTAGAAGAGAAAAACAATATATCAAGTCTCGTGGGTATGGGCAGAGAGAACCAACTTCATCGATATCTAATCCCACACACATTTAGGACATTTCACTTTATCTGGGCTCTTTGCCCCGCAGTCCGTACGCCCCGAAAGCCAAGAGACCAAGACCACCTTTCAGAATTCAAACGTAGCTTGAAGTGGCTTTAGCCGTTCTCGGGTTTGAATTTAGGGCCAACGATATTACAGATTTAAATGTCGCATTAAAATAAAACACAATATAAGAGTTAACAATAAACTTCGATTCAATTACGAAAACAGATTAAATTTAATTCTGAGGATGTGTTTTTGTTATGAAAAAACAGTGTCAATGGGTAGGCGCATCTGTGGGTGAGGAACGGTCGACGATTGCTAATGTGTTTTCGAGAGTCAATTACACTTTTCCGAATTTTCATTTTAGATTTTAAAAAAGGAGCCAATTCCAAAAAATAGCCGATTCCTTTGAGAAATAATAAAATGGTTCAAATGACCGCAGTCACCACGCAAAGAAACCGGAACGGGAATATCGACCGTCTCTATTGAAAATATTTTATTAATCTTAAGGGCCCTTACAAATGTGTTGGTATGTTGTATTCTGTCGAAACAAAAGTGTTTTGAAACTATATTTTACGTTCTCAAAGGCAATTTCCGACCTCCGACTTGTGGCAGGTCATTTCAGGAATGTGGCCCCGGCCCGTTGAAAGCCCCGTTCCCAGACTATGCTACATTCGTACGGGAGGATTCGAGCCGTCTGTTGGCTTTCATTTGAAGAGTACGGGATGTGACTTTAACGGCAAATATATAAATGAAATTTGGTTTTACACGATGTTCGGTGAATTCTCCCCGAGTGCTCCAAGCATTCCTCCTTTATATCTGGGAGATCGATATCTATTTCACCATACGACATTCCACCTCCGCCTTCTTCTCGGAGTCCCTGGTTCTGCCTTGATGGCGACTCGCTCAACATTAGAATGCTCCATTGTTCCTAGAGCCTGGTTTACCTGGAAACCGAGAGTAACCACAAAGGAGATCATATTATAGTCATCACATACGGTGTTCTTTGAAGTGGAAATGAATATTTGTATCACTATCCCGGCGATTGCATTAATTACATTTCTTTAAATTATGGACTTATTGATGTACTTGGTACTTACGGTCGGTGTCAACTTCGTTGGTAATACTGGGAATGTGAACAGAATCTCTGGGGAAATGAAAATACACTCAATTTGTATTTAAAGGTGATGAAACCTTTCGTTTAGCCGAAATTACATAGAAATACACATGTCATCAAAGGTTATGTACTGATGCATTAGTGTACTGTTTTAGTCCTAGCTGTCCAGTACTTCATAATAAAAACAATGTATTGACTTGTTGATAATAAGCCCAACTTTTTGAAGAGGATAAAGGATTTTTTGATTGAAGGTTTAAATTTGTAATGTTTTCGTCCAAGATACAAATTAACGAAACGTGACAAGCAAATAACCGAACCCAGTAAAATGCGGCAGAGCCCATAGAAAGTACAGAACTAAGAAAATAATTTCAATGGCTTAGTGATGGGCATAATCGGAACATTTTGGTAATCGGAATATCCACTTTCGATATATCGCAATAATAATCTTAATTCCATGTCTATGTTAATACCACAACATTTCTGATAATAAAAGGATAAAGATGAAGTCATTTCAATAGAGTCAAGAGTGTGTTTCAATATATGCCACATAAGCGGGAGCGGGACATTTAGTGGAACATCAGTGCACGAAGCTTGCAAATTATATAGAAAACGTTGATTCATAATTGAGTGTAAAATATTAATATTGTAAAGTACGAAAGAAAGTGTAGAAAACATGATAGTTTTATAAAGTTGTGGATACACAGTGCAATGAAAAAAGATAAAAACAGATTTAGAGATTAAGGCACTAGACACAAATAAAAAAGCTGGTCCCGACAAAGTGAATCCAACTTTTTTAACTAACTGTGTCAGTATTAGCTAAGCCACTTTGTCAATTATTTAATCAATCGCTGATGACCGGCTGCTTCCCAGATCTATGGAAAAACAGTTATCTAACATCAATATTTAAAAAGGGCGATATTCTCGATGTCACTAATTACCGACCTATTTGTACGCTCTCAATAATCCCCAAATTGTTTGAAAAAACTCTTATTGGATAGAATCTCTATACACCTTAATAAAATCATTGCACCTGATCAACATGGCTTTATGCCGGGCAGATCCACAACAAATCTTTCTTTTTATGGACAATTTATATCGAGTGCACTTAAAGATAAAACTCAAATGGATTCAATATATTTATACGAACTTCGTTAAAGCATTTGACATTTGACAGGTTAACCATAAAATCCTACTTAATTAACTTTGCAAACTCGGTACAGAGGGTAATTTGTTAGAATGGATAAAAAGCTACCTAACTAATAGAATTCTTCAAGAAAGAAATAACTCTAAGCTATCTTACAAATTCATAGCAACAAGTGGTCTACCCCAAGGTATTATATACCCATTAAGGCCTTTTTTTGCTCTTTGTAAGTGACATAATTAATGTATTTGATAACAATGTGCATGTGCTGCTTTTCGCTAATGATCTGAAACTCTTCAAACTCATAAAATCCAGTGACGATTGTTTTCACATTCAAGTTGATTTAAATAAATTACATGATTAGTGTACACTTAACAATATTTTTTTTTTTGAACATTAGTTTAATGCCCTCAATCATTTTTTTTAAATGATTAATCATCCTTTAGATCAGGGGTCTCCAAACTTTCCAGCCTTAGGGCCATACTGATTACTCCAGTAAGTTCCGAGGGCCAAAACCATATTATTACTTATCACAGAAACAATAACAATAAGCCTACAACAATGTTATGAGTAGTTAGCCCATGACCATATCAATTTAGATGTCTTATTAATAATTATTCAACATAAAATTAGAATACTTCAGTAAACTAAATTTAATTTGCTTTAAAAAATATGTTCTCTAAAATGAGTTTTCAAGTATGCTAGCTCTCCGCGGGCCGGAAAAAATCTGTCCGCGGGCCGGATGTGGCCCTCGGGCCGTAGTTTGGAGACCCCTGCTTTAGATCATGAATATAAAGTTGACAATATTTCCTTTACATCTGTCAACGAAACTAATGACCTCGGCATTAATTTTAATTCTAAATTAAATTTCCTCTCACACATAAATATGATAACAAGTAAAGATTTAAGTCAAGTCGAATATAATTCTTCTGTCTGGTCCCCTCACTTTAAAATTTCTCACTCACTTTATAACAGTTTTTTCCTTCATTGTCACACATTTGGCGACAATTTATAATGCAACTAATTTGTTTTGTCAAAGGGGTGAGTGGACTTTGGTACAGAGACGTAGTATTTATTTTATATTTAAATAAAAATAAATGAAAAGAGACTTGAAAGGGTTTTTTTATTTTTTTTTTTATTTAGCATCTATATAAATGAGAAAATATGCAAATACAAAATATGATGTGTGTGTGAAAATGTTAACAGAGATAGCAGTAAAGATAAATTAGGTACATTGATTATTATAATTGTAACACTCTTTGTTATTATCGTTTTTTTTTTTTTTTCTCTTTTCTTTTCTGGGGTCCTGTGCTGAGGCGGACTAGAGTAATGTAATTTCATGTCATCTAATTTGGTGCGTCTTCTATGTCGTTTTTAGTACTGCTTTTAATGTTATCTCATTGACTTCTTTCAGCCATTATTATGGTTTATTTTGGGGTTTTGTTAGTTTAATTTTTGTAAGTCGTCCAGGTGATTGACGGATATGATTTTATCATTGTGACATTTTCTAACCATTATTTTTCCATGTTTAAACCATACGAATTCGTATTTTTTTTCTTTTGCTAGTTGCTTTGTTTTCCATAGAATTTCTTTGCGGTATGGAGTAATTATTTCTCCGATGTATATTACTTCGTTTGTTAATTCTTTTAATAAGTTTAGGTCAATTTCCCTTTTTTTTTGACAGAATGAGATTTTTTATATTTGTGTCCATAAATTTGACAACAATTTTAGGTGGAGCATTTGGTCTTCTATCCGTGGCTCGCGTTGCTGCGGAGATATCAGCGTGTTCTATACTTACTCCTGCTGCAGCTGCGACTTTTTTAACGATTTCTGCAAGTTGTTCGCCATTTTTTTGTGGGATGCCTACAATTTCAAGGCTATCTTGTTTGGTGTTATATTCAATTTCATCGAGTCTCAGTTCTAATTTTTTAATTGTGGCATTTTTTTCTTTGTGATCTTTTTTTAGAGTCTCAAGTTCATTTTGAATTAATTTATTTTGGTCGTTGCTTATATCCAATTTTTTTTTATTATTTCGTCGTATTGGGCGCTTATGAATTGAATACTTTTTAAGGATTCCACAGTTTGGGAATCGATTTTTTTAATTATTACATTTATTAGTAATTCAAATTTTTTATCAATATATTCAAATATTTTTTCAGTGGAAGGTTTGTCCTCTTTTTTAATGTTCATTTTGTTGCTCCGTGTATTCGACATGATTGGTAATAGATCTTTTTATCTCACTGATGAAAATTCGTTCCAAAATTTCAAGAACAAAAACACGAATGAATGGGATCGTTTAGTATCTTAGTCGCTAGTAGCGAGTTTGATCGGAAACCGAGCGGCTAGAAGCCGGCCGGTGACAAAACACGGTGTACCCACACGCACACGCCGCGCCGCGACAACACTGATACAAGTTGTTTCGGTTTGAAATGAATGATTAAAATAACGCTCGACTGTGTCGAAATTAATAATTCACTTTAATAAAACTTAAACGAGAATGTAGTTGAAATTAAATTTGCACTTTACTGATTGTTATATACTATGTTTTAGGTAATTAAAAGAAGACGCGGTTATGTTCGACTAACTGACAGGTGATTCCATAGAATAACAGTATCCCTTATAACTTTAAAACTTAAAACAATATTTTACAAACAAAACAAACTGAAAGGCCGACGGCGCACAATTCAATCGAACGCTTACAGATATTTCGTACTTAATATTAATAATATTTGGATAATTTGTATAGCGCCGTTTTTGTGAAAAATCACCTCAAGGGCGCTCAACTCAAAGACCTAGCTGAAAGGGAACAACGCGCAATCAGTATCAGGTCTTGAGACTAGGTTCTGGATCTCTCACTAAGTACTCACTGAAAGGGAACAACGCGCAATCAGTATCAGGTCTTGAGACTAGGTTCTGGATCTCTGATGTTTCAAGGACGAGCAGCGCCTTTTATAAGCCGGCGGGCAGCGGCCTTCAGCACGTAGTGGGAGTAGTAGGTGAAATTCCTAGAATTGCGTCGGCGATTGCCCAATAGAGTCCGGCCCTGGATCTACACAGCTCGACATTGCTAGAGAGGGACAGTGCTTTAGACGGGAGCGAGAAAGTATTCGGAGCCGCGCGCCTTGTCGCGTTACAAATTGTAATACACACAATAATAATAATAAAGAAAAATAAACATAAATTCATAGGAAATAAAATTAAAATTATACATGTACAAATTATTAATGAAGGATATTAGGTCTCATATCTACAGAAGGCCATCAAAAGGGAGTCCATCCTGGCAGCGTCAAGATTGATGGAGCAATAACATATTCCAATGAGCTTCTATGCTACTTCATAAATATATGAGATATCAAATAAAAACAAAAATGTTAATTTTTCAATATCACATGGATTTTTAAGCGATTTATTGTTTGGCATGAAGGATAAATTCACTTCGATAAATTTGCGTCTCCTTAAGTGTACTCACATTTGGTTGATATTTTAACGAATTGAGGTAAATACGTAAATCGTGAAAATGTATAAGGATACTTCGTTTGATTTTTTTTTTCACAATAAGCAAACACTTGGTGGATTGGCATGATGAATTAAATGAAAATACACTTTGTTTGAATCCACTTTTATTTTGTATAATTAATATTAATAATGTGCATGTATATAGAGTGGTGAAAATAGGGAAAAGAGAGATCTAATATTAAGAGGGAGACAACAATATGACAAAATAAACATACCATACAATGGATCTAATTATGTGGACAATGGGAAAACCGTGAAAGACAAAGAAGGTAACAGAACGTCAAGTAAGGTGAAGGATTGTTTGAGGGGAGGGAGAATTGGAGGTGAACGAAAATATGTTTAAGTTAGGACTATAAGTTAAATTTTTTGGTTGTTTAGTAAATGGTAATTATTGTTTTTTACCGTTTTTTTATTTATTTCCAGGGCTTCTAAGTTATTTAGCCGTAGGCCTATTCCATTTTTTATGTAAAACATTAATTCCCGTATCAAAGGAATGATTAGTACTTATCAAATGTTCCGCAAATTCATAAAAACCTACATTATTTAAACATATCATGTGCTCATTGACTCTAACATTAAAATTACGGGCGGTTTAACCTGTACAAAACGAAGGGCAATCATTGCAATTAAGATGGGAAAATCTAAAGTAAACTCATTAACAATCAGTATTCACCAACCTTTCATTATATAAATACATTGTCAATTCATATTTATAGAAATGCAACTGTAACCCATCTTAAATATTAAATAAAATAAATAAATATTCCAGATAGATATATAAAATAATAATACCAATAAATTAAAAGTAGCTTTTACCCTGTAATTATTAAAATCATGAAACAATACTGATGAATATAATTAAAGTAAAATCATTGTTTACTACCCCTGACATCCCCAAAAATAAGGCCGTCACAGGCTGAAACCGGTCCAGTCATAAAATAAAAGTGGAATAAAGTTATAAATTTGTTTTATTAAATCATTGCATATAAGTTTATAAATGCCAGAATGGCTTAAATTATTTTCTTTATCTTTGCAGATAATTTTAAAAAGTTGTTGTTCGTATAATATGCAAGTTTTATTTCATAAGGAAATTTAATAGTCCTAAGTGATGAAAAATTACAGTATATATATGTATTGATATCAATTATGGAAGGTATTGCATTGCACTACTCCTGCATACCTTCCGGAATAAAACTTTTATTATTATTATTATAGAATTCGGCGCCACCCGCGGTATAAATTATTACTAGTTACATTAGAGGTGGGGGGTACTGTTACATAAAAAGAATTGTTGGTGGATAGACGTCATATTTTTGTGTCGAGGATTCTGTCAATCAAAGTATTGTAGTATCAATTATTGAAGCAATAGATTTTACAGTCGATAATTCTTCAGTAAAATTTTCATCGGATGTCTTCACATTCCTGAGTGTCTTTGACCGAAACTTCGTTGGTGAAATCCAAGACTTACCAATGAAAAGCTGCACTCATATATGTTTTGGTGAAAAGTATGTTTTCATTTGGTATGAATACGCGTGTGCCTGATTAAATTTGTTTTTTGCGAACATAAATAACCGCAGAAAGAGCACGAGAACGGTTTTTCTTTAGTATGACTACGCACGTGTCTTATCAAATTTGATTTTTGCGAACATGAATAATCACAGTAAGAGCAAGAGTGTGGTTTCTCTTTAGTGTGAGTTCGAATGTGGTTAATCAATGAGGTTTTGTTTGCACATGAATAATCACAGTAAGAGCAAGATAAAAGTTTTTCTGTAGTATGAGTTCGAACGTGGTCAATCAAGGTTATTTTGTTTGCGCATGAATAATCACAGTAAGAGCACGAAAGAGATTTTTCTTGAGTGTGAGTTTGAACGTGTTTGGTCATGGATCTTTTGTTTGCAAATGAATAATCACAGTAAGAGCAAGAGAAGGGTTTTACTTTAGTGTGAGTTCGAGTGTGTTGAACTAAATATGATTTTAGCGAACATGTGTAATCGCAGTAAGAGCAAGAGAATGGTTTTTCTTTAGTGTGCGTTCGAATGTGATCAATTAAGTGTGGTTTTCGCGAGGAAGAATAATCGCAGTAAGTGCAGGAGAATGGTTTTTCTTTAGTATGAGTACGCATGTGTGTAGTCAAGTGTGATTTTTGTGAACATGAATAATCACAGTATGAGCAAAAGAATGGTTTTTCTTTTGTATGAGTTCGAATGTGGTAAATCAAGGATGTTTTGTTTGCACATGAATAATCACAGTAAGAGCAAGATAATGGTTTTTCTTCAGAATGAGTGCGGGAGTGCCTAATCAAATTTGATTTTTGCGAACATGTATAATCGCAGTAAGAGCAAGAGAATGGTTTTTCTTTGGTGTGAGTTCGAATGTGTTGAATTAAGCTTGTTTTTCGCGAACATGAATAATCACAGAAAGAGCAAGATAATGGTTTTTCTTTAGTATGAGTGAGGGAGTGTCTCATCAAGATTGATTTCCGCAAACATGAATAATCACAGTAAGAGCAAGAGAACGGTTTTTCCTTAGTATGAGTTCGAATGTGTTGAATTAAGTACGATTTTTGTGAACATGAATAATCACAGTAAGAACAAGAGAATAGTTTTTTTTTAGCATGAGTTCGAATGTGTTGAATTAAGTTTGTTGTTTGTGAACACGAATAATCACAGTAAGAGCAAGAGAACGGTCTTTCTTTCACTAGGTTAGACTCCGCATCTGATTTTATGTTACATTTAGAAGAAGGTATGTATTTTAAAGTAACAGGTTCTTTTCCTTCGCGTATTTGTTGAAGCGAAATGATGTTCTTGGCCTTCGATTCAGCACCTAGAAGAGAAAACAATAAATCAAGCCTCGTAGGCATGGGCAGAGAGAAGCAACTTCGTCGATATCTAATCCCATACAAATTTAGGAAATATCATTTTATTTGGGCTCTTTGCCCCGCAGTCCGTAGGCCCCGAAAGCTAAGAGACCAAGACCACCTTTCAGAATCCAAACGTAGCTTGAAGTGGCTTTAGCCGTTCTCGGGTTTGAATTTAGGGCAAACGCTATTACAGATTTAAATGAAGCATTAAAATATAACACAATATAAGAGTAGTTAGTTAGTTCAATAAGCTTCGATTCAATTACGAAAACAGAATTTAATTCTGAGGATGTGTTTTTGTTATGAAAAAACAGTGTCAATGGGTAGGCGCATCTGTGGGTGAGGAACGGTCGACGATTGCTAATGTGTTATCGAGAGTCAATTACACTTTTCCGAATTTTCTTTTTAGATTTAAAAAAGGAGCCAATTCCAAAAATAGCCGATTCTTTTAAGAAATAATAAAACGGTTCCAGTGATTGCAAAGTCACCAGGATAAGGAAACTGGAACGGGAATATCGACCGTCTCTATCGAAAATATTTGAATAATCTTAAGGGCCCTTACAAATGTATTTGTATGTTGTATTCTGTCGAAACAAAAGTGTTTTGAAAATATATTTTACGTTCTCAAAGGCAATTTCCGACCTCCGACTTGTGGCAGGTCATTTCAGGAATGTGGACCCAGCCCGTTGAAAGCCCCGTTCCCAGACTATGCTACATTCGTACGGGAGGATTCGAACCGTCTGTTGTCTTTCATTTGAAGAGTACGGGATGTGAGTTTAATAAAATATATATATAAAAGAAATTTGGTTTTACCCGCTGTTCGCTGAATTCTCTCCGAGTGCTCCAAGCATTCCTTTTTTATATCTGGGAGATCGATATCTATTTCAGTATAAGACATTGCATCCCTGTCTTCTTCTCGAGTCCCTGGTTCTGCCTTGATGGCGACTCGCTCAAGATTAGAATGCTCCATTGTTTCTAGAGCCTTGTTCACCTGGAAACCGAGAGTATTTATTGTCTTTTATCGGAAAGCGCTTGGTTACGGGGAGTGAAGTAGATGCCAACACCACCAAACAATTACCCGGAGACTCCTTGTTCACCTAAAGGCAGACATTAGAGCCCTCAACCGGCTGAATAAGCCGCCAAAACTTGGAGAAAGATCCTCACAGGACTGCTGAAGTGCTTCAAAGTTATTGAAAAGACGTCTTCAAATGTCAGAAGGTTGGAAAGCCAGTAGAGCTGAGTCAGTTCCAATTATGTGATCTCGTCACTCGCCACAAAGGAGATCATATTATAGTTTTCACAAACAGTGCTCTTAGAAGTCTAAATGAAGATCTGCAAAAAATGATTTAACCGTGGCACGCCAGAGGTGGCTGGTTCCCATTTACAAGTATGTCCGCGTTATGGTACAGCTTGCTGTCGTTTTGTTAAATATTCTTGATCACGATAAAACATGATGGTGACATGTGCTATGCGTGAATGTTCAAATAAGACCAAACAAAATTTATAAAACATCACTTTTCAGAGGTATAAAATCAACAAAAAGCTTCCATCATTATTTAGGCAAACCTGCTGTTATTAGTGTTTGTGTGAAATTTTGACTTTATAAATCATTTGAATGGTGTATTGAAATTGTTTTGTTTAATGTGTTCAAGTTTGTTTGTTAAAAATGTCCGAATCCCATAAGGGCGGTACCTAATAGGCTATCCAACATCTTGTAATATATTCGTGTCTCTTTCTATCGAGTCAGTAAAAAGTCAGCCATCCCGACTACACTGTTTCGCAAAGGTACCTCTCCATGTCATCCATCGAATCAACTTTCCGGGTCGTCTAACCAGGCGAGAGCCACCAAAGTCTTTTTTGTTCCTGATTGTAAATATGACGTGATTAAGAATGTTTGACTAATCTTATCGCAATTTTTTGAAGGGTTTGTTTCTGTTTAATAATCATCAAGAAGTTTTTACTCTGAAGCCATTTGATGACATGGCATTCCGAAAGTTTATCCGTGGTGGAAAAGGTTTGGGTGCAGTTTAAAATCTTACACATCACCTTACCTAACTTTGCTGTCACTTGGAAAAAATGGACACAGCGACCATAAAGAGCTAAACGGTGAGATATCCACGTACTTTAATTAAACTGCCAATGTGAGTGGTGATATTTTCATAAAAACACATTTAAGATAAAGAAAAAAAAATCAACAAACCTCACAAAATCGAGTAATTTGACTGGAATCACCGTAGTGAATGACATTACCTTATACCACTCGAAATTAGAACGAACAATTGGAATCGCGAGACACAATGTTCCAATCGTTAACCATAGATAAAAAAACGTTTGCAGTAGTGATGGGCATAATTGGAACACTTTGGTATTTTCAATGAATATCCTGGTTTAAAATATTGGAATAATCGGATGATGTTTCGAATCAAACACTCAAGTGAAAATCAAACACTCTTCGTGGGAGTAATGGCTTCGGTCAGTTGCAGTATTAAAGGAAGAATTAATATGGAGGGAGGGAGGTTCAAGAGGATCAAAAACTTTAGGTACCTACTGTAATCGCATAAACAATAAAACAACTCAGACAGGTAAGAACTTTATTCATATTTTCATCTATCTACATTCTAAAAAGAGTGATCTCCATAATTTTTTTTTATGTGTATTTTATTTGAGCCAGACTTTATCTTTGTATCTAAGCGTCTAGTTAAAGTTCTCTTGAGATGACACAAAAGAGGATAATGCGTTACTTGTACACAAGGGAGTATTCATATTACCCAATTTTATTTCCTTCTCTGTTTTAAAAAGCGATGAGAAAAAATATACAAATATCGTCGTTGGAAAGGCAAAAGGGTTTGAGCGACACTTTGGTTGAAATTAGTTAAATATCAGTTTTTCCTGGTGTACCCGACGTAATCAAGGCACACAAGTAAACTGTAATAGGTGGCGGTCCCAATCTGCGAAGTGCTCCAAGTGGTCGGTCTCGTTGTAAGCCAGACGACAGGGTTGACTTGTAGGGTTCTGCTTCCAAGTGAAGATGCTTGGTCTGGTCCAGAGAGAGATGTAGTCAGGCGGTCCAGGGGGGCAGGCGATGGTCAAATAAAAGTCAGGAGTCAAGATGAAGGCGATGTCGAGAAGCGGAAAGTAGTCAAGGTGAGTGATGCTGGCGGAGAATGCTGGTGATCTGCCTTTTCTCTCGTTTTTTCGCAATATATAATTCGCACGAGAGCGCACAGCCGGGGTGAAGGAGCTTTTGTATGGGAGAATTCAGCTCCCTCTTTCCCTCTCTCCCGGTCGGCAGGCAATTTTGTGGGATAAATTTGATTAACCTATCCCCTTCTCCTTTTTACCAGCTTTCACCTCAACTTTACTTCGTCCCTCTATCATTTTTATTAAATATACCATTACAGTTTTAAAATACAAATTACAGAATAGTGCCCGGTTTTGGGGGTTTGATGCTTAACAACTATCTTATCCTAATATTTACATACATGGTATTATAAAAATTGTGTAGCCGAGAGTTAAGTCATCACGATGATATAATTTATTTGGTCGTGTGATTGACCCGGCTATCGCGATAAAGTCAGAAAGGTTGCTTCCTCCCAAGTGGGTCAGCTCGAGACTCGCTAGGCGTGGCCGTGATTGGTCCGCGCTAAGCTCTCGCCATCGCGCTAGTTTACAGCTTAGTCGGACGGGACCCAAGTCTAAAGGACTAATCTCTTGCGTCATTATGACTCAACGAGCCGCGGAAGAAATATGCATACATTATAATTTCTTATGAAAAATATGAAACAATATTAAATCTAGCTTGTCAACTACACATTATACCTGGGTCGAATGCTCTGACTCTCGTTTGATTCTAAAAACTTTTGAATTCAGCCATCTAAAATATATTCACCATTTGGGAGAAGGTTTGACTCAAGCGACGCAAGTTTGGGACTTTTTAGGCTTCTATTCGCTTCAGTGGGGCACTAAGTTATCTTTTATTTCAAAATCTAATCAAGTACTAAAGACTTATGAAGTTTATTGTAAGAAAAAACTTTGAAGCGCTTTGGTGTTAACTTCCCAAAATGGCACTTCAGCCCTTTTGCCTTTCCAGCAACCGTTTAAGTAACTCAGTTTTTTTTTTTAAATATATTTAATAAATATGTGATAGTTTTTTTTAATTTTTAAAGAAAAACATTCCCGGGTTGCGAATGACCTGACAATATTTGAAAAACTCCTACTGCCATCATAATAAGCGGAAGATGTTGCTAGTGTTATGATGGAGGACTTAGCCAGCAGAGGAATTGAACGCACGACGCCCGGGTGGGAATCCGACGCGTTTGTCCACTCAGCTACCGACCGGTCTAAGTCAAATTAAAACCAATATGTTAATTTTTCAATACCACACGGAAATAGTTTTATTATTTAACGTGAAGGATACATAGATGGCGTAAGAATATAAAAATCAAAGAAAAAATATTGTTACCAACATATATTTTCTATAAATTTTATATTCTAAGGCGCTATAAATCATCGTTAGACCGTCGTGCGAAGTATGGTTAGAGGGAAGCGAGGAAGTCTTATAACCAGGGATAGAGTGAGGAATAGATTTACGCATTTGCGTCGCAGTGAGTGTTCTCACATTCGGTCGATATTCTAGAGAATTGAGAGAAATACGTAACTCGTGAAAGTGTTTAAGAATACCTCGTTTGATTAAACCTGTCACATTGAAAACAGTTTTTCCTTTACCCGTGTAATTATTTATTTCTGTTATGTCTCCACATTTCCGAGTGCTTATAACCGAAACTTCGTTGGTGAAATATCCAAGACTTGCCAGTGAAAAGCTTCACTCATGTATGTTTTGGTGAAAAGTTTGTTTTTATTGAGTACTAGTGTCTTATAAAGTTGTTTACGAATATAATCACAGTAAGAGGAAGATAATGGTTTTTCTTTAGTATGAGTACAGTGTCTTATCAAATTTGATTTTTTCAAACATGAATAATCACAGTAAGAGCAAGAGAGGACTTTTTTTTAAATATGAGTTCGAATGTGTTGAATTAAATAAACTTTTTGCGAACACGAATAGTCACAGTAAGAGCAAGAGAATGGTTTTTCCTTAGTGTGAGTTCGAATGTGTTGAATTAAGCCTGTTTTTAGCGAGCATGTATAATCACAGTAAGAGCAAGAGAACGGTTTTTCTTAAGTATGAGTTCGAATGTGTCGAATTAAGTTAGTTTTTCGGGAACACGAATAAACACAGTAAGAGCAAGAGAATGGTTTTTCTTTAGTATGAGTGCTTGAGTGTCTTATCAAGGATGATTTTCGCACACATGAATAATCACAGTAAGAGCAAGAGAACGGTTTTTCTTTAGTATGAGTTTGAATGTGGCTAATCAAGTGAGATTTCCGCGAAAATGAATCATCACAGTAAGAGCAAGAGAATGGTTTTTCTTTAATATGAATTTGAATGTGTTGATTTAAGAGTTTTTTTCGCGAAGAAGTGTAATCGCAATTAGAGCAAGAGAATGGTTTTTCTTTAGAATGAGTTCGAATGTGTTGAATTAAGTCTTTTTTTTGCGAGCATGTATAATCACAGTAAGAGCAAGATAACAGTTTTTCTTTAGTGTGAATTCGAATGTGTTGATTTAAGTGTTGTTTTAGCGAAGAAGTATAATAACAGTATGGACAAGAGAATGGTTTTTCTTTAGAATGAGCTTGAGTGTGTCGAATTAAGTGTGATTTTTGCGAACATGTATAATCACAGTAAGAGCAAGAGAACAGGTTTTCTTTAGTGTGAGTTCGAATGTGTTGAATTAAGTGTTGTTTTCGCGAAAAAGTATAATAACAGTATGGGCAAGAGAACGGCCTTTCTTTCACTCGGTTAGACTTCGAAGCTGATTTTCTGTTACATATAGAAAAGGTATTAGGCTCGTTTCCTTCACGTATTTGTTGAACCGAAATGTTGTTATTTGCCTTCGATTCAGCATCTAGAAGAAAAAACAATATGTCAAGCCTCGCGGGAATGGACAGAGAGAAGCAACTTCGTCGATATCTAATAATAAGAATAACGATTAATTTAAATAATTTCTTTTATAAGAAATTGGACGTAATTTTTGCAAATAACTACAAATTTAGAAATAATTAAAGGGAAAAAAGAAGAAAAATTTACAAAAATTAACAATGAATATAAATACAAAAAAATCAGGCAGTGGTGATGATCAGGTCAATGGGAGAAACTCTTTCAAGAATCAATAGGATTTCACTTCCGAATCTCTCCTCACTGACATGAAATAAGTCGATATCGGAAGAGATTTTGTTCAGAAGCAAAATACTCCTCCCCACCGCAGAACCATTGGCAGCTGGCAATAGTATTCGAACACCGTGCGTGAAAGGGCGACTGCTTAGAGGCCACCTTACGACCAAGAGACTAAGAGACCAAGACCACCTTTCAGAATCCAAACGTAGCTTGAAGTGGCTTGAGCCGTTCTTGGGTTTGAGTTTAGGCCAGACGCCATTACAGATTTAAATGCTGCATTAACATAAAACAGAATATAAGAGTTAACAACTAGCGTCCGAATAACGAAACAGATTAAATCTAATTGTGTCGTGTTTTTGTTTTAAAAAATAAAACAATCAAAAAAATAGTATCAATGGGTAGTCGCTTTTGTGAGTGAGGGAACGGTTGAAAATTTCTGATTTTTTATCGAGTGTCAATTACACTTTTCCGATTTTCATTTTAGATTTTATAAAGGAGTCAATTCCAAAAATAGCCGATTCCTTTGAGAAATAATAAAATGTTTCAAGTGACCGCAAAGTCACCAGGCAAAGAAACCGGAACGAGAAAATCAACTGTCTTTATTGAAAATATTTGAATAATCTTAATCTCATCTCACAAATGTGTTTGTATGCTGTATTCTGTCGAAACAAAAAGTTTTAAAACTATATTTTACGTTCTCAAGGTCAATTTCCGACCTCAGACTTGTGGCAGGACATTTCAGGAATGTGGCCCCAGCCCGTTAAAAGCCCCGTTCCCAGACTATGCTACATTCGTACGGGAGGATTTGCACCGTCTGTTGGCTTTCATTTGAAGAGTACTGGATGTGAGCTTAATAAAAAAATATATAAAAGAAATTTGGTTTTACCCGCTGTTTGGTGAATTCTCTCAGAGTGCTCCAAGCATTCCTTTTTTATATCTGGGAGATCGATATCTATTTCACCATACGACATTCCACCTCCGTCTTCTTCTCCAGTCCCTGGTTCTGCCTTGATGGCGACTCGCTCAACATTAGAATGTTCCATTGTTTCACTAGAGCCTTGTTCACCTGGAAACCGAGAGTATTCATCAAGTCTTTACTCGGAAAGCGTTTAGTTACGGGGGTGAAGCAGACGCCGACACCACCAAACAAACTACTCGGAGACGCTTTGTTCTCCTAAAGGCTGACATGTTAGGACCCCAACCGGCTGAATAAGCCGTCAAAACTTGGAGGAAGATCCTCACAGAACAGAGCTTCAAGACTACGAAAAGAAGTTTTCAATTTGTCGTCACTAACCACAAAGGAGATCATATTATAGAAGTAAAAATAATAATTCTGGTTACTTTTATAACTTGATGTAAAACAAATACATAAATTCGTATATCAACATGTTGATGCTTCTTTTTGGAGGGTCTCGAAGATTAAGAATAGAATAGATAGAAGAAGTGTGCGCGAAAAACAGGCGGGTAAGGCATAGACATAAAATACAAGACACGTCATATTCATACAAATTAAACGATAAATTTGGCTCGCTCTGATATCTGTTTGAAATATATATGAAAAGGATAGCCATACCAAACAGAATATGTGTGTATGAATGAGATAGCTATATGAATGTCCCGCGTTACATTCTCCGCGGTAAAAGCCCTCTCTTCCCTAACGAACTTACGAGCGAAGTAGCATGCGACGTACTCAGTGTACTGTCGCTAGGTTGTCTTCCACACACTTATGTATTTCTGCATTCGCTATCTCACTTATACCATTTGGTATGTGAATAATTGTATTAATTGAAATAGTAAGTGATTTGTGTGTACTTCGCATGAAAAGAAACTCAATGAGATTTGTTTTTTGTTCCCGAATGATTTTTACACTTGTCAAAAGCACAGGAAGGCATTTTATCTCAGAAAAGAGCTTACAGCGATGCGTTTGTGGCAGCTGGTGACAACTTGTTTGTCAAACGAATGTTTGTGCGAAACTAAACGCAGTAAATCTCAGGTACGCCACCTTGGCTTAGTTTAGTGCAGTCACGCGCGTTGTCTCAGTATCTGCATTATTTAATTCATCTAAGGGGCAGGGTTGCTACCTTCCGGCCGGTCCAGTGTTGCCACCCGCACCCATCGAAGAAGCGCAACCGGGGTCCCTTGTTACATTGCTTACACTATTATGGTAATCACATACAGTGTCCTTCGAAGTCGAAATGAATATTTATAATAAATGATTATTACTCCGGGCGAGTGCATAAATGACATTTCTTTAAATTATGAACTTATTGATGTACTTGATGGTCGAATTCAACTTCGTTGGTAATATGCATTGGAGTCAAATGTTAACTTATCTATGTCGCTCAGAATCTTTGGAGAAATATACTCGTATTTGTAGATAAAGGTGATTTAACCTTTCGTTTAGCCGAAATTGATAGAAATATACATTTCGTCCGAGGTTATGTACTAATGCATTCGAGAACTGTTATAGTCATAGACGTTTAGTACTACACGATACACCGTAGTACAGTTGATAATTAAAACAATGTGTTGATTTGTTGATAATAAGCCTAACTTTATAAAGAGGTTTGAGGATTTCTTGATCGAAGGTTTGAATTTGTAATGTTTTCGTCCTAGGTTCAAATTAATGAAACGTGTTATTGGTTTTTATTTATCTTTTACTTTCATGCCGTAATAAAGCATTATGTGACAGGTAAAATATTAGATATTCATTGACCATTTGTTCAACAGTCGGAATTATTAAAAATGACTACGGTTTCATTTCATGAAGAGTTTATTTGTATTTTAAAAACACCGATTTTACGTATACAGGCATACCGAATTTCACAAGAAGTCACAGTTCAATATCCTAAATTGTATTTTAAATACCCCGATTTTACATCGAATTTATGGAAATTTACAAGAAATCACAGTTCAATATCTTAATTTGTTTTTCAAATACATCGACTTTAGATATTATATATACGAAGTCAGAGTTTAATATCATAGTTTGTATTTTAATACATCGACTTTATATATATACGAAAATTTACAAGTCACAGTTCAATATCTTATTTTGTATTTTGAATACATCAACTTCACACGGATACGAAAATTTACAAATAGTCACAGTTCTTAATTTCTATATTTAAAACACCGATTTTTACGTATAAACGAAAAATTTAAAAAAACTCATGATTCGATATCTTAATTTGTATTTTAAATACATCGACTTCTATGTATAAGAAAATTTATCTGAAGTCATAGTTTAATATCTTATTTTGTAAATGAATCTATTAACTTTACATTTATACGGAAATTTACAAGTCACAGTTCAATATCTTTTTTTGTATTTTGAATACATCGATTTTACATCTAAATGGAAATTTACAAAAGGTCACAGTTCACCTTAATTTCCATTTTAAATACACCGAATTTACCGACTTTCCGTATACGGAAATAAACTAGTCACAGTTTGATATCTCAATTTGTCTTTCATACACCAAATTTACACAAATGAACTTGGTATATGCTCATTTCAATACAGTAAAGGATGTTTAGTATAAAGTATTTTGCGAAGAGAAATTAGAAGAGTTAAGAATAGGGAACGAAAGAAACACACATCTGTTGGGGAAACGATTTATAGCTTTGCTAAAGCTTTAATAAGAAATTGGTATTCGTGTGTAGAGCCGTTGCTAAACTTGCTTGCAACCGTTTCCCAACAGGAGTGTGTTGTGAGGCTGAATGTACCGAGGAGAAGAATATGGGGGAGAGAAAGGTTGGATAGTACCTGGTTTTTCAGATCAGGTCACCAACTATGGCTAAAGGCATTTCAAGTGAAGTTTCGATTTTAAACGAAGGAGAGTATCTACCACTTTGGAACGTGCCGCAATATACTTAAATTATTTTCAATGGCTGAATTGAGAAATAACACAAATTAATTATTTTATGCACCGGGATTTGAACCCGTGACCTCTAGATTCGTTGTCGAGGTCTCTAGATTCGTTGTCGAGGATCTTAGCCATTCGACCACGGAGGCTGAAAAACGTTGTTTACTTAAAATTTGATATTTTAAAACTACATAGTTTAAGATAGTTTGAAATTCAAGACAGAAGAGAATGCAAATTATATTTTTCATTTTATTCAATTTAGGGCGCAAGTGATCACCGGTCGGGAGTTTTTAACGCCATCAAAACTACGTAGCTCACGATGTTCTAGTCGGATAAAGCAAAGCAAATTTCATGACTCAAAAAATCACTGATCGGAATTTGATACTTTATCACAATGACGTTACATTTATATAGACACATTATAGTTTTAGAATATTAACATAAAATGTGGCAAGCAAAACACACACGTTACCAGTAAATTCATCATTCAAATATCGGTCATGTATGACAAAGATAGACATTCATAGAATATATGTGTATGAACGAAACAGATCCGAAGTTTGGACCGCGTTCCATACTTGCTTGAAACGACCTCGAGCGACGCGTGACCGCTTAGTACTAAATCGGCTTAAACACCGATCACACCAACTAGCGTGATTATTGCTTGCCACTTTGAGAGCGCTACAACGTTTCTATATATACGTAACGTCATTGCTTCTTCATACACAGATTTTCTGCTTGTCAAGACACTAAGAGATATAACTTGGTGCTTTACACAATCAATATTAATCTTACTCTCAAGCAAATAAACACTTACATTGGTCTGTCTAGGACCTAGGAGTCAAAAGGTTTAATGTTAACTGTCGACAGAAGTTCCCTTTCAAATCGATATAGATCACACTTCTGCGTAATATCTATTCAGTGTTGAAAGTCGTATATTAGGCTAATAACTTCGAAGTTTGCCTAATATTGTTGCTTTCATATGCATAGGAGATATGGTTCATTCATTTACAGCATCCGAGACCCAGAGCGTCAAAGTGGGAGAATGCTTCTTGGCTACATGCGTCAGTCTATGCTTTAACAACGTCGACTTGAGCGTGCAAGAATAACGGCACTCTGAACACGAAAACGGTTTGTGCGAGCTGTGGGTCCGCATATGATTTTCGAGCTGTAGATTTGTAATAAAAGGACGCTTGCAGTAAAAGCACGTGTACAGTTCTCCGCCTCTGTGCGAGATCATGTGCCTTCTCAGATGCTCTAAACGTGCGTTGGAATATTCACACTCGCTGCAAGAGAATGTTTTTTCTCCCTCGTGCGTTAGGAAATGGTGCTTTAATGTTTCTTGGTCTGGACACGATACGTTACAGCTGATGCACGTGAGCGGTTTTTCTCCTCTGTGAACAAGAACATGCCTTCTTAGATCCGAGCTCTGGGCGCTTGTGAACCGACAGTCTGGACATTTGAAAGGTTTGACTCCTTTGTGGCGGAGAATGTGCTTCGTCAGGTTAGACTTTTCTGTGCATGTATACGAGCAAGATTTACACTTAAGCTGCTTGTCTTTGCTGTGGGTTCGCATGTGTTTGTTGAGGGTGCCGGTGTCCGAACACTTATAACCGCACTTTACACAGGAGAAGGGTTTCTCGCCGGTGTGGGTCCGCATATGAACCGTGTACCTTCGCTTGAACGATGACTGGTAGCCGCAAACAGAACACAGAAACTGTTTGTCCTTGGGAACAGTCTGAGCCTTTTCGTTTTTAACTGAAAAGAGCAAATGGCGTGTTAGCACCGTAGACATAAAATACAAGACACGCCATATTCATACAAATTGAACGATAAATTTGGCATCCTCTAAGATCTTATAATGCATGAAAAGGATAACCATACCAAGCAAAATATGTGTGTATGAATGAGATAGCTATATAAACGTCCCGCGTTACATTCTCCGCGCATTACAAGCCCTCTCTTCCCTAACGAACTTACGAGCGAAGTAGCATGCGACGTACTCGTGTACTGTCGCTAGGTTGTCTTCCACACACTTCTGTATTTCTGAATTCGCTATCTCACTTACGCCATTTGGCTGTGAATAATTTTACTAATTGAAATAATAAGTGATTTGTGTGTACTTCGCATGAAAAGAAACTTCATGAGAATTGTTTTTTGTTCCCGAATGATTTTTACACTTGCCAAAAGCACAGGAAGGCATTTTATCTCAGAAAAGAGCTTACAGCGATGCGTTTGTAGCAGCTGGTGACAGCTTGTTTGTCAAACGAATGTTTGTGCGAGACTAAACGCAGTAAATCTTAGGTATGCCACGTTGGCTTAGTTTCGCGCAGTCACGCGCGTTGTATCAGTAACGTATCTACATTATTTAATTCTTCTAAGGTTAGCACTATCGATAACTACCGTACAAAAAAAATACAACTAAAATTCAGTAATAACAAACCTTGCGTTCCATATGTAGGTCACGTGGGTTTCAAAAGTTAACTCGACTAAACAATATGTTGAGAGTGATTGTGAATGTATTTATTTTAAATGTATTATTGTTTTCAGAAGCACCCTCCCTTCGTCAGAAGAAACTCAAACTTTTAACATATTTAGAATGATTAGTGTCTTATGAATATATTTGTAGTGTAATACCGTAAGATACTACTCCAACCAATGACGTTACGTATATATATAGACACGTTGTAGCGCTCTCAAAATGGCAAGCAATAATCACGCTAGTTGGTGTGATCGGTGTTTAAGCCGATTTAGTACTAAACGGTCACGCGTCGCTTGAGGTCGTTTCAAGCAAGTATGGAACGCGGTTCGAAATTCGGATCTTTTTCGTTCATACACATATATTCTATGAATGTCTATCTTTGTCATACATGACCGATATTTGAATGATGAATTGACTGGTAACGTGTGTGTTTTGCTTGCCACATTTTGTGTTAAGATTCTAAGGCTATATCGTGTCTATATATGTAACGTCATTGACTCCAACACTTAATTACTCCCAAAGGAATTTCTTTCGCATTTGACGTGTGTCTCGGCCACAATTTGTTTCTGTATTTATCGTTAGTTTTGATTGTTTCCTGACGAATAAAGGACGCCTCCGAAACCAGCGGACAGTTTCATTACACGAAGCGGGACTAAAATTGAAGATAATACAACTATTAAAAACACATTACCTGGAGATTTGTTCACTTTTGAACCTATCAAACTTTCCATCCTTATATCAGCCAGGTCTATGGGTATTTCAGTATCGAGTGTTGCACAATCTTCCCTCCCACCCATAGCTAGAAACTCTGACTCGTCAATGGAAGAATTTGGGTCTGCAAAATCCGAAAATTGAAGTTGGTCTTCGATGTTTTGATAATATTTCAAGAGCGTGTCACCGCTTTCCTCTTCGTTCATAGCTCCTAGTTCGGCTTCTACGGCGGGATTGGCGACTGGAAGTGGTTCTTCTCTGTCGTTCACGATATCATTAGAATACTCCAAGAGCGTTTCTCTTTCGATCACATCCCTGGCTTCCGATTCATCTGAAGAAAGATCAGCGGATGGCGGCTCGCCTAAAGCCATAAACTCAGACTCTGCGGTGGAAGAAGCCGAGATTGAAAAGCCCCTCAACAGTTCTTCTTGCACGTCTATTGTCCGAGTATATTGCAAGTCCATCTTCTGTACATCGGGATAATCGATAAGGTACACCTGGGTGTAGCGCATTGAGTGATCTCCTACGGGGATTTTTAGATCGGGCGGTATAATTTCACTGTCTGGTATACTAGCTGCAGGGTTTACAATTTCCATGTTTGAGTTCAAATCAATGATTGCAAGTTGCTCCGGTGTGATTTCGCACACGCCTAAATTGACAATCTCCACGCTCGTCCTGCCGAGTGAAAGGTGTTCAGCTCTGCTGCAAGAGTCGGGACCGACACCTTCTATGTTTGAGCCTTCGATTGTGCGTTCTTCAGTTGTGGTGGCCGGTATCTGGTTGTTGAATATATCTACGTTTGAACTGTCGATTGGATGTCGGTTGTGTGTGATGGCGTACATATCAGAGTTGACACTCCCCATCAAATCGCCATCATCTTCCATGCGTGAATTTTCAATGGCATGTTCTTCCGCTGCGGCGGCGGATATCTCACGGTTGAACATATCTGTATTTGAACTGCCGATTACATTTTGTTTATGTGTGATGTCGTAAGTATGAAAATTAATATGTTCTACGCTTTGAGCGTGAATTTCAAATAGATCAGGTGTGATGCATGTTTGCAGATTGGTATTTTCATGTTTACATTCTTCAGATGTGGTGATGCAAATATCAGCACTGAACATATCTATGTTTGAACTGTCAACTTCAAATGTTTCAGATGTAGTGGTGTTAGTACCGGGACTGGTATCTTCTGTGTTTTCGCTTTTATTTTCATCTTCACGTTCTTCAGATGTGTTGGCGCAAATATCGGTGTTGAAAATATCTATGTTTGAACTTTCAACTGCATATTGTTTATATGTGGAAGCGTCACTATCGGGACTGACATGTTCTATGTGTGCATTGTCATCTGTATATTCATCAGGTGTGGCGCCGTCGTAGAGATCGTTCTCGAAAATATTAACGTCTGAAGAGTCACCTGAAAAACTGACATTTTCTATGTTTGCCCTTTCAATGGCGGCGGAGACAATGTCTGGAATGAACATAACCATGATTGCACTGTCGATTGCGGGTTGATTGTGTGCGATGGCGTAGATTTCCGAGTTGGTACATTCCATATGTGCGCTGTCAACTGCAAATTGGTCAGACGTGATAGCGCTAGTATCGAAACTGATATTCTCTGAATAAGAACCTTCAATTACATCTTCTTCGCTTGAGGTCATTTCCGAATTTATTGTATCTATGTCTGAGCTTTCGATAGCAATTTGTTCATGTGTTATGGTGGAGAAATTAGAGTTAACACTTTCTATGTTTTCACAGTCAATTATAAATGGTTTCGGTGTAATAGAGTAGGAATTGAGGATTTTTGAATTTTTAGTTAAATATTCTTCTGTAGTACAGCAAATATCTGGACTGAACTTAACCACGATTGAACGATCAATTACCTTTTGTTCATGTACTACATTGGAGTTGACACATTCCACTATCTTACTTTCAACATTAAGTTTTTCAGGTGTGATTGCGTAAGTGTCGTGACTGACATTTTTCATTTTCTCACTTTCATTATTGGTTGCGCGAATAACTATATTCAAGATATCTGCGTTTGAATTGTGCATTACATTTTGTTTATCCCTTATGCCAAAAGTGTCAAAGTTGACATTTTCCATGTTTTTACAGTTCAGCATTTTACTGCAAGCGTCTGGATTGATAACATCAACGTTTGAAGTAGTATCAATCGAAATTAGCGCTGATGTAATGGCGCGAATATCTGCGCCAAAGAGCCCCGTGTTGGTATCGTCAGTTGCAAGGTCTTCGGATGTGCATAGCGCAATGGCGCAAGTATTAGTGTTAATAATATCACTATTATTTGTTTCAAACGCCAGTTCCTCTGGTGAAGCCACACAAATGACAGGGCTAATGATTTCCATGTTTAAACAATCTCGTAAAAACAGTTATTGAACCTAAATAATGTTATATCTAACATTATTAATGCTTGAAGCATCGTCTTTTGTGATATGGAAACATCATTGAGTCGATCTGAAAGCAAAATAATTAACTAAGTTTGTTTGAGTTTTTATTCCAGCAGAACTGGGCGAATTGTGCAATACCCACACTCAATCAATCATATTACAATTGATACAATAGTGAAAGAATAAAAATCAATTTAAATTAACGAACTGTGATTCGAGATGGTCACCGATATCATCCGCATCCAATGCTATTAAGGTAGAGCTGAGCCGCTTAGATGCAGCCAAGACAATTACGTTGCTTTAATTTTCTAGGCGATCTGCCTTAGAAACTGGCTAGTCGGTGGCGAGGTAAGGCGAGAAATGAGTGCACCTTCAAAATGATCAAATTATTACTGAAGCCACATAATCAGTAAACACAAATTAAGGAACATTGAATACGCACCACCTTTGACGTTTCAATTGGATGTCCAATACTGTGACTAATTACATTTCCCCGTGGTGCTGATTTGTTTAAATACTTAAATCTTAATATTTCCATCAAAATATTCATCTTAATCATGACGGAGACAAACAAATTGAGTAGAATAAAAATGTCAAGCTTTGCGGAGAGGCGAGGCTCCCTTCTCGCAGCTGGTAACACCGAAACACGAATGACAAATATTGCATTTTTTGTCTATGCACATTGAGGTGTAGCATAGTGATGTTTTAACCAATATTTCTATTTCAAAAGATCGATTACATACATTTAAAAAGAAAACAGTATTTACGCGAACGAGGCAAACTGTTTACAATCTGGCTAAAAACTATTTATTAGTTTTTTTTCTCCTCAAAACATTGAATTTAAAAAGAATCAAATTATTTATTAACTTACCTTTCATAATCCATATAAAATATACGTAAAAAACTACGATTTATTAGTGTCGATTCACACCAACGTCCGGATCCGCTCAGTGACGATATTGTTCCGCAAGAGAGCTTATTGATATGGTATGAATATCAATCAAGGAGTATGTGCCAAGACAAAGTTGTGTGGCAGTATATCCTTCTGCCAGCCTTTGTGATATTTAATTACTTCAGACTTCAATTGAAGTGTTCACTTCGAAGGGTTCATTTTAAAGAACTAACAATTCGTGAAGCATTCACAAAACATTGAAGTTTTTCCCAACGCTAGTTGTGGCCGCTTTGAAAGAACTGCTTCAAAGAACTACTTCTTTTGGCAACAGTTCGCACTTCATTCATTGTTCATTGAACAAATACTTCAATTGAAGTCGGTAGTTCATTATAGCGTTCATTCATTTTACTAACTTCATTTCATTGAACAAATATTTCAATTGAAGGTGGTAGTTCATTTTAGCCTTCGTTCATTTCATTAACTTCATTTCACTGAACCAACACTTCAATTGAAGTTGGTAGCTCATTTTAGCCTTCATTCATGTGATTAACTTCATTCCATTGAAAGAACTACTTCAATTTGAAGCAGTACCGTTGTGAAGGCATTGACATTTCAAAATGAAGGAACCAGTTACAGTTCCTTTCGTTTTGAAATGTCTACCGACTAGTACGTGATGATTTTTGTGGCAAGGAACCGGTTCCAGTTCTTTTCAGTATTTAAACTCTACCGACTAGCATGTGTTTTTTCGACGAGGAACCGGTTCCAGTGCTTTCCAGTTCCAAAGCGCTACCGACTAGTACGTGATTTTGTTGGCGAGTAAGCAGTTCCAGTTCTTTTCGTTTTCAAATTTCTACCGACTAGTCAGTGCTATTTCGGCGAGGAACCGGTTCCAAAAAGAACTGAACAAATAAGCGGGTAAATTCAAATCTCTTATTTGCGAGTTCGACTTCAATTAAAGTGTTCATTTCGAAGGGTTCTTTTTAAAGAACTAACAATTCGTGAAGCATTCACAAAACATTGAAGTTTTTCCCAACGCTAGTAGTGACCACTCCGTAAGGACTACTTCTTTGGTGGTAGTTCCCAGTTCCTTCATTGTTCTTTGAACAAACACTTCAATTGAAGTTGGTAGTTCCGCTCATATTTTCATTTTAACATTTTGACCGCTCCGTGTTCATTCATTTTTCATTGAACAAATACTTTTGTTGAATTGTGAGTACTTATTTCCTACTATATTAGTATATTTCCTTTTCGTTGTTTGACAAATATGGAATTCATACGTTTCATCTCAATTTTTATACCCTTAGCTTCTGATAAATTGTTTTTTTAATCTGTATTTTTAATCCTTTTCTCTTGTGATTTATGATAACGATCATGATTTTAGATAGTTTTAATTTGTATACATATTATGTATTATTTTTTTAGTTTTTTTTAATTTAGTATGAAGCGCACTTGAGGTGAAATATCACAAAACTGCGCTACATAAGTTCACTGTTATTATTATTACTTTTCGATCAACAAACGGAGGAATCGGCGCCCTTGAGGTGATTTTCCACAAAAACGGCGCTATAAAAATCATCCAAAAATAAATAAAAAATAAATCTAGGAGCCGTTTCCTAGCCGGTCACTGGAACAGCCGATATCCTTCGTCCGTTCTTTTCGTGTTTTTTTGGGCGAGGAACCGGTTCCAGTTCTTTTCGTTTTCAAATCTCTACCGACTAGTGCTTTTGTTTTGGTGAGGAATTTGGTGAGGAAAAAATCTCCAGGAACCGGTTCCAAAAAGAGCTGGACAAATAACCGGCTCCTCGCCGAATCAAATTCAAATTCTTTTCAACTTCAATTGAAGTGTTCATTTTAAGGAACTAGCAGTTCGTGAAGCATTCACGAAACATTGAAGTTTTACCCAAATTACCACATATGAAAATTTATTTAATTATTTTATACATATTTGCAAAAACAGTTTTACACCAAAGCATTGCAAAGAAAAAACACAAAAAATGGTAATCATAATTACACAAAGATTAAAGTAAAAAGAAGTTTGAAAACAAAAAAAATAGTTTTCAAGAAGTACATAATATAGTTAGAACTTAATAGCTAGTTCTTGCTTAAACTTGTAGCTCGTGTGAAAAATATCCAAATTTCCTGCGAGGCAGTTAATTAACCTAGTTAGTCTTCCCAGGGGCACCACCATTGGTAAGTTAGTTCTGCACCTGGGAAGAAACAGAAGCCTGTGTTGGCGGCCTCGCGTGAAATTATCAGGGACATAAAATCTAATTTCCGCCAGGATGTCAGGTATTAATTATACACCGTTCAGGAGTTTATGCGCAAAAAGCAGTAATGCTATATCCCTCCTCTAACTAAGGCTGCAGATACCCAGCATTCCCGAGATAAACGCTGTTGGAAACAGCCATGGGTACAAACCAAACTCTCTCATGTAGAGAAACCGTAAAAATTTCTTTTGAATTTTCTCGACCATTAGTACATAGGCGGTGTCCTCTGGCCCCATACCTGAGATCCACTCTCGAGAATGCTACGCACTAAGCTAAAGTAAAGCAGCCTTATCACTGCGAGATTTGTCAACTCCCTTGAATTGTGAAGGACCAAACCCAACATTTATGTGGCTGATTTGCAGATCTTTTCGATGTGATTGTGAAACGTTAAACGAGCGTCAAATACTGTTCCCAAGTCCTTACAAGTAAAATAAATAAAAAACGCAAGTCACAGAACTGCGTGACGTATAGAGATCTGAAAATGCATGGTGAGATGCCTTAAGTGTAAACAGTGAAGTAGAATTAGTGTATTTTAATATAGCCGTTATGTTTGTTAAAAACATATGACTTGCCAAGAAATAATATCAGTTGCTTTAATCCACCATTAGAATAATGTATGAAAAAAAAGAAAAAAAAAAAACCAAAAATGATTTTAATAATACCGAATTTTTATCTTTATTCCACTATCTTTAATTTAGGACCCGACCGATTTCAACTTATGACGGGCATCTTCGGACTGTCATAAGGTGAACCTGGTCAGGTCTTAAATAAAAAATAGTGGAATAAAGTTTTTGCCATTATTAAAATGGAGTTCCACTACGAATTAACAGTTTCAAAATCAGAAATAATAACCAATCAATAGGTAAAGATTATTATTTAATGAGCGTTTATTCATTTAGAAATCTTTAATACAAATAACAGAAAACCTACATTTCATATTAGCCATTGTTTTCTAGAATTATGCTTTACAAAGGGAGATGGAATTACTATTGACATTGACATAATATGTTTCTTAAAAATATAATATAATGTTAGGTGTAAGGATATTGAAGGAGGATATTAAAAAAAGGGTGAATACAGGAAACTCCATTAATGGAGGACTGAACGCTGTTGGCGTAAATAAGAAATTGTCCAAAGAAGTGAAGCTAGCAGTCCACAATCAAGTGCTTATACCAACCCTGATGTATGGCAGTGAGGCGTGGAACTGGCAAAGGATGAAAGTAGACTGAATGTTGTGCAAATGAGATCTTTGAGACGTATGTGCGGTAAAACCATGTATGACCGTATTAAAAATGTGGATATCCGGAAAGAATGCAAGGCTGATGTGAGCGTAATGAATAGGATCAAGAAAGGGACGCTTAGATGATTTGGGCATGTAGAGCGAATGAACGAAGAAAGGAGCGTGAAAAGAATATACGATGCGAAAATGAATGGAAGAAGAAGTCGAGGACGCTCGAGAAAGACATGGCACCATCAAGTAAATCAAATACTTGCATCGGGTCATGTGAAGAGTCAGAATAACAGAAGAGTATGTATGAATGAAGGAGTGTGTGCCAAGACAGAGTTATATGGCGGTCCGTCCTCTCTGCCTACCCCTGCGGAGAAACGGCATGATGGTTAGTTAGTTAATTTAGTGAAAGGATTTTTCAGTCTAATCTGTCAACACCTCCGACGCAAACACAACACCCTGTAGGAAGTAGAAAACCCATATAACAAGCAACTAAACCCTACCCCTAAAGTTCTCTCCCATGCAGTTTGTACTAGCGGCAATGCGTGCACACCCTTCTAGGCAACGCGCTTATTTAAAAGAGGGCTGAAATAGTCGGCAATGAGGTGTTTCCTTGCATCATTAGCTTCATCATCATTTTGATATAGTTCGTCGGTTTGGTCCTCCGCTACGTCGAGTTCCCGTTCACTTTCAAAGGGAAAGGGCTCGTCGTTCATCCTCACGGCCACGTTGTGCAACACAGCGCACGCCACTACAATAGCTGCGATGCGTTCTACAGATAGTGTTATTCGCTTCTGCAGCGCGGGGAACCTACTCTTCAGGACGCCGACACACCTTTCCACGACGCTTGTGGCGCTGATTTGTGAGGCGTTGTACAGGCTTTCGGCCGGGGTGTCGGTTCGCGCCAGGGGGGTGAACAGGTAGGGCTCGCTTTCGTAGCTGCTGCCGCCCAACAGAATGCCGTCGCTGAACTGGCCGCCCTCGAATCTCGCCTTCAGCAGGGAATTGTCGAATATGGTCTGGTGGTCGCTGGATCCGGGCCACCGAGCGACAATGTCTCTGATCGTCATGTCGGCGTCGCAGACGACTTGCACTTTCACGGAGAATACCCCTTTTCTGTTGCGGTATTCTCCGGCGTTTTCCGCACCTGAAACGAGGTAACGTTTTTATTTTATTTTTTACATTGACTCCACGCGGGAGGCCTTGAGGGACATAATTTCCATCAGGGACTATGTCATTTTTGGGGATGCTGTGTGGAGGGTCTTATTGAGGAAAGGAAGGAGTGCATCTGGGTCTTGAAGAGGCCCATGTTGAAGGAGGGAGGAAACACAGAGGCTGGCAAATCGTTCCACAGCCAAGCTGTTGAACACAAGAACGAGTCGTAAAAGTGACCCGTTCTTTATTTATTTATAAATTAACGGACTAAAGTCCAATTACAAAAATACATATTAAACACGAAATAGAAAAAAGAGTAACAGAGAAGGAATAGCATATACATTAAAATAAATGAAGCGATGAACAAAAATAAGGCAAAATAAACATAAGAGAAAACATTCAAGCCATGGTCTAGTCAAAGTTTTGGTAGAGTCGTAAAGAATGACGAAAATCATTTAGACTGCTACCAAAAATTTCAAGACCACGGCTTGAGTTAACAAGTCTTGACATTCAGGACATTGGAGAATTATACCCATAATTAGTATTGTGATGATTGAGGAACAGCAATTCATTGCTTCTGAGTCTACGGCAAGGAATGTTTAACTAGATAAGTTGCAATAGAGAAGGTGAGTCAATAAAACAATTAATGATTTTGTAAATGAAAATTAAATCGACGTCTTTCCTGCGCTTTTCTAATGAAGACATTTTCAATAATTGTTCAATTTCATCATATGAATAATGGCCTCTTTCTCGCCCTAATCTCCGTGCAATACCGCGTAAGAAGCGATGTTGTACGGATTCAATATGATGAATATGAACGGTGTAGAAAGGGGACCAAATGACACTGGCATATTCTAGACGAGGGCGAACTAATGAGCAGTAAAGGGTTTTTATAGTCTTTATATTCTTAAAGTCACAGCAATTCTATTGATGAAGCCAAGAAGTTTTAGTGATTTATTAGTTACATTATTAATGTGATCACGAAAAGAAAGATTATAGTCTAGAGTGACGCCGAGATCATTTATAGATCTGACGGTAGATAGGGAGACACTATTTAATTTATAATTGAAGAGGATCGGTTTATGAGTTCTATGAAATGACATAATTTTACATTTATCAATGTTTAATTCTAGGCAGTAAGTTTCACACCATTCATTAAATTAATCAATATCACTTTGGAGAAGAATACAGTCATGAAAAAATTTTACTATTTTAAGGATCTTATTGTCATCTGAAAAAAGCCAAAAACGCGAGGAAGAAAATACTTTGGCAATGTCGTTAATAAATATGTTAAAAAGAAGAGGAGCTAGATGGCCACCTTGGTTCTTATGTATTGAATGTCAACCGCGTTCAAATGTTGGGCGCGCGTTTCCGACTATGCACCGGTGCCGAAGGGATCGACGACGCAAGTTCATCGGAGCATCTTCCATTGAAATACCCGTAGAACAAGGACAGCATTCCCACCTGACGTCTGTGCTGCAAAGATTGCGATCCGTTCGTTGAGATAGGAGAATCTATTAAACGGACCGCCCATTTCTGCACAGAGTCGAGGGTTTTTTCAGGTATTTAGGGCTCCAGACCAGAGGCGGCTGCCAAATCTAACAGTGGGGCGCCTTTGCGATTTGTACAAGGTCAGCAGTACACAAAAACGCGACTAACCTTTCCAGTTGTCGAAAACAAACCACTAATCCAAAATGGCTGATAATGCTACCATATGATAAACATATGTGAACCAACATAACAAAAAAAAAACGATAATCGAATGAACACAGCCCGCGAAAATTAAAAATTCACCTTTTCTTTTGAACAGGCCTCGTATGTGTGGTAAAACCATGTATGACCGTATTAAAAATGTGGATATCCGGAAAGAATTCAAAGCTGATGTGAGCGTAATGAATAGGATCAAGAAAGGGACGCTTAGATGGTTTGGGCATTGAATTAACGAAGAAAGGAGTGTGAAAAGAATATATGATGCGAAAGTGAATGGAAGAAGAAGTCGAGGACGCCCGAGAAAGACATGGCACCATCAAGTAAATCAAATACTCGAATCGGGTCACGTGAAGAGTCAGAATAACAGAAGAGTATGTACAGTATATACCATGTACAGCAACGATAATCGAATGTACACAGCCCGCGAAAATTAAAAATTCACCTTTTCTTTTGAACAGGCCTCGTGCATATTATCCATTGAGGAAATGGCATAACAATGTAATTGTGCAGCTAAAAGATATTCTTTAATAGTCTTCCTATTATCTTTATAAGCTATACCGTAGTGCGATATTGAAAAGGCATACTTACTAGGTGATATTTCAACGTGCGTGCAGTCCATGGCTCCGATGACCCGCCGGAACTGGGCTAAATTGTGAAAGCCCCGTTTCAAGGGAGCCAGGTCCGCGGGGAAGCAAACGTAGATCGGTCGAAGGTGTCCTATGGCCTCGGAACATTCCTTGATGAAGCGACAAGCAGAGGACCTGCTGACGCCGACGAATTCTCCGGCAGCCATCAGGTATGACCCGGTGGCGAAGTACCTCAGGGTCAACAATAATTTGATCATCGTCGGTACAGCTTTATTCCTGAAAACAACGAAATAGGGTCATTATTCCTAAGGTCAGCCATTTAAGAAAAAAAAGTTAATTGCGAATAGAGATTCTAACAATTACACTTTGTTATAGTTCAGAGAATAGGTTATCTACACGTCGTACTTTTAGATGTGTTGCTTTACTTACTTACTTTTATATGTAACTAACTACAGGGGTAGGCAGAGAGGATGGACCGCCATATAACTCTGTCTCGGCACACACTCCTCGCTTCGTTCAAATTCATACATACTCTTCTGTTATTCTGACTCTTCACATGACCCGATTCAAGTATTTGATTTACTTGATCGTGCCACGTCTTTCTCGAACGTCCTCGACTTCTTCTTCCATTCACTTTCGCATCATATTTTCTTTTCACACTAATTTTTTCGTTTATTCTCTCTACGTGCCTAAACCATCTAAGCATCCCTTTCTTGATCATGTTCATTACGCTCACATCAGCCTTGCATTCTTTTAATCTAATATCCACATTTTTAATACGGTCATACATGGCACATACGTCTCAAGAATCTCATTTCCACAGCATTAAGTCTCCTTTCATCCTTCCTCTGCCAGTTCCACGCCTCACTGCCATACATCAGGGTTGGTATAAGCCCTCCATTGTGGACTGCTAGCTTCGCTTCTTCGGACAATTTCTTATTTGCGCCAACAGCGTTCCGTCCTCCATTAATGGAGTTTCCTGTATTCATACTTCTTCAATATCCTTATCATTATTAACTGTACTGCTGCAAATTGAAGTAGTTCTTTGTAATCTAACTTTTATTGAAGTATTTATTCAATGAAATGAATGAACGCTAAATTGAAATACCAACATCATTTGAAGTATTTTTTCCATGAAACGAAGTTATTGAAATGAATGAACGCTAAAATAAACTATTAACTTCAATTGAAGTATTTGTTCAATGAACAATGAATGAAGTAGGAACTGTTGCCAAAAGAAGTAGTTCTTTCAAAGCGGTCACAACGCTAGGCCGAATATAGGAAAATAAAATAAGTTACAACTACCCTTTTGAAACCATGTTTGATCTATATACCAGTGGCTAAACGTTCTCATAGACGGTGATCAGGCCACAATTATTTATTTATTTTTATTTATTGTTATTAACGCCCTGATGGGATTTTACATAGTAATTTAACATAAGTAAGTGCATGAGTACAGTTTAAAAAGGATATACATGAAATAATACAGTAAAACGTTTTGAGAAATGAATAGCAAAAAAAAATACAAATACAAAAAATAATAATTAATAATAGTTCCAATACATTAATGACAAGTGAATATTTCGTTTAAAAATCTTTTAAATTTTGGCAAATTCATGTAAAAGATATCAATATTTGAGGTGTATTCATTCCCGAGTGTATGTAGGCGAGAAATGGGTGCATGTATGTGGTAGTTGGTAGTGACACTATTGTTGCAGAAAAGTATATTTTGCCGAGTTGCTCGCTGAGGTACTCTGAAGTTGATAAGGTGCAGGAGTCCACAACGGTCCAATTCGGAGTGAATTATTTTGAACAGAAAAGTTAAGTCGGCTATTTTCCTTCTGTTTTCTAGGGTGTGGATTTTGAGTGTGTTTAAAAGGAATGTGTAATTTATGTGTTGAATTATCATATTATCTCACGAAATTATACAGGAGGCTGACAATAGGCACAAGCTGACTATAGGAGCGTCCACCCTGTAATATTATATAGTGCGTGTAGATTGTTTGTAAACACGAACATGTTGTTATATGTGGATGTACTGTACTGTCGTAGATTGTTATTATTTCTGTTCATTCAAAAGTTGAAGCAAGTACATTACACATAGTGATTAGTCGATATTCCTGTCCCGGTTAAAAGAAACCGGTTCCATGACGGTCACTGGAACCGTCAATATTAATAATTATGATAATAATAATATTTGGGTAATTTGTACAGTGTCGTTTTAGTGAAAAATCACCTAAAGGGCGCTGTACAAATCTTAATTTCTACTTAACATCAATTCCTAGTTTATTTAAATATACAGCAACATACTTGACTGGCAGGTCACTTCTAGCAGGACACAATCACTATAAGTTCCAATTCTTTTCTAGTCTAGTCCTTTATTTAAACTAGGAATTAATACGTAAAAATCGAAAATAAGATCTGTACAGCGCCCTTGAGTTGATTTTTCACAAAAACGGAGCTATACAAATCATCCAAATATTATTATTATATTCGTTTTCAGAATTTCTCCACAATTTTCTTGGAGGAACTTTTCTGGTAACCGGTTTCAAAATGAACTGGATAAATATCCGATTCCTCGCTGGTCACCGGTAACTGAAACCGCAGGTACACCTAATTCTGATATCGACCATCTCTAATTGGTAGGTAATAGAGATGGTCGATATTCCTGTCCCGGTTAAAAGGAACCGACTCCAAGCCTAATTACTGGAACCGCCGATATTATTTTTCCGATGAACCGGTTCCTATTTTTCGCAAATAAAAGTGACGAATTTCCATTTAATGCTTTTCGCCGTAAAGCGGTTGATTTTTGGCGATGCTAGCACTACACGATCGTTCAACCGTCCAACTCCGAATCGGGCTCGGAGTTGGTTTCAGTGCTAGGATGAAAAATTCATGGAAATACATTATTTGGCGAAAATTTAGGAACCGGTTCAACAGTTCCAGTGTTTTTCGTTCTCAGAATATTGCTAGCAACCCCCCACCCCCTCACGATTTTTTTTTATTTTTATTTTGGTAAAGAACCACTTGCAGTTATCCCGTTCTCCAAATATATAAAAATATGAACCATCCCTTATTTTACGTGAATACCGCACAAAAGTCTCAACTGCTCCCAACCGTAGAAACAGTGAGACGATGGCTCCCCAAAAGGGGTATGTTGTGAGGCTGAAGGTAGTGGGGAGGGGAAGGAGATGAAAAGAGGAAGGTTGGGAAGTACCTGGCTATTCAGATCTGGTCACCAAACACGGCTAAAGCCGTTGCAAGCAACGTTTCAATTCTGAATGGTGGTCTTTCACCAGGTCGATACTTAGAGTATTTACCACTCTGGAACGTGCCGCAAATATACAATATTATATTTTATAACAATTAAATGTGTTGTGACAAATAAAATTTATTTGCGCACGCCGGGTTTGAACCCGCGACCTCTGGATTCGTAGTCGAGCGTTTTACTAAAGGCAGACCCTTCTTGTTCTTATCTTATTTCCTTTTCTTTGATTTGACAAATATGTTAGTATGAATTCATATATTTAATTTGAATTTTTATACCCTTAGCTTTTGGTAAATTGTTTTTTCAAATCTGTTGATGTACACACGCACTGTTATACCCATATCTGAACCTTTTCTCTCATGATTTATGATAACGATCATGATTTTAGATAGTTTTAATTTGTATATATATTATGTATTATTTTCTCCTTGTTAGTTAATCTTATTAGCATAATTAATTTAGTATGAAGCGCACTTGAGGTGAAATATCCCAAAATTGCGCAATATAAGTTCACTGTTATTATTATTATTATTATTACCACTCGACCATGCAGGCCGTCAGTACTAGTAAGTACTAAGCAGCAGCATATCTAAGGTTTGTGTGCGGAGTAGTTTAACAAACATTTACAAGAGGGATTTCGTTACTCAACGGTGTTGAAACGGGTAATATATCGACAGCTTACTAAGATGTGGTAAAATAGCCCCCAAAGTTTGATTTTTTTTTTTTAAATTTATTAATTACAATATAACATTTTGAAAAAATATATGATGAAAAACAGATATGTTGAAAAACAAATAATATTTTATTCACAGTCCTCCTCACTAGGGATTCCTGTTCCGAGGGGGACCGTAGGTTGCTGCGTTGGTGTCACTGGTTCTACGATTACTGCAAAATCTTCAAAATTTCCTCGTCTTCATGGTTATTGATCCGCATTTTTATGCTGCTCTTGAACATTTGCATCTCGGTGGTATCTTTTATATGTTTTGGGAGAGCATTATATAATTTGACAGCATGAAACTTGTGGTTTTTCTGTTCAAAAGATGTGTTCAATCTTGGAATGTTGATTTTATTTAAGGTTTTTGTTCTTGTAGTGTGATCGTATTGGTCAGTAAGGTACTCACTCTTTTTTTTTAAATTAAGTAGAGCATTTTTTGTGTATATTTTTGTGATACTGGGAACATCAAGGTTTTTAAAAATTTCTTTTGACGGAGTTCTTATAGGTACCTTTAGGATTGTTTTTACAATGCTTTTTTGTGCTTTCACGAGCTGCTTCATATGGGTGTTTGGGGCAGATCCCCATCCAATAATTCCATATTCTATACGCGATTGGCAAAGCGCATAATAGACTTTATACAGATCATTTTTGTTGAGAATATTACGTATGTTTCTAATGAAGAACGTGAGTTTGGTGAGTTTTTTTGTAATGTTGTTTATGTAGGAGTCCCATCGAAGATTTTCGTCGATTTCAATGCCAAGATACTTTATGCGTCTAGAGTGTGTTATAGTAGGGCAGTGGCAAGAGTGTGCTAAGCTTTGTCCTTGGCACTCATGTAGTTTGAGAACATAATCTTCAGTTGGCTGTCCTCTGGCCGTTGTAGAAAATGTCAAGAATTTGTTTTATTTACATTAAGTGTAAGTGAGTTTCTTTCAAGCCATTTTTGTAGGAGGACAAGCCACGTTCAGCTTCTTTGTATGTGGTTAACGGTAACGTCCGTCAGAGTAGAGACTAACAGATAATTAAATACTTTTATTTATTTAATTGCAACACTCGTTTCAAACTGACAGCTGACATTCCGCTCGCATCGCTTCTTATAGCTTGTCCCTTGCGTTTTGTTTACAAATTGCTTGATAATATCACACGCTCTAACTTTACAATTGAAGTAAGTAAAAAAAAAAACTGTAAACACCAAACCATTTCATATGACCTTACGACGATTGTTATCTGAAATAATTACTTTCAATAATTTATACAGTATGTTTAGACTTGCATACAAAGTCACAAGGTTACAAGGCTTGGAGGCCCAAGGGATTCCACTGCACCTGACGATAGGGAACATTATGGGTCCTCAGCGTTTCGGGAAAGTAATAACAACACGCCTAACTTATAGACAGGAAACTCCATAGAATAGAGACCCTCCCAATCCGTGACCCTTACCTTTGACAGCAAAAACCTTCCACAAAACTTAACCATGTTTTAGATCACGCTCTGATATCTCATAACGCATGAAAAGGATATCTGCAAGGATATCTGCAGAGGTTCTTAGTTTGCCCAAATCTCCAGCACTTGCAGCACTGCACAGTTGGGAACCTTAGATGAATTAAATAATGTAGATACATTACTGAGACAACGCGCGTGACTGCACTAAACTAAGCCAACATTCGTTTGACAAACAAGCTGTCACCAGCTGCCACAAACGCATCGCTGTAAGCTCTTTTCTGAGATAAAATGCCTTCCTGTGCTTTTGACAAGTGTAAAAATCATTCGGGAACAAAAAACAAATCTCATGGAGTTTCTTTTCATGCGACGTACACAAAAATCACTTATTATTTCAATTGATACAATTATCCACATACCAAATGGTATAAGTGAAATAGCGAATGCAGAAATACATAAGTGCGTGGAAGACAACCTAGCGACAGTACACTGAGTACGTCGCATGCTACTTCGATCGTAAGTTCGTTAGGGAAGAGAGGGCTTGTAACGCGGAGAATGTAACGCGGGACGTTCATATAGCTATCTCATTCATACACACATATTCTGCTTGGTATGGCTATCCTTTCATGCGTTATCAGATATCAGAGCTTGCCAAATTTATCGTTTAATTTGTATGAATATGACGTGTCTTGTATTTTATGTCTATGGTTCATTGGCAAAGCTTACCCTGATGCTTATGGAGGACTTAGCTAGCGGGGGATTAAATCCACAAAGCCTGGATGAGAATTCAACACATTTATCCACTCAGCTACTAACCGATCTGTTGTTTTTTTATAGGTGTCCTAATGTGTGGATAGTACCTTATTAAATAGTAATCATCTGCCTTGCACCGCTCTAATAATAGTCTTGCTATGAATTTGCCTAACGCAGGCAGTGTGGTCATCAAGACGGAACCAGGGATTCGAGGAGCAGATGAAGGGGGGATGCTGTACACGGATATAGATATAGACCTCCCGGATATTAAAAAGGAATGCCTGGAGTACTCTAAGGGTGTAGCAGGTACGGAGAATATTTTGTTATAATTTTCGTCCCTGGAAAGACAAAAGGGCTGAAGGGACGCATCAAAATGTGTTAAATATGCAGTTTATATCAATGACGTTACATATATTATAGACACGTTGTAGCGCTCGCAAAGCGGCAAGCAATAATCACGCTAGTTGGTGTGATCGGTATCTAAGCCTATTTAGTACTAAACGGTCACGCGTCGCTTGAGGTCGTTTCAAGCAAGTATGGAACGCGGTCCGAACTTCGGATCTGTTTCGTTCATACACATATATTCTATGAATGTCTATCTTTGTCATACATGACCGATATTTGAATGATGAATTTACTGGTAAGGTGTGTGTTTTGCTTGCCACATTTTGTGTTAATATTCTAAGGCTATAACGTGTCTATATATGTAATGTCATTGGTTTTGATCAGTTTTTTTCTGCATCGAATGCTCTGACTCTCGTTTGATTCTGAAGACTTTTGTGGCTCTTCAGCCATCTTAAAAATATTTACCATTTGGGAGAAGGCTTGACTCACGCCGCACAAGTTTCGGATTTTTTAAAAGATTTTTATCGCTTCAGGTAACTCAGTGAGAGCATTGAGTTAACTTTTTTTATTCGATATCCGACCAAGTACTGGAAGACTTATAAAAAACGGCGTAAGATTCCTTAAATGGGCTGCAGCCCTTTTGCCTTTCGGGCGACGATATGTTAATAGTTATGTTTCTATCATTCCTCTTTCGTTTTTTTGCTATTTACAGCATAGGTTGAATCTTAAATGGCGCATTTCTTGACGGCCTCCATGGTCGCGTGGTAAGACGCTCGACTACGAATCCAAAGGTCGCGGGTTCAAACCCGGCGTGCGCCCTATAACTTTTATTTAATTAATATGTGTCATAACACATTTAATTCATATAAAAATAATAAAAATTGAAACGTTGCTTGACCGTTGAAATGGCTTTAGCCATATTTGGTGACCAGATCTGAATAGCCAGGTACTTCCCAACCTTCCTCTTCCCAATCTCCTTACCCTCCCCACTACCTTCAGCCTCACAACATACCCTACTTGGGGATGCCATAGTTTCACTGGCTCTAGACGGTTGGGAGCAGTTGAGGCTCTTGTGCGGTATTCATATAAAAAAAAAAAAATCTTTGAAATGAATTTAGTCGCTAGTATGGAGAGAGTTTTTCTTCTGATCAAAATCACATACTTATTATGTGATGCTTAAAAAATACATGTATTAAAAAATATATAAAAAAACAAGTAACGTTATGTTCTTTGTATCTTTTTTCACAGGTCCAAATGAGCAAGACGAAATTTTTTTGAAAATTTCTCAACCAACCGAGCAAAAAGACGCAGTGGAAATGGGGACATTTTCGAAAACTTATTCCTGTTCCAAATGCAATTATGTGTGTTCTTATAAATCATATTTAAAGAAACACGCTCTGACCGCACTCCAGTACAAAACCGTTCGCATGTTCCGAATGTAACTATTCGTGCGTTCTTAAATCAAATTTAATTAGGCACATTACGACGCACTCCGGTCTCGAACTGTTCGCATGTCCCGTATGCAGCTATTCGTGTTTTAGAAAATCAAGTTTAAAGAAGCACATGCTGATGCATTCGGAACATTCGAAACCATTCGCGTGTTCCGAATGCAGCTACTCGTGTGTACAAAAATCATGTTTTGTCACCCACATGTCGACGCACTCCGGTCTGAAACCGTTCACGTGTTCAGAGTGTAACTATTCATCAATTCAGAAATCATATTTTATCACCCACATGTTGACGCACTCCGTACTGAAAGCGTCGACTTCGTGTGAAACTAAATCAAGATTGAACAGTCCGATGCGGACATACTCTAGAAAAAAACCTTGATGCCCCAACCAATGACGTTACATATATAGAGAATATTAATACAAAATGTGGCAAGCAAAATACACACGTTACCAGTAAATTCATCATTCAAATATCGGTCATGTATGACAGAGATAGACATTCAAAGAATATATGTGTATGAACGAAACAGATCCGAAGTTCGGACCGCGTTCCATACTTGCTTGAAACGGCCTCAAGCGACGCGTGACCGTTTAGTACTAAATCGGGTTAAACACCGATCACACCAACTAGCGTGATTATTGCTTGCCGCTTTGCGAGCGCTACGTGTCGTGTATATTTATGTAACGTCATTGGCCCCAACCATGAATATAATTTTCTTCTTCTTGTGGTGCTTTCTCCCATCGGAGATTGGGTATCATTAAATAAAACAGAAAATACAGACAGTTCACAATAATTGAATGGAAGGTTTTTTTAAGAAACCTCAACTCAATAAAGAAATCATTTTTCATGTTTGAGTTGGGGAGTAGCGCTATTACAGTTTTTACTAGTGTCGAGTGGTAAAGGCGCTCGACTACGAATCCAGAGGTCGTGGGTTGAAATGCTAGCATGTACAAATAAATTTTATTTAATTAATATGTCTAATTTCACATTTAATTAACATAAAGTAATATCTGTGGCACGTTCTAGAGTGGTGGATACTTACAGTTTCGCCCTGGTGAAAGACCACCATTCAGAATTGAAACGTTGCTTGAATTGGATTAAGCCGTGTTTGGTGACCAGATCTGAATAGCCAGGTACTTCTTAACCTTATTCTTCCCCATCTCCTTCCCTCTTCTACTACCTTCAGCCTCACACTATGCCATAGTCTCACTGGCTTCAGACGGTTGGGAGCAGTTGAGATTATTATGAGGTATTCACTTTAAAAATAGAAATTCAGATAAAATTTTAGAGCAATTGATAACCTTAATTAAACAACATAATTTTACTGTGCACATGAGTGTGACATTTAAAAAAAATAAACAACTGATATATGTGTTAAGAAAATTATAAAAATGATCTTTTCAAATCTGCACAAGTTATAAAATACCTCATCTTGGGTAACACATTTATCAGCGTAATATTTAGTTAGATGTAACTGGTAAAAGTAAGGACATATGGAAGAAATAAACGTAAATCGTTTAATATTTACTTTTGCATGACAGCTAATATACGCAGAATATCTAGAAAATGATTGACACTATATAACCAATTAATTATACATAATTATCATAAAATTGTAACCCTTTAAAATATAAAAAGTACATAGTGGAATGCAACAATAAAGCTTACAAATAGCAACTGTAAATATTAATTGAAATAATATTTCTATACCTGATTTATAGAAAAAACACCATCAGAGCAATCTTCCTTGGCTGTGTAATATTCGCTGACGAACTCGACAGATGCTCCTTGGGTAAGGCGCGCTTTTGTTTGGGGATGTAGAATTAAATACAATCACTTTACTTGCATAGTTTTTATTGGAAGAATTTATAAAGTTTAATAATTAAACCTTTAAATGAAGATATTTAAGTACCGCACGGCAGTGCTATCTGAATATGAATGCTGAGATGAAATGGGTTGAGGGTAGAACTGAGGCGTAGCAAAATGGTCAACTTAAAGGTCATAGTCCAACATGTGGTCTATGGAATAATGCACGTTCAGAAGGATTTTAAAAATCTACCCTTACAATACAATTTAAGAGACAGAAAGACATTTAAAGAAGCAATTAAGAAATACAAAAGGATATTTGTATGAACGGTTCTTGACATGGGTTAAACTGCACAAGTGGCGCGAATGGGTGGGCCTTTACAGCTGCATCCCGTAACAACTTTGGGAAAATGCACGCGTACCAGTCAATTAGATAACAAAACCATGAAGTGCAGCGTTTCCTTCTGCTATATATTTTATTGATCTTATCTAACTGGCAATTTCATTTTTGTCGTTTCTTATATGATTTGCACGTTTTCTTATGTTTAAAGCTAATGTAATTTTAAAATTCTGGGTCATTGATAACGTTTTCAGGTCAATGAAATTGAACCAAATGCTCATACGGGCCGAAGGTTCCTCGCCCCTGTTATAAAGCTTTATTATGCCTATTCTTCACATAGATATAAAATACAAGACACGTCATATTCATACAAATTGAACGATAAATTTGGTACGCTCTGATATCTGTTTGAAAACTCATAACGCACGAAAGGATAGCCATACCAAGCAGAATATGTGTGTATGAATGAGATAGCTATATGAACGTCCCGCGTTACATTTTCCGCGTTACAAGCCTTCTCTTCCCTAACGAACTTACGAGTAAAGTAGCATGCGACGTACTCGTGTACTGTCGCTAGGTTGTCTTCCACACACTTATGTATTTTTGCATTCGCCATCTCACTTATACCATTTGTATGTGAATAATTGTATTAATTGAAATAATAAGTGATTTGTGTGTACTTCGCATGAAAAGAAACTCCATGAGATTTGTTTTTTGTTCCCGAATGATTTTTACACTTGTCAAAAGCACAGGAAGGCATGTTATCTCAGAAAAGAGCTTTCAGCGATGCCTTTGTGGCAGCTGGTGACAGCTTGTTTGTCAAACGAATGTTTGTGCGAGACTAAACGCAGTGAATCTCAGGTATGCCACGTTGGCTTAGTTTCGCGTAGTCACGCGCGTTGTCTCAGTAACGTATCTACATTATTTAATTCTTCTAAGGTTCTTCCCCTGCTGGTGTCCTCTCCTACCGAAGGTTGGATATCATCAAGGAAATCTTCTCCCTGCAAACAGCCCGGAACAGTCCTGCGAAACTACACTCGTACCAATCACAAATTTCGAAGTCAAAAACTGGTTAGTTTTTCTGTTACTTTTTGCATTATTCCTAATGTTGAATGATTTTTCGAAATAATTTCTGAAACGAATGCTTAAAAAAAATATATTTTGGCATTGATGTTAGTGCTTATTTCGCCATTTTGATGGTGCATATAATCATGAGATAGCATAGGCAAATAATAAATGAGATTCCCTGAGGTGTATGTGTGGTAAGAAAATGTATGGCCATGTTAAAAATGTGGATATTTAGAAATGATGTAAGCGTACTAATGAGGATTAAGAGAGGGACGCTTAGATGTTTTGGGCATATAGAGCATATAGGGATTAACGAAGAAATAGGTGTCAGAGAAATATATGACTCGAAAGTGAATGGAAGAAGAAGTCGGGGACGCCCGAGGAAGACATGACACGATCAAGCGAATCAAATATTTGAGTCGGGCCATGTCAAGAGTTCAAGAATAACAGAAGAGTATGTACGAGACAATGTATGTATAATGTGAATGAAGCAAGGAGTGCGTTGTATGGTGATATATCCTCTCTGCCCACCCCTGCGGAGAAACGGCGTCATAGTTAGTAAGTTAGTTAAATTGTATAAAACTGTAGTGCACACTGATCCCACGATGAATTTACCAACTCTTGGGAGTACAATTGCAATAGGAAATGTATTCCATATTTTGAAAATATACGTTTTTTTCGTTTCATTTCCTTGATAAAACTGTTCGCCCACTTTCTTCCTTCCCCCATTTCATGGCGTTCTTACCAAGTTTGAAAAAAAATGAGTTGATTCAAATATGTATTTATTTATGCCCATTTTAATTTAGGCTTCAAACATGTTACATTTTTGTCAGTATAGTTCATATTGTAATACATGCAGTAATATAAAATGCAACATAAAGAAAATGAACGAAAAACAATGACGAAGAAAAGGTATTCTTTGAATCAATGACGTTACATATATATAGACACGTTGTAGTTACTGTTTAATGTTAACTGTCGACAGTTAACATTAAACTCCTAGGTAGACAGACCAATGTAAGTGTTTATTTGCTTGAGAGTAAGATTAATATTGATTGTGTAAAGCACCAAGTTATATCTCTTAGTGTCTTGACAATCAGAAAATCTGTGTATGAAGAAGCAATGACGTTACATATATATAGAAACGTTGTAGCGCTCTCAAAGTGGCAAGCAATAATCACGCTAGTTGGTGTGATCGGTGTTTAAGCCGACTTAGTACTAAACGGTCACGCGCGTCGCTTGAGGTCGTTTCAAGCAAGATGGAAAGCTTCGGATCTGGAGTACAATATTCTATGAATGTCTATCTTTGTCATACATGACCGATATTTTGAAAATATAACGTGTTTTTTTCATTTAGTGTTAATATTCTAAAACTATACATATAAATGTAACGTCATTGTGATAAAGTATCAAATTCCGATCAGTGATTTTTGAGTTATGAAATTTGCTTTGCTTTATCCGACTAGAACATCGTGAGCTATGTAGTTTTGATGGCGTTAAAAACTCCCGACCGGTGATCACTTGCGCCCTAAATTGGATAAAATGAAACATATAATTTGCATTCTCTTCTGTCTTGAATTTCAAACTATCTTAAACTATGTAGTTTTAAAATATCAAATTTTACGTGAACAACGTTTTTCAGCCTCCGTGGTCGAATGGCTAAGATTCGACTTCGAATCTAGAGGTCACGGGTTCAAATCCCGGTGAATAAAATAATTAATTTGTGTTATTTCTCAATTAAGCCATTGAAAAAAATTTAAGTATATTGCGGCACGTTCCAGAGTGGTAGATATTCTCCTTCGTTTAAAATCGAAACTTCGCTTGAAATGCCTTTAGCCATAGTTGGTGACCGGATCTGAAAAACCAGGTACTATCCAACCTTCTCCTCGGTACATTCAGCCTCACAACATACTCCTGTTGGGAAACGGTTAGCAAGTTTAGCAACGGCTCTACACACGACCAATTTCTTATTAAAGCTTTAGAAAAAGCTATAAATCGTTTCCCCAACAGATGTGTGTTACCCCTATTCTTAACTCTTCTAATTTCTCTTCGCAAAATACTTTATACCAAACATCCTTTACTGTATTGAAATGAGCATATACCAAGTTCATTTGTGTAAATTTGGTGTATGAAAGACAAATTGAGATATCAAACTGTGACTAGTTTATTTCCGTATACGGAAAGTCGGTAAATTCGGTGTATTTAAAATGGAAATTAAGGTGAACTGTGACCTTTTGTAAATTTCCATTTAGATGTAAAATCGATGTATTCAAAATACAAAAAAAAGATATTGAACAGTGACTTGTAAATTTCCATATAAATGTAAAGTTAATAACACAAAATAAGATATTAAACTATGACTTCAGATAAATTTTCTTATACATAGAAGTCGATGTATTTAAAATACAAATTAAGATATCAAATCATGAGTTTATACACATATATTCTATGAATGTCTATCTTTGTCATACATGACCGATATTAATTATGAATTGACTGGTAACGTGTGTGTTTTGCTTGCCACATTTTGTGTTGATATTCTAAGGTTATAACGTGTCTATATATGTAACGTCATTGCCTTGAATAAATACATTTAAAGGTCACCATTTAATCTGCAAATTACTTATTACAATACCTACGTACGTAGTGACTAAGGAAAAAATATTATGTAATAAACATAATCGAGTATAAAATAGGTTTGAAGAGCTACTGAATTTCTGCAACTAGATTAGCTCTTCTACTGGCCGAAAAAAATTAACCAAGCTATTTATATTTCACTAGTATTATTGTAATTATTTCCTAAATTCTGAATTAATTTTATAATTTGTTTTTATTGACTTTAATAAACACGTATTTTGATAATGTTTAGTGTAATTCTAATAATCTATCGCATTCAATCGGACATCGTAAGAAACCCCATGGACTTTTAAGCAGAGTTAATTAATATGTGTATAACAATGACGTTACATGTATAGACACGTTATAGCCTTATAATATTAACACAAAATGTGGCAAAGCAAAACACACACGTTACCAGTTAATTCATCATTCAAATATCGGTCATGTATGACAAAGATGGACATTCATAGAATATATGTGTATGAAAGAAACAAATCCGAAGTTCGGACCGCGTTCCATACTTGCTTGAAACGGCATCAAGGGACGCGTGACCGTTTAGTACTAAATCGGCTTAAACACCGATCACACCAACTAGCGTGATTATTGCTTGCCCCTTTGAGAGCGCCACAACGTGTCTATATATATTTAACGTCATTAATGTATAAAGAAAATGAAACCACCCCCTTCAAATATAGCTATGGTGTATCAAAATGTGAGTCTTATAAGTAGTGAACCATTGAGAAACGTGAATAGTTTTTGCATACTGAACATCAGTGTGACTTTTCAAGGGTATGCATGACTTATAGTTTTAAGCAGGTTTTATGGCTATGTGACGTCGCGCTCCCCTACTTAAACGTAATTCATATAACAGTTTCACCGACTGAGGGTAAATGAGACTTTATGCAATGTTCAAATTACACAAAAGTGTGTAAATATTTTTCGCTTAACAAACCCCGTGTGATCATACTTTGCTGTACAGTTTTCGATAAAATCAAAAAAAACTGCATTCGGTTTAATGGAACGGTTCCGAACCCGAATGGGTCAGTAAGTGCCTATTGTATCGAGATTTTCGAGTACACGAATAGCTACATTTGGAGCACGCGAATGGTTTCATTTCCGAGTGTGTTAGTATGTGCCTCTGCAAACTAGATTTACAAGAACATCGAAAACTGCACTCAGAACAAGAAAATGGTTTCAATCCGGAGTGCGTCAATGTGTGCCTCTTTAAAGTTGATTTTTCCGAACATGTAAAAGTGCACTCACAACAAGCGAATGGTTTCAATCCTGTATGCGTCAGGAAGTGTCGTTTTAATTTGGATAGGTAATAACACGAATAACTGCAACCGGGACATGAGAGCGGTGTAAGATTTCCCTTAAGTTTTGCTGCATCTTTCTTGTTGGTTGGACTAGATTTCGTTGGCAAGTTTTCATTTTTCACAGCTGGTTCTGTGGAAAAAAAGCAATTAACAAAAGATGGATAAAAGATTCATTTTTAAAGTGAATATTTCACAAGAGACCCAACTGCCTGTGGGACTTTGGAATCGCTAATTGGCATAGCATATCTATACGGCATGGAACAACAGGGGCTTTTATCAGCCTCTTTTGGATACATATACCATTAATTATGAACTCAAGAATGACCACATCATTTGGTTAAGATGTATAATTATATCTGATGCTGCCAAAAATATTTCTTGACTATTGGTCACAATATGAGCACCAATTTTTCGTTAAAGCGCATCTAAAATACTCGATAAATTAAAGTATAAAATGAGTTATTTCGTACCGGACATTGGCTCATCACTCTCGGGGCTCTCCAGACATTCTTTCTTAATATCCATAACGTCTTGTGGCATTTCACCTTCCGTCTTCTCGAGTGCTCTTGTTCTGTCTTGGTGGTCACACTGCTTATGTTAGGGAGATTCATAGTGATAGCTGCTATTGGCCTGTATCCCAGTAAATGATTTAGAAAAATACAATGTTCAGATATAAAGTTACAAAATAAAGAGAGAAAAAAGTTTAAGTCAGTTTTTCGAGATTTTTAGTGTTGGTATACTTTATTTTAGGCACCCGGAGACTCGCAGACCTGGATATTCTGTGACGAAACCCGGAGGAAAGGGAAACGGTGTCGAAAACCGGATATTTCAGGTCAAAACGGTTACCTGGTTAACCCACAATCATACCTTCCGAAAGGAGACGATGTGGGCCACTGCTTAACAAGTTTGGAGACCTCTGTTTCAGATAACGGATTCTATAAATTGATTTCATACATTGAGTGAATACAGTAGAGTTTAATGTTTAAAGCTAACCGTTGGCTATTACTGCTTTAGAATGCGACGAAAGCACTCTCCAGAAAAGCTGTCAGTTGAAGTGATGTGTTGCAAGTATATAAAAATGGCTAAAACTAAAATCAATAATAAATGTAGTTCTTGCTCTTCTTGTATTGCCAAATTTTAAGCCACTTTAAGCGCCTAGCCTCACATCCAATTCCTGCTCAATCAATTTTTTCACCTTCTCACTGCCTTCAACCTCATAACACATCCTTAATGGAAATGCTATAGTCCCAGCTTCTGACAGTTGGAACTTTTGTATAGTATTTACACAAAATAAATTTAATTAAACTGAAAAAAATTCAGACATCTATGGCCCAGATGCTATGCCACAATAAACTGTTCGTAAGTTTTCGAATCTATAATAAAATTTTGATTCCAACACGACAGATTACAATATTTATTTATTTATTTATTTATTTATTTATTTATTTATTTATTTATTTATTTATTTATTTATTTATTTATTTATTTATTTATTTTTATACGCCCTCATGGGCTTTTACATAACATAGGTATAAAATAAAATAACAGTGACATAAAAAATAACAATGACATAAAAAATAACAATGCGCCCAAAAACATTTGATGCGACGATTTGATTATTGGAGCAATATAAAATTTTCTGTGCATGTGAACTATTTGAATTTAATAATAATATTTGAATGATTTGTATAGCGTCGTTTTTGTGAAAAATCACCTCAAAGGCGCTGTACAGATTTCATTTTCCATTATTACAAATGAATTCCTAGTTTAAATAAGAAAATATACAGGAACATACTTACCTGGCAGGTCCCATCAGGTAGACACACTTATTAACTTAAAATTATAATTATGATTTTTATTTTATATTTGTTTATTTTGGTTTAATTTAATTTCTTTATTTATATTTTCCGAATTAGGGCATGGGAGCGAAATTGAAAAAATGGACTTTCTGAATTTGTCGTACAGTACAGGACTTTGGTTAAAACTTAAATATCTAAAGGTGATTCGTCGAGAGACAGATTATGTTGAGATTCTTTTAATAAATTTAAGGATATGAGAGTCTGAAAAGGTAAGTTTTCAGTTTGGACCGAAATTCTGTTGGGCTCGTTATACATCTTAGTTCCGGAGGGAGTTGATTCTAATCCATACTCCTGCAGCGCGATCTCCAAACTTAGTATTTGGATAGCGTTTGGATTCTATCAGCCTTCCGATAACCGATGACGTTGCTGATCTAAGAGTTGACTGCCTTAGAAGAATGTTTTCTGGAACGCATAGTTCGGTGATACGGATTTGACACGGATGATTTGAATGTAAATAAACCAAAAGGTAATTTCCTTTAATAGTACGAACTGAAACCGTACAATACCAATTTTAAGTGTTCCAATAGTGTTGTCAGTAAGTAAAACCAATTTTAATTTGGCAGATTTTTTCGCTTTTTTCTTACTTGCAACACCTGGGTGAAAATAATAGCTGTCGTATTCAAAAGCTCCCTCAAAATAATTGTGAAAAGCAAACATTTCAACTAAAAGTATCCGATAATTCAATGTGTGAAATAAATTCATGACATTCGCTATCCATATTGATAACTGCCGCGTAGTTTTGGTTAGTTATCCCGAAATCTTCAACGTGTTTCCTCAACTTTGCTCCTGTCACCACGTTGTGGGCTGAGTCCAACATCAAGTAATATCCATCTGACTCGGAGGCTCTAACAGTGTTTCAATGGATCTTCCTAAAACAGACAGTGTGACTATCAAGATTGAACCAGGGACTCAAGGGACTGAAGAAGGGGGGGTGCCGTATACAGATATAGATATAAACCTCCCAGATGTCAAAAAGGAATGCCTAGAGTACACAAAGATTACCGAGGGGATAGCAGGTACGAAAGAAATACATTTTAATTAACATATTAGTGCAAACAAAGCTATTTAATTCTTATGAACACAGTTAAATGTATACATCATGGCAATGACCTTACATATATATAGACACGTTGTGGCGCTCTCAAAGTGGCAAGCAATAATCACGCTAGTTGTTGTGATCGGTGCTTAAACCGACTTAGTACTAAACGGTCACGCGTCGCTCGAGGTCGTTTCAAGCAAGTATGGAACGCGGTCCGAACTTCGGATCTGTTTCGTTCATACACATATATTCTATGAATGTCTATCTTTGTCATACATGACCGATATTTGAATGATGAATTTACTGGTAACGTGTGTGTTTTGCTTGCCACATTTTGTGTTAATATTCTAAGGCTATATCGTGTCTATATATGTAACGTCATTGCATCATGCCATTACTTTTGTCTGCGAGCTAAAATGGGAAGTTCATACGTCATACTTTTCTACAACGCTGAGAATCATAATATCACTAAAACAACAACATAAATGTACTTAGTCATTTGTCAAAGCATTTTAACGAATCGTTCATCAGCATAAAAAGCTGCAGATATGTTTATTAAGGCTCTGACCCAGGGGCGACTCGTGACTTTAGTGTTCTAGATTGAAACATACAAAATTATGATGTTGTTGTAGCCGAAAATAATTTTTTTAAATAAATAAATTTTATGAAGATTTTAGAGATTTTAGAGGTCAATGACCCACCAAAACTGAAAAATCTCACAAAGTCACGAGCTGCCTGCCTGAACATGAAATAATCAATAGAATTATCTTCAAAAGGCCATATCTATATCCACCGAAATAACTTTTAATTGAAAAATATATCATATTCTTACTATGATATAAAACCATCACCTTTTCACATAAAATCTCATTCAGAAAAAACGAGAACAAAATTTAAGAAAATATTTTTTAGTACGAAAAATTAAATCTATTCTTCCTACAAAACACGAATCATTCATAATTTAACATGTAAATCTTTAACATTACCAACATAATACTTCAACATCTAAATCCTTAACATTATCAACATCAAAATCCATAACATAATCAACATAATAATTCATAATTCAACATCTAAATATGTAACATTATCAACATAATAATTCAACATCTAAATCCTTAACATTATCAACATAATAATTTAACATCTAAATCCTTAACATAATCAACATAATAATTCATAAATCAACATCTAAATCTTTAACATTATCAACATAATAATTCATAATTCAACATTTCTGCCTGCATGGTCGAGTGGTAAGACGCTCGACTACGAATCCAGAGGTCGCGGGTTCGAGCCCGGCGTGCGCAAATATTTTTTATTTAATTGATATGTGTCATAACACAATGAATTAATACAAAATAAAGCTTTTAGCCGTGTTTGGTGACCATATCTGAATAGCCAGGTACTTCTCAACCTTCCCCTTCCTCATCTCTTTCCTCTCTCCACTACCTTCAGCCTCACAACATACCCCTGTCGGGGATGCCATAGTCTCGCTGAATCTAGACGGTTGGGAGCAGTTGAGACTCTTGTGCGGTATACACGTAAAAAAAAAACTAAATCTTTGACGTTATCAACATAGATTTTCGTGTACAGTCAGTCAGTGGCTTTTGTCAATACTGCCCTCAAAAACAGTATTTAAGTTGCAATGAGGAATTACAATATTAAAAGTCTAAATGCGTGGTGGAATGAAAAATCGGTCAAGTCTCTAATAAAAAGGGGAACAAAGTTACAGAGGTTTTTGAAATTCATTTTAAAACTGGTTCCACCACAAATTAACACCATCGTCACAATAATTTTCTTACCTTTACCCTATTGGGTCGGGGAAAACACTCAAATACTTAAAATTAGAAATAATAACAATTATATCAAATTATAAGTACATACCGATTGCTTGAAGCCGCGACAAGACTTGATGGCGACAATGAGTTTATATGGTGCTACGTAAATCATCCAAGTATTATTATGAACTAGACTCTACAAAGGAAAAAAAATGGCGCATCTAACTCACCATTCCAAAGATATTTACATATTCAACGCGTTTATTTAGAACTTTTTGTGTATGAAAATACAATATCTTGACTTTAATTCATCGATTTATATATTTTTTTACTTCTCATAAATGGTTCTCGATCTTAGCAGCCATTTTCACCTTAAAAAGTTTTCCGAAAACTATTTAAACAGTTATTTTAGCAATAAATTGCCAACAAACAATGACGTTACATATATAGACACGTTATAGCCTTAGAATATTAACAAAAAATGTGGTAAGCAAAACACACACGTTACCAGTAAATTCATCATTCAAATATCGATCATGTTAGACAAAAATAGACATTCAAAAATATATGTGTATGAACGAAACAGATCCGAAGTTCGGATCGCGTTCCATACTTGCTTAAAACGACCTCAAGCGACGCGTGACCGTTTAGTACTAAATCGGCTTAATTACCGATCACACCAACTAGCGTGATTATCGCTTGCCACTTTGAGAGCGCTACAACGTGTCTATATATGTAACGTCATTGCCAACAAATCGATAATTCAGCTCTGTTATCAAAACGTAAACGTGCTTTTCTATCGATTTCCATGCTCGAATTATATTATTATGTTTTCCTAAATACCTTATAATGAACATTTTACATTAGTTGGCCGAAGTGTTCATTGTAAGATATTTAGCTAATATAAATCCTAACATTGCGATTTATTGCTTTAATCTTCGACTATACTTGAACACTATTAAGTAAATTTGACAGCTAGTATGGACGGCCGTTAACTGTTTTGATTTTTTTCTCCACAGAACAAGAGAAGAAAAATGTTGAAATATTGAAGAAATCCTGCCCAATGGACCAGAATGGCGAAGAAAAGCGATATCTGAAACTACTCACATGTTCTGCTTGCAGTTATTCGTGCTATTACCAATCTAGGTTTAATATGCACCTGCTCACGCACTCGGGATTTAAACCATTCTCTTGTTCCGAATGTAACTATAAATGTTTGCGAAAAGAGAATCTAAACAGGCACACGATGACCCACTCCGGTTTGAAACCATTCTCCTGTTGCGAGTGCAGTTTTACTTGTCTTGACAAATATAACTTTAAAAGACACATGCTGGGGCACTCTGGATTAAAACCGTACTCTTGTTCAGAATGTGATTTGAAATTTAAACAAAATGCACATTTAAAGAGACACTTACTAACGCACTCAGGTTTAAAACCATTTTCTTGCTGCGAGTGTAGTTTTAAATGTTCTGATAAATTGTATTTGAAAAGTCATATGTTGACGCATTCAGCATTAAAACCGTTTTCTTGTTCTGTTTGTAGCTGTACATTTTCTGATAAATCGCATTTGAAAAGGCATATGGCAGTGCATTCAGAAGCCAAACCATTCTCTTGTCTCGAGTGCAGTTTTAAATGTGCGTATAAAGCTAGTTTAAAAAGACATATGTTAACGCATTCCAGGGAGAAACCATTCTCTTGTTCCAAATGTAGCTATGTTTGTTCTATTAAAGTCAATTTAAAGAGGCATTCGTTGATCCACGCAAAGCAGAACCTCGTAGACTCATTTACTCAGGAGTAAGAGTGGTAGATAATCTCAATATCGCTCCGATTGAAGAACTTTATTCGTTGCTTTGAATGATTCAAACATTTTTCAGTGACAAGATACTAACAGCCAGGTATGTCTTAATCGCCATCTTCCCATTTCCTTCTCCCCACTCCTTTCAGTCTCATAGCACGCTCCAATTAGAATTAATATAGTCTTACTGGCTCTGGGCAGTTGGGACGCTTGTGCTGTATTCCTATAAAAAACTAATACCATTACAGTGCTTTAAATATTAGCGTATTTGTAAAACTATCACGCCGTTTTCTCCGAGAGGTAAACATACGCCACAAAACTCTGTTTTGACACACGCTTCTAGCTTCATTCACATTCACGAGTCGCCTCATACACGGACTATTAACCTGTCTCGACTTAAGTATTTGATTCACTTGGTCGTGCCAAGGAACACATTCCTCGGGCCTTCCCGACTTCTTCTACTGTTTCCACTATATACATTATTCTAGTACTCCTTTTTTTGCTCATTCGCTCTACACGTCCTTACCAACTAAGCGTCCCTTTCTTAATAATGCTAAATACTTACTTTCAGTATCGCCCTTTTTATGTAAATGCTGCACTTTCCTATCTGCACGAAGCCAGTGGGACTCCATAGTCCACCGGCAGATTTAATGATCCCCAATTAGGTTCTCGCAAGGCTGCAGGAGGTATAGTGGGAAGGATATTGGAAAAGAAAGGTCGATAAATACCTGGCTGTTAAGATCTTCTCACAAAATACGATTTAATCCATTTTAAACAGCGTTGCAATTTTAAATGGTGGACTTTTACTGGCTAGCAGCCGAGTGATCTAAAGCTACGAGTCCTCACTCACGTGTCGCGGGTTCAAACCTGCTAGCGAAGTCCTCCTTCATTGCACAAGTAACATTTCCCCTCTGTAATGATGGCAGTGGGAGGAATTAAAATATTCTCATATATTTTTTTGTTATTTAAACCCAGAGAATGTTTCTCTTAAAAAAGATGTTTTGACGCTCTAGATAAAAGTCAGTCTTCCATTGCCTGTAGCCAATAAAGCCATTCGAGAACTCTGTCAATGTATTAATTCACAATAGGCAAACATATTTCCTTACTGGGGTGCCCCACGCTAAGGTCATATTGTACGCAATGACGTTACATATATATATATTTATATATATAGACACGTTGTAGCGCTCTCAAAGTGGCAATCAATAATCACGCTAGTTGGTGTGATCGGTGTTTAAGCCGATTTAGTACTAAACAGTCACGCGTCGCTCGAGGTCGTTTCAAGCATGTATGGAACGCGGTCCGAACTTCGGATCTATTTTGTTCATACACATATATTCTATGAATGTCTATCTTTGTCATACATGACCGATATTTGAATGATGAATTGACTGGTAACGTGTGTGTTTTGCTTGCCACATTTTGTGTTAATATTCTAAGGCTATAACGTGTCTATATATGTAACGTCATTGATTTACGTAGTTTTATATACAATCTAGACTTGTGAAATCATTTGATACACAATAATATTGAGCTTGTAATTCTGTCAATAAAGTAGTTAGACACTCTTATTAAGTTTTTCAGAAAAAAACTTTTACGAGGTAAAACCCATTGTGGAATAAATTTTACTTAAAACTTTTGTTGGAAGCTTGTATGTTGGTTTAATTGTGTATCAAATATATTAAACAATGTAATTAGCTTGTAATCTAGGTAATAATTTGAAACAATTAAATTTTTATTTAATATTCTTTGTCCACCCACTGATTAGTTCCACCTTTTGAAATGGCTAGCAATTGTAAGTCACATAGTAGCACATTTGTTTTCAAACACAGAACAAAAATGGTCGTCTCGTAAAATATGTTTTAGGTAGGTACTTCATTATTCGTCTGGAATTAATACATTATTTTTTAATTTGATAAACTTCTTTCTTTTGAGGACATACATCAGTTCCAATTTTAAGTAAGTACTTACGCACAACTTAAATTACATTGTTTAATTAAGTCAAGTTACTTTGTGAAAGAATAATTAATTGAATGTAACACACAGCTTGTTTTAGATTGAATCCGACAAGCTTAAACCAGTGATTCTTGAGCGTATTCAGAGAAAAAAAATAACTTGGATAGCATTTTAGTCTTTGTATTATTTGCCAAAATAGGAACCCGGAAAATTAACATTGACGGCTCCAGTGACCGCCATGTCACCGGTTCCAAGTAGCCAGGACAAAAATATCTAAAATCTCTATGTTTTGAATTGTTGTATTATACTTGCAGCACCGATCACAAATGACCAGCTGTCCGGGGATGTCTAAATCGGAAATTGGCTGTTCAGTTATTTTTAGAAACCGGTACCAGAAAAGTTCTTATAAGAAGAAAAAAAAACCTCGGGGTGGGAGGGGGGATGGCTACCTATATTTTGAGAACGAAAAGAGCTGGAACCGGTTCCTTTTCACAGCCGATATTCACCATTTTTATTTACCAAAAATAGGAACCGTTCCTCGGAGAAATAATATCGCCGGTTTCAGTTACTGGCGTGAAACCGGTTCCTTGTAACCGAGACATGAATATCGACCATCTCTACAGCTGTCAGACGTGATAAAAAATAATAATTTTTTTGTGAACACCAATGTGTTAATAAAATTAAGAACCTCCAAAATATAATACCAATAATACAGTTATCGAATGTACGAATCAAGTAATAACATCAGTAATTTGGTCTAAATACCTCTATTCTAGTAGCTGTCGCACAGTACAGCCGAGTTTCTATGAAATCTTAAGATTCTCGCGGCTAAAAGCATTATGGAGTTCGATTTTTGGGGTGTTAGGCAGACATATCTGCCCTGATGGTGGCCACTGCAAGGCTGTGTTAAACTTCGGCTAACAGAGGAGGAAGCGAATCACGGCTCAGTACCCATAAAATCAATCACGTATACTTGAGTTTTGTTGTAGGCATTACTTTGTTAGCTGAGTAATTGATAAGTAGTATCTTTTTGAATCGGGGCCCTAGTAGTCGCCCTATGGATTTCCCTAACATACACAGAGTGGCCATCAAGTTGGAGCCAAGAACTCGAGTAGCAGACGGAAGGAAAATATCACAAGAGGTTATAGATGACTTCTCTCATGTTAAGACGGAATTCTTGAAGGTTTCTGCTGATTTTAATGGGGTTCTAGGCAAAAAAAAATTTTTTTGTTTTTTTTTTGTTTATATATAAGTGAAACATAGTTATACAGTTTAAAAGATAATCCTGACGGCCTCCACGTTAGCTACCAATTATTACAAATTCTAAGATTTTATCGCAGATCAAATCTCTAAATTATAATAAACGAAATTGTAGCTCTGTCACCGTAACATAAATACGTTTTTATAATGATTTTTTTTATCCTGTCTATGTCCTCCATCAATGCACAAGCAACATTTTCCATTTATAATAATGGTGGTGGGAGCGATGACGTTACATATATAAAGACACGTTGTAGGGCTTTCAAATTGGCAAGCAATAATCTCGCTAGTTGGTGTGATCGGTAGCGTTGGGAAAAACTTCAATGTGTTGTGAATGCTTCACGAATTGTTAGTTCTTTAAAATGAACCCTTCGAAGTGAACACTTCGATTGAAGTCGAACTCGCAAAAAAAGAGATTTGGATTTATCCGCTTGTTTGTTCAGTTCTTTTTGGAACCGGTTCCTCGCCGAAAAAGCACGTACTAATCGGTAGAGTTTAGAAAGTAAAAAGAACTGGAACTGGTTTCTCGCCGAAAAGCACATGCTGGTCGATAGAGATTTCACAGTGAAAAGCACTGGAACCGGTTCCTCACCACAAAAATCACGTACTAGTCGGTAGACATTTCAAAACGAAAGGAACTGGATCTGATTCCTTCATTTTGAAATGTCAATGCTTCACAACGGTACTGCTTCAAATTGAAGTACTTCTTTCAATGGTATGAAGTCAATCAAATGAATGAATGCTAAACTGAACTACCAACTTCAATTGAAGTGTTGGTTCAGTGAAATGAAGTTATTGAAATGAAGTTAATGAAATGAATGAAGGCTAAAATGAACTACCACCTTCAATTGAAATATTTGTTCAATGAAATGAAGTTATTAAAATGAATGAACGCTATAATGAACTACCGACTTCAATTTTAAGTATTTGTTCAATGAACAATGAATGAAGTACGAACTGTTGCCAAAAGAAGTAGTTTTTTGAAGCAGTTCTTTCAAAGCGGTCACAACGCTAGAGATCGGTGTTTAAGCCGATTTAGTACTAAACGGTCACGCGTCGCTCGAAGTCGTTTCAAGCAAGTGTGGAACGCGGTCCGAACTTCGGATCTGTTTCGTTCATATACATATATTCTATGAATGTCTCTCTTTGTCATACATGACCGATATTTGAATGATGAATTTACTGGTAACGTGTGCGTTTTGCTTGCCACATTTTGTGTTAATGTTCTAAGGCTATAGCGTGTCTATATATGTAACGTCATTGGGTGGGAGAAGTAAAAATATTGTTATTTTATTTGTTATCTGGGAATGATTATCTTTCTTATGAAAATAATAAGAAGTAAGCAGATAATATTGTTCTACCCAATACGTTTTGAGAACGTGTCATTATTTTTGTTATAAGGTACAGTAAACCAGGGCTGTGTATAATTTTAGTATAATATGATTTGTAATATCTTTTTGGTATGGAAAGTCCGATTTACCCATTTACTTTTTAATGTTTTGACGTTTTTCCGCAGACCCTGCTGCTAATGGTGGAAACCCATTGACAGAGCCTTGTTCAACAAACCAGAATGCATCAATATGGAAAACCCCCAAAACGCTCATATGTCAATGGTGCAACTATTCTTGTTACAATAAAACAAGATTAAAAAGGCACATGCTGACGCACTCAGACTTAAAACCATTCTCTTGTTCTAAATGTAGTTTTATTTGCCCTGATCAATCTAATTTTAAAGAAGCACGTTCAGAGGCACTCCGGTTTAAAACCATTCTCTTGTGTAGAATGTAATTTTAAAAGTTATCAAAAGTCTCATTTGCAAACGCATTTACTAACGCACTCCGGGTTAAGGCCGTTCTCTTGTTCTGAGTGTGATTATTCTTGTTCTGATAAATCACATTTGAAAAGACACGCGCGGACGCACTCCGAATCAAAACCATTCTCTTGCTCCGAATGCTCTTTTACATGTTCCGACAAATCTAATTTAAATAGGCATAGGCTGACGCACTCGGGAGTGAAACCATTCGCTTGTTCAATATGTGATCATACGTGCTCTACTAAATCCAATTTAAAGACGCACTTCATAACGCATTCGGGGTTAAAACCATTCTCTTGTTCAGTTTGTAGTTTTTCGTGTTCTAATAAAGCTAATTTAAAGAGGCGCATTCTTAAGCACTCACGAAAGAATCCCGTGTGCTCACATACGTTGGTGTAAAACCATCTTTATATTCTGCACCAAACATGTTTGTAACCACTGAGTATTTAAACACCGCATTCTTAATCAATTTAAATTTGAAACCACTCGCATGTTTTAAAAGCAGTTAAAACTTAATTAAGATTTACAGAACTACATGCTGGCCACACTCTTTAAAAAAAAAATCTAATAACAATATAAAGATGACGTTGTTATATTATGATATGCACGTAACTCATTTAAAAACAACATTTTTTACTTCTGACAAGTGAATCGTGTGCTGAAGTTGTCTAGGTTTTTGGTAGACGATTTTCTGCAACATCTATGTTGATGTTTAAAGTATAAAGCTCAATCTTCTGATATTTTGTTTAGTAAGGCACTTGTGTGAATCTTGGTTCCTTCAATCGTAGTTTGTTCCAAATGTTTATATTTAAAAATTAACGTTTGTAAAACTGTTTACTTTCAAGTGGACATTTTTTATTCAGGCTATCGGCAAACTCGCCTCTACTTATTTGTTGTTCATTTGTATTACGTTGTTGTATCATTATTTGTAATTAAATTATACTACAGGGAGAATTTCATATCTGCGAAGAAAATTGCGTGATCTATTTGGTGTACTACATGTGTCCAGCAATTCAACCATATTACGTATAGTGAAAATAATACTTGTTCTACAGTGGTAGACAAGGCAAATACTGGGAGAGCTAGAAGTAATTTAAAAAGTAGGAAAAGGTTAAGAAATAAAAATTATTAAGACATTAATGATCGCGCGTGCGGTTTCATTTGTGAGAGTATTTTTATTTTTTATTTTACTCAAAAGTATATAACAATACATTAAATATATTTACAGTGCTTATAAATTTAATTTCACAAAAAAATATTTTTAAAGATTGTGTTCAAAAGATTTTTTTATTCAATATGGGGGTTTATTGACATAAATAAAAATGCATATAATTTTTTAGGCAAATTCGTTTTAGTAGTTTTTGCAGTACAAAACGAAGGCATTTCGATATAGGCAAACGCCAACGACGGTCGTAGGTCGACTTAAGTAGTGGATAACAGCCTCCAAGAGAAAAGGTCACTTTTATCGTTTAGCGTCTCATCTAATTACATACATCTGTCTATGTTCTTTCTAAGCTTAAGATATAAAGAATTTTCAAATTTCTTAATTCAGAACATAATTTCATAGTGCTGTAGTGCCATTTGTCGAGATTTTTATCCAAAATAATCGATTTTTAAGAAAAAAAAATGTATGTTACCTATTTCACCTGATAGGGCGAAATATTGATAGACGTAACGGAAGAGACAGACAAATTCAAGCGACAAAAGTTGATTTGAATTGATTGATCTCTTCAGCAGAGTTAAATTAAGCTGCAAGTTCCATAGTTACCCAAACGAGTGATAGATATTCTCTGGATCACTCTTCAAAATTGAAACGTTGCTTTAAATGGAAATAACCGTGTTTGGTGACTAGGTCTGGATAGCCAGGTATTTCCCGACCTTCATTTCCGCATATTATTTCTCTTTCCTCTCCCTTACAACATTCCCCAATCGGGGATGCGATAGTCCCACTAGCTTCGGGCAATTTAGATGCTTGTTCACAGCGCCCTTGAGGTGATTTTTCACAAAAACGGCGCTATACAAATTATCCAAATATTATTATACAAAATTAAACGAACAAATAAAAAAAGGTTTCTGATGGACCAAACAGTCGCCATTCAAACTCAATTTAGTATGTCTTGGTCGGGACACGAAAAGCTGATATCGACACTATTATCACCGGAGTGATTTAGCAATACGTGTTTAGTTAGACAAGCTTTCCTGGAAAACGCGCAGCTACACACGTAACACGAAAACGGCTTCTCGCCCGAATGAATCATAATGTGTTTTCTTAAGCTGGACTTGTCCGCAGTCACATAGCTGCACGTGGTACACGAAAAAGGCTTTTCGCCCGTATGAGTCAACATATGGCGGGTTAAACTCGGCTTAACGGAACACGAATAAGTGCACAACGAACACGAAAATGGCTTTTCTTGAGTGTGAGTCTTCATGTGACTCCTCAAACCCGCCATCCGAGAGCTGGAGTAGTCGCAAAACGAACACGAAAACGGTTTTTCTCCCGTGTGACGCATCATGTGGCTTTTCATTATGGACAGTTGGGAGAAGGTAGAGCTGCAGAGGGAGCATGCATACGGTCTTTCACCTGTGTGTGTCAAGCTATGTCGTTTCAACATTGATTTATCCGAACACGAATAGGGGCATTCGGGACATCCGTAAGGTTTCTCCCCGGTGTGTATTAGAAGGTGTCTCATCAGAACACCTTTTCTGGAGCAGAGGTAGCTGCAGTATGTACATGAAAAGGGCTTTTCGCCCGTGTGGGTCATCATGTGGCTTTTCAGGTTGGTCTTTCTCGGGCACGAGAAGGGACAGTCGGGACAGGTGAAGACTTTTCTCGGTTTGCGTGGTTTGCGCCGTATTCGCGTTGTTTTCACCTTCGGAGGGGCCGGATTCATTCCTGTGGAAATATGGAAAAATGTAGAGTGACAGAACATGTGTTTCACCTTTTAATTTGTAAAAGATTGGCAACGGGAGGGCAGGAGAACTTAGATGAATCAAATAATGTAGATACGTTACTGAGACACCGCGCGTGACTGTACTTAACTAAGCCAACGTGGCATACCTGAGATTTACTGCTTTTAGTCTCGCACAAACATTCGTTTGACGAACAAGCTGTCACCAGCTGCCACAAACGCATCGCTGTAAGCTCTTTTCTGAGATAAAATGCCTTCCTGCGCTTTTGACAAGTGTAAAAATCATTCGGGAACAAAAAACAAATCTCATGGAGTTTCTTTACATGCGAAGTACACACAAATCACTTATTATTTCAATTAATACAATTATTCACATTCAAATGGTATAAGTGAGATAGCGAATGCAGAAATACATAAGTGTGTGGAAGGCAACCTAGCGACAGTACACGAGTACGTCGCATGCTACTTCGCTCGTAAGTTCGTTAGGGAAGAGAGGGCTTGTAACGCGGAGAATGTAACGCGGGACGTTCATATAGCTATCTCATTCATACACACATATTCTGCTTGGTATGGCTATCCTTTTCATGCTTTGTGAGATATCAGAGCATGCCATATTTATCGTTTAATTTGTATGAATATGACGTGTCTTGTATTTTATGTCTATGGAGGAGAAGTAGAAGAAGATCGCCGGTGCGTTCGACTCTTCAAGTATCACAGGGGTCCGGTATTCACGATTCATGCAGCTCCAGACCACAGGGGGTGGAGGGGCGAAGTTCTTCGGGATAGTTAAAATAGGCAATGAGGCAAGGATTGAAGAAGAAAAAAATCAGAAAACAACACGGCTATTTGCTATACACGAAAATATTCAAGAGATACATGAAAATAATGCATAAAATCCACGAGTAACAGTTTTTCGATAATATAAATAATTTACATTATGTAAGTAAATTAAACCTAAAATCCAATGACTTTACATATATATAGACAAGTTGTAGCGCTCTCAAAGTGGCAAGCAATAATCACGCTAGTTGGTGTGATCGGTGTTTAAGCCGATTTAGTACTAAACGGTCACGCGTCGCTCGAGGTCGTTTCAAGCAAGTAAGGAACGCGGTCCTAACTTCGGATCTGTTTCGTTCATACACATATATTCTATGAATGTCTATCTTTGTCATACATGACCGATATTTGAATGATGAATTTACTGGTAACTTGTGTGTTTTGCTTGCCACATTTTGTGTTGATATTCTAAGGCTATAACGTGTCTATATATATGTAACGTCATTGTTCAAATCTGTATTTTTCATCATGATATTGATTACTGAAAAAAACATTTTCAAGACAAAGACTAGGCTTGCGACCGAGACTTGAACCTGGAACCTTTACACTATCTGGGCGTGGTGTCTGGCCATTCCGCCACCCCAACCAATTCGTTAAGCGTCATTTTTAACAATCACATAATTCTTAAAAACTGTTAAAATGTGATTTCTGATATTTTAGGCCACCATTTTTACAATCGTGAGAAAATCGTAAAGGTTTTGTCTGAACAAACTTGCAAACATGCAATGGGAGAACAACACTTATTTAAAATGTAATGTGGAAAGGGAGGTATTAATTATGGTAATATTTGGTAAAGTAAAATAACTTTTTAATGCGAATATCAAATAAGAGTCCCAACTGTCTGGAGCCAGTGAGACTGTGGTATCTGATTCGGGGTATGTTGGGAGTCTGAAAAGACTTGGGAGGGGAAAGAGGCAGGTTGGGAAGAACCTGGCTATTTTGACCTGGTCATCAACCACGGCTAAAGCCATTTCAAGAGCGATTCGATGGTGAACGGTGGCCAGCTTACTTGTTGTGACGCTAGTTGGTCTCACCTGTTGCTTTCGCTAAGTTGGGCTGCTCCGAAACATCATTTTCGGAAAATGGATCTTCCCCGACATCTTCTTTTTGAGGCTCGGGCTCCGCCTTAATGGCGAGAGCATGTACCCGGCTGATGCTGAGATCCATTGCGGCGCTCCGCGAGTATATCAAATTCGACCAAATGCAAGGCGAATTCGGCAAAGCGTATTTGTCTGTAAAAAACGAACAAAATGTATACATATTTAAGGTACTTCATAGTATCGCAGCGAATATTGAGTCGAACACAGTAATCACACAACTTTTCGAGTAACTGTAAGAACTGATAGCATATTAATTTGTGGTCTCTTTATCACTTATCACAATAAGAAGCGTAAGCAAAGCAAGCTACGACGTTTCTTGGTGACGTTTACGGCAAGGACATCACCGTACATTTGCACTTAAGTTTGTGTGAATTGGGTCAATTCTAATTACCCGCAATTCAGCAACTAGAGGTTTACAAGTGCAACTCTAGAACTCTACTGTAAGAGGTAACGGACGGTCCCAAAAAGTGGGGAGAGACCTAAGAATGGATCGTATTCCATTAAAAAAGAACCGCTGTTAGCTCAGAGAAATAATACACCAGGAAGGATAGCTCGCGTAGTGAGGATTGTTGATTTTTTCCTGACTCAGGCGTGGCTAGGGTTTTCATTGACACACCTTTTAACAACCATCCATAGCACATATTGACATAATGTTTTTTTTATTTGTATTACCACTTTTTTCACAGTATTGTTATCGACAAAAATATATGATATATACCTAAAAAACCGTTGAGTTATGTCACTTAGCAAAACGTGATGGGCGAGCAAATATATTAAATTGGCATCAACCGTTTTTAGACAACTGGTCGCTTTCCCCACGAAAGAATACAAGAATATGTTCGAGATGTTTTCTCAATTATTTGAATGTGCTTAGACAAAACGAGGTATAGATCTCACCAGTTCCCACTAAGCATCAATTTGAATTGTAAGTAATTTTAGGTTATGGCAAGCTGTCATTGTTATATTTAAAGTACTATAAACTACCTAAATGGCCTGATAAAACTTACCTTCCAGTAGCATTCATATAGATTATGACATTTAAAAAATACACGTTATAAAAAACATAAAAAATACTGCCTATTTGTATATAATAATATTAATTGTACGATAAATGTCAGATGCAACAGCGTTTTGGGTTGACAGAATCCCATTGACTTTGTTTTGAAATGTTGCCAATCTTAAAAAATATAAAACACATACAAATTTCCATAGAAAAAAGTATTTTTTTCTTGGTGCGTTTCGCTGAATTTTCTGATAAAGAAATAGTGGATTTAAAAAATGGTTCGTTTTGTCGCCTGCACAGATAAGTACGTAGATCTCAATTTTTTTAAGATTTGTTCATTGTTGTTGAACAGCTTACAATAAGTAAATCGAAGTTTTTATAATTAACATTTTTATTGTGTATCTTTTTTATACATGACTTTTTTTTATTTAACTGCACTCAATAACTTGACCAAATGCAGCCCATTTTTAGTTGCCAAACTCCAAGGGAATATATTATTTTGGTCTATTTATTGTGCAAATATGTTTTATTTTAATTGGCAGTGTGTAAAACATATGGGGGAAAGTTATCAATGCAATTATTTTCATAATCAACAGTTAATAAACACAATTATAACGGAAATACAAAACAGAATTTAAAAACGATCATGTTTTAGAATAAATCGAAAGTATTTTCTAAAAACGCATCACATGAAATTCTATCTAATGTCAAGTTATGATATTCATTCCCTTACAATAGAAAGTGTTCAAAATAAATTCTTAATATTTATTAACTCCAGAATGGGCTTATTAAGGGAATCTATCAATTACGATTATCTTCTTTGTCATCTTAATTTATTGAGATTGTCTGAACGAAAAATAATTACCGACTTGATTTGCTTATACAAAATTATAAATTCAATGATTGACAGCCCTGAACTATTAAACACTCAGAGTAACAATATAAAGAGACCATACTAATTTGTGACAAATCGTTGACAAACTCGCAAAATATAGCTCTCTCTTTATGCTCGGTTCTATAAGCATATGAGAAAAAGAGACAAACAATTGTTGAAACCTATACACGATTTGGGGCGGGCTAAATGAAATGTCTTCATTATTTAATCCGCACAAACTTCAGACACGTTTGCACTGTCAGGCGAACGGACTGTCAAAAGTACGTAAATAGTTAAAAACTTGAGTTATTTTTTGTGTAATATCTAGCAAAACATCATGGCCACATGTTCTATGCTTGTTTGCTTTAATCGAAGTACAAAAGGACCAAAAAAAACAGTTTTCACACGTATGTACCATAAAAATCGTCTTTTTTAGTTTGATCTCAAATATTTAACATCCTAACCTACAAAACAACTAGTAACTTACACCAATATGTAATTAATCTTTGGACTATTCGTTCCAATATAATAAACTTCCGTTTGAAATGAGTTTTAATGGATTCGCAATATGTTTAACTTAAAAATATTTACGAGATGTCACATTAAAAAACCATTAGAAAGGGAACTCCGTCTTTGTACGGCTTCTGAAACTATACCGGTCTCTTTCTTTCTCATGATACTAACGCTAAATTGTTGGCAAACAGATAAAGACAGAATAGTGTTTATCTCTTAGGCGAGAAAAAATGGATCCGTGCTACGAGAAGGCAAAATTGAACTCCTAAATACCATAGCACAATCTGCTAAGTCCATTTCCCAAGTAATCACTTCGACAAAACATCTCCGTTGGGCCCACTAATGGACGATAATATTTGGATACCTTCACTTTGAACATTGCCCCGTTTTTCTAGGTCCTGTATTATATAATTTAAAGATGTGATTTTTCGTAAACGTCGACGATTTGATTGTTGTAATGCGGAGATTTTTTTTTTCTAGTTTCAAAATTCGCGTATTACGTTAAAGTATTATGTTTTTTAAGACTACCTTTTTTTTGGAGTATCTACGATTGGTGCAACTACAGAATTCTCGGGCGTTACGGATCTAACATCAAATTCCAATCTAATTTCTTTTTTTCTTTGATTTAACAAATATGTTATTTGTGAATTTTTTGTGTCTCTTTCTCTCTCATGGTGTACGACGTAAAAACGCAGAGAAAGTGATTTATCGCAAATTTATATAGGTAAAAAAAAAAATTGATCTCTCTCCATATATTCTTACTCAAAGGTTAAGAAAATGATTTAACATCTGTTATCACCGTACATTTTTTTTATTTTACTTTTGTTTGTAAACTATTTTGTTGATGGAACTGAAGTTCATTTTATAATATGTATTATAAAATGTTCTGTACTAATAATTTAATTCGTTTATATTTTTTATCTATAAATAAGATTTTAATAATCTTATTGATTAATGTATATTTGAATAAACAAAAAAAATATACAACATTCATTCTTTTTAATGATTTACAACTACCTACTCACAACAAAATACCTAATTTACTTAATTTGTGACAACCCTGTTAGTGATTTTTGATATATTAAACACGTCAATATCAAACTATAAGTTTAATTTAGTACAGTTGTTGTTATCTGGTAGAGCTAAGCTAATAGTTGGACCTATTACTAAATATTATTTATTTCCTTTCTTTTACAATATTTTTGAACATGTTATTAATTATTTTTGTATCTGCTATTCAATACTCTTTTTTTATTTTTTCTATTTTACACAATTTTTGCACTAATGAGGTAACTGTTTTGAAAAAAATAAAATATATTAAAATGTATGTAAAAACCTAAAACGGGCGTAAATAAATAAATAAATTTAAAAAAAAAGTTCCTTATTCTGAAACATTTTAAACTCCTAAAAAATATGTTATATTTGTCTAATGGATTGGACTCAACTCAATCTTCTTTTAATTTCTTTATCAACGGTATAGCACAATTTTATTTTTTCAAGTTTTTATGTGCTTACTATTTTTATTTGTTCGATAATATTATAAATCTCTGGAAATTGTAATTACACGGCAAGGAGGTTTTTTTTAACTGGCAGCACTAATTTTATTCTTGGCATTTAGCAAAATGGACTGCCTTTCACTTTTGTTTTAATATTCTTATTATTTATATACCCAATTAATATCAAAAACGTATAAAGTAAAGAATATGTGTGGAAAACATTGATTTATATTGGAAAATGTGTTTAAAGTAATCAGAAAGGAAAGGCTCTTACCAGAATATCATCAATTATTATTCAAGTTCAATCACTGACAGAAGCCGTTTGAAATTTTGGTATTTTTTTTACCTTGCTATAGTTATATACTTATAGACACCTTGTGATAATATCTGCATGAATGCAAGAAACTCCATTAATGGAGGACTGCACGCTGTTGGCGCTAATAAGAAATTGTTCAAAGAAGCGAAGCTAGCAGTCCACAATGGAGTGCTTATACCAACCTTGATGTATGGCAGTGAGGCGTGCAACTGGCAGAGGAAGGATGAAAGTAGACTGAATGCTGTGGAAATGAGATCCCTGAGACGAATGTGCGGTAAAACCATGCATGACCGTATTAAAAATATGGATATCCGGAAAGAATGCAAGGCTGATGTGAGCGTAATGAATAGAATCAAGAAATGGACCTTTAGATGGTTTGGGCATGTAGAGCGAATGAACGAAGAAAGGAGTGTAAGAAGAATATGTGATGCGAAAGTGAATCGAAGAAGAAGTCGAGGACGCCTGAGGAAGACATGGCACATTCGAGTAAATCAAATACTTGAATCGGATTATGTGAAGAGTCAGAATAACAGAAGAGTATGTATGAGACGATGTATGAATGTAAATGAAGCAAGGAGTGTGTGCCAAGACAGAGTTATATGGCGGTCTGTCCTCTCTGCCTACCCCTTCGGGGAAACGGCGTAATAGTTAGTGATAATATATTGTTTTGTTGACATTAGTTTTATAAGAGAAAATCTTATTTCATTTACTCCCGGAAAAGGAAACTCATTACGAGTAGTTGCCCTGTAACATTGAACTACTAACATTGAGGTACTATCTTGTGAAATTTGAACTGCTGATTCTAAGTTTGTCAGCGTTTGGTTCTGGGCTCTGGTAGTTCCCGTTAAACGTCGAGTTTCGGCTCATTTCAGATTTGTATGAAACTGTGATGACTCGTTAATCATGAAAGCATTACCGTTATGCTTTACAGCCGATCACAATTCAATCAAAAGTTGTATCAGGTCGAGAATCGGCGTTAAAGAAGGTGCAAAAGTGTTTTAGTACCAAAGAATCCATAACAATATGAACCCCTTCCGGACTGTGTGGAGAGTTAAATCATTGTGCCACCAACTCGTACTAACTAATTAACCATCACGCCGTTTCTCATTAGATGAATTAAATAATGTAGATACGTTACTGAGACAACGCGCGTGACTGCGCGAAACTAAGCCAACGTGGCATACCTGAGATTTACTGCGTTTAGTCTCGCACAAACATTCGTTTGACGAACAAGCTGTCACCAGCTGCCACAAACGCATCGCTGTAAGCTCTTTTCTGATAAAATGCCTTCCTGTGCTTTTAACAAGTGTAAAAATCATTCGGGAACAAAAAACAAATCTCATGAAGTTTCTTTTCATGCGAAGTACACACAAATCACTTATTATTTCAATTAATATAATTATTCACATACAAATGGTATAAGTGAGATAGCGAATGCAGAAATACATAAGTGTGTGGAAGACAACCTAGCGACAGTACACGAGTACGTCGCATACTACTTCACTCGTAAGTTCGTTAGAGAAGAGGGGGCTTGTAACGCGGAGAATGTAACGCGGGACGTTCATATAGCTATCTCATTCATACACACATATTGTGCTTGGTATGGCTATCCTTTTCATGTATTATAAGTTTTCAAACAGATATCAGAGCGTGCCAAATTTATCGTTCAATTTGGATGAATATGACGTGTCTCGTATTTTATGTCTATGTTCAAATGTAATAAATCAAAATTGGCGGTGATCGTAGATTCGTGCCTACGTCAAATGCGACGAACTTCGAACTGACTAGATAAACATTTGCTATTTTGTTTTCCACAGATTTTGAAAACTAGCACTACAATGACATCCTTTTGAACTAAGAAAATTATGACTAACAAAAACCAACAAGGATATCTCATCGATTCCGGAACAAATCAACATGACGGAGGTTTTCCGATGTTTGATATGGAAATAGATTTGGGATTTTCTGAAAATATAAATGCTGAAACCTCGAGCACGAACGATCCCTTAGGTAAGTTTATCAAATTATTTTTAAAACTTTTTTGGTATATTTACATTCAGAGTTGGGTGGACGGAAGTAGAAAAGATTATCAAGAGAATATAATTCGCGAAATTGGATGGTTGAAGAAGTCGGGGACGCCCGAGAAAAACAGCACGATCTAGATAATCTAAAACTCGAGTCAGGTCGTGTGGATAATTAGATAGAGCAAGAATGAAGCAAGGAGTGTGTCAATACAGCAGAAACTCTTTCTGCCTACCATTGTAGTTAAACGCGGTGTTGGTTGTTAGTTAGAAATCAGTGTAGTACTATATTGATGACTTAAAGTGGAGAAAATATCTCTATAAATGTATTATTTTGAGATATTCGAATATTTGATTTTTACATGTCGAAATAAGTCTTTAAAATGGTGTCGGTTAGAGATACCATATTTTTACGCATACAAATTTGGCCTCTATTTGAAGAAAACTAACTAACCATCAAGCCGTTTCTTCAAAAGGGTAGATAGAGAAGATTGACGGCCACACAAACCTTTTTTGGCACACATTCCTTGTTTCATTTAGATTCATACATCGTGACCTCACTTGACTGGCGTATTTGATTCACTCGATCGTGCCATTGGGCGTCTCCTACTTATTATATCATTCACTTTCGTATCATATATTCTCCTGATACTCCTTTCTTCGTTCATTCACTTTTTTTATTCCAAACCACCTTAGTAGAGTAGACTTCCAAAAAGTTGAGATGTCTTAGCATTGGGCCATCGATGTTTTCATTTTGTATTTATTTAAACTTGAACTTGTAATTTTCAGGCAACGGTATCGGAAGCGCGGTACCCTACAAGATAGGAGATGTTCTCACATGCAAACTATGTAGCTACACGTGCGTCCAGAAAAAAAGATTTAAGGAGCACAAGGCAACCCACGAGGGATACAAACCCTTTTCGTGTGTTGAATGCTCATACTCCAGCAATCGCAAATCAAATTTAAAGTGTCATATGAAAATTCATGCAAGAGGTAAACCTTTGGAGGAAGAACTACTGACTTGCGCGATATGTAATTTTACGTGCACTCTGAAAAAAGGTCTCAAAGAACATGGTAAAACTCATGCTGAAGAGAAAATTAACACACTGACTTGTGCATCGTGTAATTTTACGTGCTTGTTAAAAAAAGTTCTTAAACAACATAGTAAAACTCACGCTGGAGAGATAAATAGTGGAAACGTTTCGTGTAGAGAGAAAAATACAGTTAAACTTTCGAAATTTTACAAAGCAGATGAAGTTTTGACGTGCACGCTGTGCAGTTATACTTGTACGCAGAACAAAAGATTAAAAGAACATGTAAAAAGTCATACTGGAGACAAACCTTTTACTTGTCCGCACTGCAATTATTGTAGCAATCGAAAGTCTAACTTGAAAGGTCACTTGCTTACGCATACTGGGGAAAAACCGCATGCGTGTACACAATGCACGTTTTGCTGTGCTGACAAGTCGGTTCTAAATCGCCATTTATTGACTCATTCTACGGAGAAACCGCTTTCTTGTTTGCAATGTAATTATACCTGTTCTCTGAAGAAGAGACTAACAGAACATGTGAAAACGCACTCTAAAGACATGCCGTTTCAATGCACCCAGTGCGATTGTACCTTTTCTCAAAAAGTGTACTTGAATCGTCATTTGAAAACGCATTCGGCAGACAAACCGTTTTTGTGTTCTGATTGTGACTACGCCTCCGCTGATAAAGGGACGCTAAAGAGGCATCTAAGAATACACTCTGGGGAGAAGCCATTCAGTTGCTCCAAGTGTACGTACGTTAGTTCTGATGTTAGTTCTCTGAGGAGGCACTACAGGACTCACACAGGCGAGAGACCTTTTGCTTGTTCGCTTTGTGATTTTACTTCCATACAAAAAGGAAATATGGATAATCACCTGAAAATTCATGCTCGAGAAAGCATATTATTTGTGGACTGCAACAGCTAGACCACTCAGCGTGCAAATTTCTCCTTCGGCCGGTACCCTTACCCATCAGAAGCTTACTTTTATCGGGGCAATCTTCGTCTCGCAGGCAAACTGCAGCCTGGAACAACTCAGTAGAGCTGCACTCTTAACCTGTCACGCAAATTTCGAATCTATAAAGTGCGACATCATCCGTCAATCTTACACTGGATTATCGATTGGGCGATTTTGTATTCGTCATTCTTCGTAATACTGGAGTTTTATTCGTTACACATCCGGTACCATTTCATAATGTTTTTTCATTTGATGAAGAACTCCTCTCACATTCAAACTAATGAAGTTCAAATTTATTTAACAACGTACAAAAAGAAAATATTGATATTTTGAAATCCCTGAAGACTTCAACAGCCAGTTGAGTAGATTACTCGATATACATATTGCTCCTTCTTCTGGTCTCATATCGGAGATTGGCAATCCTCACCCTTGGATGCTGCAGCCCAGAAAAAAACTGCGCTAGTCCCAGTCGCGGAGGTTTCAAACCCACGTCTTCCTTGATGATGTCTACCATATTTTTTTAATGGATTATCAGTGGTGCAATCTTGTATTTGTCTCTCGTGTTACCAGTATACTGTAATTTTTTATTCCTTTTATATTTCGTGCGATTTTGCTGTTTTTGGCCATTCGATGAAGAGATTCTACATTAGTCTCCCTATATGTGCAGGGTATTTTGATGGTGCATCTATATATGTACATTTCAAGGGTTATATCTTCCATGTCTTTTTTGTTAAGGTTTTCACGTTATATGTGGAATAGAAAAAAACCACGATGCACCATTCCAATTTTTACATATTTTTTTACTAATTTCGAAACTGTTAAGTCATGGTGGAATTTCATTTCCCCATTTTTTTATCTTATTTCACAGCAAAAACAGTGTTTTTTTTTATTCAAGTTCGTATTGTTAAATCTTAAACATGAAAACAATATATGCAAAGTATTAATTCTTTTCATTAAGATTTTCGCATTATTTATTTTATAATTATGTATATAATTTTTAAGTTATATACTAAGGAAGCTTTTTTTCTAAAACAATTATGATATTCTGCTCATAATCAATAATTATGTATGTATTTTAAAATAAGCAAACTACTTTCCAAGAAAACAATACGGGTTTTTATAATCATACCTATTTTCCGATGAGACCAAAAACTTCTCCGTTCACAAATAATAACAGTAAGAAAGTATTTTATCTATGTGATAAATTGGCACCTTGTCTGCCAATAGTACCAAATAATACCCTGGTCATAGACATAAAATACAAGACACGTCATATTCATACAAATTGAACGATACATATGGCATTCTCTGAAAGCATGAAAAGGATAGCCATACCAAGCAGAATATGTGTGTATGAATGAGATAGCTATATGAACGTCCCGCGTTACATTCTCCGCGTTACAAGCCCTCTCTTCCCTAACGAACTTACGAGTGAAGTAGCATGCGACGTACTCGTGTACTGTCGCTAGGTTGTCTTCCACACACTTATGTATTTCTGCAGTCGCTATCTCACTTAATTAAATAATTGTATTAATTGAAATAATAAGAGATTTGTGTGTACTTCGCATGAAAAGAAACTCCATGAGATTTGTTTTTTGTTCCCGAATGATTTTTACACTTGTCAAAAGCACAGGAAGGCATTTTATCTCAGAAAAGAGCTTACGGCGATGGCTTTGTGGCAGCTGGTGACAGCTTGTTCGTCAAACGAATGTTTGTGCGAGACTAAACGCAGTAAATCTCAGGTATGCCACGTTGGCTTAGTTTAGTACAGTCACGCGCGTTGTCTCAGTAATGTATCTACATTATTTAATTCATCTAAGACCCAGGTACCTGGTATTAGGCCAACTGGGGCCCCTACTTAAATTTATTATTATCGGTGATTGGTGATTGGTTTTAGAAATTTGTGACAAATAATTACATTCTTAATGAGTGCAAGTTGCGATAATCCTTCCGGAGGATTTGCGATTTGCGTAATTTTTAATATTCTTTTGACAGATTCGTCTTACCGGACTGGGCCATGCGTTTTTTTTAGTAGAGATGCCCGCATAGAAAGATTTCGCGAGATCAGACATATTTATTTGCGGGGAGAACTTCTGAATCGCAACATAGTTATAATAAAAATCCTGATTTATTTTGAGGCTTCTAGAACTTTTTTTTTATGAATACCGCACAAGAGTCTCAACTGCTCTCAACCGTCTAGAGCCAGTTAGACTATTGGATCCCCAAATAGGGTATGTTGTGAAGCTGATGGTACTGGGGAGGGGAAGGAGATTGGGAAGAGGAAGGTTGGGAAGTAGCTGGCTATTCAGATCTAGTCACCAAACACGGCTAAAGCCATTTCAAGCAACGTTTTAATTCCGAACGGTAGTCTTTCACCAGGGCGATGCTTAGAGTATCTACCACTCTGGAACGTCCCGCAAATATACTTTTTATTTTTTTTATATGAATTAAATGTGTTATGACGCATATTGATTAAATAAAAGTTGTTGGCGCACGCCGGGATCGAACCCGCGACCTTTGGAATCGTAGTCGAGCCTCTTACCACTCGACTATGGAGGCCGTCGAACTAACCACCGGATGGCTTTATTTACAAATATTTATATAGTGGTACCCAAAAACGTGTTATTTATGTTTTGGCTTTGATTTTTTTTACTTGTAAATAAGAAATTGTTAGTTAGGGTATTTACCCTTTAGTATTTTTTTGGTTGCCAACTAGTTTCGCAACTTCCGTGACATCTTCAGGACAAATAAAATAATGAAAATACATCTATAAAAGAACACATGTGCAGAAATTATGTCTGTGATTTACGTATTTAAATTTTCTATTTGTGTATTATTTTATTTGCAATCAAAATATAGGAGAAGTAATAAAGCATATTACCAACCAAAAAATAAATAATCAACAAACAATAATAATTAATAACGAACGTTCACAAAAATAACATGTCCCACAATCTTAGAGTATACTAGAGGTAGCCCAAGCCAAGGCAGTGAAGTCAGTTTTGGACTTGTTTTTGATGATTTTAACATGACTCGGCGCATTTGGGCGCGGCTAAGACTAAGGCTACAGTATTTATACATCCATTCATATCACATATCGACATAATGTTTTTGTGTATTCGTATAGCCACTTTTCACAGTATTTTTATCAACAAAAATATAGCATCTAACCTAAAAAACCGTTTAGTTGTGTCAAGTTTAGTGGCATAATAAAAAATGTGGGGGGAGTCCCGCCGTTAACCAGCGAAGATAGCCAGCTTAAGATCATTGCGACAGTATATAGAAGCGGTTCAAGAAATTTGCTGTCTCTTTTTCTCTCATGGTGTACGATGTAAAAACTCGGAAAAAGTGATTTATTACAAGTTTGTGTAGGTTAGGTAAAACAAATTAGCTATCCCTCCATATATTGTTACTTCAAGCCCACAATATATATATTTGTTTTTAAGAAAACGTTTTGATTTATTTTAAGAAGCATTAGACAAAGAACTATGACGCAATTCGAGTTTAATTCTTTATACCCTAAAAAGTTTTCCCTATTTTATTAGATATCACTCTACATACGTCCAGGTGATTTCATAACTAAACATCTCATTTCAATTGTCGTAATGTTTTGTTCGTGGACATTACTAATCGAGGCCTCCCACCCCTTGGAGTAACAATATATGGAGGGACAGCTAATTATTTTTACCCAACCTAAATAAACATGCAATAAATCACTTTCTCCGGGTTTTTACGTCGTACACCATGAGAGAGAAAGAGACAACAAATATAATACACCGCTTTTATGTACTGTCACAATGATCTTGGGTTCATAGGTCACCGCGGGACTACGCCCACATTTTTTTTGTGCCACTAAACTTGACACAACCAAACGGTTTTTTAGGTTATATGCTATATTTTTGTTGACAATAATACTGTAAAAAAGTGGTAATACGAATAAACAAAAACATTGTGTCGACATGTGATATGAATGGATGTATAAATACCCTGGCCTTAGTCTTAGCCACGCCCAGGTCCGCCGAGTCAGGTAAAAATCATCAAAAACTGACTACACTGCCTTGGGTAGATACCACTCTATATACTCTAAGCCTCCCACATTATCATAGCTTATGATAAGTTGACAGTAACGCCCTTGTCGATTTTGGAAATTCCAGGGTAAACATTAATCCCCAAGCGTAGGCTTTTGGATTCTGGCATTTTGAAAAAAAATCCAAACATTCTATAATTAATTTTGGGTCTTAGAAATAATTTTTAGAATGATTTTATAAAAATTAATACATTTATTCATAATACCATCATAAGTGTAAATATAAAAATGTAGTAACCAATACAAAATAAGAAACTCTTCGCATAAATATACTCGTTCCCAAAAGCTGACAACACCAATTAAACTGGCGATAGTTCGTCTTAAAATTGGAATTATCTGGACTTTTATAAGTTTGATAGTGACCAAAACTTGAGGATAATGTTTCGTGCGTCACTTTTCACAGGATTCTTTATTTCTTTAGCTTTTTACAATAAAAATAAATGCTTATAAGTTTGAAGCAAATACCATAATAGCCCAATAACAATTTTCAATTTTCAGAGAGCTCTGCTGTAGTTAGTTTTTATAAGGTTTGCCGAACTCCGCTAGACCTGGGCGTGGCTAGGACTAGGGCTAGGGTATTTATACATTCATTCACAGCTCATGTCGACATGATGTTTTTGTTAATTTGTACAACCACTTTTTCACAGTGTTGTTATAAACAAAAGTATAGCATGAAACCTAATAAACCGTTGAGTTATGTTAATTTATTTCGCGTATCAAAACGTGTGGGCGGAGTCAACGGAGTCGCGGGACACGAAGAACATTCTAACATTGACGGCCTCCATGGTCGAGTGGTAAGACGCTCGACTACGAATCCAAAGGTCGCGGGTTCAAACCCGGCGTGCGCCAATTACTTTTATTTAATTAATATGTGTCATAACACATTTAATTCATGTAAAAATAATAAAAAGTATATTTGCGGCACGTTCCAGAGTGGTAGATACTCTAAGTATCGCCCTGGTGAAAGATCACCATTCAGAATCGAAACGTTGCTTGAAATGGCTTTAGCCGTGTTTGGTGACCAGATCTGAATAGCCAGGTACTTCCCAACCTTCCCCTTCCTAATCTCCTTCCCCTCCCCACTACCTTCAGCCTCACAACATATTCTATTTGGGAATGCCATAGTCTCACTGGCTCTAGACGGTTGGGAGCAGTTGAGACTCTTGTGCTTCACGTAAAGAAAAAAAAAAACAGTACTTTAAAACAGTGTGATAATTTGGAAATTTTGTTGTCTCTTTCTTTCTCATGGTGTATGACGTAAAAACCCGGAGAAAGTTTGTATAGATTGGGTAAAAAGAATTAGCTCTCTCTCCATATATTGTTAATTTAAGAATGACAAGCTTAAGGTCGTATGCGCACGGAGATACTTAAAATAAACTTAACTAGTTTGTGATTGTAATTACCAGCCGGTTACTGACTTTAGTGATGAAGCTCTGCACACGCGGCTACTCAGAAGCGATCAAAATCGGTAGTTTTCGGTGTAGTGTGCAAGGTGGCAAAGTTATATAAAATGGGATAATTTGTAAACTTCTCCCACTAATTTTGTTTTCACTTGTTGATCTTTTCATTTTCGTGAATAAAAATGAAATATATACAATGAAATTTATTTATTTACGCCCGTTTTAGGCTTTTACATGCATTTTGATATATATTTTTTTTTCAAAACAGTAACCTCATTAGTGCAAGAATTATGTAAAATAGAAAAAAATAAAAAAAGAGTATTGAATAACAGATACAAAAATAACTAATAACATGTTCAAAAATATTGTAAAAGAAAGGAAATAAATAATATTAAGTAATGGGTCCAACTATTAGTTTAGCTCTACCAGATAACAACTTAGACCAATAATATACAAGAGGTATAGCTGTAGATCGATCTGTAGTCAGTTTTTACTAGCTTTTACCTTGAAGTAACTGACTCGGTTGGAAAAGGGCGTGGCTAAGACTGGGGCTACGGTATTTGTAAATCCATTCACAGCACATGTCGACATAATGTTTTTGTTTATTCGTATAGCCACCTTTTCACAGTATTTTTATCAATAAAAATATAGCATATAAGCAAATAAGCCGTTTAGTTGTGTCAAGTTTAGTGCCATAATAAAAAATGTGGGCGGAGTCCCGCGGTGGTCCAGTAGCTTAAGATCATTGCGTCACTACGTAAAAGCGGGGAATTAAATTTGTTGTCTCTTTCTCTCCTATGGTGTACGATGTAAAAACCCGGAGAAAGTGTTTTTTCGCAAGTTTGTGTAGGTTGGGTAAAAATAATTAGCTATCCCTCCATATATTGTTACTTCAAGGATAACAACAACTGTACTAAACTTGAAGTAACAATATAAGGTACTAAACTAAACTTATAGTTTGATATTGGCGTGTTAAATATATCAGCGACATCGGAGTATATGTTTCCCAGATGCAACATTCGTCGCATAGGCGTGTTGAAATGTGGGATTGAAGCAGAATTGCTACAATAGTACGGTAGGTACTGCCTTGTAATCATGAAATGATAAAAAAAATATAGAATAAAATTATGCGATAAAAAACGTTGATGTATTCAATCGGACGAAAAACAAGGCGACTCAAGACTAGCTACTAAAGCGTTAGTGACAGTAGCTAGTCTTGAGTCGCTCATAAGTCACTTATCAAGTCGCTTAGTGACGTGCTCATTTAATTACAAAGGTTCAAACTCATCGCGGACTGGCTAGTCATTTGCGTCCGTGATCAGTTTATTTTGAGTATCTCCGTGTGTAGATGGCCTTACACCTGGCGTAGAAGCTAATGATAAAGCAAACAACCTTACCCTGTTGTCTATGTTCTCATCCGAGAAAAAAAACAAAAAGAAAAATATTTTTCACCACTGACAACACAAATTTTCCAAATCGATAATTTCGTCTGACTTCGCGAAACACGGCTTCTGTTTTATTTATAAGAAAAAAATAGAATTCATCGAAATGGGGTGCTTCGGAGGGGGTGTAAAGTTATTTGCTGTCATTTTTGCGTTTAATGTTGAGAGGTTAGTTTACTTTGATGATTTATCAAAACAAACTCTTCAAAAAATCTCGTTATTTTTCGACAATATTTACGCAATATCAAGTGATTTTTTAAATAATTTGCGTAGCAAATAATCACACATATCTGTTTGGGTAAAAAATATCTTCGCTTTCTTAACTTTTATCAATCGTTGTTGACATGGATAATCTTAATTGTATAGAAGTGTTTTCGCGTAAGAATTCAACCGGTTTAGCCTAAGGCCGGCCACGCAATAGGCAGCCAGGCTGCGGCAGCCAACGCGATCTTCAATTTTGTGCTAAAATGCTTCGATGAATTATATAATGTAGATACGTTACTGAGACAACGCGCGTGACTCCACTAAACTAAGCCAACGTGGCATACATGAGATTTACTGCGTTTAGTCTCGCACAAACATTCGTTTGACGAACAAGCTGTCACCTGCTGCCACAAAGGCATCGCTGTAAGCTCTTTTCTGAGATAAAATGTCTTCCTGTGCTTTTGACAAGTGTAAAAATCATTCGGGAACAAAAAACAAATCTCATGGAGTTTCTTTTCATGCGAAGTACACACAAATCACTTATTATTTCAATTAATACAATTATTCACATGCCAAATCGTATAAGTGAGATAGCAAATGCAGAAATACATAAGTGTGTGGAAGACAACCTAGCGACAGTACACGAGTACGTCGCATGCTACTTCGCTCGTAAGTTCGTTGGGGAAGAGAGGGCTTGTAACGCGGAGAATGTAACGCGGGACGTTCATATAGCTATCTCATTCATACACACATATTCTGCTTGGTATGGCTATCCTTTTCATGCGTTATGAGTTTTCAAACAGATATCAGAGCGTGCCAAATTTATCGTTCAATTTGTATGAATATGACGTGTCTTGTATTTTATGTCTATGTTCAAATGTATTCAAGCTAACGCACTAGGCAGCCAGAAATCGTTGGTTGCGGCAGCCAGTCGAAACATGCCGATCACACAGGCAGCCATGGTTGCGCGCAGCCAATACGGCTGCGGTAAATGTATGCGAAATGTACGTGTCTGTCTCAATGCTAACGCACTTGTCGCGGCAGCCAGGCGTTTCTATGACAATTTTTACGATGTTTTTTGATACAGAGAGATTGTTTGGCTACTAGTTGCTACAACTGGCTGCGAGAATTGACGGCTAGCCTAAGTGTATATTGCGTACATGTACGATTTCCTAGCTACCTTAGAGAGCCGACTGAATAAGATGTTTATGATTATGTGTTTCTTAAATATAAATTAAAACATGCAAATCGATAGGAAAATGTATTCGTGTTAATACATTTTTTTACCAATACAGTAACAGTTAAATACATTTACATAATCACTCTAAGGCATGACAGAAAACAACTGCTCGTGTTGTACCGATCAAACTTTGATAAGCGACCAACCGTTTTATTAAGACAACGTACTTGCATTCATTTCTAGCGTGAAGCGGTCATATAATGTTATCTTCTTGAAGTAACAATATATGGAAGGATAGCTAATTTGTTTTACCCAACCCATCTGAAATTGTAATAAATCACTTTTTACGAGTTTTTACATCGTACACCATGAGAGAGAAAGAGACAACAAATTTCTTGGAACGCTTCTATATACTGTCGTAATGATCTTAAGCTGGCTATTTTCGCTGGTTAACGGCGGGACTCCGCCCACATTTTTTATTTTGCCACTAAACTTGACACAACTAAACGGTTTTTTAGGTTAGATGCTATATTTTTGTTGATAAAAATACTGTGAAAAAGTTGCTATACGAATACACAAAAACATTATGTCGATATGTGATATGAATGGATGTATAAATACCGTAGCCTTAGTCTAAGCCACGCCCATTTGCGCCGAGTCATGTTAAAATCATCAAAAACAACTCCAAAACTGACTTCACTGCCTTGGCTTGGGCTACCTCTTGTATTCTCTAAGGTTATCTCTTGAGAAGTGCCCACACACGCAGTAACATTTATCGACAGCAAAAAAATTACGTGTACTGTACAAAAAGGTAATATTGTTGATTTATTTTCAGAAATCAGCACATAAAAATATAATCAAGCTGTCCGAAGACTCGGCTGGTATCGCCATGGAACTTGGTGGCGAACTAGATGTCTCGGCCGTAATACATCTACCAGGATCCCGTGACGAGGAGGGGGTTTTGAAACATTATCCAGACATCGACGTCGACCTCCTTGATGTAGACTTGGAGTCCTTGGAACAAGCCATAAACATAACTCCCAACCAATCGGGTGAGAATATATCCTTACACAAACATTAAATAAAGATCGGCCAGATCTGACAAGTCTAACAGACTGGTTAAACCTTCTCGTATGAATATTGGAATGGTCTCTCATTTAGCCTTTGGTCAGAAAGCGCCTAACAGTCACAAACACTTACCTGCATCTCTACACATTCATCCTTTTCGTATGAGTTATGCCAAGCTTGGCGAAAAACCATTCAATGCAATGACGTTACATATATATAGACACGTTGTCGCGCTCTAAAAGTGGCAAACAAAAATCACGCTAGTTGGTGTGATCGGTATTTGAGCCGATTTAGTACTAAACTGTCACGCGTCGCTCGAGGTCGTTTCAAGCAAGTATGGAACGCGGTCCGAACTTCGGATCTGTTTCGTTCATACACATATATTCTATGAATGTTTATCTTTGTCATACATGACCGATATTTGAATGATGAATTGACTGGTAATGTGTGCGTTTTGCTTGCCAAATTTTGTGTTAATATTCTAAGGCTATAACGTGTCTATACATGTAACGTCATTGATTCAACCCCCTTCATTGTGCATTTTATTTTTTATGAGGGCAGAAACTGATTTTTAAAACTTTGAGTGAATATTAAAAACACACATTTCTAGAAAAACCCACGTTTTACAATAACTAATGTAATAAAGAGTCCTTGAAGTGATTGAATCACCAAACGGCGCTTTACAAAGTTAACCGCTTAATTTTTGATTTTATAATTAAGTTCCAGTCTGAGAAAAAAATCTTAAAAATAGAGATCACAACAGTCGATGTTTAAATTGCTTTAAAATGCCAACACCAAGGTGGTGGTTCTAAGGGTGTATCTTTAAAATCGCACTGTATTTGAAGTCACCGAACTGATACGCGTGTGTTGTGGTCGTTTCTGTGTGCCCGAAGTCAGCTTTTAATTTTAGCATCCTTCGGGTGAAACTGATAAAATATTTTGAAATGTCGATTTTTTTTCTTGAACTAGAGAATAAAATTCACTCTCTTGTTTGAGGGCCTAGAAGTAGAAGGTTCTTCTGTGAACTAGTGTCGTTAATTTTCTTTGAAATCGGTGTAGATCACGTGAGTGAGGAGAAATCCTTTAAGAATCAAAAATATTTCTCTTTTGAATCTCTTCTCACTGATAACTGTGAATATTAACTTGCAAGATGTATCAGATTGAACCTGACAGACTTTAACCAGCAATTCCTTGTTGCATTTTATTTATTTTTCACTTAAAAACAGCATTTGGCAGTATGGGTCGGGGCGGGGTGTGGTCGGTTACTCGGCCGAGTGTCACCGTAGACCAACATCTACATTCTTCATCCCAAACAAGCTCAAAAATTATCGGTAGACGTCTACCGGGTTCGATCTGGTATACCCTGAATGTCTACATCAGAAATTATTGCTATTATGGTTTCGCGTTTGCGCGTTAAAAACAGTTTTGCTATACATCAGCCGCAAAAACGTCCTGCTAACAAAAATAAGATATGCATTGCGCGAATCACTCGACTAGGAAATGAATATGTCTGTTTTGTTCAAGATTTGACATTTTCATTTCAATCATCTTGGCGAATGTTTTATATTTGTGTCCGTGTTTGCGATTGCATTTACAATGATGTTTGCGGTTTATTTTCAAAATAATATTTAGATTAACAGCAAATACCGACAGATAAATTGTATCTCCTTCCAAAGTGGTACTTACCTAGTTTCGGTAGAGCCCTCCAAACTTCCTCTTCGAAATTGGGATGCAACAGTTGGTTTTCCCAGTTGGCACTCTCGTGCGGTTCTTAGATTTAAAAAGTACTGTCTCCCAATGACGTTACATATATATAGACACGTTGTAGCGCTCTCAAAGTGGCAAACAATAATTACGCCAGTTGGTGTGACCGGTGTTTAAGCCGATTCAGTACTAAACGGTCACGCGTCGCTTGAGGTCGTTTCAAGCAAGTATGGAACGCGGTCCGAACTTCGGATCGGTTTCGTTCGTACACATATATTCTATGAACGTCTATCTTTGTCATACATGACCGATATTTGAATGATGAATTTACTGGTAACGTGTGTGTTTTGCTTGCCACATTTTGTGTTAATATTCTAAGGCTATAACCGGTCTATATACATAACGTCATTGCTGTCTCCTACCAAAACTGTTTGTTATACAATTTTGTTTTAAAAAAAAATCTTCACAATGAAACAAGTTCTGTACTTTTTGGAACGTTTTTATTTTCCTGAAGTGCGAATTGCTTCCAAATGGTTTTTATTTTGATTCAACATCTGTGGCTTCATTTATAAATCCAAAAAACACCTTTCCATGCAACTATCTAGCTTACAAAGCATTAAACATAACAAGTTTGAAAAGCAAATTACCACAGAGTTTATTTTGATGTAGAATAATCTTTTTCCAGAAAGTACCACTATTATAATATCGGGTTTATCATAATGTGAAAAATGTGCTCTTTTCCAATGACGTTATATATATAGACACGTTATAGCCTTATAATATTAACACAAAATGTGGCAAGCAAAACACACACGTTACCAGTAAATTCATCATTTAAATATCGGTCATGTATGACAAAGACAGACATTCATAAAATATACGTGTATGAACGAAACAGATCCGAAGTTCGGACCGCGTTCCATACTTGCTTGAGACGACCTCGAGCGACGCGTGACCGTTTAGTACTAAATCGGCTTAAACACCGATCACACCAACTAGCGTGATTATTGCTTGCTACTTTGAGAGCGCTACAACGTGTCTATAATATATATAACGTCATTGCTCTTTTCCCAAAGAGCTTTTTTAAAGATTCACCATTTGACCAATGAACCATCTTGATATTGCCGGTTAAAGCAATTTAAAGATTGCAGCGCTCTTCATTACTTGTGCAATTGCTAGCTGTGTAACTTTTTTCTTGGCGAACGAAGAGTGATAGCGAAATAACAAATCTCATGGAGTTTCTTTTCATGCAAAGTACACACAAATCACTTATTATTTCAATTAATACAATTATTCACATGCCAAATGGTATGAGTAAGATAGCGAATTCAGAAATACATAAGTGTGTGGAAGACAACTTAGCGAAAGTACACGAGTATGTCGCATGCTTCTTCGCTCGTAAGTTCGTTAGGGAAGAGAGGGCTTGTAATAAGGAGAATGTAACGCGAGACGTTCATATAGCTATCTCATTCATACACACATATTCTGCTTGGTATGGCTATCCTTTTCATACATTATGAGTTTTCAAACAGATATCAGAGCGTGCCAAAATTTTTGTTCAATTTGTATGAATATGACGTGTCTTGTATTTTATGTCTATGACTTGAACTTTCTAATATCTGTTGTGTTTCCATAGGAAGTCATTTGGACCTTGAAGCAGTGGAGACAAACATTCTGCCTGGAGCTGAAATTTACTTATGCGATGACTGCAACTTTTCCTGCTCCAGAAAGTCAGAACTCAGAAGCCATGTAACTGTTCACACTAGAGAAGGAGAAGTTTCAAATCCCCAACGCAAAAAATCTGAAAGGAGGGCGATTACAAATCGTCGACGTAAAAAAAAGGGAATATCCTTTTCGTGCTCTCATTGTAGCTATAAGTGTGCTCAAAAGATTTACTTAGCGAGGCATGTGCTTCTTCACAAAGGAGATAAACCATTTCCGTGTACTCTTTGCAAATATACCTTTTCCAACGAAAAAAAACTATCACGACATATGTGGCGGCATACTGGAGAAAAACCACTTTTATGTCGGTACTGTAGTTATGCTTCTGCAGACAATTACACGTTGCAAAGGCACATGTTGTCGCATTCAGGAGAAAAGGCGTTTTCGTGTGATATTTGTAACTGTCTCTTTTCCAGAAAATCTATCTTATTGGATCACATGAGTACGCATTCGGGAGTAAAACCATTTAAATGTTCGCGTTGTAACTTTTCCTTCTCGCGAGGCTCAACCTTAAAGAATCATTTGAAGACTCACACGCGGGAGAAACCTTTTTCGTGTAATGAGTGTAGTTATTCGTCTGCGGATAAATCGACCTTGCGACGGCATTTGCGCACTCACACTGGGGTCAAACCATTTTCATGTGCAATTTGTAGTTATTCTTGTGGAGATTCTTCGAGTCTAAGAAAACATAAAATGACTCACACGGGGGAGAAACCCTTTTCTTGTGCTGAATGTAACTATTCATGTTCTCAAAACTACTCCTTAAAAAGGCACATAAAAACCCAACATTAAATGAGTTTTATCAGTTGAAAGTAATAATAGTTTTTGAAATATTTACTGTCAGTTCTAGTGAATGAAAATAAATCATTTTCACGTTCTACATACTTTAAGTAATTTTAAAATCACTCCTTTTTAATGGTATTTTAACCAAGGGTTCACTCTGTTAAATATTTAAAAATCTTTTGACAAATCATTCGTGTTCACAAAACTATTGTTTACGAAATCGCGAAAAACCAACATCAAATGACTCGTCGGATAAAAGTGGTGAGTTGAAACCACGGGTAATATCTGAAACCTTATTTCGGTTTTCGATATGTTTTCCGTCGGTCAAATAAGTCAAAATAGGTTTTACATGTATTGACAATTACAATACATTTAAACAGAAATGTGATTTCTGCCTGACTTGAAGTAATTGTATTGCATACTTAATTTTGGTTGTGAAATATTGTTGAAATTAAGATCCTGGAACTTAATCGAATCATATTTTTTGTGATCTTCATTTCTCTAAAATAATCGTAGTGGAATCAATGACGTTACATATATTATAGACACGTTGTAGGGCTCTCAAGTGGCAAGCAATAATCACGCTAGTTGGTGTGATCGGTGTTTAAGCCGATTTAGTACTAAACGGTCACGCATCGCTTGAGGTCGTTTCAAGCAAGTATGGAATGCGGTCCGAACTTCAGATCTGTTTCGTTCATACACATATATTCTATGAATGTCTATCTTTGTCATACATGACCGGTATTTGAATGATGAATTGACTGGTAACGTGTGTGTTTTGCTTGCCACATTTCGTGTTAATATTCTAAGGCTATAACGCGTCTATATATGTAACGTCATTGAGTGGAATACTATTTAACTTGTTTTCACTTTATTCACATTTTAAATATTATAGTCAGATAGTTACATACGGTTTTCATATCAAAAAAAAGTTATCGATATCAACACAACAAAAAAAATTGCACACTAAAAGTAAATACTCAAATAATTTTCATTCTAGGTAAATAAATTAGTAAAGAGATATGACTTAACTTGTAAATATATAAAATTTCGGAAATAAATTACTTTGTGACTAAGCATTACAATATAAAAACCATTATTTTTTTTTATCTTTGGGTAGGTAAATCAACAGAGAATTTTGACTTCTTCAACCGAAGCGATCTTCTTTACAACCTTTAATTGACATTCTCGCTGTATTCTTGAGTGACCAGCTAATGCACGAGGACTTCATCTAAGTCAGAGTTAAGATTACCTCTCAGAAGTTGGGCTACTATACAGGGCCCGCACATACTTTAACAGTACACAACTGCTAATTGCAGTGCGCCCCAATGTTGAATGGAGCCCCAAATACCTGAAAAACACTTGACTCTGTACAGAAACGGGCAGTCCGTTTCTCTTTTAAACAAAGGGCTTAACACTATGCGGTATAAATGTTTAAAAAATATTAAAATCAACCTAACGAGTCACGAATAACCCGACTCGTTTGAACTATCTCCACTCCCATGGTAAAATAACCGGAAAATGTTACTTTTGCAATGATGGAGGACTTACTTCGCGACGCCTGGTGCGATCCCGACGCTTTAAACCACTCTGCTACTTGTGAGTATTTACTATTATCAAATTAAAACGTGATCAATATAAAGGTAAGGTATAATTGCCTGGAACTGGAAATTTTAGAGTGGTAAAACAACATTCCGAACTAACTAAATAACTAACCATCACGCCGTTTCCCCGCAGGGGTAGGCAGAGAGGACGGACCGCCATATAACTCTGTCTTGGCACACACTCCTCGCTTTATTTACATTCATACATCGTCTCATACATACTCTTCTGTTATTCTGACTCTTCACATGACCCGATTAAAGTATTTGATTTACTTGATCATGTCATGTCTTTCTCGGGCGTCCTCGACTTTTTCTTCTATTCACTTTGGCATCATATATTCTTATCACACTCCTTTCTTCGTCCATTCGCTCTACATGCCCAAACCATCTAAGCGTCCTTTTCTTAATCCTATTCATTGCGCTCACATCAGCCTTGCATTCTTTTCGGATATCCACAGTTTCAATACGGTCTTACATGGTTTTTCCGCACTTACGTCTCAGGGATCTCATTTCCACAGCACTCAGTCTACTTTCATCCTTCCTCTGCTAGTTCCATGCCTCACTGCCATACATCAGGGTTGATATCAGCACTCCATTGTGGACTGCTAGCTTCGCTTCTTTGGATAATTTCTTATTAGCGCCGACAGCGTTCAGTCCTCCTGGATTCACCCTTCTTTCAATATCCAACTTTTCTAAATATACAAGAAAGTAACTTACTGTACGGAGTCAGTGCGACTATGACATTCTCAACTGGGGCTGAAGGGAGGTGAAGGCTGGACCACGGTGTTTCTTGAAGTCGTGCTTAGTGAGGAGATTTGCAGACGAAGGTATGGGCAAAGAAGGAATTAGAGTCCCAGGGTTGTAACGGGTACGTGCGAAGTATGGGGCAGGCTTACTCATCAGAAGTTGTTGATTACAACTGTTTAATTCGCTGTACAAACTACTTGTATCTGTATTCAACAAATTGTATGCGTATATATCTAAGGAACGCATTGCATTGCACTACCTCTGCATACCACCTAGAAAAAGAAACAACATGAACTAATAACTTCCTTTGTGAGTGTGAACTTTTCATAATTGAAACTGATTATAATAATAATTTTTGGATGATTTGTATAGCGCCGTTTTTTGTGAAAAATCACCTCAAGGGCGCTGTACAGATCTTATTTTCTATTATTACATATTGATTCCTAGATTAAATAAGATAATATCAGATAAACACACTTATTAACTTAAAATTAAAATGGACTTTCTGAATTAGTCGTACAGTACAGGTTTTGGTTAAAACATGAATATCTAAAGGTGATTCGTCGAAAGACAGATAATGTTGACATTCTTTTATTAAATTTAAGGATATGAGAGTCTGAAAAGGTAAGTTTTCAGTTTGGACCGAAATTCTGTTGGGCTCGTTATACATCTTAGTTCCGGAGGGAGTTGATTCCAAGCCATACTCCTGCAGCGCGATCTCCAAACTTAGTATTTGGATTGTGTTGGGGTTCTATCAGCCTTCCGATAGCCGATGACGTGCTGATCGAAGAGTCGACTGCCTTAGAAGAGTGTTTTCTGGAACGCATAGTTCGGTGATGTACAGTGGCGCCATTTCGTTAATGGATTTAAACGCCATCCAGCACAACTTGTACCGGATTCTTTCAGTGCACTTGAGCCAGTGAAGGTTCCGAAGGTGCTCTGAAATATGCGAATATTTAGATACCCCAGAGATAAACCTTGCTGCAGTATTAAATACTGATTGGAGTTTATTAGTTCGGTATTTGAAAATGATTAAATTTAAAAAAAATGGCTGCAGGTAATATATATTACCTGCTCTTTACATACCGTAATTACCTCTGCCTATTTTAGATAGGTAAAGGAAACTAATCAACTGCATATTATCGCCCTATTATCAAACTTACACTGTCCAAAGATAGGTCGCGCCATCTGCATTATGCGTTTAGTTTAAATTTGTCTATGCTGAAAAGGGATAAGATTCTTCAACACACTAAAAACAAAAGTCACGGATAATATTTATTTCAAGCATGTTTACCGTAATACTAACAATGACGTTACATATATAGACACGTTATAGCCTTAGAATATTAACACAAAATGTGGCAAGCAAACACACACGTTACCAGTAAATTCATCATTCAAATATCGGTAATTTATGACAAAGATACACATTCATACAATATATATGTATGAACAAAACAGATCCGAAGTTCGGACCGCGTTCCATACTTGCTTGAAACGACCTCAAGCGACGCGTGACCGTTTAGTACTAAATCGGCTTAAACACCGATCACACCAACTAGCGTGGTTACTGCCGCTTTGAGAGCGCTACAACGTGTCTATATATATGCAACGTCATTGAATACCAAGCGAATATTATACTTATCCATATTCCTCTTTAAACGGAGGTTGGACAACAGCATTGCAATTTCGAGAACACAGCTGCTACAAGCACAAAGATATTATATTTTGGTTGAGGTGTTTCAAATTTACGTCACAATTCAACGATTGGCGCCATTTTTTTTTTTTTTTTATCATTTCAACAGTTCCCGTTAAATGCCAATTCTGGACCCGTTTCAGGTTTTAGCGAATATAAACATTTGACACATAGCATGGCCGTTATGCTTTTCAGCTGATCGCATTTTATTCAAATGGTTAAACGCAATTACGTTACATATATAGACACGTTATAGCCTTAGAGTATTAACACAAAATGTGGCAAGCAAAACACACACGTTACCAGTAAATTCATCATTCAAATATCGGTCATGTATGACAAAGATAGACATTCATAGAATGTAAGTGTATGAACGCAACAGATCCGAAGTTCGGACCGCGTTCCATACTTGCTTGAAACGACCTCAAGCGACACGTGACCGTTTAGTACTAAATCAGCTCAAACACCGACCACACCAACTAGCGTGATTATTGCTTGCCACTTTGAGAGCGCTACAACATGTCTATATATATATAACGTCATTGGTTAAACGGATCAACAATCGTTGTTTAACGAGGACTATTCCAATGCGACTATGTCAAATCTGACGAATGTTTGAAACAAGCCGCACTGAGTGATACTACAGAACAAATATTCACTTCTATCCGCAATTAATTACATCATCAATAAAATTAATTACTTATTTTATACTGATAACGCGCATCGAGTCAACTGTCGGATTTCTAAGGCATTCAGACATAAAGTATTTTTTTATCGTATTTTCAAAAACCACATTTAATACCTACGAAAATGAAGCATTTATGATTAATTCGATTATAAATAAAGTACTCTATCGGACCCACTACTAAACTTATCAAATTCTACATGACACTAATCTTTTTTCTACACTTTTAATCACTGAGGAGATCGACCGACAGAAGTGTGTTGTTGGGGTGTTTTTGAGTTCAAGGAAAACTCACTTTCATCTTACGTCACACTGACAGTGCTAGCATTCATAGGTGAGTTAAAACATGTCTGTTAAGATTCGCCTTCAAAGAGCACGTATAACTACAGTGCGTACACGAAAAAGGCTTTTCCCCAGAATGCGTCAGGGCATGTCTTCTCAAACTCGCTTCGTGCGAACAAATGTAGCTGCACTTAGAACACGCGTATGGCTTTTCACCCGTGTGAGTCATCATGTGAATCTTCAACTTGGACTTTTGAGCGCAAGCATAGCTGCAACTGGGGCAAGGAAACATGTCTCCAGTGTGTTTCCGCATGTGGCTGTTCATGCTCGCCTTGAGGGAGCAAGAATATTTACATTCCGAACACGAAAACGGCTTTTCACCTGAGTGAGTCATAAGATGCTTCCTTAAGTCTGTTTTCTCTGAAAACGAATAGCTGCAGTTTGGACATGGATAGGGCTTTTCACCAGTGTGAGCCTTCATGTGCTTGGACAAACTTGATTTCTCTGAACACGAATAGTTGCAGATTGAACAAGCGAAGGGCCGTTCTCCAGTGTGAGTAAGAAAATGCCTGGATAAGTTCTGCTTCGTTGAACACAGATAACTACACTGTGTACATGAAAAAGGTTTTTCTCCAGTATGTGACATCATGTGGGTCCTTAAGCCATCTTTGCGTGGAGAGGAATAGCTGCAATACAAACATGAAAACGCCTTTCTTTCAGGTTCAGTTGTTTCCGGGAATGTTTCCTGCTCTTGAAACGGCTCTTGCTGTTCGAAGCCGGAATACGTTCCTGTTGAAAAATTACACAATGTGATCATTTCATTTGTGAGTACACACGAGGGTAAACTTTTTAAATTTTGAACAGATGTTACTGAACTGAAATTATCAAATTTAAAAAATAAACTTTTTACATCCCCACCTAACGAAGTACCTATGTACGATATAATATATTTCAGCAGATATTATTCTATTTTTTTTAAATGGTGGATTATAGGGACTAATATTTTTATAAAACACTTATTATTTAAGGTTAGTAATTTGTGTTGCAGCTAAATAATAAACATCTAAGAGGTTTAGTCTTTATCTTCTCATAATTTATTTATTTCTTTTTTGCGAGCAAACCAAGTTTAACTAATTTCTTATGGATCATTTCAAAATTTTATATTATTGAATAAATTATTGGCAACAATTGCGTCTCTAATTGAGAGACTTGCTTGCTGGGAGGGGAAGGAGATGTGGAAGAGGGAGGTTGGAACGTACCTGACCATCATATTTGGTCGCCAAACACGGCTAAAGATATATCAAGCAACGTTTCTATTCTGAATGTTGATCTTTCACCAGGGTCTTCTATTCTGGAACGTGCCGCAAATATACTGCGTATTATATATTTTATATAATACGCAGTATATATTTAATGAGTATAAATTTGAAATGAACTTTATTAAATAACCAACCATCAATGCGTTTCCTCGTATGGGTAGGCAGAGAAGTTGAACCGCCATACAACACTCTGTCTTGGCACACACTCCTTGCTTCATTAACATTCATACATACTCCTCTGTTATTTTAACTCTTGACACCGTCCGACTCTAGTGTTCGATTCACTTGATCGTACTGTCTTCCTAGGGAATCTCCGAATTCTTCCACTGTTTACTTTCGTGTCATATATATTCTCCTTACACTCCTTTCATCGTTATTTGGCTTTACGTGCTTAAAAGATCTAAGTGTCCCTTTCTTTGTCTTATTTATTGCGTTTACATCAGCCTTGCATGCTTTTTAGATCTTATTAATTACATTTTACAAAATACAATTTGATCTCGCAAATAAACTTTGCCATCAATTAAATCAATTCGTACGAATTTAATTTTAGTTATTCGAACCCACGACCTCTGGATTCGTAGTCGAGGATTTTAACCCCTCGACCACGGAGGTCGTGGATATGTTGTGTGCCAACAACAGAAAATAAACACAACTTTACCTCCATCGTCTTGTTGTTCCCCCTCAGATTCGATTGTGAACATATTTGTCGAGTCAACGGGTTCCATTAAAAAGCTTTGCGAATCGCCGACTCAAAAGCCAATACACAAATGGGAAGATCTGCAACAAATTTAACAGTTAGCCAAATACGAAGTTGTTACAAAATATTTGTCTACTAGTTGTGTTACCCGTGAAGAAATACGAGATGTAAGTTGACTTTCCAAGAAAAAACATTGTTTGATTTAATCCACCCATTCAAAATGGATTAAAGATAGGTACTATAAATGTTGATTTTACCAGAAGAAAGGAATAAATTGGTCGTACTTCGGACGCACACATTTTTATCGATTTATCTCTTCAGCGCATTAAAACAATATAATCATAACAACAAAAGTCGATACTGAATACGACATCTTTGTTGTGTTCTATTCGTCCAATTTATAAATTGATTTACAACAATGCAAGGTCATCTGATACAAAACCACTGTGCAAATGTAAACACTTTCGACAGGGATGTCCATGCCAGACATTACTGAGAAACAGCCTGTTCTCTTGCTTAAGCCTACTCATTATTTTTAGCGAAAAGGATAACTGTGTTAATTATTCGAATTCGAAAATACAGAGAGCCAAAAAGTTTTTATTTCTATTTTTTATAATTAAATTTAACATTATTATTATTTAGTTCTGCTAGTTTTAGTTTTTGTTTTGGGTGACAGCTGTTTCGACGTTTAAGGTCATTGTCAAAGTATTGTTAGGCCACATTTAATTGAACACAAATACTATAGGTGAGAAATTGATTATTATTTTATTATATTGAAAATGATTTATCAATTTTACTGTTTTTTTTTCTTTAATCGAACTACAAGTTTGAAACATATGCAAGCCATGTTCTTATTGAATAACTCGCTGATTTGCAATATGCCCTGTTTTAAATGTGTCTTTAATATATTGCAAATTCAATGAAACAATCAAAGATATCGAAAGCCATCTCTAATGGTTAATGCCCAAAATAGACATAAATAGGGAGCTCGGAATATTAAATGTCTTCCTTTCTTTGGGTTATTTTCAAAGTTGCCTGCCTAGCTTAGAAACGTACCGACTATATATTACTAATAGGTATGAAGGTAAATGTTGAAGAGTAAAATAGTTGAGGAGAGAAGTATGTGTCAGTTGACGTTAATTACTCCGCCCAACCTTTAGGCCTAAACGTAACGTCATATGAACATAAAACTGTTAACAAGACTTACCTTTAAAGTTCTAGAACTATAAATAAATCTTGGCAACGAATACGTTGCCGTTTTGCTTTTAGTGGGCCGAAGAAAAATCAATGTAAACACAAATGTCAAGTAGAAAATCTATATCAGTTTCTATGGAATAGTAGTGTTGCCATCCTAAGATAATTAAAATATTGATTTCTTACAATAATTTTCTTGGCAGCTTTAGGAAAATCGTTATTAGTACGGCACGATTAGATCTAGAACTAACGAACGAAAGAATCGTTTTTTATATTCTATGGTTTTTGCTTTCACAATATTCAGGTCGCCAAATGAAAGTTCACTTGAACATCAGACACTTAAGATTGTGTGTATTGGTACTTATATAAACTTTTTGGAGTGATTTCCTTTCGAAAAGTCACAGAAAAACAGCTTTTGATCTTGCTTACGCCTATTTATCGTTCTAAGCGATAAAGGTACAAGTGTATGCGATAATTAATTTTGAATATTCAAAGTGCACAATTTTTTTGAAAAAAAAAATTTATTTACTTTACAACAAAGATACAGGAACTAAATTATAAAAGTAGTCTTTATTTTCTTCGTATGGTGTGGGAGAGTTGTTGGGGGTCAAAGTAGGATGTTCAGATTATGGGAAGTCCGAGAAGGAAGTTACTTGATTTAGCACAGATGTGCCTCCGGGAAACTGGTAAAGGGGACATTCTTCTACAATTTGATCTGTTTCTTTTTGTCCACATTTACACAATTAACGGTCCTTAAGGCCCTATTTGTGCATCCTGTACGCACAGCGACAGTGGTAATGACAAGCTTCTTATTTTTCACGTCCGAGGTCTGCCACCGAGTTCACCACGATTTTCCTTCTTCATTTTTATCTTCTTTTACATTGGTCGCTAATTCTTCAAAGGTCTTCACCGTACTATGTAGTAATGCATTCGAGATTTTGATTTCTCTCGAAATGGAGGTCGTATTTAATTTTTATTATTCTTGTAGAGTGATCATGTGTGTGCTGGTGTTTATAACCACTAGCCCGCGGAAAGAAAATGTATTATTTGGACAAAGTATAATGTTTAATGTCGATTGAAAACGTCAGTAAATCAGGTTTGTCAGACCAAGCGTTAAAAAAGTTATATTTTACATAACCCCACTTTCGGTTGTATCTTTCGGATATTCTTTTTATATTTCCATAAGTCAGTTTGTCGGGGAGAACGACGCTCTTATCAGGAAAGTCAGGCGATGTTACTATATCTAGAAATCGCTTAAATAAATGAACTTTACTGATTTGGAGAGCAGAAGAGAGTTTGGTTTCGTTTTTTTTGGTCGTTCCTTGCTTCTTTCCAGAAACTGCGATTTCCAGTGGGCTGAGGAAAATGAAAAAAACTTATTAGCTTGCTTGATCTAAGGAATAATTAATATTCACAGGTTATAAATAACCTGACATATTACAGGTTATATGAAGTACCAAGTACCAAACGGCTAATAGGCATCTCTTCAGTACAGGTGCCAATAATCCAGCAATTTATGTTCTACCTTGTATAATATTATTATTATTTTGATTTTGTTTGTTATTCATTTACTTTTGCATTTTTCATACACTTTTACGTAATTACCTACTGTTGTTAAATATTCTAATTAAATAACAACTCATGTATATATGTTTTGGGCATCATGCCTGTTAAAAATAAAGAGATTAATATTATAAATTCTCATACTACCATCATTACGTTTTGTTTGTGCAATGATGGATGACTTAGCTAGTAGGGGATTGTACCCGGTACGTCTAGGTGGGAACCCATAGCCTTGGACACTCGACTACTAACCTACTGTTCTAGTTCATATTAAATATCGATACTATATTTAAAATCATTCAGTGATGTATTTCAATTTATTTTATTTAGGAAACTAACAGTGATAATAGATAAATCCAATTGATAAAAAAATCAGCCAATTGCAGATTTCCTTAGGTAAACCATGTATGAATTAGAAAATCACAGGAAAAAAAGGAGTTATTGGTACGACCCAGACTTTAATTTAAGCTATCGGTCGTCTTCTCAAACCACCGAGTTATACCATAGCATAAAAACATAAAATAATCCATGTTTCTCTATTACTTACTACAAATTTATGGTGTTTAGAAATCACTGTCATTTTTTGGGAGACATAAACATTTGTTTGATCCAAGCAAGATTATTCAATTATTTAATTTTTGCAAGATGATCGGAGGATACAATTTTATTTACAAAGTATACGAGAAGCCTGATTTTTTCAATTTGGAATCATATTTTTGAAATCGTAAAACGGGTCTAATTTTGAGCGTTAAGAGACGTACAGGTAATAGGGGTCAGATGGCACCAACGAGTGATCAATCTCTCTACTATGGCGTTCCTATCGGATTCATATTAGGTTAGAGCCAAGTCGGATAATTTAGATAGGAATTTTAGCGGAAAATAATATTTACTCGGTCCTTAGTTCACATATAATACGATTTAGACAGATTGGATGAAGTAGATTGACATACAAAAATATGTGTGCAATTTTAATTGATTTATTTATAAATTAATGGACTAAAGTCCAATTACAAAAAAGACATAAAACACGAAATGGAAAAAATACCAACAGAGAAAGAATAGCACATACATAATAATAAATGAAGCGATGACAAAAATAGGACAAAATAAACATAAGAGAGAACATTCAAACCATGGTCTAGTCAAAGTTTTAGTAGAGTCGTAAATAATAATAATGTTTTATTCCAGTAAAGAATGACAAAAATCATTTAGACTGCTACCAAAAACTTCAAGACCATGGCTTGAGTTAACAAGTCTTGACATTCTGAAAATTGGAGAATTATACCCATAGTTAGTATAGTGATGATTGAGGAACAGCAATTCATTGTTTATGCGTCTAAATATTTAATAAGCACATGTTGTATAAATTAAAAGTTTTACTTACAAGTATTCAACTTTACTCCAAACGATGCTTGCAGAGCTCGGCGCCTTACCTTCCTGCTTGGAAAATTCAAACGGAGATGTAGACTGCTCCACTATAGGCACTTTCAACAAATTCAAGTTGCACTCATCCCATGCAACTGGCTCAGTGTATTCCAAAACCATCCACTCGTTTGTGTATGCAAAATTGAAAGACCGATCGACCAGAGCTCTATACAAAGCGCCTTTGGAAAATGGGCAACCCCCTCCAACTGTGATGGATTCCAAGTGTATTGGTTTATCCAGAAATACAGACAAAAGTGCTCCTTGAATGCCCACCCGGAGCCAGCGAGCTATTTTGTCAGAGCAGGATACAGATGCAGTTGGGTCGCCTTTCCCCGGCTTGGTCCTAACACGGCCGAGCATATCGTCATCATTTTTCTGATTTCCGTCGACTGTCTTAGACCCAAATAAAAACAATTCACAATTAGGCTTTTTGTGCAGTTGTGGGCTTTGGTCATGGCCAATTGTAGTAGTTGAAGACGAAAATAGACAGGTTTCAGCATTCAAATTCTTGGGAGGAATAGAATTGATACTGATAATTTTTTCAACTGAAGTGCAGAGTGGGAATTCGTCAGATTTATCATATTTTTGCATGTGGCTTTCATCAATCCTTGAACAGTTTTTAGATTTCGCCTTCTTCGGTGGTCTGGAATTATCTTCTCTTTGCCCGCTTTCATCAATAAGTCTACTTCTTTTGGCGTGTTCCTCTATTGAAACATTATAGTTCTCGGTGTAAGTTTTCGACTGTTTGATGCCAATCGCGTGTAAATACAAGCCACCGGCAAACTGCAATCCATTAACACCTTCTACAATCGACCCATCGCCACACGGACTTTGCGACGTAAATAGATGGAAACGCACATCAGGCTTCAACGCGCATTTCCGATCTCTATTAACGATGAAAATAGACGTCTGCGACTTAAAAGCCAACTCAATTTGTTCGTATAAATATCTCAAGAAACCACGACGCGCCATGACCTCGGCGTGGCTGTCGTTTAAAATATCACCATTTGGGCTCATTTTTTGAACACCTATACATTTAGAGCCGGTACCCAGAGATACAACTTCAAGTTCTAAGTCGAATGACGACTTGACGACACAACTTAGTACAGTCCATTCGTCCGATTTCGGCTTACCGGTTTTAGGTAATGTGCTAAAGAACTCATAGCAGAGAGCTGTAATGCTCTCGGTAAAATTACAGCTATCCATTATTTGTATAAAGGTTTCATGCCAATGCAAGTGTCCTCACTGCATGAGATAAATTTAAATTAATGAAATCTCAGACAATGTGCGCGACCTTCGATTCCTTTTGACAATTTTAAGATAATAACATGTTCCACGCTTAGAAAAAAAAATTCTATGGCTTTGAATAGTGATGGGAACAAAATGGAATAGTTAGTTTAGTTGTCTTTGAACTTTGACATCTAGATAAGCTGTATGCACACGAAAAAACAGAGTATTCACAAAATGTGTTTATTTATATATTGCACACAAAAGGTATAAATTTAGTATAATATCCACAGCCAAAATATCATTTAGAAATATGCCTTACAGGAAATAAAATCATTAGGTTTTACAAAGTCAAAGTCATCTACGTGATAATAATTCAGAAGATTAACTCTCAGTAAGAAAGAGAAAAAAAGTTTAATTCTCGCCAGTTATATCATATGGTCAGCGGGAAGATGCTTTTAGAAATACAAACACTTAAAAACAAACAATAATTCGATTTTATTTGTCTTTTGGATGTTTCGATTTTATTCATCACTAATTGGTATAAAATCAATTAATACCATTTTCTATGGTTATATTTTTGACATGAGAAACGTCATAAGCTCTCAAACGTCAAATCGTGGAACTGAATGAATGTTTTTTTAATGTTTTTATTCTTACTTTATGTAAATAATTCATGTTACTTATGTAATACATATATTGCGAATTCAGCTAACAATTTAAAAATGCTTATTCGAGCAATGTGTTCATCTTTTGTCAAGGCTGCACGGAAAATATCAAGTCAAAAAGTCGAAACTAAAATTGACTGAACATAAGCAGATAGTTTGACCATCTGATTTATGTTTAACATTCAAATGGATTCTGAAGACATGTCTTTGAAGTCAGAATATAAAGAGGGTTCTTTTAAAAGCGACAGAGACGAAGAAAATGCTGAAAATTCTCACCCTGGTGAAGAATCTGACTCAATTGACGAAGAAGTTACCGGCTCGGGTACGTCTCAATTTCTGAAAAATCATTTTTTTAGTTTAAATTACATGTCATTTTTTTGGCATATTATGTGCCCAAATTGATATTTTAATAACAGTGCACAAACAATTGTACATCATCTAATAAATTTATTTATTTATTGACATTTAAATCCCGCTGAAATACTTATGTAGGTTGTCAGTTGGTACACATTAACGTTTATATTTAATATATTCTACTATATTTTTACTTAGGTACTTCAATAATTATGGAAAATCAATTGGTTTACGGATACATGATAGATTCAAATTTATGATGATAGAAAACAGCAAGCACGAGGATAAATTATAACTTAGATATATATATATATATATATATATATATATAAATATATATCTACCCCGGAAAGACAAAAAGGCTGAAGTACCATTCGGGAAGTTTACACAAGATCACTTAGTTTTTTTTACAACAAAATTCATAAGTCTTCAGTATCTGGTTGAATTTAAAAAAAAGTTAATTCAGGTAACTCAATGCTCTCACTGAGTTACCTGAAGCGACAAAAAGCTAAAAAAAGGCTCCAAACTTGTGTTGCTTGAGTCAAGCCTTCTCCCAAATTGTACATATATTTTAGATGGCCGAAGCGCTATAAAAGTCTTCAGAATCAAACGAGAGTCAGAGCGTTCGACGCAAAAAACTGATGAACTGCATATGTAACTCATTTTTGACCAATGTATCGCTTAAGTATTTTTGCCTTTCCAATGTCGATATATATTTACACTTCATGATATATTTCTGTAGATATAAGAGTACAACAAAGCATGATACATATTCATATTTTAAAAGATTTAAAAAAATTGTTTTAAAATACACAATACAATAGATTCATAGATATAATTCATGGATGTTATTTTGATAATTGATTTTAGAAACAATAATAAAAATTTTTAAAAGTTTTTTTTTGGCGTGAAAAGTCTTTAAAATCATCGATCCCGGGATTTTCTCAAAATGACGCGATATTTGAGGGCCAAGTAAAAACAGAATTACAAAAATCGGACACGGATGCGTAGGGCACAAAATTAAAGGAGAATAACACCGCTTACGTTGGGTCAGGACCCACAACCAGGACCCGAATATAAGCAACGTTAGGGCGCTCTGAGAACTCTCTGACAAGCCTGGGCTGGGTGTGTGGATGTAGATTTCGTTTCACGAAAATAACTGCGTCAGTCTGACATTGCTTGTGTATTTTTTTCTAAATAAAATGACAACATATAAACATAGACATAGAAATACAAGACACATCATATTCATACAAATTGAACGATAAATTTGGCAAGCTCTCATATCTCACAATGTATGAAAAGGATAGCCATACCAAGCAGAATATGTGTGTATGAATGAGATAGCTATATGAACGTCCCGCGTTACATTCTCCGCGTTACAAGCCCTCTCTTCCCTAACGAACTTACAAGCGAAGTAGCATGCGACGTACTGTCGCTAGGTTGTCTTCCACACACTTATGTATTTCTGCATTCGCTATCTCACTTATACCATTTACTTGTGAATAATTGAAATAATAAGTAATTTGTGTGTACTTCGCATGAAAAGAAGCTCCATGAGATTTGTTTTTTGTTCCCGAATGATTTTTACCCTTGTCAAAAGCACAGGAAGGCATTTTATCTCAGAAAAGAGCTTACAGCGATGCGTTTGTGGCAGCTGGTGACAGCTTGTTTGTCAAACGAATGTTTGTGCGAGACTAAACGCAGTAAATCTCAGGTATGCCACGTTGGCTTTGTTTCGCGCAGTCTCGCGCGTTGTCTCAGTAACGTATCTACATTATTTAATTCATCTAAGCATATAAAGGGATGTATAAAAAATGATTGTGTAGTAATTAAGAAACACCTTTGCTTTCAGCTGACACCTACGCGTGCGATTTTTGCTTTCTGTCTTTCGCTGAAGCTGGCGAGCTTTCCACCCACTACAAATGCTGTCAGGAAAGAGCCATTCTTCAAAAGTGTAACACCGACGAGGCCACAACGAGCTGCCAAGCTTTTCAAGATGCCCCCGCCGCTACAGAAAACACCTTTGACCTCGAACCGGCTGTAACGTATGCGCCAAACTTCCCTTGCGAGGTTTGTGGCGAAAATTTCCCAGCATTCAGCAAGATGAAGTTTCACTCCCGCATTCACACAAAAGAAAAACTCTTCGTCTGCACAATTTGCGGCGAAGCTTTCTACAGCCCGGACGTCCTAAAAGTTCATCGCAAGACCCATTCGCGAAAATCTTATCCTTGCGACGTCTGCGGGATGGTTTTCAACAGGGGAAACACTCTGAAAAAACACAAGCTGATTCACACGGGCGAGAAACCGTTTTCCTGCTCGGAATGTGGTCAGTTGTTCAGCCAATCCGGCCCACTGAAAATTCACCAACGTATACATTCTGGAGAGAAACCCTTTTCGTGTGATGTATGTAGCAAGGCATTCGCGCATTCGAATTCTTTGGTTTTACACCGCCGCATGCATACGGGCGAGCGGCCGTACTCTTGTCTCAGGTGTGATCAAACATTTTCTCAACTATCTTCGTTCAAAACTCACCAGCGCGTGCACACCGGCGAGAAACCTTTTTCGTGCGATGTGTGCAACAAGTCCTTTACGCGTTACGCTTACTTGATAACTCACCAGCGAATGCATTCCGGAGAGCGGCCGTTTTCTTGCGAAGAGTGCAAACAGTCTTTCGCGCAGATTTCTCATCTTAAAGCTCACCGGAGAATCCACACGGGAGAAAAACCCTATTCTTGCCCGAACTGTGAGAAATGTTTCTCCCGGTCTGGGGATCTTAAAAAGCATCAGCGCGTGCATGTTAGACAAAAAGCTTTGGCGCTTAAGTCTTAGTCTTTATTATTCTTCTTCGTATGGATTATAGATGGAGAGTGATGACTACAAAGGTATGCTGAGGTTTTTAAAAGCACCAACGAAAAAGGAAGCTTTACTGCTCAAATCCTTGTTAACAGATTAGTTTTCTTCTTTTTCGTATGGATAGAGAGTTGTGACTACAAAATTGGGCTTCAGTTATTCAGTGGCATTTGTCGTTGCGTTGTTAAATGTCACTGTGTCCCAGGGGACTGGTGCAATGTGGTCTGTAGCTTAAAGTCCACATTCGAACGGTGCAGAATTGATTTTTGAGATATTAAAACGTGATACGCCTTTGGCCAACGTTTCAAACAGTCTTGCTTCAAGATGATGTCGCTGATGATAGACTGATTCCACTGATCCATCCATCAGTTGTTATTATGAACTAGGTCAGTCTCTTTCTTTCTCGTAGGACTTAATATTAAGCCCCAAATTTAAGAGAGTTTAATATATTTAATTCTAATATGAAAATGTTCTCTTTCGCAGCTGGGTTTGTTTAGTACCTAGGGGTCGGGTTTCCAACCAGGCATCGCGGGTTCGATCCTCTGCTAGCTAAATCTTCCGTCATGGCACAAGAAACATTATAATAAAAACAGTGAATTTATATAGCGCAGTTTTGTGGTAGTTCACTGCGGCAGTGGGAAGAATTCAAGCATTGCCAGATTATTCGTAACCCGGGAATGTTTATCTCTCTCTGAAAAAAATATAATAAAGCACTGGCAATGAGAGTTAATGGTTCATTTGGAAATCGTTAAGAGATTTCAATACGTTCTTCCAAGTTTGATTATATTTCTGTTACAATAATGTATGTCTCTTAAGAATTTAATACGAATAATACGTTTCCCGTTGCAAAAATCTAGACAAATTACTTCATGCATTGTTAAATGAGCCGCTGTATGTGGTCCAGTCTAACAAAAATAAGTAGTTAGCCAACCATCACGTCGTTTTCCCGCAGAATGGGTCGCCACACATTGTTGTCTTTTCACACTCTGCTTCATTCGCATTAATTCATAGTCTTCTGTTATTCTGACTTTCGACTTGACTCGTTCAAACCATCTAAACATTCCTTTCTTAATCTTGCGCATTCTTTCTGGATCCCCATATGTGTCATTTCCACAGCATTCAGGTAGTGTCAACATATAGTTTGATGGAAGGTGCTGTGGAAACCAGCAACTTTGTTTTCCGTGCGACATGCCAAACACATGCTCAACATTTGTACTGAGTTAACATTTTCCCTGTGAGTGTACACGGGCCGTTGTTGGCCACTTGTTTTTGTGTTAAAAAGTTTGGACTATACAACCTGCGTGGCAGAGCGGTAAGCCCATTAGTTTCGGACTCCAAGGGCCGCGGGTTCGTAGCCGGATTACTTTTCATGTAATTTAATAAAAATAATACGTAGTAGGCAATGACGTTACATGTATATAGACACCTTATAGCGCTCTCAAAGTGGCAAGCAATAATCACGCTAGTTGGTGTGATCGGTGTTTGAGCCGATTTAGTACTAAGCGGTCACGCGTCGCTCGAGGTCGTTTCAAGCAAGTATGGACCGCGGTCCGAACTTCGGATCTGTTTCGTTCATACACATATATTCTACGAAAGTCTATCTTTGTCATGCATGACCGATATTTGAATGATGAATTTACTGGTAACGTGTGTGTTTTGCTTGCCACATTTTGTGTTAATATTCTAAGGCTATAACGTCTCTATATATGTAACGTCATTGGTAGTAGGTACATTCGCACCCCGTTCCAGAGAAGTAGATACTTTTAGTATCGTCACGATGAAAGACCACTATTCAGAATCGAAACATTGTTTAAAATGTTGCCGTGCTTAGTGACCAGATCTAAATACCCAAGTAATTCCTGCCGGCTCCAGAAAGTTGGTTCGTGGTATTCACATAAAATTAAAATAGCCATGTTTTGTGATCTGACTTTTTCTCTTTCTCCTATCCATTTCCTTCACCCTCAAAACAGCCCGAATTCGGGATGCCAAAGTCTTACTGGCTCCGGGCAGTTGAGACTTTTTGCGGTAAACACTTCAAGTATATGTTAGGTTCGTGTGTCAGCCCTCTCAGTATAAAATAGTTTTGTGCTCATGCGTGAATCATGTATATACGAGGCCTGTTCAAAAGAAAAGGTGAATTTTGGATTTTCGCAAGCTGTGTATAATCGATTATCGATTTTTTTTTGTTGTTGTATGTTGGTTCACATATGTTTATCATATGTTAGCATTATCAGCCATTTTGGATTAGTGGTTTGTTTTTGACAACTGGAAGGGTTAGTCACGTTGTTGTGTGTTCTTAGATTTTTTACTTTTGAAAAAAAATGGATCAAAGAATATGTATTAAATTTAGCGTTAAAAATGGAATAAAGTGCTCCAACCCACTTAAAATGTGGACTGTGGCATTCGGCGAGTCTACTTTGTCTCAAAAAAGTGTTTATAAGTGGTGCAAGCGCTTTACAGAAGGCCGAGAAAATGTTAATGACGATGAGCGTCCTGGAGTTGTGGAAAAACAAATCATGGATTTTATTCTTTGATCCATTTTTTTTTAAAGTAAAAAATCGAAGAACATACAAAAACGTGACTAACCTTTCCAGTTGTCAAAAACAAACCACCAATCCAAAATGGCTGATAATGCTAACATATGATAAACATATGTGTCCAACATAACAACACACAAAATTCACCTTTTCTTTTGAACAGGCCATGTATCTTTTTGTTTTCTTAAAAAGAAAAACAAAACATTCCCAGGCTACGAATAAACTGACAATATTTGAAAAACTTCTACAGCCATCATAATAAGCGGAAAGAGTTGCTTGTGCAATGGTGGAGGACTTAGCTAGCAGAGGAATTGAACCTTCGACGCCCGGGTGGGAATCCGTTGTATTTGTCCACTCAGATGTTAACCGATCAATACGCTAATTGTGAAAATATCTTGGCTATTTGTAAATCTTCCTACAAATCAATCATGAATCTCTATTGTTTACCCGCTGTACCCTATGTATGGGTTCCAAGATTATTTTTAAGTATGTGAGTTTTTCGCATAAGGAACAGAACGGTGGTTTCTCTCTAAAGTGCATGAAGCAGGTGATAAATTATTTAATATTTGTGATTTTAAATTATTTCATACGGATACATAGGAATGATTTTCCTCTAGAGGGCGTAATAACATATCTATTTGATGTTATTTGTTGTCGTGGTAATTTACATTCGGAACAGGAAAATGGTTTATCTCCGGAGTGCGTGAGAATGTGATTCTTTAAAATCTTTTGCTTCTGTTGGTAATATTGTGTGAGAGGTGCAAAATATCAAAATTCATTTACTGCATTTCAATTTTATTATATCATATAAGTCACAATACTACAAAAAGGAAAGATATTAATTTGAAATTAGCAAGAAACACTATGTGGGAAAAACAACGTTGTGGTGGGTGTGCACTACTTGGAATCGATTTTAGCCAATAGAAGTGTGATCTTTACCAATTTGTAACAAAACCGGTGTCGCCATTTCATTTTATATTAAGTCATGTTTTAATTTTTTTTCTACAAAGAACTTGAACGAGTGATCTCTCCTAAAACCGTGTAACGGTTTCGGACTTTTGAACCTGATTTTGATCAGGTGATGTAATAAAAATAAGCAACTTGTTGTGGACCCAACTATTGAACTGCTTTCTTCGGAGTTCTCCTTCTCTAGGAAGACGTGAGCCTCAATAAACCGTATCAAATAATTTATAATCGCTGTGCGTATATGAGGAGGGATACAAATGGGGCATAAAGGACCCTCAATATGGAATAGCTGTTTGGGGGGGAGTTGCTATTACCTTGCTAGGTCCTCTTATAAAAATACAAAAAATAATTTTACGAATTATATTTAGAAAGCCCTTCAGGCACCCAACAACGCCACTCTTTCAACTTTTAGGTATCCTCAATATCAGACAGTTATATCTTAAAATAGTGTTAAAAATAACTCGTTCTTCAAAATCTTTAATGTATATCACACATAATATAAACACAAGGGCCAAACAACAAGAAAGACTTTTAGTACCTAAATACAATACAGCTTTTGCACAAAGACACCATATGTACATCGCGCCTCACACTTACAACAAACTCCCACCACAGACTGTAGCCATCACCAATATGTATTCCTTTAATCAAAACATTACTAAATGGCTAATGAGTTAGGACCGCAAGGAAATTGAAGACCTCGTAAAATAGCACTTTAAATTCTTCACCATGACAAAATAGAACATTGTGTAACAAATATCATCATTTAAAAAAAAACTATTCTACTTGTACTCACTGTCACTGACCTCAGAACAGGTTCTTATGACCTAGTGAGGTAGGTAATATAAAAAGTAATGTAAGAAACAAAAAGTTAATAAATAAAAAAATAGTGTGAATGTGGACACATACAAACTACAGAACACATCGTAGAAGAATGTTCACTTCATCAGCTTCTTGGAGGCACATGTATGCTGAACCAAATGACCCCGATGCCGTCGACAAACTGAATATTCTTAGCACTGCACTTGAACGACCACCACCAACTCTCCTCCACCGCTCGAAGAATGTAATATATTATTGCAGCTCCAAAACTAAATAATTAAATATCTGCCAGTATACTTAAGCACTTGTTTTTAAAAGCAGTTTCGTTTTCCTGCGCAGTTTTATTCAATTTGGTCAATAAATCTGCATTATTCGCAGAGAGGTCTTTTTTACGCACATTCCCAGCAATGGCGTGCAATATCTTGGCGAAATTTATATCCTTTTTGAATGCGATTGAGCCCGTCAGGAGATAATCAGCCATTAAATCATTAACTGAATCATCATTACCGCCGTCTATAGACGTATAGAGTGATAAGAGAATGGGGAAAGTCCACGCGAATTGTGTAGTGCAACTTTTTAAGTATTCTTTAAGGAGAAACTGTTTCTGCGGGAGAGAAATCTTGTTCACAAAACTGACGTTTAAAAAACGTGATGCAGTGTTTTTAAGCATCATTGGTAATAGCACAAGAGAACACACTGATGTGAAGTCAGCGTTTTCAAGGCATTCGAAGATGGAGCACTCAATTTCTTTTGACGAATCGCGGGACAAGATGCTCGGCAGGAGAAAACAAGTGTAGAATTCTTCACAATTTTCGTCAATCTTCGATTTGCTCAAACGGCAAAAACCTTTACATATATTCAGCACTGTGCTTGCGGGAATAGTTGAAGATATTAATTGACATATTCTACCGAAATCTTGAGTTTTAAAAAGCACATTTTCCAAGAAAATAAGATTTGTATTGCAGTCGGTTTTAAATTCCTCCAAAAATTGTTGTGCGACAGTCTCACGATATTCTTCTTGAGATTCGCATTTATTTAATGTAGAGTCTGTATCCAAAACTTCGACTATTTCTTCATTATCATCAGTAATGTTCATAAATTCAACGTTTGAAACTGTACCATTAATATCGCATGATTTACTTTCATCGCATTGGGTTTTCTTCACTAATTCGTTGAAAGCCGACCATTTGTTGGACGATGTTTTCGATTCGCCATTATTTTCTTCTTTCTTCTTGTTAACAGTTTTCTTGAAATTATCCAACGCAACTGCAGAACGTTTGTCGTACTCTCGATAATCGTACATTTTTATTCACAATCCAATTTACGAAATGTTGACAGACAAAATTTCTCAAATTTTCCTCGATATTTTGTTTGTTTTTTATTGTGTCCATTAATTTTATCTATGGTTACAAAGTTAGGCTACTTTGTGCAATATCATAGTAGCCATATTAATCAACAGACATTAAAAAAATCTAAGCACGTACTTTTTATGGTTTTTTAACGCCTAACACATTTTTATTTTTTACGGCTTATTATGCCTTTTACATATGAAATCAGACAAATGATTTATAACTATACATTTTTTTTTGTTTTGTTTATAAAAATATCGTAAATTGGTAAAAAAAATCAACAATGGTTAGTGGTAGATTCACACCAACGTCCGGATCCGCTCAGTGACGATATTGTTCGGCATGAGAGCTTATTGAGATGGTGTGAATATCAATCAAGGAGTATGTGCCAAGACAAATTTGTGTGGCAGTATATCCTCTCTGCCCACCCTTGTGATATTTAACTACTTAGTTAGTTAAATAATTATTTTGATGTGTAAAAATACTTACATCGTAGATTGTTTTTTATTAAAAACCATTTTTTTATCACTAAATAAATTTTTTATTAATTATTAATTATTAGTAATTTTCTTAGGATAATTTGGTACCAAATAAATTATGTTGTAAGCAGTAAACATCGCGACATAAATAATTTATTAGGGAAAATTATAAATAAATAAATTATAATATTTTTTTCCTTTCGCCTTAAACGTTTGATTCCCTTGGTCGTGCCATATCATTATAAGACGTTCCCTACTTCTTATTCCATTAACTGGCGAGTCATGTATTCTCCTTCCCCTCTTTTAATAGCTCCACATGTTAAAAGTATTCCGTTTTCAACTTTGTTCATTACACTCACATTGACCTTTTGCTTCTTTTTTACCCTCAAGAGTTTTACGTCCTCGACTTCTGGACCCAGAAAAAGGATCTAACCGCTCTTCCGCGAAGATTTTTAACTAAAATCAACCTAGAATGTACAGAACACTGATTTATTCATCATTACGTAAGGCTGTAATGAAATGTTGCATAAATGGAAAATGGATATACATTTGTTCACGTTTTATCTAAGGTATTATTTGTAAAAATAATCCAATCTAATAATTATACATTATGTAGGTATTTAAGCGAGAGTTGACACAAACACACTACACACACAGATGCATTGCTTACCTACAACATGTTTTAAACTTGTTTTACGACTCAGGCCCTCTGCACACAGAGATACTCAAAAGAAACTGATCACGGACGCAAATTGCTACCCAGTCGGCGATGAGTTTAAACCTTTGTAATTAAATTAAAGACCGGTCGGTAGCTGAGTGGACAAACGTGTCGGATTCCCACCCGGGCGTCGTGCGTTCGATTCCTCTGCTGGCTAAGTCCTCCATCATAACACAAGCAACATTTTCCACTTCATATGATGGCAGTGGGAGTTTTTCAAATATTGTCAGGTTATTTGTAACCCGGGAATGTTTGTCTTTCATTTAAAGAAAAAAAAATGAAACACCGCACACGGCGCAACTGTTACTAAATAGTCACTAACGCTTTAATAACCAGTTACTAGGAAACCCAACCAGTTGACTCGTTTTTAATTTGAGTCATCAACGTTTCTTGTCACATCATTTTATTCTATAATATTATGGCATATATTTCACAATTTTGTTTTATTATTTCATTGTATATTTATTTAATTTTATAATAATTTCGTTTTTATTCATGAAAATTAAAAATCAACAAGTGAATGCATCATAAGTGCGAGATAAAAAAAAAAATATCCTGTTTTATATAAGTTCACCAGCTTGCACACCACACAGAAAACTATTAATTTCGATCACTCGTGAATGGCCCGCTTGTGCGGAGCTGCGTCACCAAACAATTAGTAACCGGCTTGTAATTACAATCACAAACCAGTTCAGTTTCTTTTGAGTATCTCCGTGTGCATATGTCCTCACCGTAAAACTTTTTGAATAGCCCTACAAACTTTATTGTGGTTGAACAAATTCGTTGCTTGCACCACTGCAGCTTTATTGGATAGCGCTTTATTACAATTTTTTAACTGTTTCTTACATTTTACAAAAACATTGCACAAATACCAAGATATCGCTCGTTTACCAATGTACGAGGCCTGTTCAAAAGAAAAGGTGTATTTTGAATTTTAGCGGGCTGTGTACATTCAACTATCGTTTTATTTTTTCGTTATGTAGGTACACATATGTTTATCATATTTTAGCATTATCAGCCATTTTGGATAAGTGGTTTATTTTTGACATCTGGAAAGGTAAGTCACGTTTTTGTGTGTTCTTCGATTTTTTTTACTTTTGAAAAAAATGGATCCAAGAATATGTATTAAATTTTGCGTTAAAAATGGAATAAAGTGCTCCAACGCACTTAAAATGTTGACTGTGGCATTCGGCAAGTCTACTTTGTCTCAAAAAAGGTTAATAAGTGGTACAAGCGCTTTACAGAAGTTGTACCACTTATAAACACTGTTTTTAGACAAAGTAGACTCGCCGAATGCCACAGTCAACATTTTAAGTGCGTTGGAGCTCTTTATTCCATTTTTAACGCAAAATTTAATACATATTCTTTGATCCCATATTTTTCAAAAGTAAAAAATCGAAGAACACACAAAAACGTGACTTACCTTTCCAGCTGTCAAAAACAAACCACTAATCCAAAATGGCTGATAATGCTAACATATGATAAAAATATGTGTACCAACAAAACAACAAAAAAAATCGAAAATCGAATGTACACAGCCCGCTAAAATTCAAAATTCACCTTTTCTTTTGAACAGGCCTCGTATTTTTAAAGTTTAGCTCGTTTTGCGACACACGCGCAAACCAATTTACCCGCAATCCGTGTTTATTGAAAGCTGGCAACATTCAATATTTTTTGTACTGGCAACATTGTAGACTAGACCTGTCATATCTGATAGTGACAGACGAAATACGAAATTGTAAATTGGAGTGTTGATAACTTGCGTATTATTTTCTAGCTATGTTAACGGCTTAGGTAATATCTTAGCAACGGACATGTCTTTCCCCAAGATCGAAGGCTACATGGTGGTCGAAAAGCTTGGAGCTGGGACGTATTCCACGGTGTACAAGGCATTTAACAAAGTAAGTGCAAACAGGAAGAAGAAGGATGAAAGTAGACTGAATGCTGTGGAAACGAGATCCTTGAGACGTACGTGCGGTAAAACCATGTATGACCGTATTAAAATATGGATATCCGGAAAGAATGCAAGGCTGATGTGAGCGTAATGAATAGAATCGAGAAAGGGACGCTTAGATGGTTTGGGCTTGTAGAGCGAATGAACCAAGAAAGGAGTGCGACAAGAAAATATGATGCGAAAGTGATTGGAAGAAGGAGTCGAGGAAGACATGGCGCGGTCAAGTAAATCAAATACTTGAATCGGGTCATGTGAAAAGTCAGAATAACAGAAGAGTATGTATGAGACAATGTATTATGAATGTGAATGAAGGGAGGAGTGTGTGCCATGACGGAGTTATATGGCCGTCTGTCCTCTCTGCCTACCCCTGCGGGTGTTAATATTCTAAGGCTATAACGTGTCTATATATGTTACGTCATTGCCTCTGTATGTATATATAACCGCACACTATGTATATTTTGCTTAGTTCAATTTTGTACCCTGATGATGCTTTGGCTAAGCGAAACCGGTCGGTCATAAAAATTAAAATTAAATCTGTGGTCTTATACAAAGTTATAATTTCATTTTCACTAAACAATAATATTGTTTAGCTTATCGCTAGAATGTGTTTTTTCCCCGCAGGACGGCAAGAGAGATTGTGTGGCCATAAAATGCATCGAGCGTTCCATCATGAAGGGATCTGCCGTGGAGAACCTCATCACGGAAATCCGACTGCTTAAAACCTTGAACCATCCCCACATAGTCAAGATGAAGGATTTCCAGTGGGACGAGAGGTAACCATCTCTTCCTTTACTTTGTGCTGTTTGAGTGGGGGCTCCGGGGGTCCCTGTCCCCAGCAGGCCCAGCCTCCGGGAGTCTGGTGCGGCCAACTGGACGTCTTCCCTCTGGAAGTGCCGCCAGTATTTTATACGTATTTATTTTGATTGGATAATGAGTGCTGCAGGACGCACAATCAGAGTCGACCCAAACTTTGAATTTTTTTTCTTTTTTAAAAGAAAGACAAACATTCTCGGGTTACGAATAACCTGACAATATTTGAAAAACTCCTACTGCCGTCGCAATGAGCGGAAGATGTTGCTTGTGCAATGATGGAGGTTTTAGCCAGCAGAGGAATTAAACGCACGACGCCCGGGTGGGAATCCAACGCGTTTGTCCACTCAGCTACCGACCGGTCAAATTGTGTGTGTCGGTCCATTTTGATACACTTTCCGCAGTGATGTCCTTGCCAAATGTCACTGAGAAACAGCCTTTCGTCTTGCTGACGCCTACTTACTGTTTTTAGCGAGAAAGAGACAACTAGTGTCTACCTTCGTAAAGTTTTCGTTTTATTATACATATTAAATTATGCTCTTTTTTTTTTAAGTGGACAACAAGTTTGAAACAAGCTGTACGCGAGCAGTGCATCTGTGTGTGTATTGAAATATTTCTAACCGTACTTTTATATTGTTCCCTTCAAGAGGTCCAACTGCCCGAAGCTAGTGGGGCTATGGCATCCCGGTTTTGGGGCGGTCTCTGAGATGGAAGGGAGTGAGGAAAAGAAGTAGAAGAGGAAGGTCGATAAGTATCATTCAGATCTGGTTGCCAAACCCGGTTAAAGCCATTTCAAGCGACGTTTCGATACTGAATTGAGGTTTTCACCAGGGCGATACTGAGAGTATCTACGTCTGACTTTGACCAGCTTTGTGACCAGATCTGAATAGCCAGGTACCTACAAACCTTCCTCTTCTCCTGTATTTATATTTCCTTCCCCTTCCCCTTACCACCAGCCTCACAACATACCCAGATCGGGGATGCCATAGTCTCACTGGCTCCAGACTCGAACCGAAATCCAAACGACGATAACATTACTTTACAGATGCGTTTACATCATCATGGAGTTTTGCAATTACGGCGACCTGTCCAAATACGTGAAAAAGAACGCGGTGCCGGAATATCTTTGCAAAAAATTACTGAGACAATTGGCGTTGGCGCTTCAAGAGATGCGACAAAGAGGTGAGGCTCTCTACTTTTGACAAACTCCGCAGCCGAGCTGTAAGATCCTCGACTCTGGAGCTCTCCCTCTTCTCTTTTTCTTTCTAGCTCTCCTGCGCGCAAGTGGCTCATTATTGATATTAGAGCGTACGACGCGAATGCGAAGTTGTAGAAAAAGTCGGGGACGCCCGAGGAAGGCGACGCGGCACGATCAAGCGAATCAAACACTGGAGTCGGGCCGTGTCTGGCATTTGACGGCCAGCGTGGTCGAGCGGCGAGACGCTCTGCTACGTATCCGGAGGTAGCTGGTTCTAATCCCCGCGTGTTCAAATAATTTTTTTTCAATTAATACGCGTACGTTGTGAGGTTGAAGAGATGGGGAATAGGATGGTTGGGAAGTACCTGGCTATTCAGATCTGGTCACTAAACACGGCTAAAGCCATTTCAAGCAACAGTATTTCAATTCTAAATGGCGGTCTTTTACCAGGGCGATACTCGGAGTATCTACCACTCTGGAACGTGCCGCAAATATACTAAATATTATTTTATATTAATTGAATGTGTTATATATGACCTTGTTGTTTTCACCAGGGCGATACTGATAGTATCTACGTCTGACTTTGACCAGCTTTGTGACCAGATCTGAATAGCCAGGTACTTCCCCACCTTCCTCTTCCCCATCTCCTTCCCCTCCCCGCTACCTCCAGCCTCATGACACACCCCGATCGGGGATGTCACAGTCTCACTGACAGACGTTTGGAAGCAGTTGGGACTAGATAAACAAAAAAAAATGTCCAGAGTCAGAATAAAAGAAGACGATGGATGAACGTGGATGAAACAAAGAATGTGTACTGAGACAGAGTCTCTGCGACTACCCTTCTGACTACGCTTGCATCGACGGCTCTCTCTCGGCTCGTGGTTTGCTCGCCGACCGCCCACGCACGTGCACTCATTGTATATTAGAATGCGTACGCGTGGGTAATCTCTCCGCGTCTGTTCCAGGAATCGTCCACATGGACCTGAAGCCGCAGAATCTGCTGCTGCATAAATCCGTCTCCGACGACATCATACTGAAGGTGGGAGACTTTGGGTGAGTTGACTAGGCATCGACACCGAACAGGTTATGCCTAGAAGTGAGATCTGTTCAGATTTGAAAGAAAACTGATGTGACCGGCTTGCGCAAGGCCTCCCGACTCTCGGGCCCCGGACAGGACAATGAAATTGACTAACTAACTAACTAACTAACTAACTAACCATCACGCTGTTTTCCGCAGGGACGGACCGCCATACAACTCTGCCTTGGCACACACTCCTTGCATCATTCACATTCACACTCTTCTGTTATTTTGACTCTTCACATGATCCGATTCAATTATTTGATTTACATCGATCTCACATCGTGCCATGTCTTTCTCGGGCGTCCTCGACTTCTTCTTCCATTCACTTTCGCATCATATAGTCTTTTCACACTCCTTTCTTTGTTCATTCGCTTTACATGCCCAAACCATCTAAGCGTCCCTTTCTTGATCCTATTCACTACGCTCACATCAGCCTTGTATTGTTTCCAGATATCCACATTTTTAATACGGTCATACATGGTTTTACCGCACGTACGTCTCAGGGATCTCATTTCCACAGCATTTAGTCTACTTTCATCCTTCTTCTGCCAGTTCCACGCCTCACTGCCGTACATCAGGGTTGGTATAAGCGCTCCATTGTGGACTGCTAGCTTTGCTTCTTTGGACAGCTTATGATTTGCGCCAACAGCGTTCAGTCCTCCATTAATGAACATTGACCATCACTTAGAAAAACTGGACATCTTGTAAAAGGCAAATTCTTCGACCGCGACCGGCTGCTGGCCATTTACATATCTCCAGTACGTCCGACAGTTGAATTTGGCAGCCACCTCTAGGCTGGAGCTCCCGTATTCCCGACGAATCTGCTTAATTCTGTGTAAGGGAGAGCGAATCGTCTGGTTGACGATCCGTTCTTAGCAGACCGAGAGTGCATATGCTGAGTCTGTTCTACTGGTATTTCAATGGAGCCTGCTCAAAGGAACTGACGGACGCGAGCGGAAGGAAAGAGATGCCAGCATCTGTGTTTCCTCCTTCATTTAATCCAGATCTCTTCACGGTCACGGGTTTGAAACCGTGTGTGTGTGTAAAAATGTTTGACTCAATTCATGTTTTAAAATTTGTTGATTGAATTATTCATCAGTTGCGTTCCAACGTTGCGACAACACTTTTTTTAATATTCAGCGACGTTTCTTTTCCAGTTTCGCGCAGTACATGTCGGACGAATCGCGCATGAATTCGCTGCGCGGTTCCCCGCTGTACATGGCCCCCGAGATATTCCTGGGCTGTTCGCAGGGCACCGCTTCCGCGGGGTACGACGCCAAGGTGGACCTCTGGAGCGTGGGTAGGTCACCCGACATTACACCTGCCCTATTTCAGACCTCCATTCACTATCGAAACCGAAACGGTTGTATGGCGACCAGATCTGAATAGCCAGGCACTTTTACCAACCTTCCTCTTGTCCGTCTCGTCTCCCTCCCCGCTACCTACATCCTACTACTGAGATATCTAGCCAACCCTCAGACCTGCTGTTTTTTACCGCTACGTGTAATTTTTACGTAAAAAAGGTTTATTTAAATTAGAATTGACTAATCGAAGAATTGTGTTTTATTTATTTTTTCATTATTGAAACAATATCAAAACAAAGATGGCGGCCTATATCAGATGAATTTTTTAGTTTATACCGCACAAGAGTCTTAACTGCTAGGGCCAGTGAGACTATGGCATCCCCGATCGGGGTATATTGTGAGGCTTAAGGTAGTGGGGAGGGGAAAGAGATGGGGAAGAGGAAGGTTGGGAAACACCTGGCTATTCAGATCTGATCTCCAAACACGATGGCTAAAGCCATTTCAAGCGACGTTTCGATTCTGAATGGTGGTCTTCCAGAGCGATACTTAGAGTGTCTACCACTCTGGAACGTGCCGCAAATATACTACATGTGTGATTTAAATGTGTTATGACACATATTAATTGAATAAAATTTATTTGCGCGCTCCGGGTTTGAACCCGCGACCTCTGGATTCGTAGTCGAGCGACCACGGAGGCCGTCGAATTTAAAATTAAAAAATTCCAAACCGGAATTCACACAAATGACAGCATCTAAAATACAGTTGACGATTTTGTTAGCTCGATTGGCAGAGACGTTACGACGGATTCGAGCGTCGGTCGCGACCCGATCTCTTTATTTTCTTCGTCTTGTTCGTTGAAAATGATTATTACTGTTTCAATAATAATTAAAATGAAGGGTTTTTTTTTTTTTTTTTTTTTTTAGGTGTTATACTGTTCGAGTGTTTGTTTGGAAAGGCCCCGTACAGCTCCAACAGCTACAAACTCCTCGAAGAAAAAATTAGAAATCAGCAAAAGATCGAGGTAAATAATTCACAATAGGACTTTTTTTTTGCTTGTGCCGTGTTGGAAGACTCAGCTAACAGGGGAATCCGGCTGGGAACCTGTAGATCTGGACCACTCGACTACTAACCGGTGCATTTAGTAAATTAATTTGAGGTCAAGTAAAAATACTGCATTACAAATGCGGAACGATTCGCCCTCCTTTACACAGAATCAAGCAGATTCGTCGAGAATGCGGGAGCTCCAGCCTAGAGGTGGCTGCCAAATTCAACTGACGGACGTACTGGAGATATGTAAATGGCCAGCAGCCGGTCGCGATTGAAGAATTTGCCTTTTACGAGATGTCCAGTTTTTCTAAGTGGTGGTCAATGTCCATTAATGGAGGACTTAACGCTGTTGGCGCAAATAATAAACTGTCCAAAGAAGCGAAGCTAGCAGTCCACAATGGAGCGCTTATACCAACCCTGATGTACGGCAGTGAAGTATGGAACTGGCAGAGGAAGGATGAAAGTAGACTGAACGCTGTTGAAATGAGATCTTTGAGACGTGCGTGCGGTAAAACCATGTATGACCGTATTAAAAATGTGGATATCCGGAAAGAATGCAAGGCTGATGTGAGCGTAGTGAATACGTTTAAGAAAGGGACGCTTGGATGGTTTGGACATAGAGCGGACAAACAAATAAAAAAAATACAATGCGAAAATGAATGGAAGAAGATGCTGTGGACGCCCGAGGAAGACGTGGCATTATCAAGTAAATCAAATACTTGAGTCGGGCCGTGTCTAGAGTCAGAATAACCGAAGAGTATGTATGAATGTGAATGAAGCGAGGAGTGTGTGCCGAGACAGAGTTGTGTGGCGGTCCGTCTTCTCTGCCTACCCCTGCGGAGAACGGCGTAATGGTTAGTCAGAAAATTCTTTTCGTGGTTCCCAAAAAAAAAAATGGGTATCGTAGATGTGTTATTAAATTAACAAAATAAGTACTTTAAGTCAAAATGTAAAAAAAGGCATAGTATTTTACTAAGTTTAGTATTCGTCTTAAAATAAATTATAATTCACCGTGACATCGGGCGCAGCTCACTCGTCTGCACAAAGGGCATAACACCCGAAACGCCAGAGGGCAAGTGAATTTTTTGCGCACCGCAGAAAGGGCGTAGGGTCGAGTTTGCCGCAGCAAGTTGCGGTTTCAGTTTTAATTCATTCTGAAGACTATATTATCACACATATAAACCCAAGTAGATTCAATATATACGGACTTTGTTAAAGCATTTGACAAGGTTAACCATAAAATCCTACTTAATTAACTTTGCAAACTCGGTATAGAAGGTTATTTGTTAGAATGGATAAAAAGCTACCTAACCAATAGAATTCTTCAAGTAAGAAATAACTCTAAACTATCTTACAAATTCATAGCTACAAGTGGTGTACCCCAAAAGGGTTCACATTTAGGCCCATTACTATTTCTGCTCTTTGTAAATGACATAATTAATGTATTTGATAACGATGTGCATGTGCTGCTTTTCGCAGATGATCTGAAACTCTTCAAACTCATAAAAACCGCAGATGATTGTTCTCACATTCAAGTTAACTTAAATAAGTTACATGATTGGTGTAAACTTAACCAACTTTTTTTAAATATTAGTAAATGTCAGTCAATCAGATTTTTTAGAATTACTCACTCTCTCGACTATGATTATAAAATTGATAATATTTACCTTACATCTGTCAACGAAATTAATGATCTCGGCATTTCTTTCGATTCTAAATTAAATTTTCTCTCACATATCAATATAATAACAAGTAAAGGTTTAAAATTGCTAGGCTTTATTCTTCGAAATGCCGGTGTATTTAAAAATATTTCTACATTGAAAATCCTGTACTCTTCACTAGTTCGAAGTCAAGTTGAATATAATTCTTCTGTCTGGTCCCCTCACTTTAAAATCCACTCTGATTCATACATTAACTACAAACTCGGTCTACCTATTGAAACCATAAATTATAATTATTTAATGAAATAATTAAAATTACCAACACTCTCAGACAGGAGGCTTGTTTCCGACTTGACTTTTATTTTTAAAATTGTTAATGGTATTATAGACAGCCTTGATTTACTTAGCTTAATTACCTTCTATGTACCTAACAGATCCACTTGATCCAAAATTCTTTTTAAATGTAACAATAATATCAGGACTGAGTCATTTAAACACTCGCTTGTACCTAGATTGCATACAGTGGGTCATTCTATCGCTGAAATAGTAGATATATTCAACTGCCCTGAATCTAGTTACAAGAAGGCTCTAATAGCATACCTCTTTCAAAAATACTAGTGTTAATTTTCATCATAATATTTCTATCAATTTCATCATGTTTTTGGGTGCTAATCATTGTTATTTTTTATGTCACTGTTATTTTATGTTTTATATCTTATGTTGTGTAAAAGCCCTAAATGTATAAATAAATAACCTCAAATATTTTCCGAGGAATATCTCGGGAAATGGCTAATTCATCGCATAGTTGCTACTGCTTCAGTTTTTACCGAAAGTGGTTTTACGGTGAGAATCTTTTCTCATTCCGTCTAATATACTTCCGCACTTCGGTTTCAGATCCCCGCCAAAAGTAAGATATCGGCGGACTGCCGAGACCTGATGGAGAACTTGCTGCAGCACGATGCGGCCGATCGAATAAGCTACGAAGATTTCTTCCAGCATCCCTTCTTGGACATGAAGCACATGCCCAGCAAGGAGAACTACAAGATAGTAAGGAAACAGCTAAGTGTCTCTGACGATGATTGTTACCAATCTTCGCTTAGCGGTGACGTATGTTTTGAGGCTGAATGGAGAGGGGAAAGGAAGGAGATGGAGGGGAGGAAGGTTGAAAAATATCTGTCTATTCAGATCTAGTCGCAAAATATGTCTAAAGCCATTTCGATTCTGAATGGTGGTTTTTTACCAAAGATTTTTTAAGATTCTCGACTACGAATCTAGGGGTTGCGGGTTCAAATCCAGGCGTGCGCAAATAAATTTGACGTAATTGTAATGTGCTAGAGTGGTAGATACTTCAAGTATCGCCCTGGTGAAAAACCATATTGTGATAGACGTTGCTCGAAATGGCTTTAGCCATGTTTGTGACTGGATCTGAATAGTCAAGTACCTCCTAACCTTCTTCCGCTCTATTCCTCTCCCATCCCCGCATCCGTTAGCCTCACAACATACCGCAATTGGGGATGTCATAGTCTCACTGGCTCCGTTAAGAGCATTCGGGATTCTTGTGCAAAATTCACGTGAATAAAAAAATTGAAAATTTCTCTCAGGTCCTCCTTGTGTGGAGTTAGATAAAATTCAAATAATAAAAAAAATAGTCCTTTTAAAAAAGTTACGTCTTTTTACTTTTGAACCATATTTTTAATGCGATGTCGTAAATAATATTTATTGTTGCAGGCGGCCGACCTGGTTTGTTCCGCCATAGAGAAAGATTCCCAGAGGGATTACGAGGGGGCGTACCATCTCTACTGCGAAAGTTTGAGGTATTTTGTTCCCATGGTTACTGAAGAAAATAACGCAGTGAAGAAAAGCGAGCTACGGAATAAGGTACGCAATTTTTTTTTTTTGCAAAGTCTGAATTATTTGTATCCATGGATACAAAATATGCATTTCTGTGTCAAGGTCTTTACGTTCGATTTACGTTTTTCCACGAATACAAAGAATCTGTCGCGCGACATTAAAAATGCTATGTGATGATGAAATTAGATTGCATGCGCCAGGCTTTGAACCCCCTACCACTGTTAATAATCACTTTTTTTTTTTAGGTTAAGCGTTACATAAAACGGGCCGAAGAACTGAAAATGTTCACAATCAGCAAGCAAGACAAATGTTCACAGAGTCCGGCAAAGTGTTCACAGAGTACGGCAAAGTGTTCACAGGGTACGGCAAAGTGTTCACAGGGTACGGCAAAGTGTTCACAGGGTACGGCAAAGTGTTCACAAGGTACGGCAAAGTGTTCACAGGGTACGGCAAAGTGTTCACAGGGTACGGCGAACTGTCCTCAACATCCCGGCACCAGTGAAACAATTGACCTGACCAAGGACTCTCCGGATACGGCGACCGTTTCCATCGGCCGCAAGGACTCGGTGACTTTCAGAAAGAATCAGGAAGATTCCGCTGGCGTTGGGAGCAGCGAGGACGTTGCCACAGTCAGTGAAGAGATATCGGTGGAGAGCTGCCTCTTGAAATTGCATATGGCGGCACACAAGGAGAAATTCGACGAATTATGTAAGGCACACTGTTTTTTTTTAAGCATTTAACTGCACGCGAGTGAGTTTGGCAGCCGCCTCTGGTCTGAAAACACAAAACCCTCGACTCTGTGAAGAAACGGGCGGTCCCTTTGTCAAATTCCCCCACCTTAACAAACGGATCGCAGTCTTTGAAGCACAGACGTCAGATGGCCCTGTTCTACCAGTATTTCAATGGAAGTTGCTCAGAGAAACTAGCGGCATTGATTCATTCGGCCCCGCCGTTGTATACGGTCGCACATTCAGCCACATCAGACTGTGTTTCCTCCCTCCTACAACATGAGTCTCTTTAAGACGCAGGTTCACTGCTGCCTCTCTTCAAAAAGACCCTCCGCACAGCATCCGCAAAGATGACATCACATTTAGTTAATTACAGACAAGGGTTTTATGGCAGAGTAGGGCAATTAGAATAGATGACACGAAATATACACTAGCCACATTACTGGACCTTGATTGAGTAAGCATAAACCAATAAGAATAAGTCGGGGACGCTCGAGGAAGACATGACACGATCAAGTGAATCAAATACTTCAGTACGGTTATAACAAAATACAGAATAACAGAAGAGTATGTATGAGACGGTGTGTGAAGATGAATGAAGCAAGGAGTGTGTGCCAAGACAGAGTTGTATGGCGGTCCGTCTTCTCTGCCTACCCCTGCGGAGGAATTGCATGATGGTTAGATACTTAGTATAAGGGGTGGGTGGAAAGTAAAAGGTCTGATCACGTTAATGGCCCTCTGCAGAGTCATATATCACTATATATATCAACAAGAATGTTCTCGAGTGTTCCTGAATGTTCCAGACGCGCTCTGCTCGACCTCAAGCTCTCTGCGCTCGGGCCTGGAGGTCGGCATGTCTGCCGAGATGTATGTGGCGGAGGGGCGCACCGAGGAGGCCCTGAAGCTGTATCGGGGGGCCCTCGCCACGCTGCTCAGGGCCTGCGGGGCGGAACCCCCGGGGCACAGGTTCAACCTGCTAAAGAACAAGGCAAGTGGGAAAATGTTACATACTAAATTACGGGAATGATTGCTGCAGGAGGTTGATCCTTTCGGAGGATTTGTTTAGGTTTTTTTTTTTTAACAAATAAATCTCTTTTTCAGATCGACGAATGGCTGCGGGAGGCGGAAAGCATTAAGGCGCTGCTGGAGTCAAAGGGGATACAGGACCCAACGTCCGAGGAAGATCAACAAACTCATCCGCGGTGTAGTGTGCAATAGTGCGGCATAGAGAATGTAAACTGACACAGAAAACCATAGATTCAATGTTTCTATCGAACGGAGTTCGGAGTGTTTTAAAATTACCTGTTAATGAGTTATGAGTAGGAACCGGAATCGCCATTGCAAAATCAGGGCTCGGCTGGTCAATAAAAAGATACATTTGACATTGTCGTGGCGAGGGCCCCCCGGTAGAGCTTCAGGGCCTCCTCGGTGCGCCCCTCCGCCACGTACATCTCCGCAGACATGCCGACCTCCAGGTCAGAGCGCAGAGAGCTCGAGGTCGAGCAGAGCTCGTCTGGAACATTCAGGAACACTCGAGAACATTCTTGTTGATATATGACTCTGAAGAGGGCCATCAACATTATTTAAAAGTAGATGTTCTGCACCATTTTCACGGGTTCAACTCCCAGAGCAAATATTTTTTTATTTAGATAATATGTGTCATAACACATTTAATTGATACAAAACAATACATAGTATGTTTGTGGCACGTTTCAGAGTGGAAGATACTCTAAGTATCGCCCTGGTAAAATACCACCATTCAGAATCGAAACGTTGCTGTTGTGTTTGGTGACCAGATCTGAATAGCCAGGTACTTCCCAACCTTCCTCTTTCCCATCTCCTCCTCAATTGGGGATGCCATTGTCACTGGACAGTTGGGACAATTGTGCTGTATTCACATCAAAACATAATTTGAAGAACACCCGTTGAAAGCCGATTCTCGGCCCGTTTCAGTGTTTGATCAAATCGTGACCAGCCGATAAGGATAACAACCACGACCTTGAGGCTTGACAACCGATTAAAATTTGACCGTCCAAACGTTGATAAATCAAAATGGCGCCGATGGATGGTTTGATGTTCGTCAGATGCGAGACGATGTAATCAGAATCATACACTTGTTACGCGATGGCGATTCCCGGTTCTGGTGACAAGCGTTAAAAAGTGCCTTTTTTGCTGACGTGCTTGAAGGCGCCTAGCTATAAATCTTTCGTAGTGCACGAGCAAAAAATCTTTATGACACCGCACAAGAGTCCCAACTGCACGGAGCCAGTGGGACTATGACAACTCCTATCGGGGTATGTTTCAAGGCTGAAGGAAGTGGGGGGGGGTAAAGGATGGGAAAATGTAGGTAGGAAGGTACCTACCTATTCGTATTGAGTCATTAAACACAGCGGAAGCCATTTTGAGTAAAATTTCAGTTGTAAATTGTGGTCTTTTACCGGGGCGTTACTAGATGCCGCCCTCTGCAGGCTGCACGGTCACAATACGCGTCGGTCAACTGTCGGACCCTGGGTCGACCGTCGTCATTTTCAACGCCGCCTACCGACAGTTTGGTTGAATGTCGATTCTCGGCCCGTTTCAGCTTTTTAACAAATTGTGACCAGCTGAATAGAACAGCGGCCACGCTGCTACGCTTGTTGTCTGATTATAATTTGTTAAAAAGCTGAAACGGGCCGAGAATCCGTGACAGTCAAAATGTTTCAAAATACAAAATGGCGCTGATCGTTGTGATTTACCGCTACCGCTTCCCTGCACCTTTTTTCTGTTCTGCACCTGTTTCTCTACTCGGTTGTGATAAATAAATACTTTTAAGTGTTGCTCGGATGAAAGACACACACTTCTAGGGATAAGCTGTTCAGTGTTGAATGGTCACTCGCCTTACCTTTAGGTCCATAAGTTCGAATCCCATCCGAGTAACATAGTGGTACTTGTCTAGTCGTGGCGCAAACCAATAAAATGTTGTTTTAAGAAAAAAATATATACTAAGCATAATTATAAATAAAAAAAAACTGGTTATTATAAAATAATATTTATTAATTAATTATATAAATTGTTTTACATTTATTTTGGTCAAATGAAACGAAGACTTGCGTCAAATTATTACGAGAAAAGGCTTGAATTTTAGGCAAACCTCAAACGGGGTATTTATTTTCACCGTGATTTTTTATATTCCTCAAACGGGGATTTATTTTCACTGTTATTTTTTTTATTTTTGAAAAAAATTTGGAAAATGATCGCATTTACGTCTTTTAAAATCGTATATTTTTTAATGCGACGATGAGAATAGCAAAAAAATCTTTAAATATTCCACAGGTTTTTAACCTTTTTGTACCTGAAAGTAAAAATCAAACGTACGATCTGAAAGGGGTGACGTAGTTACCCCTTTGATCCTTCTTGTTAAAGCATTTCCACGACAAAATCTTAGGTAAAACTTACAAGTATTTTTATAACATTTCAAGATATCGCACAGAACTCGTTTGGGGTTTAGAACCCCGTTTGGATCGGGGGTATTAAAAGTATCCGCCAAATGTAAAAATACGCCGTCGATCCAGATTTGATGCGCAAATTAGACTGAACGCTGTAGAAACGAGATCCCCGAGGCATATGTGCGCTAAAACCAAGTGCAAAAAAAAAAGTGGAGATTCGGGAATAATGCAAGGCTGATATAAGCGTAAAGAACGAGAGCAAGAAAGGAACACTCGGATGGTACGGACACGTAGAATAGAGTGTCAGGAGAATATGATGCAAAATTTAATGGCAGAAGAAGTCGGGGATGAGGAGTTGGAAGTCAGAGGGTATGATTGTGTATGAATGTGATTGAAGCCAGTTGTGTGGAGATCCATCCTCTAACGTCGCCATGGTTATTTGTGAATTGAAAAACTGTCGATTGAGGAAATATCGGAGTGATTGAGGAACTATCGCTTGGCCTTGGCTTGGGCTGCGTCACTAGCCTGGACGAAGGTCCTCTTCAGCTTGGACTCGCGTTTCTTTCGGAAGTCGGAGGCCACATCCTTGGAGAGCTCCGCCACTAGGCGCATGGTCGCTTGAGGGTACCTGGAACCGACAGACAGACAAACACGCTTCAGTATATGTACGTAAGTAGTGATCTAAATTAGGGATTCCCTTCCGGGCGTCGTGGGTTCAATTCCTCTGCTGGCCGAGTCCTCCGTCGTTGCACAAGCAACATCTTCCGCTCATTACGATGGCAGTAGGAAGATTTTAAACATTGTTAGGTTATTCATAATTGGGAATGTTGGTCTTTCTTTAAAATGTGCACCGCACAAGAGTCCCAACTGCTCCCAACCGTTTAGATCCAGTGAGACTATGGCATCCCCAATTGGGGTTTGTTGTGAGGCTGAAGGTAGTGAGAAAGGAAGGAGATGGGGAAGAAGAAGAGGAAGGAATACCGCACTAGAGTCTCAACTGCTCCCAACCGTCTAGAGCCAGTGAGACTATGGCATCCCCAACTAGGGTATGTTGTGAGGCTGAAGGTTGTAGGGAGAGGAAGGAGATGAGGAAGGGTAAGGTTGGGTAGTACCTGTCTATTCAAATCTGGTCACCAAACACGGCTAAAGCTATTTCAAGCGACGTTTAGATTCTGAATGGTGGTCATTCACCGGGAATCTACCACTCTGGAACGTGCCGCAAATATACTATATGAATTAAATGTGTTTAAATAAAAGTTATTGGCGCACGCCGGGTTCGAACCCGCGACCTTTGGATTCGTAGTCGAGCGCCTTACCACTCGACCGCGGAGCTTAACGTTACAAGCGTGCATATCAAATACGTTGACTGTTTAGGGAACTCAAGTAAGATAACGTAAGTGTGATTGCAATGAATAATATTAAGAAAGGAATGCTTAGATGGTTTGGGCATGCATAACAGATGAACGAAGAAAGCAACGTAAGGAGAATATGACGCAAAAGTGAATGGTAGAAATCGGGGATGCTCGAGGGAGACAACCTAACCTAAATCTTACATTTATGTAGCGTGGTTGAACTAGGATTATTTTTTATTTTTTTTAAAGAAAGACAAACATTTCCAGGTTACGAATAACCTGACAATATTTGACAAACTCCTACTGCCGTCGTAATGACCGGAAGATGTTGCTTGCGCAATGATGGAGGACTTAGCCAGCAGAGGAATTGAACGCACGCCGCCCGGGTGGGAATCTGACGCGTTTGTCCACTCAGCTACCGACCGGTCAATTTTGTAGCTGTATGATTATTTGTAACGTTACTATATGAAGAGCCCCGTGGGAGTAATTTTAAGAACATGCCCCCAGAATGGGGCCACTAAATCTTTATTTTTAAGTTTATCCTATATATAGCTAGCAATACAGGCATCTCATTTCTACAGCATTCGGTCTACTTTCATCCTTCCTCTGATATTTCTCTGCCTCAATGTCATACATTGAGGTTGGTATCAGCACTCCATCGTGGACTGCTAGCCACACAGGGATCTCATTTCTACAGCGTTTGGTCTACTTTCATCCTTCCTCTGCCAGTGAACTGCGCCTCACTGTCATACATTAAAGTTGGTATCAACACTCCATTGTGGACTGCTAGCCACACAGGCATCTCATTTCTACAGCATTTGGTCTACTGTCATCCTTCCTCTGCCAGTTCCACTTCTCACTTGTCATCCTTGGACTGCTAGCCAAACAGAGATCTCATTCCTACAGCATGCAGTCTACTTTAATCCTTCCTCTGCCAATTCCACGCCTCACATCAGGGTTGGTATCAGCACTCCATTGTGGACTGCTAGCCACACAGGGATTTCATTTTTACATCATTCAGTCTACTTTCATCCTTCCTCTGCCGGTTCGATGCCTCACTGCCACACATCAGGGTTGGTATCAGCACTCCATTGTGGACTGCTAGCCACACAGGGATTTCATTTTTACATCATTCAGTCTACTTTCATCCTTCCTCTGCCGGTTCGATGCCTCACTGCCACACATCAGGGTTGGTATCAGCACTCCATTGTGGACTGCTAGCCACACAGGGATTTCATTTTTACATCATTCAGTCTACTTTCATCCTTCCTCTGCCGGTTCGATGCCTCACTGCCACACATCAGGGTTGGTATCAGCACTCCATTGTGGATTGCTAGCTTCGCTTTTCTGGACATTTTTTTTAGTTGCGCCAACAAACTGTTACATTGAAATTTCATTTGTTGAAGCGGAGTTTCGTTTATATGAGTTAGCATGAACGTTAGTTCGGTCCAACCAGAACAATGGAAGTGTGACAAGTAGTGTTAGCAGGTGACTAACCGGCAGCCCAAGAACTCCACGTTGGTGAAGACCCTCGCGAGGCAGACCAGCTCGTCCTCCGTGTATCGGTCCTTATGGGCGTCCATGAAGCTCCTCCTCAGCTCCCAATGTTCGTCCGATTCGTGATCCATCCGGTAGCTGTCAATATCCCAGTCTTCAGACATTGTGGCAATTCTAATGTATAAATATTGTGATGTAAATCAATTATAAAATTCGCTTTGTTTTTTTAGATATGATACGATATTACAAGTTCTAAAGACTCCACAATTAAATGTTGCGTGAATAAAATTTTAGGTTTTGTTTTGAATGAAAATAGACAGAAAACAATGTTTTTTCTATGGTTGTAAAGTTGATTAGTGGTGGGCTTAGTCGAAACTTTAAGAAAACAGAAATATTCGAATCCAATTACTTAAATACTGGCGTTGGGAAAAACTTCTTTGTTTTGTGAATGCTTCACGAATTTATAGTTCTTCAAAATGTACCCTTCGCAGTGAACACTTCAATTGAAGTCGAACTCGCAAAAAAGAGATTTGAACTTATCCGGTTATTTGTTCAGTTCTTTTTGGAACTCCGAAAAAACACGTACTTAGTCGGTAGGGGTTTGAAAGTGAAAATAACTGGAACTGGTTCCTTGCCAAAAAATACTAACTAGTCGGTAGAGATTTGAAAGTAAAAAGAACTGGAACCAGTTCCTTGCCAAAATAAAAAGTGCTAGTCGGTAGGAATTTGAAACAAAAAATCACGTTCCTTTAGATCAACGTACTTTGAACTCGAACTTCGATTGAAGTACTTAAAATGAAGTACTTCTTTGAAGTTCAACTTCACAACTGAACTGCTGCAAATTGAAGTACTTCTTTGTAATCTAACTTCCATTGAAGTATTTGTTCAAAAGAAATTAAATGAATGAAGTTTGAACTGCCGCAAAATGAAATAGTTCACACGAAGCAGTCAGAACGCTAAAATGAACTACCAACTTCAATTGAAGTATTTGTTCAATGGACAATGAATGAAGTAGGAACTGCTGCCAAAAGAAGTAATTCTTTCAAAGCGGTCACAACGCTATTAAATACATGAAAGTTTCGAAATTCCTCTAATACGGGAAACGACATCACACAAAAAATATTTCGCGTCAATTAATTGTGTTATTTTTCATACGAAATAAACATGTGTGTTTTTTTATTAAAATTACAGTAAACTAAATCTCAATTATGATATTGATGTCAATATTTGACAACATTTCCCGACGTCATTCGAGCGAAAACATTAGCATATCATTTATATTGTCGGTGTAAGTCCAATATCGCGTATGAGCCAATCATTTCAAAATATGTTTTTGGCGCTATCAGTTGAACGGCACAAACCGCATATATTGTCATATTCAAATTTTGAAATTGACCTATCAAATGCGTTCACTCAGTTAAGGTAAATACAAAGAAGCAAGGAAAATCGCGTGAAATGGAAACGTTTTTTTCCCTCCCTGAACATTTTTTTGACAAATGGTTTTTTCGCGGTGTTTAACTTATATTGACGATAATGCTAAGTTGTTCGTTTCAAAAATAAAATTTGGCATCAAAATAATTATCAGTGTTATCTTTTATAAATGTAAGTTTAGAATTCAACGAACAAACAGAAAATAAATTATTTCACATGATGCAACGAATTACAAAAAACAAAAAAATTAAAATGTATCGGTGCACAAGTGTGAATAAAGTAAATTACCTGTGCCAAGACAAAGGTGTGTAGCGATTTATCCTCTCTGCTCACCCTTCCAAAGAAATTATGTAATATTCAGTTTTTTTTTTTAAATTTGTCTGGGTGAATTTATATTTGAAATTGCATACATAGCTTATATTTGAATGCCAACTTCAAAATAGTTTTATCAAATAAGGTTTTTCGTGTAAATTTTCGGTGATTTTTTGGATCGTTTTAAATTAAAATTTAAAACAGAATCACACATTTTATAATGACCATCAGAATTATTTTTTTTCGTCTTTCTGCACCGAAAACGGGCTCTCATTTGAGATACCCAGGTCATTTTTTACTAACGTTACGTTCTGTTCAGGCGAGGGTCAGGGATTTGTAAACAAATCGCGAAGCCGAAAGAGATTTGCTATAAGAGTTGGTCTATATTCCTGTCCCGGTTAAAAGGAACCGGTTCCAATAAAAAGCCGGTTACTGATGCTGTTCTTTTTGGCAATTTCTCGCATGAAAGAACCGTAACCGCACCTTTCCGGCGAAAAGCATTACATGAATATTCGCCATTTTTATTTGCCCAAAATGCGAGCCGGCTTCCAAAAATAACCGGTTCCTCGGAGAAATAATATCAACGGCCTGCTTAGTCGAGTGGTAAGACGCTTGACTACGAATCCAGAGGTCGCGGGTTCGAACCCGGCGTGCGCAAATAAATTTTATTTAATTAATATGTGTCAAAACACATTTAATTCATATAAAATAAAATATAGTGTATTTGCGGCACGTTCCAGAGTGGTAGATACTCTAAGTATCGCCCTGGTGAAAGACCACCATTCAGAATTGAAACGTTGCTTGAAATGGCTTTAGTTGTGTTTGGTGACCAGATCTGAATAGCCAGGTACTACCCAACCTTCCCCTTCCTCTCCCTACTACCTTCAGCCTCACAACATACCCCTATTGAGTATGTCATAGTCTCACTGGCTTTAGACGGTTGGGAGCAGTTGAGACTCTTGTGCGGTATTCATAAAAAAAAAAAACAAGCGACCAGCTTGTAACCGGTTCCTTTTTACCGGGACAGGAATATCGACCATCTCTAATATTATTAGTAAATTATTTATTGATTTGATCTTTACAACGTAGGCTTCAAAGTTCAAACCTCACTTTCAGACACTCGGCTATAACACTTTCAATATCGTAAATTTTCACTGGCATTCAGTTTTCACTATTTATTGATTAAGTTACTAGTTTTTTTCAAACTCACTAAATTTGAATTGTACCCCAAGCTAGCAGACTTACTTTACCTTGCTGACTGTAATTTTGTAACAAGGCACCATAGACCAAGACACGTCATATTCATACAAATTGAACGATAAATATGGCACGCTCTGAAAGCATAAAAAGGATAGCCATACCAAGCAGAATATGAGTGTATGAATGAGATAGCTATATAAACGTCCCGCGTTACATTCTCCGCGTTATAAGCCCTCTCTTCCCTAACGAACTTACGAGCGAAGTAGCATGTGACGTACTCAGTGTACTGTCGCTAGGTTGTCTTCCACACACTTATGTATTTCTGCATTCGCTATCTCACTAACACTATTTGGTATGTGAATAATTGTATTAATTGAAATAATAAGTGATTTGTGTGTACTTCGCATGAAAAGAAACTCCATGAGATTTGTTTTTTGTTCCCGAATGATTTTTACACTTGTCAAAAGCACAGGAAGGCATTTTATCTCAGAAAAGAGCTTACAGCGATGCGTTTGTGGCAGCTGGTGACAGCTTGTTCGTCAAACGAATGTTGGCTTAGTTTAGTGCAGCCACGCGCGTTGTCTCAGTAACGTATCTACATTATTTAATTCATCTAAGCAACGCACTTGTGTTTTATCAAATGATGTTTTTGTCAATTGTGCTATCTCCTCGGATAATGTGTTAATGTATTTTTTCAAATTGTGTTTAAATGATATTAGTGGTTTTTCTGGAAAAGCCACTTATATTCGGAGAATTGTTCTTTTTCTTCCTCGAATGTGAAGATTTTTTTGTTCTTTTATTGTATTTTCGTGTGGCCGAATAAATTTCCTTCCAAATAAAATAAAATTATGCGAGGTTTTTTAATGTCACTTTGAAAATCGATTTTTTTCAACGGCACTGATGCAAGCTTGGAGTAAGAATATATGGAGAGGTACCTTTGCGAAACAGTGTAGTCAGGTGGGTTGACTTTATACTGACTCGATAGAAAGATACATTAAAGGATGTTGGATTGCCTATTAGTTACCGCCCACATGGAATTCGGTCCAAAATATTTAAAACTGCCGAAATACCTCTGAAAAGTGATGTTTTATAATCTTAGTTTGGTCTTATTTGAACATTCGCGCATAGCACATATCACCATCATGTTTGATCTATTTGTATAACCACTGCAAGTATTTTAATCAACACAAATATAGGAAATAACCTCAAAACCCGTTGACGTAAGTTATGCGACTCGATGATGTGAAGTTAGCGCGGACGGAGAGCATCCTTATATACTTAGAAGTGCTGCGGTATTATGTGACGACTTTTCTTGTCTCTTTCGCTCTCATGACGTAAGCAAACTTCAAATATTGATTATTTTGTTGACAAGCGATTACGGTTCATTTAAATATGCAAACAACAGGTTAAAAGATAAAAACTCCTATAAAGATAATGATGTTGGAGGTAGTGGGGAGGGGAAGGAAATGGGGAAGAGGAAGGTTGAAAGTACTGTTCAGATCTGGTCACCAAACACGACTAAAGCCGTTTCAGGTGACGTTTCGATTCTGAATGGCGGACTTTCGCCGGGGCGATACTGGGAGTATCGACAGTTTTAGGTAATAAAACAAAAAATAATTGTTTATAATATCTATTAAATAAAATTAAAAAATTACTTGTTATACAAAACAACGTAAGACTAACAAAAGATTACTCTTCGTAAAGCTCTGTTTAAACGCGACAGAGTTTCGCACGCGTGTCAGAAACCGATCAAAGCAACAGGAGTCTTAACGCGCATTGTAACCTCGCACGAGACACGGTCAGACACACCGAACAGATGAACCCGATAGAAGCGTGATGTGAACAAAAGTAAGGTAATTTTTTCCCTACTTTTGCTGTAATTAAATGTAAACGTATAGGTGACACTTTTTCAGTGGTCACAATAACGACAGTTTGTTAATATTTCAGGCATAGCTCTGGGTTACAGATCGACACGGTTAACTTTGCAGTCGAGGCGTATCAAATCTAGATACTTTGCGTGCGAAAAAATCTACAGATTTCAACAGCGGGCCGCCCGCAAAGTTTTGTGTATCAATCTATATATATTAAACGATCGTATTATTTGACGTGTTGTCGACGCACGCCAAACCTAACCTAACCTAACCAACAAAAATGCGACAGGAGGCGGCAATGACAGATAAATTTGAAACCCGCAATCTTTAGAAAGCGCACGGTAATCGGGAATACTGTGTTTTTTCTAGAGGTATTTCGGCGGAAGGTGCTCTGGAGAGTATGTGAAATGTTTTAATCTGTGCAGTCAAGATTTTTTCGGGCATCTTTAGGGGCTCCAGACCAGAGGTGGGTTGCTAAATTCAACATAACGAGTTTTTTTTTTTTTTTGTTATCTATTATATATTTAGAAATTGAAGTTGATCGGTCGCAGTCTGTAGACGTCCATCAATAGTTCCGCAGGGCGGTGGGTGGTGGATGAAGGCCTGCGCTGCCGCCCCGTCAGTCCACCAGCAGACTGGCGCTGGCGTAGCTGACGGACGAGTCGCCGGTGTGGCGGCACTCCGAGGACTGGGCGTACTGGAGGAACTTCAGGGAGATCTGACGCTGGCGAGAGAGGGGACCGCAAGCCTGAAACCAGTCAAAACATTCGTCACGATCCTCCCTCTGCCAGTTCCACACCTCACTGCCGCACATCAGGGTTGGTGCCAGCACCCCATCGTGGACTGCTAGCCACACAGGGATCTCATTTCTACAGCATTCAGTCTACTTTCATCCTTCCTCTGCCAGTTTCACGCCTCACTGACATACATCAGGGTCGGTATCAGCACTCCACTGTGGACTGCTAGCCCCACAGGTATCTCATTTCTACAGCTTTCAGTCTACTTTCATCCTTCCTCTGCCAGTTCTATGCCTCACTGCCACACATCAGGGTTGGTACCAGCACCCCATCGTGGACTGCTAGCCACACAGGGATCTCATTTCTACAGCATTCAGTCTACTTTCATCCTTCCTCTGCCAGTTCTATGCCTCACTGCCATACATCAGGGTTGGTACCAGCACCCCATCGTGGACTGCTAGCCACACGGGGATCTCATTTCTACAGCATTCAGTCTACTTTCATCCTTCCTCTACCAGTTCTATGCCTCACTGCCATACATCAGGGTTGGTATCAGCACTCCACTGTGGACTGCTAGCCCCACAGGTATCTCATTTCTACAGCTTTCAGTCTACTTTCATCCTTTCTCTGCCAGTTCTATGCCTCACTGCCACATCAGGGTTGGTACCAGCACTCCATTGTGGACTGCTAGCCACACAGGGATCTCATTTCTACAGCATTTGGTCTACTTTCATCCTTCCTCTGACAGTTCTATGCCTCACTGCCACACATCAGGGTTGGTACCAGCACTCCATTGTGGACTGCTAGCCACACGGGGGTCTCATTTCTACAGCATTCAGTCTACTTTCATCCTTCCCCTGCCAGTTCCACGCCTCACTGCCACACATCGGGATTGGAACCAGCACTCATCAGAATGGTAACAATACTTAATTACGAAGGGATAGTTTACCTGCAGCAGGACACCGATGGGGTGTCTTCCGCAGATGGTGTTCCCGAAGTTGTTCAGATAGTCAGTGAACGCCTGAGGGTTGAGAGTCTCGATGATGTCCATCCCCTGGAAGAGAAGAATCGTCATTTCTTCGAATCGATCAGAAAGAGATGGGGTAGAGGAAGGTTTGGGAAGCACACGGCTATACAGATCTGGTCTGCGATGTGACGTATATCACCGACTGTTTTTTTTTAAATTTTTTTACACTGCACAATAATCCCAACTGTTTGAAGCCGATGGGACTGTGGCATTAAAAAAAAAAATTACAGTAAATACTGCTACCAACTGTTGTGAGGTTGAAGGTAGCGGAGAGGGGGAGGAGACGGCCTCCACGGTCGAGTGGTAAGACGCTCGACTGCGAATCCAAAGGTCGCGGGTTCAAAACCCGGCGTGCGCCAATTACTTTTATTTAATTAATATGTGTCATAACACATTTAATTAAGTACATTTGCGGCACGTTCCAGAGTGGTAGATACTCTAAGTATCGCCCTGATGAAAGACCGCCATTCAGAATTGAAACACTGTTGCTTGAAATGGCTTCAGCCATGTTTGGTGACCAGATCTGAATAGCCAGGTACTTCCCAACCTTCCTCTTCCCAATCTCCTTTCCCTCCCCGCTACCTTCAGCCTCACAACATACCCTATTTGGAGATGCCATAGTCTCACTGCCTCTAGACGGTTGGGATCAGTTGAGACTCTTGTGCGGTATTCATATTAAAAAAAAAAGGTAGGTACTTCTCAACCTTCCTCTTCCCCATCTCCTTCCCCTTCCCGTTACCTTCAGCCTTGCAACATACCCCAAATCGGAGACGCCATAGTTCCACCGGCTCTAGACGGTCGGGAGTCTTTAAAAAATTAAAAAAACACGGCTAAAGCCATTTCAAGCCACGTTTCGATTCCGAATGGCGATACTGCGAGTGGTATAATTGGTCGAGCGCGGGCGTCGTGAAAAATGGCGGCCGCCCGATGGACGAACGGCGACGAACCTGCTTGTCCAGGTTCTGGATGCTCTGGTAGATGTGGCCGCACTGCTTATCGTAGTAGGTGTAGCGGAACCTCGCCCCCCAGTGGCAGAAGTCCGAGGAGACCACAAACAGGTTCTGGGGGTCCGCCAGGTAGGGGGCCAGTAGGCGCCCGTATCTGCAACGGGAGACGTCACAATCATGATATTAACTTACGCCTAATACTTATAACAAGTGACTTACAACTAACATATGTCATACGCGGTTTTACAGCACATACGCCTCAGGGATCTCATTTTCACGGCGTTCAGTCTACTTTCATCCTTCTCGAAATAAAAAAAATTGTCCAATGAAGCGAAGCTACCAGTCCACAATGGAGTGCTGATACCAACCCTGATGTATGGCAGTGAGGCGTGGAACCGGCAGAGGAAGAATGAAAGTAGACTGAATGCTGTAGATATGAGGTCCCTGAGGCGGATGTGTGGTAAAACCATGTATGACCATGTTAAAAATGTGGATATCCGGAAAGAATGCAAGGCTGACATAAGCGTAAAAAAATACATGTTTATAAATAAAAGTAAAGACTTAGTTTAATTTTTAAATTTTACTGCACGCATACATTGGTCACACTTTAGCCGTACGAATGCACATTTCAAACGTCGAATAAAAATAATTGTCTGATGAAACACGTTATGGTCAGGTACTTTATCGCTCGTCTGGAATTGAAAGTGTCACGCTCGTACGTGCGTATGTACGCCTAAATAAATTATACTCTTTGTTACTGACTTGGCTTCCTTGTCCGGAGTCAGGGATCCGACCAGTATGGGGATGATCGTAAAAGCGTTCTTGTATCTGGAATCAAAGGTTACAAGTTATTAGGGGGCTCTCTTGATGTTGGGACTTGTTTGAACCGATTAATTCTCCTGTCAGTACGTTAAAAAGTTATGTTGTTATTGATTGATTCAATTTTACTTGTCTTGAATGCGTTGTTATAAATGATTGTTTCATCTGTCAATTCACTGTTTGACTGACACAGTCGGTGATTGTTTTACCAGTAAATTCATTCTTAAATTGATGCTGTAAATGATTCATTAATTGATTCATTGTTTCATCAGTAAATTCACTTAAAAACCAATGCTATCAATGTTTGTTGCATTAGTTAATTCACCTTTAAACTACTATTGTAAATGATTAATTGTTTCACCTATAGTTGTTGCAAAAGATTGTTTCATTTGTCAATTAACTGTTTGACTAACGCTGTCGGATGTTTCATCAGTAAAATCACTATTGAACCAATGCTGTCAAATTATTTTTTAAAGTAATGTTGCCAATAATTGAATGATCAGCCTTCAGTTGTTCTAAATTATCGATTTGACATCAGATGATTGATTCACCTCTACTTGTTATAACAGATTGATTCACTTTTAGTTGTTGTAAATGATTGATTCGCGCGCTGAGAATAGGACAGTATACTCACTCCTCCATAACCTTGGCGATGTAGGGCAGATGCATCTCGATGGAGTGCTCGTCTTCGTCGGTCCTCATGTCCATCCATTCGAATTCCCCCGTGGCCTCCAGCTCGGAGTATACTGTGAGGATATAGTTGAAATCATATTAGATGTGCGATTATCATATTTCAGATCGTCGGCTCTCTCTTCGCTCGAGAGACTGGAGAACCCTTCGAATTCCCACCCAACACTTTGCGACTGAAGCAAACTCACCTTTCTTGTCGATGTGCAGGTCGTAGATGGGAGTTTTGTACTTGTCAGCTTGGGACAGAGCGCAAGAAGCCAGCCTGACGTGATGACTGGGCCCCAGTATGAAAATTCTCTTGCTGCGAAAACAAAGTATTCATCAATACGTTTATTCATTTTTTTAAAGAGAGACAAACTGACAATATTTCGATTCCTCTCGCTGCCATTTTAAAAGTACAAAATGTTGCTCGTGCAATAATAATAATAATACAGTTTTATTCCGGAAGGTATGCAGGAGTAGCGCAATGCAATACCTTCCATAATTGATATTAATACAAAGTAATTATAATGTTAACAAATAAAAATTAACAGAAATTCATGAGAAAAAATAAATTAAATAATATAAGTAAAAAATATTAATGGAGGATATTAGGCCTCATTACTGCAAAACGCCATCAAGAGGGAGTCCATCCTGGCAGCTTTAAGATTGATGGGGCCAATAATTTACTCCAATGCGCTTCTATGCTTGAGTTCGGGATCTGACGGGATTCCATGATGAGGTCATTTCTGGAGTTGTTAATCCTTTCCCGCATTCCTGCTACCCTGGTTCTCATGCAGGCTGCAAATCCTGGAACTCGCCCCTAGGTGAACATACCGGAAGCACTGCAGTGCCTGGGAAGACTGAACATCATGCGGTAGGCGTTGTTGTACTGGACCCGGAGCGTTTCCATGCTACTCTTCTTAAAATTGGTCCAGAGCTCGCTGACGGATGACTTTACCAGCAGAAGATTGAACCCGCGACGCACCCGTGGCTTTGGACCGCTCCATCGACTGGCCGGTCGAAAATTGGATCCCCGAGATGTATGTGCGGTAAGAAGACCATGCATGACTGTGTTAAAAATGGCGATATGCGAAAAGAATGCAAGGCTGATAATAGGATCAAGAAAGGGACGCTTAGATGGCTTGGGCAAGTAGGGCGGATGAACGATGAAAGGAGTATGAAAAGAATATACAATGTGAATGGAAGAAGAAGTCGGAGACGTCCGAGGAAGACACGATAGCACGATCAAGTGAATCAAATATTTGAATCGGGCCGTGTAAAGAGTCAGCATAACAGAAGAGTATGTATGAGACGATGTATGAATGTGAACGAAGCAAGGAGTGTGCGCCAAGACAGAGTGTGTTGTATGGCAGGTCCGTCTTCTCTACCTACCCCTGCGGAGAAAGGGCGTGATGATTAGTTAGTAGGCCATTCAAAAAAAAATACTCACACGACAGCGGGGCTGATTTGGCGATAGGCGAAGGCCGCACAAGCGCCGCAGTACGAATATCCCGGCATGCCTGAAACGCAGAAAAAAACTATATTATTGCTTCAATTATTTTTTGCGCTTTTTTTGTGAAGAATCAATCACCTGAAAGGCGATTGATTCTTCACAAAAAATCTTTGCGATTTTAAAGATAAATACCGTGTAATGCCCTTCTGACGGTACGGATGACGTCACACCCCCCCCCGCTCCCGCCCTCTGAGATACTACCGTTTTGGCGGCGTTTAAAAAATTCAAACTTTGAGAATTAATTTAACTTTGAAAACGAACTTTTAAAAAAAAAAAATGGTATTTAAGTTTAAAAAAATGCACTAAAATTCCTTATTTGAGCGTGTCGCGAGGTTGAAGGAAGTAGAAAGGGGAAGGAGATGGGAAGAGGAGGGATGTTCAAATCTGATCGCCCAACGCAGATTTTACAATTTGAAGCAAATTTTTAATTATACCAAATGGCGGTCTTTTACCGGGGCAATACTGAGAGTATCTATTTATTTATTTATTTATAAATAAACGGACTAAAGTCCAATTACAAAAATACATATAAAACACTAAATAGAAAAAAGAGCAACAGAGAAGGAATAACATGTACATTAAAATAAATGAAGCGATGACAAAAATAAGGCAAAATAAACATAAGAGAGAACATTCAAGCCATGGTCTAGTCAAAGTTTTGGTAGAGTCGTAAAGAATGACGAAAATCATTTAGACTGCTACCAAAAATTTCAAGACCATGGATTGAGTTAACAAGTCTTGACATTCTGGATATTGGAGAATTATACCCATAATTAGTATTGTGATGATTGAGGAACAGCAATTCATTGTTTCTGAGTCTACGGCAAGGAATGTTGAACTAGATTAGTTTCTTAATAAAACAATTAATAATTTTGTAAATGAAAATTAAATCGAAGTCTTTCCTGCGCTTTTCTAATGAAGACATTTTCAATAATTGTTCAATTTCATCATATGAATAATCGCCTCTTTCTCGCCCCAATCTCCATGCAATACCGCGTAAGAAGCGATGTTGTACGGATTCAATATGATGAATATGAACGGTATAGAAAGGGGACCAAATGACACTGGCATATTCTAGACGAGGGCGAACTAATGAGCAGTAAAGGGTTTTTAGAGCCTTTATATTCTTAAAGTCACATGCAAATCTATTGATGAAGCCAATAAGTTTTAGTGATTTATTAGCTACATTATTAATGCGATCACGAAAAGAAAGATTATAGTCTAGAGTGACACACAGATCTTTTATAGATCTGACGGTAGATAGGGAGACACTATTTAATTTATAATTGAAGAGGATCGGTTTATGAGTTCTATGAAATGACATAATTTTACATTTATCAATGTTCGATGTTAACCGCTCGTTGCAGTGTTACAAAGGGTAAGAACGTGACTCACGGAGCGATGATGGCCCTGGCGGGTCCGTGCGTCAGGTCTGCCTTGGCCAGCCAGTCGTCCAACTGTCGGGAGAGCTCGGCACCTGAAAAAAATGCATAATTTTTTAAAACGTAAGCGCCGCACAAGGGTCTTGAGTGCCCGGAGCCAGTGGGACTATGGCATCCCTGATTGGGGTATGTTGTGAGGCTTAAGGTAGTGTGTAAAGGAAGGAGATGGGAAAGAGGAAGGTTGGCAAGTACCTGGCCTTTCAGATCTAGTCACCGAATGCGGTTAAACCTATGAGTAAGAATATATAATCCTATACAAATTCACAATAAATCACTTTCTCCGGGTTTCTACGTCGTAAACCGCGAGAGAGAAAGAGGCAAAACAAGTTGTCACATAATATCGCACCACTTTTAGGTATGTAAGCATGTTTTCCGTCTCCGGCGACTCCGCTCACTACGTTTTGAGGTTGTATCCTATATTTTTGTTGATAACAATACTGTGAAAGAGTGGCCATACAAATAAACGCTACATGTGCTATGAATGGATGTAAAAAGGTGTGTCCATGAAAACCCTAGCCGTGCCCGAGTCAGGAAAAAATCAACAATCCTGACTACACAAGCTATCCCTCCTGGTAAAACCATTTCAAGCAACGTTTCGATTCTGAATGGTGGTCTTTCACCAGGGCGATACTGGGAGTACCTAACACTTTTGTAAATAAAACAATTTTGGAATATTTTAGACAAGTTTAATTTGCTGTACACAAGTCATAAATTCAACGATTCACAGCGTAATTTTATTTCATAATTCTAGATAAATTTCTATTCAGTGCATTTTCAACAGCTTGACGATGGCATCACACAAATGGTAGCAAGCGGCAGTGTTAACCAAAATTAGATATTGTATTACAGTGAAGCCCGCATATATCGTTTAAACTTGAGAATTTTTTTTAATCCTGTACTGTATGACAAATTCAGAAATTCCATTCTTTTAATTTCGCTCCCATGCCCTAAATCAAAAAAAAAAATAAAAAAATAATAAGTGGTTTTACTGCATAATCATAATTTTTAAGTTAATAATTGTGGTTCATCTGATGGGAAAAAAGGTAAGTATGTTCCTGTATATTTTCTTATTACATTAGACTAGCGTTAATATGTAACGATAGAAAAAATAAGATCTGTATCAAAAAGCCTTATAAGGTGATTCACTGCAAAAGCATACAAATCGTCCAAATATTATTTTTATTTTCCAAAAAAACCTTATAAGAGAGCTTCACTGCATATGCATCAATAATGCCTAGTTCCTTCTGTGCCAAGAGCGAGTTTCACTGCATTAATGCAAAAATGCCCATAGAAATAAAAACCTTTTTCACTGCTCTATGCTTTCAAAAATGTACCATACAAATGTCCCGCTTTATTTTAATTAAAAATTAAAAATGCCTTTTGCACAGCTACACTTCTACATACTGGCATTTAAAAAGGTTAAAAACCTTATAAGAGAGTTTCACTGCATATGCATCAAAAATGCTTTATAAGCCTTAAGAGAACTTTTTATTATTTCTAATTTTGAAACTGTTAATTCGTGGTGGAATTCCATTTTAATGATTAAATAAAACAAATATATAACTTTATTCCACTTTTAATTTATGACTGGACCGGTTTCAGCCTATGACGGCCATCTTCAGACTAGTACATGTTGTTGTTAACCTACGGCAATATAAGCCTAACATCCAACAAGGAATTTGGGTTCATTTAAAAAAAAAAAATTATTGTTAATAATAATAATAACTTTTTTATTTCAGCAGACAGTGTTAAGCAGGTGGTTTTGCAATACTCTGTCTGCCTATATCAAGTGAAAATACATATAAGAAACTTAAAACAATGAAGATAACATAAAAAAAAAACAAAATAAAAATAAAATAATGATAGTAATAAAAGTAAAATAAGTAGATAAAATAACAAATGATAATAATATAAGAGCATTATAACGAAATAGCGGTCAAAATAACTTTACGGCGGATTGAGGGAACCAATTTTGAGATTGGATAAAAATGCGCCACTTTTGGGTCAAGACTGACGGGAATGCGATTTCAGCAGGGTGAATACTGATCTTGTTCCCGCCATTCTGTGAAATGTGTTTAATATCCACCTTCAAACTTAAATACCAGTATTTTTTTTTAAGTTCATTTTCAAAGTTAAATTAATTTTCAAAGTTTGAATTATTTACACGCAGCCAAAATGGCAGTATCTCAGAGGGGTGGGGTGCGTCACGTCGTCCGTACCGTCAGAAAGGCATTACGCGGTATGTATCTTTGACATCGCAAACTGTCGTTATCCAGCACTCAGTCGCGTACGTTTCCCTCCTAGATGGCGCTAGTATAGTTTGCGCTTCGCATGCGGTCACTTCTAACGGGTTCATATAAAGCTCGGGCTGACATAAATTCAGAATTTCGGCAGTGCTTCAATTGAAGGGTTTACTGTAAAAGGTTCATTTTAAAAGAACTAGCAGTTCCTGAAGCGTTTGCAAAAATTTGAAGTTTTTCCCAACGTTAATACTGAACCATACTTTTGATAAAAATACAGGAGTGCAGATATTACATAAAAATGGAATAGGTTTGCGCATTCATTACTTAGAAGCATTAAAACTATAAAAAATCAAATAAAAATAATGATTGCCAAATTTTAAATAAACAATTAGATTTAACACAAACCGCCCCCTCTCTGATGCTCTGTCCTGTTCTTAGAGTAACAATATAGAGAGACCGTCCTAATATGAGTCAAATCGTTGACATACCCGCAAAATACAGCTCTATAAACGTATGAGAAAAAGAGACAAACAATTGCTGTTAAAAATATACAATTTAGGGCGGGCTAAACGCCGCGTAAGCAGTTTTTGATGTGGACAAACTTCACACTGATCACTTATGTCAGTCGAGCCGACAGTAAAATGTGCGTAAAAATATCATAACTTAAGTGAATTTAGTGCAATCTTAAAAAAAACGATATGGCTATATGTGCAGTTGATGGATGCTTCAACCAAAGTACAAAAGGACCAAAAAAAAATCAGTTTTCATAGGTATGTATCAAAGAATTCGTCTTTTATAGTTTGATCTCAAATATTTAACATCCTAACCTACAAAACAACTAGTAACTTACACCAATATTTAATCAATCTTTGCACTATTCGTTTTAATATAATATACTTCCGTTTAAAATGAGTTTTAATGCATTTTTAATATGTTTTACTTAGAGAGATAAACGAGATTCTCGTTTAATTTTTTAAGAACGGGAAACCCCGTTTTTGTTCAGCTTCTGAATGTATCCTGGTCTCTTTCTTTCTCATGGTACCAATACTAAATTGTTGGCGAACTGATAAGGACGGAATAATGTTTATCTTTACGGTTTTCTTCACCTTCCATTGGCCGGCAGTTTATAGGTCACACCTCCTTGCTCAAGCTTGGTCATAAAGTTGCTTCAACATTTCGCAAAGTTATTGTTACTCTAAGGTACTGTTTTACTCTAATGTACGGTCTCTTTCCCCCACTCCCACTGTCTCCATTATGATATCTCGGTATTTTAATTTTAGTTTATATGCGTATATTCCTGAAGAAGGCTGAGTCAGACCGAAACCGGTTGAATGCAAAAATATATGTAAATAAAATAAAGTGACTTAAAACAAAAACATTTAAATTATAATGTCAAACCACAAAGTAATTGCTTTCTTCGATAAAATTAAATTAACATCCAAAAATATTCAAAAGTTTTATCTAAACTGATTTGAAAGAGAACATATGTCGCCATTTTACATAAGACTGATGACCTCCTAGGCTCCAAAGAGGCCGGTGATATTTATAAAATGTTTGACAAATACACACAGACACGCCATCGGCACACTTTTTACAGTTTTTTTGTGACCCATTTGCACAGAGACATAAGTGCGTAAGAATCTACGTAGAAATCTGTGCGAGCTCCGTCGAGACCGCTTCTAACACGTTGACGGCAACGTCCGGCAAAACTTTCTGACAATCTTTCAGATTTTTATCGATTTTCTTATCCGCGTCCGCGCACTCTTTGAACGTGTCCGAGATGCTTCCGATCATCGACAGTTCGGCGTCGTCCAGTCGGCACTCCGCTCTGACCCTGTCCAGAGAGGCCGCCAGGTCCACGATGGCGTCGTAGAGATTTTTGAAGCCGTCGTTCGCGTCGTATTCAACGTCCACGTTTTTCAAGTGTAAGCGGTTGCAGTACACGTCTTCGCTCACGTTCAGGTTCTTCATCAAGGGTTCGGCGTCGAAACGGTGGGATTCCTCGGTGAATTCGTCGGTGGTTATGTTTTGCTCGTCGATTATTCTAAAATAGAAAAAAAATCATGTTAGTTTGTTCTAGAGAGACGGAAAGGCTGATGAGGATATTGAAAGAAGGGGGAATGCAGGAAACTCCGTTAATGGAGGACTCAACGCTGTTGGCGCAAATTAAAAATTGTCCAAAGAAGCGTGGTTAGCAGTTCATAAAGGAGTGCTGATACCGACCCTGATGTGTGTCAGTGAGACATGGAACTGGCAGAGGAAGGATGAAAGTAGACTGAATGCTGTAGAAATGAGATCCCTGTGTGGCTAGCAGTCCACAATGGAGTGCTGGTACCAAGCCTGATGAATGTAAGTGAGGCGTGGAACCGGCAGAGGAAGGATGAAAGTAGTCCCAACGCTCTAGAAACGTGATTCCTGAGGCGTATGTGTGGAAAACTCATGATACATTGAATTACAAACAGGGAGGTCTGTAAAAATGCAGGGTTGGTGGTAGCAGTGGACACGTAAAAGAAAGTAACTGGTAGAAGAAGTCAGGGTCGCCCGAGGAAGACATACCTACATACACGAGCAAGCGAATTAAATACTTGAGTCGGATCGTGGCGACAGTTAGAATAACGGAAGAGTGTGTATGAAACGATGCACGAATGTAAGACAGAGTTCGAAAAAAGCCGCCATTGTTACTTAGATATCATTATTAATAAAAGAAGATGACTTACCTCTGTTGTTGGCTCAAAAAAGAGATTTCTTTCAGTCGGGAGTTTGTTTTGTGCAACATCAAGTTGTCCATTTGGAGTCTGGTCCCCAGCTCCGTCATTTTTGTGTCGATTTCAGTGTTTTCCCTTTCGACTTTCTCGTCGATCAGAGTTTCCAAAAATAAAGATTCCAAATACTCATTATACGCCAATTTCTTGGTCACATCTTCGTACTCCTTCCCCTCGTCGCTGCGGGGAGCAGGGTGCGCGGAGGCGACGGACGCGTTGTTAGAACGAAAAGACAGATCGAAAGCGTTTCGAGATGTGATGCTTTGATTTTGTGCTTTTCTGACTGTTTTTGAAGTTGGACACGTCTTGGGACGGTCCGAGTCCTTCGCGGTTGGAGCGCCCGACGCTTTGGCCTTCTTGACGACCACCCTTTTCGTCGCTGGCGGTGGTAAATCTACGTTTTTTGAGCCAGACATTTTGTCGCAACGAAATAATTAGTCGAGTTATCGAATAAACAAACGTCGGACGGAATTCGAAATTTCAACTGTCAGTGCGTTAGAGATGGTCGATATTTTTGTCCCGGTTACAAGGCGGTCACTGGAACCGGCGATATTATTTCTCCGAGGAGCGAGCTATTTTTGGAACCGATTCCTATTTTTGTAAAATAAGAGTAACCGGTCCGTAGGCATTTCGCGACGAAACGATTTTTTTTTATCACAAGTAACCCACTCCTCCATGAAATCATAATAATAATATCTGGATAATTTGTATAGCGCCGTTTTTGTGAAAAATCACCTCAAGAACGCTGTACAAATCTTAATTCTTAGTTTATATAAATATACAGCAACATACTTACCTGGCAGGTCACTTCTGACAGGACACAATCACCATATCATGATAACTTAAAATTTAGCTGATTCTTAAATATATTTTTATTTTGTTTTTATTTTTGGGACATGAGAACGAATTTAAAATATGGTATATCGGGGGTATTTTTTTTAATTTTTCGTAGTGAGGAACAGATAATGGTAAAAATCTTCTAATTACTTTATTGAATAAGAGTTTGAAAAGTTTACCGAAGAGCGGCAGAAACCGGTTTCAATCATTTCCGGCTACAACATCAACATCGACGATGTCGTATTTTTCAATATTAGCACACTAAAAAGTCATGAGCCGCCTGTTGGTAATACAGTCTAAAAACTTCAGAAAAGTAAAAAAAAAACTAATTTTATTTTAGTTTTATAATAAATAATCATCGCAAGTTCGCAACAAATATTAAATAAGTTCACCCAAATACGTATTAAATTTACAAAATTCTGCAATTCCTCAATTTATCGGAAAAAAAAATTATAGGTGTCAATCCTTATTTTTAATTTGTACGCATGCACTAGAAGTATTGGTGTATAATATTGGACTATATACACTTAGTTCAGGTGTATATACATAATAATGTGGATATATCTGTGTATACCTATTTTTTGTCACATGTAACATATAAATAAGGTTTTTTTAATAATCTGTCGAGTAATTTTACGCCAGCCATGCTAGAAATGTCCCTGCGTTAAGGCGGACGAATCTGTAATAACATTTTTATGATCGACATCAAATCTACATAATATTATTGTTTGCCTCTGGTAGATTATAAAATCAAGTTCTCTCTTCACCCAAACTGTGCTTGTTGTGACAATAACCAATCGTCTGGGCAGATTTTGTGGCACTGTGAGCTGATGATGGATGTCAGTAGAGATGTTCGATATTCCTGCCCCGGTTACTTTTTACCGATAAACCTTCCCGCTATCGGGAATCGGTTCCAAAACTAACTGGATAAATAACCGGTTCTTCGTCGGTCTACGGTAACTGGAACCGCAGTGACACCCCATTTCAGATATCACCATCCCTAATATATTCCTTAGAATAACGGGTTGAATCTGAAACGGCAATGTTATGCGATAATAAACTCTAGAACAATTTTCTATAGAGCCCATTTTCGCATAGCATTACCATATCAGATGAAACTTTGTTAATCTGGGGGGTTTAAATAAGAAAACTGCGAGACAAAAGGTTCTAGCAATTGTTGCGGCAAGAAACATAACTAATACCCCTTCCGTGTGACAATTCGTATGATGTTCTACAAAGCATATGATTTTATGTGGTTATATCGTTAGTTATGTATCGTTTTGCCAGGTGGCAATAGTATAAAATGTTGTCCGTGTACTACAATATGGTTAATTTTCGTGCGGGAATCTATGAAACAAAATTGAAAATATGATGCAGCAGCGATTATTGTGGCAAAAACGAATACTATAAAAGATTCCATATGAAAATCTAAAACTTAGAGATTTCAAGTGGTCAATTAGGTAGTTCTTTGTTGTTCCGTGATAGTAATAGCATATTTATAATGTAAAATGTTGTACAGAAATGAAAGTGCTTATGAAAGGTGGTATACGATAGCGATCTTTACGGCGAAATCGAGAACTACATTAAAAAATATGCAGAAAAAATAAAAATGACAGCCATAATCTTGGATTGTTTTTCGTTCTGCTAGATGGCATTAACAAAAGGTGTGAGTGTACAATTCTGCCACTTAGAGCTCCGTTCTGATCTCTCTTTCTATTACATGCGTCGCTTATGAGAAAAAGGGAGAGGTTACAACGGATCTATCAACGGTATATCATTCTGAAGAAAATAAATTCTTTATCAAAAAGGTTAATTTACTCACGAATTTAATTTAAATAAAACCGTTAGTATTTTAAAAAATAAATCCTCCTTTCAAAAAGTAAGTAACAACTTTAAATATACATAACTGCATAAGGTCGATGACTTTTTCATTCTAAATGATTATTTTTGACATTGTGAATACAAATCATACAGTTTTAGGCGACAGTTTCCATCGCTAAATTCATATATGAAAAATACATTCTTTTGATAATATTAGACCGGTATATAATTTATTTTTGTTTGGGTTTTATACTTCTGCCACCGAGAGCTCCTTTGCATACTCTCTTTCTGTTACGCGGATCGTTTTTGAGAAAGAGGGAGAAATTGCAACGGATCTCTCAGCGGAATGCTTAATCCTATGAAAATATCAGCTGTTTCGTTCTCACCATCGTCGCTATACCAGCTCCCCGCATGCGTAGCGCGTCTCGAAGGCATCACAGAATTGAACAAAATATTATTAAGTTATCGAAAAAGTTGAATTGTTTTGAATACGAACTCAATTCAAAGGATAAACTCAATCCTAAGTCTTGACAACAAAGAAAATTAATGTGACACTTCTAGCTGTGAACAGTGAAAAAGTGTTGCCAGTTCTCAAAGAAAAAAATCCCTATTATAATTTGTGGGGATTTTTTTCCCGGGAGTTTTGACTGACTAACCATGACTTTGCTTTTTTTAAGTTTAACTTCTTTTTCAAGGACCATCGATCTGTGGGCCACTTGAGATGAACTATAGCAGAATTGCGTCATGAAAAATCAATGTTAATTAACATTTATGAGCACTGAAAGTTCTACATGCCAACCGCCAGCAAAAATCGTTTAAAAAATTGATTATATTTTAATAACAATTAAAGGTACTGTAACCAGGCCCAGTTCTGAATCAAACGGCGCCTGGCGCAGGTCAACTCGTATCAAGTATAAAACGAGAGGTGCAGGTTTTTATTTCACGCCGTTGGGCAATGAATGGTGCGGTTTTTAAATTTGGTCATAAAAAAGTAGTGTGATTGGTACTGTCAGCGCCTTGGCGATTCGCTGGAGCAGACTGCTCCAATTGCGCCTGCACAGGACTGGCCCTGCCTTAGCAAAACTGCACTTAAATTAAACATTATAGTTTGAAAATAGCACAGTTTCATTCCTTCGTTAACATGAATTAGCGCCAATCGCTATTTCATTTGCACTGCTTGGTTTTTGCATAATTTTGTCTCCTTTCTCACCCGTGTTAATTTTTCGTTCAAACAAAAGGTACACCAACTCGTATCAAATATAAAAGGTGATTAACTAATTTTCGTTCCTCGCCGCTGGTCCGGAAGTTACCAATTTGATTGCCGTCTATGGATAGTATGGTTTTCAAATGTAATATTATAAATAGGCACTGAGCATATCAAATAACACCCGTTGTTTCTACTCTCGTGGTACGAGAACGTATGGAAGCAGAAAAACACTTTAACTTCTTCTTCTTTATTTTATTTGAACATTTTTATCGGAAGATTTTTTAAAGTACAACAGTTGAACCTTCAACTGACGACATTCAAGAACCTCACGGCAAGGCGCTCTGAATGGGACTCCTAACTCACAATATTCAAGAACCGCACGCCATGGCGATCTGAACAGGACTGCTGTAGATGAAATAATGGTCAACTCAAAGATCATACTCTAACATGCGGTATGGAACAAAGCATGTTTAAAAGGATCTTAAAATCGATCTAAAGGTATTGTAAACAATACAATTCAAGGGACAGAAACACATTAAAGAAAGCTATTAAGAAATACCCAAGGACCTTGGTCTGACGGGTAGATCACAGGGAATGTAAGAAACAGTAAACATTATGGGAGGCAATTAAGAAATGCCAAAGGACCTTGGTCTGAAGGGTAGGTTACAGGGGATAAGCCCCCACATGGGCGCAACTGCATGGCCCATTACGGCTATCATAACGAATTCACTACATTATTTCATAGACATAATGAACATTACTCAGATTTGCTTAATCCTAAAACATAAATCACACTAAAATATAACTGTAAACATAAACATATAAAATTACGATTTGCAGTAAGCGATAAGACATTCCTTCATAAAATACCAGGCTAGTACTAGAGGTACCTTTTTTTAATTTCACCTAGTAACGTCGCATTTGGGAACGAACACCCGTAATTCGCCACCTGGAGCAAACTGCTTCAATTACGCCACCCAGGACCACCCCTAAACGCAACATGTTTTATATTAAGTCGGTCAATGTGGTGCAACTATGGATGTCTAAAAGAAATAAAAATCTGTGGCGGAATCTAGAACCTTTCCACTATTCAGTTATTTTCAACATTGCTTGCAAAGTTCAAAAGCTTATAAGCTTGTCGATAACTTATTTTTTTATAGATATATCAATTATAATAATATATAAAGTGTGAGGATGGAAGGGATAACCTCTGGTTAATGGTTGCAGCCTTTTTACACTTCGTGTTTGCTTGGTGATTGAAAGAACCATGTTAACCTTATCAAAAGAAATTCGCCTGCTTTTTATTTCTATTTCGTTTCCGATTTGGGTTCACCGAGTAGGGCTTTAGCATCAATAGTTGGTTGCGGGTAAAACCATTTTCTCACTAAAGAAAAGAACGTCATTAGGCTGCTAACATTACAAAAATGATTTTTTTTAAGTCGGTTGCAAGTTGCAAGAGATTTGTGGCGGTTTCGATCATTTTCAGGACATCTTTACTTGTTTTGAAATTAACAAAGCTTGACAACTTTTTGATGTCTGAACAAGCTAAACAACGTCGGTTAAATCTCTAACAACCATTATATTCTTGATTAAATATATTTTTTATGATTAACTACACTAAGAGTAGTGGGTTTTCTGTCGCACTTTAGAGTGATAGTATTTGTTTTTTTTTTACGAACTTAATAAATATTAGAATTTAATATTTTAAATACCGTGCTATCTGGTGTAGTTAAAGTACATGGAGTGGTACCTATCCAAGGCAGTGTAGTCAGTTTTTAATGATTTTTGCCGGACTCGACAGACCTGGGCGTGGGTAAAACTAAGGCTAGGGTATTTATACATCCATTCATAGCACATATCGACATAATGTTTTTGTTTATTCGTATAACAACTTTTTCACAGTATTTTTACTAACAAAAATATATCATATAACCTAAAAAACCGTTTGGTTGTGTCAAGTTTAGTGGCATAATAAAAAATATGGGCGGAGTCCCGCGGTGAACCAGGAGACCAAGATCATCGTTACAATACAAAGAAGCGGGGTATTTTTATTTTTTTTTAAAAGAAAGACAAACATTCCCGGGTTACGAATAACCTGACAATATTTGAAAAACTCCTACCGCCATCATAAGAAACGGAAGATGTTGCTTGTGCAATGATGGCGGACTTAGCCAGCAGAGGAATTGAACGCACGACGCTCGGGTGGGAATCCGACGCGTTTGTCCACTCAGCTACCGACCGGTCGATATAATATTTGTTATCTCTTTTTCTCTCATGGTGTACGACGTAAAAAAACGAAGAAAGTGATTTATCGCAAGTTTGTAAAGGTTGGGTAAAAATAATTAGCTCTCCCTTCATATATTGTTACTTTAAGATTGCTTGTTATTAAAGAGTTTGAAAAAATGCCTGTATTGTTCGTTAATTTCAGGCATGACAGCTGTTTCGCCAGCCGAAAAAAAAAAATTGAGGAAATTTTATTTTTTCGACTGGTATCACTGATTTAATTTCGTAATGTACTTCATGTCACTATCTGACATTGCAAATTGCAAGTGGGCTTATAATTTATATTGCATCTTGTTTCGGAGTTTTATCAATGAAAATCGGCATAATTATCAGAGGATTACATAAATAAACACACGTTGACAGGATGAGCTCCAACTTTTGGCCTAGCCTTTTTAAATTGGGTAAAGATAAACGTCCATTTCAAATAATAATAACATCACTATCGCTAATAATTCTTTGCGATACAAGTGATACGATTTTTAGGTTACGTTACGAACTTTTGCCGTTTGTGTTGATTTTAATCTTATTCTTCCCACGTATTCTCCTATCGGAGGTTGGCTATCACCGGGATAATCTTCCCCCGAATCAGCGGCGTCTTTATCCATCAATCTTACCCATGATAATCAGTTTCTCACCTTTTAGTTTAGTACCATTTCGCAGTATTTTAGTTCCCAGGTTACAAACAACCTGATATTATTTGAATTCCACCTTCTACCATCATTATAAAGGGAATTTGTTGCTCGTGCAATGATGGACGACTTGGTCAGCAGAGGATTGAACATGCGACGCCTGGGTGGGAAGCCATGGCTTTGAACCACTCTACCAACTAACAAAACATTCAACGAAGACTTATCTTATATCCGGAAAGAATGCAAGGCTGATGTGAGCGTGATGGATAGGACCAAGAAAGAGACGCTTAGATGGTTTGGGCATGTAGAGCGAATGAATGAAGAAAGGAGTCTGAAAAGAATATATAATGTGAAAGAAGAAGTCGAGGACGCCCGAGAAAGACATGGCACGATCAAGTAAATCAAATACTTGAATCGGGTCATGTGAAGATTCAGATTAACGAAAGAGTATGTATGAGACAATGTATGAATGTGAATGAAGCAAGGAGTGTGTGCCGAGACAGAGTTATAGGCGGTCCGTCCTCTCTGCCTACCCCTGCGGAGAAATGGCGTGAAACTCTGGCGGTTTGTTATGATGGATAGTTAGTAATGAATAGGATCGAGACAGGGACGCTTAGATGTTTCGGGCATGTATAGCGCATGCATGAAAGTGAACACGGCACGATCAAGTGAATCAACTACTAGAGTCGGGCCAAGGAAGAGTCAGAATAACGAAGAGTGGGACGATGTATGAATGTGAACGAAGTGAGGAGTGTGTGCCGAGACAGAGTGTGTTGTATGGCGGCCCATCCTCTCTGCCTACCCCTGCGGAGAACTTGGTGATGGTTAGTTAGTTACGTAGATTTGAAAAGTTCACACTGCTACGTACTCACAAAGGAAATTATTCGTAGCTAAGACATCACGATAATCAATTTTATTCTAGCCAAGACGCAGACCGTCGGGGCGGGCGTGGGCTCGCGCCGCCTCGCGTCTGCCGCCCAGGCCGGGAAGCCCAAGACGGCCATCGTCATGATCAACATGGGGGGCCCCCAGCACACCAGCCAGGTGGGGGACTACCTGCTGCGGATCATGACGGACAGGGACATGATCCAGCTCCCCGCTCAGAGGTGAGTCTTTTGTCACGAGCGGAGGGAGACTTCATCATCGTTACCGCATCTTACTTCGCCCCTTGACGGACCGACACACATTCTTGGCGGCCTCCGCGGTCGAGCGGTGAGACGCTCGACCGCGAATCCAGAGGTCGCGGGTTCGAACCCGGCGTGCGCAAATAACTTTTATTTAATTATATGTGTCATAACACATTTAATTCATATAAAATAATATGTAGTATTTTTGCGGCACGCTCCGGAGTGGTAGATACTCTGAGTATCGCCCTGGTGAAAGACCGCCATTCAGAATCGAAACACTGTTGCTTGAAATGGCTTTAGCCGTGTTTGGTGACCAGATCTGAATTAGCAGGTACTTCCCAACCTTCCTCTTCCCCATCTCCTTCCCCTCCCCACTACCTTCCGCCTCACAAAATACCCCTAAAGGGGATGCCATAGTCTCACTGGCTCTAGACGGTTGGAAGCAGTTGAGACTCTTGTGCGGTATTCATGTTAAAAAAAATATTGAAAAAATGAGAGCCTTAGAGTGAGAAGTAACTTTGTTAAACAGTGTAGTCAGGACGGCTGACTTTACACTGACTCGATAGAAAGAGACAAAGATATATCAAAAAATGTTGGATAGCCTATTAGTTACCATCCACATGGAATTCTGACATTTTTAATAAACACATTTGAACACGTTAAACAAAACAAAATCAATACACCATTAAAATGATTTATAAAGTCAAAATATCACACCAACACTAATAACAGAAGGTTTGCCTAAATAATGATGGAAGCTTTTTGTTGATTTTATGTCTTTATATCATTCAAAATGTGAAAATTTTAAAGTTCGATCAAAAATATTTAAAACTGTTGAAATACCTCTGAAAAGTGATGTTTTATAATCTCTGTTTGGTTTATTTGAACATTCACGCATAGCACATGTCACCATCATGTTTGATTTGTTTTTATAACCACTGCAAGTATTTTAATCAATACAAATATAGGTAATAACCTCAAAATCCGTCGACGTAAGTTATGCGACTCGATGATGTGAATTTAGCGTGGACGGAGAAATCCTTACATACTTAGAAGTGCTGCGATATTATGTGACGACTCTTCTTGACTCTTTCTCTCTCACGGTATACGACGTAGAAACCCGGAGAAAGTGATTTATCGCAAATTTGTATAGGTTGGGTAAAAATATTAGATCTACTTATCTGACAGTAACGTCCTTGTTATATTTCCGCCGTGTTTTTTCGAAGTTCGAGGCTTTATTGTAAAAAGCTGGTTATACATTTATGATTCAAAGTATTGTCCGTCGCTGGCCACTACTTTCTCCCGTCTGTCGGGCAGCGTGCGAATCCCGCGTTGAAAAAACCGGTCATCTTTTGAAGATCCAATAAAATAATCCAATTTTTTACTTCATGAAGTGCTGGTCAGCCAGGCCATGCGCCATTGATTGAGGCAAGTGATAGTCAGAGGAAGCAATGTCTGGAGATTACGGCGGGTGGGTTAGGACTTTCCTTTCAACGTTTTTAAGTATGTCTTGACCACTTGGGCCGAGCATCGTCACGCTGCATCTTGCAGCCAATACAGCGGGTAGGACTTCCCATTCCAACATTTCCAAGTATGTCTTGACCACTCTCGCAACATGGGGTCGAGCATTGTCACACTGCACCTCCCGCAAATGACCGGAATTCGGCTCGTTAACTGACATTTTCAACGGAGAATAACTTTATGATGCAGACAAAAATGGACCAATGTATTTCCCTCCAATCTGCGGAATGCAGTTAATAACGTCGACGTTTTGGATTGGTTTTGATTATGGTTCCAGCAAGCTGGGACCCTGGATAGCCAGGCGCCGCACCGAGGAGGTGCAGAAGAAGTATGCGGAGATCGGCGGCGGTTCCCCCATCCTGAAGTGGACGAATCTGCAGGGGGCGGCACTCTGCGCCGCCCTGGACCGGGCCAGCCCCGCTACGGCCCCGCACCGGGCCTACACGGCCTTCCGATACGTGGACCCCATGACGGGAGACACGCTCGACCAGGTGGAGAAGTGAGAACTGTTTTTTATTTTATACATTGATTTGTCTTTCGTCTTACGTATTTCGATTTATTTTCATTCTTCTTTTGTTTTCGTCTTTCGTTTTTCGTCTTTCGTATTTCATCTTTCGTCTTCTGTCTTTCGTGTTTCTTTAATTTTTCGTCTTTCATCTTTCGCCTTTCGTCTTTCGCCTTTCATCTTTCGTCTTTCATCTTTCGTTTTTCATCTTTCGTCTTCTGTCTTTCGTTTTTCTTTAATTTTTCGTATTTCATCTTTCGCCTTTCGTCTTTCGTCTTTCGTCTTTCGCCTTTCATCTTTCGTCTTTCATCTTTCGTCTTTCATCTTTCATCTTTCGTCTTTCATCTTTCGTCTTTCGTCTTTTGCCTTTCGTTCATTCTACTCCGCTGTTGTTCGCAAGACTGTAGAAGATTAGAAACCACTGTCACAACTAAAAACTGCCGTGGAACTTTTGCCATGCGCAATTGATTATTTCTGACACGTACAGACGCTCATTTCAAATATAGAAGATAAATAATGGCCTGATAAAATATATCATAGGTTCCTTTATCACTTGTCTGGTGTTGTGTTTGTCAAGTTTTCCCGTGTTCCCTCCCTCCTACGACACGGGCCTTTTCAAGATCAAGTTCATTCCTTCCTTTACTCAAAATGACCCTCCCCACAGCATCCCCAAAGATGACATACGTCCTGACGGAAATAATTTCCTTTGCGGAGTTGATGTAAAAATAAAAGTAAACATTTCTGGTTTCAAAAGGTCACTCGCATGTATGCACGTACGCGCAAGGAAATGATGTGTATTGTTTGCAGAGACGGTGCGGAGAACGTAGTCCTGTTCTCCCAGTACCCCCAGTACAGCTGCGCCACATCGGGGTCCAGCTTCAACGCCATCTATGACCACCTCAAAGCTAGGTTTGTCGCATTGTTGATATTTCACAAAAATGGCGCTATATAAATTAACCAAGTATTATTATTATTCCCCTGCCGCACTTTCTTGCAACTTACTCCGATTGAGGCTGCAATAGTACCACTGGCTCCGGGCAGTTGGGAATCTTGTGCGGTGTTCAAATATCGAATAAAATAATGTGTGCGTTGTTTTCAGGGCCGCGTCAAAGCAGAAGTTCAGCGTGATAGATCGTTGGGCTTCGCACCCGCTCCTGGCTGCCGTGGTGGCGGCGCGCATCCAGGAGCAGTTGGCCAAGTTCCCCGTCGCAGTCAGGAGCCAGGTCATCATCCTCTTCAGCGCCCACAGTCTGCCGCTCAAGGTGAATCAATCAATCAATCAATTATTCCAAGACACGATTTCTTTTGAGCTCAACGGTTGATTATAATTGTTGCTGCCCCATTTATGTGAAATATCACCTCGAGAGCGCTTATATATTCTCTCTTTTTTCTAACTAAAACCATCAATAATTTACCATTATCTCTTGTTCAAGGTGAATCAATCTAAAATTCATCACTTTGTCTTTTTCAAGGTGAATCAATCTACAATTCACCATTTTCTCTTGTTTGAGGCGAATCAATCATTTTACCACTTTCTCTTGTTCAAGGTGCATCAATCTATAATTCACCACTTTCTCTTGTTTAAGGTGAATTAATCTATATTCATCACTTTCTCTTGCTCGTTATGTATCAATCCACTCACCGCTTCTCGAGCTTAATATGAATCAATCCCACAATTCGTCACTTTCCTTCAAGGTAAATCAATAATTCACCACTTTCCTCCTATGTGAATCGATACATTTACTATTTTATCTTGCTCGAGGTAAATCAATCTATTTGCTACTTTCTTCTGCTCGTTGTGAATCAATCCGACTCTCTCTTAATCAATCTAACTATCTCTGTTCAGGCGGTGAACCGGGGGGACAACTACCCCAGCGAGGTGGCGGCCACCGTGCACGCCACCATCGCCTCGCTCAAGGCGCAGGGGGTGGACAACCCCTACCAGCTGGTGTGGCAGTCCAAGGTGGGACCCCTGCCCTGGTTGGAGCCCTACACTGATGACGCCATCAAGGTATTGTTAAACCACTTCAGTCGAGGTATGTAAACTCCATCAAGCGCCGATTCCCGTCGGTCCGTTTCAGTTTTTGTTCGAATTGTGATCAGCTGACAAGCGTAACAATGTTGTATTTATATTTTTAATTATAATATGTATGTATTTATATTTTTGTGCCGTGCCGCGCTTCAATTGAATTGTCTTTTTAGGCCTACGTCAAGCAGGGAAAGAAGAATTTGATATTGGTGCCCGTGGCTTTTGTCAATGAGCACATCGAGACCTTGCACGAGATGGACATTGAATACTGCCATGACCTGGGCAAAGAGGTATGGCACGTTTGTTCAATTTTATTTTGTTGTTTTGATCTTGCTCGTTTACCTTCTTCCCTCGACAGTAGTCTAGTCCCTTTAATGAAGTTCACCAGGGTTGTTGTTATCGTCTCCTGTCTCTCCTGTGTCATGTTTCTTCTGTCTCTTCTGTCTCTCCTATCTCTCCTGTCTTATGTTTCTCCTGTCTCTCCTGTGTCATGTTTCTCCTCTCTCTTTTGTCTCCTGTTTCATGTTTCTCCTGTCTCTCCTTTCTCCTGTCTCCCCTTTCTCCTGTCTCCCTTGTCTCCTGTGTCATGTTTCTCTTGTCTCATGTTTATCCTGTCCCTCCTCTCTCCTGTATCCTATCTCCTGTCTCTCCTATTTCCTGTATATCCTGTCCTTCCTGTCTCCCTGTCTCCTGTCTCTCCTGTCCCTCTTTTCTTTCCTGTCTCCTATCTCTCCTATCCCTCCTGTCTCTCCCTTCTCTCCTGTCCTTCCTGTCTCTCCTCTCTCTTGTCTCTTCTGTCTCGTGTCTCTCCTATCTCTCCTGTCTCTCCTGTCTCTCCCTTCTCTCCTGTCCTTCCTGTCTCTCCTGGCTCTTGTCTCTCCTGTCTCCTGTCTCTCCTGTCCCTCTTGTCTCTCCTGCCTCTCCCGTCTCTCCTGTCTCCTGTCTCTCCTGTCCCTACTGTTACTCCCTTATCTCCTGTCTCTCATGTCTCTCCTGTCACCTGTCTGTTGTCTCTAATTCTACCGAAGTACGTTTGTTTGCCGCCGTCGAATGGCGTTTTGGGACGACTTGCACATAGATAGGACGCCGCCCGGTCGGCGCCCAATTAGCATTATCTTGCGCAGTGACTTCTGTTCTGGCTGTCTGCAGGTGGGAGTGGACCAGATAGAGCGCGCCGCCGCCCCCAACGACCACCCCCTGTTCATAGAAGCCCTGACGGACATCGTCAAGACCCACCTGACGTCAAGCACCAGGCTCGGGGCGCAGTTCACTAACAGGTAACGTCACCATCGTCAATATACTGGGGGTGCCATAGTCCCACTGGTTCCGGACAGGTTCGGGACTCTTGTGTGGCATTCACGGAATAAAAAAAAAGTATTATGAAATAAATCGGCAAATAGCCCAATTTTGAGTTTTGACAAATCGACCCCTTGGAATAACAAGGTTCCACTCACACGGCAATGTCATGCGATAATGCGCTCTATAGAAAGGTACTCTAGAATTTATTATCGCATAGCAGTGCGGTGTCAGATGGAACCTTGTTATTTCAAGGGGTCGATTTGTCAAAACTCAAAGTTGGTTTCCGTTGATAAATCACGATTCTCGACCCGTCAGCGTTTGGTTTAATTTTGATGAAAGTTACGCCTGAATAAAATTCTAAATGGCGCTGAAGGCTGATTTGTGCAGACGTCAAATCTGAGGGGAGTTCCCTCCGTACAGCATCCCCAAAGATGACCTATGCTGTCATTTAATAATTATTTATATTAACATGTTTTTTTGTTTTATCGATAGGTGCCCCCACTACGTCAACAAGAGATGTTACGAATCCAAGAAATTCTTCAAACAGCTTTGCAGCGCGTAACTTTCTACGGAGTGCAGAAATAACATTATTGCGTAGCCGTACGTATCACCTCTTCCGCTATCACCAGGCCGCGGGCGTGTCCGTTTGCCTGAAGTAAGGTCAATTTTCCCTTACTTTCGATGAAATTAATTGAACGTTTTCAATTATCGAATTTCTTTCTCGAGAAGATTTTCAATTTATTTGTTTTGTCTGGGACCTAGGAGTCAAACGGTCTTATATAAATTTGCAGCATCAGTTTCCTTTAATATTGGTACAGATCACACCTCTAGAGATAATCTATTCAGTGGCTATCAGTGCTAAGTGAATTTATTTCTACTCACAAGTAAATGTTCCTACAAAACTGTTTTTTTATTGTTCTGGTCTCTTTCCTATCGGAGGTTGGATTACATCATTATTGACTGAACCATTGATGCGGCAGCTTTGATTAGAGAATTTGTGCTGCTCCCACACTTGACCTATCCAGGGTAGGCGATTTGTCAGTATCGCCCTGGCGAAAGGGCATTACTTATTTATGCTTGAAATGGCTTTAGCTATGTTTTGTGACTAGATCTGAACAATCGGGCTGATCCCGAATAAAGCTCCAGTAACAGTGATAATTTGAAACATTTATATATATGTTATACTGCACAAAGAGTTCCAACTGCCTAGAGCAGGTGGAACTAAGATATTATTCACAATTTGGGGAATGTTGTGAGATTTAAGGAAGTAGGAGAAGGTTGGAATGCATCTGGATATTCAAATCTGTTCAATAAACATAGCTCAAGCCATTTAGAGCGACATTTCATTTCTGTGCAGATGTACTATAAATTCTCTTTCTGAATTATTTTGTACGAATTAAATTAAATTTTCTTTGCCCGGGCGGGTTTCAAAGCTGGAACTTAGGTCCGTAGTCAAGGAGCTTAGCGCTCCGTGGAGGTCGAAATTGGTCGGTGATTTGCACAAAGGATTGCTCTACGTACATTGAATTTAGTACATTCACTAAAAGCAATATTTTTTTGAGGTTAGACTTTGCAGATGTTACGCACTTTATGTATTTACTCAATTTAGGGTGGAAAATGTTATAGATCTTTTAAAATGGTTAATGTTTGTTTGTTTTTTTAATTGTTTTTTTTTTTTTAGAAAATATTAATATTATAATCTGTAAGGGTACAATAAATATATATTTTGTTTCTCATTTTTTAAATTTTTTCTTTTTACAGGTACCTACCTGCCCATGTTTCTGATATTGTAATTATTATTGTTAGTTTTTATTTCAGACCAAAATTTATTTACCTCCATTTACGGCCTCCGTGGTCGAGTGGTAAGACGCTCGACCACGAATCCAAAGGTCGCTGGTTCAAACCTCGGGCGTGCGCCAATAACTTTTATTCAATTAATATGTGTCATAACACATTTGATTTATATAAAAATAATAAAAGAGTGGTAGATACTCAGTACGCCCTGGTGAAAGACCACCGTTCAGAATCGAAAAGGTTGAAATGGCTGTAGCCGTGTTTGGTGACCAAAGATCTGAATAGCCAGCACTTCCCAACCTTTCCTTTCCAATCTCCTTCTCGTCTCCACTACCTTTCAGCCTCACAACATATAAAATTTGGGGATGCCATAGTCTCACTGGCTCTAGACGGTTGGAAGCAGTTGAGACTCTTGTGCGGTATTCATGTGGTAAAATAAAAAAACTCCCCAATGCGAGTTTTTGTTTGAATGTTTGAGTTATTTACTCATCATTTCTGTTTGTAATGCATTCAAATATTGTTACAAAACCTTAAGATATTCGAATTTACTCAATCATAACATTACATTGAGTTTTTTGTAGGGGGAAGGTATGGGGGGGCGGGTTTGGTTATTTACAAATTCGATTACAAAAAATTGCTATGTTCTATTAGACTCGTCACTTATAATTCTACTAATCTCTGGTTGACTTATCAGAAATAAATAAATCTCTTGAAAGGATTAGCAACCTGATGCCGCTCTAGCAATTTGTAAAGTTAAATTTTCCCATAACACAAAATGATTTTGAAAAATCAAAAACCGATAATAATTCCCCATTTTGTGAAAGTAGGGGTCTGATAGTTTATTTAAAGAGTCAAAAAACTATGTCAGAGTTTTGATTTTATCGACTACTTTTTTAGACATCAAACTGCCAGCGAAATATTTGAACCTTCCCCTTACTGTGCTAAATTATTATTCCGGCCCCGGCGTTGTGTGATCATTACACAGGTAAAAAATTGCGATTTAAACCAGAAAAAATAAGGATATTCATAGCCAATCGCTTAAATGAATCATATTTCAAGTCAACAGTGATAATAATTGAAAGCTGAAAACATGAAAAAATCATCGGCTGACGCTCACAAAACGGCCAAGAGGAACACCTCCGAGAGATGCCCGAACGCTACTGGCCACTGGCGGTAAATCGTACACGCTGTGGGTCTAGCACTGTGTATGTTTCAATTCTAATTAAAAGCACAACTGCGAATTGATATTCCATTTCGCGGGTTCCCATATGGCGAAGTCAAGTAAGAGTGAGATGTGAATAGCTTCGTATCTCCCCCGCACACTCTTCGCGTATCTTTGCATCCCATAGCGGTTTTTTAGAATAAATATACCTACGTCACACACTAGCAGCGTTTGATTTTATTGGCGAATTTATTCCCGATTTTCACAAAATATCTCGTATGTGCCCATAGACATAAAATACAAGACACGTCATATTCATACAAATTGAACATTAAATTTGGCACGCTCTGATATCTGTTTGAAAACTTGTAACGCATGAAAAGGATAGCCATACCAAGCAGAATATGTGTGTATGAATGAGATAGCTATATGAACGTCCCGCGTTACATTCTCCGCGTTACAAGCCTTCTCTTCCCTAACGAACTAACGAGTGAAGTAGCATGCGACGTACTCGTGTACTGTCGCTAGGTTGTCTTCCACACACTTATGTATTTCTGCATTCTCTATCTCACTTATACCATTTGTATGTGAATAATTGTATTAATTGAAATAATAAGTGATTTGTGTATACTTCGCATGAAAAGAAACTTCATGAGATTTGTTTTTTGGTCCCGAATGATTTTTACACGTGTCAAAAGCACAGGAAGGCATTTTATCTCAGAAAAGAGCTTTCAGCGATGCCTTTGTGGCAGCTGGTGACAGCTTGTTTGTCAAACGAATGTTTGTGCGAGACTAAACGCAGTGAATCTCAAGTATGCCGCGTTGGCTTAGTTTAGTGCAGCCACGCGCATTGTCTCAGTAACTTATATACATTATTTAGTTCATCTAAGTATGTGCCCAATAAGTGCTAATTAACATAAACACAACTTTTTTCATTAAATGCGTTAATGTATTATGGAGGAATACCTAAAATCTGAAGCCAGTATTTATGATGGTTATAGAGATATTAAAGTTATTAGAAGCATTGTGTAGTCGTTACACATCATAGTTAAGGAAAGGTTAACACAGCAAATTTATGAATATTACCACTGCGGAAATGATATAAATTCGAAATAAATATCTCGATTTTGCACATCACTAATCCATAGAAAATGTAAATACTTGTGTCGAGTTCTATGGAGTTCGGTCATAACGCATTTGACATTTAGATGTAGAGGGCAATGACTTTTAAACAATTTATTCGCTAATAAATCCGTAAAAGTGGTTCCGTGGGTGCTCTACTTCGATTGAGTCATGGATTTTCCCGCAAATGATGTTGCAAACATAAAGAAAGAACCGGAGAGCTACGAAGAAAGCGAATATATAAATAACGATTGTTCGGACAAACTGCAAAATGTTGGCATTGAGGGTCCCCAAAACAAGGAGATTGTCAACTCAGATACTGTTGATAGTGAAGTAGATCTCAAAAACAAAGGACTTGTCCACTCAGATGCTACTGATAGTGGAGTATGTCTCAAAAACAAGGGGCTTGTCAACTCACACACTGTTCATAAAGAAGTGGGTCTCCAAAACATCGAGCCTGTCAACTCAGACACTGTTGATAATGAAAAAGATATCCTAAATAAGCAGCTTGTCGACTCAAATACTGTTAAAGTGAAGTCTGAACCAGAGAATCCCAATAAAGTCGATGTAGCTGTCATGTATACAGAAGTCGAAATTGAATATCCAGATGTTAAGAAGGAATGTATGGACAATTCCCTAGAGGAAGGTATGTGTTGTTTTATCTTTTTGGTATATATGCATTAGACGATAAACGTTTGTTTCTTATATTTAGTAATGTTGATAACCGCAATACACTATAATATTATCTAAAAACTTTATTTACATGTGGGAAAGCATAAAAAACACATTTGAAATGTTTTTACTAGCGAATAATCTTAATATTTACAATAAAGCAGAAATTTATTTTTAGACTCAGTAAAATCGTTGAGTTTTGTAGTCATGAAATTTGTACAGCTTTCCTGTCTGGAATTTCTAGGTCAATTCAATATTTAACAGCTCGTAACATTATCGCCATTACGAGCTTTGGCACCTTAAAATATCCGTTTATCTCTCAAAATTGTTGCTGACGTGAGTAAGTTATTTATCAAAGGCACACTGTACATGTGTTTTTTACAAAAAGTGTTTGTGATAGAAATGAAAAACATACTGCTTTACTAAGGGGAACAGATTTATATATTGTTTTAAAAACCTTTTCATACGAGTATGCTCTGAAAAGTGAAAAAATATGCATAAAAATAAAGCAAGAATAATTTGAGTGGTAGATACTCTCAGTATCGCCCTGGTGAAGACCACCTTTCAGAAGTGAAACGTTGCTCGAAATGACTAGCCATGTTTGGTCACCAGATCTGAATAGTCAGGTACTTCCCAAACTTCCTCTTGCTCGTCCCCTTCGAAATATCAGTGAAACTGTTCGAAAATGAGACCAGACTCCATATTATTGTTTGTTCGTTCACTTTCAGCAAGCTGTGTCATTTCTATCGTGAGCTATGGAGCTTTAAAATATCCACGTAACTGTTAACTAGCCAGGTGCTTCATAAAATACCTCTTACTCGTCTTTTTTTACCTCCTCACTCCCCAATTCAAGTATTTTCAATTTTACCTCTAAGATTTTAGAATTATTTATCGAGTTACATAAATATAGGACTGGTAACATGTTGGATCTTATTTTTGTTTATTTGTCCCGATTCGTCAAACAAAATAATACTTTTGTCCGTGAAAATCAACTCGACAAGCTATTTGACTGTATTTCGTTTCCTCCTTTTTGAGTCAACGTTTCGGACGGTTGCATTGTGGAAACTGCAAGCTGTCCGAATACGCAAGGCTTATATAATTGGTATGTAGAATCTAGCATCTCTAGGAGTAAACAAACGACAACACGTCTGTTTGGCGAAGAGTCAGACTGTTTTTAGTTAGTGGTTAGTTTGTAAGTGTTTAAGTTGGGGGAGCGCGTCGTCGCATAGTCTCAACAATACTATTTGCCGTAATAACAGAATGTTAAAATAATGCTTTATTTATTTCAGGACTTGAAGACAGAAAAACCAGTATTCCAAATGATGAAAAATCCAGCGAATCTACCAAGAAAAAAGTTAGACCGAAAGGGAACATGATACCTTGCACCCTTTGCTCCAAGGCATACCCAAACAAATCACAGTTTAATGCTCACATGCTGTCCCATGCAGGAATCAAACCATTTTCATGTTACTACTGTTCGTACGCGTGTTCATCGAAGTCGTATTTGAAAACGCATATGTTGTCGCATACAGGAACGAAACCATTTCCTTGTACTTATTGCAACCGCTTATTTGCACAAAACTCGGAGTTAAAAAGACACATTTTGAGCCACACTGGTTTGAAGCCGTTTTCTTGTGCTGTTTGCGGTTATTCTTGCTCGCAAAACTATTTGCTCAAGAGGCATATGCTGACGCATACAGCGATCAAACCCTTTTCTTGTAGCGAGTGCAGCTATACGTGTTTGCGAAATTCTAGTATTAAGGTACACATGTTGACTCACACTGGAGTCAAGCAGTTCGCTTGTACCGAATGTAACTTTTCATGCTCACAAAACTCAAATTTAAAAAGACACGTTTTAACGCATAGTGCTGTAAAGTCGTTCGCCTGTACTGATTGCACTAACGCGTTTTCTAGTAATGCAGATTTAAAACGACACGCTTTGACTCATAGTACGACCAAACCATTTTCGTGTTCTAACTGTAGCTATTCTTGTTCTCATAAATATAAGTTAACAAGACACTTGTTGACTCATATTGGCGTAAAGCCGTTTTGTTGTTCCGATTGCGGTAAGTTGTTTTCTCGTAAGTCTTGTTTGAAAAGACACGTTTTAAGTCACAGCGGAGTCAAACCTTTTCCATGTCCTGACTGTAGTGATTCATTTTTACGAAGAATGGAATTGAAAAAACATCTGCTGACTCACGCTGCGGTTGTTGTAACTGACTAATCATCACATAATTACGTAGGTAGAGGATGGATCGCCCTACAACTCCTAATTGGCACATAGACTGATTGCTTTATTCAAAATCTCCTTTTAAACCGACTTGGTTGTACTCTGTCTTCCTCGAGCATCTACTACTTCTTCAACCATTAACTTTCGCGTCATATATTATCTTGACACTCTTTTCTCCGTCTATCCACTTCGGGTGGCCAAACCACCTATGTTAATTACGCTTTCCGTTTTTTTCCGGATCTCTTTTTTCTTTGTAATGCGATCATACATGGTTTTTATCGCACACACGGCTCAGAGAACTCATTTTTCCTGCATCCAGTCTACTTTCGTCTTTCTTCTGTCAGTTCCCACTGCCATACATTAGGGTTGGTATCAGAACTCTGTTGTCGATTGCTAAACTCGCTTCTTTGAACAACTTTTTTACAGCGGCTACCGCATCGAGTCTTCCGTTAATCATAGACATAAAATACAAGACACGTCATATTCATACAAATTGAACGATAAATATGGCATGCTCTGAAAGCATGAAAAGGATAGCCATACCAAGCAGAATATGTGTGTATGAATGAGATAGCTATATGAACGTCCCGCGCTACATTCTCCGCGTTACAAGCCCTCTCTTCCCTAACGAACTTACGAGCGAAGTAGCATGCGACGTACTGAGAGTACTGTCGCTAGGTTGTCTTCCACACACTTATGTATTTCTTCATTCGCTATCTCACCTATACCATTTGTATGTGAATAATTGTATTAATTGAAATAATAAGTGATTTGTGTGTACTTCGCATGAAAATAAACTCCACGAGATTTGTTTTTTGTTCCCGAATGATTTTTACACTTGTCAAAAGCACAGGAAGGCATTTTATCTCAGAAAAGAGCTTACAGCGATGCGTTTGTGGCAGCTGGTGACAGCTTGTTCGTCAAACGAATGTTTGCGCGAGACTAAACGCAGTAAATCTCAGGTATGCCACGTTGGCTTAGTTTCGTACAGTCACGCGCGGTGTCTCAGTAACGTATCTACATTATTTAATTCATCTAAGCCGTTAATAGAGTTTCCTGCATTCACTTTTCTTTTAATGGTCTTGTTAGTCATTCCGTCTCTCGCAAACCTTCTTCCCTAAAATTACTCATTACAGTTCGTGAAACATTGTCGGATGTTTCGTCAATGTTATAAATCATAACTCAGTGGATGAGATTCGCATTAGGCTCCGAAACGTTAAAGATAGCTCTATAGAAAGATGACGTATTTTAAGAGAAACATTTCACTTGGATCTCCAGGTTTGAATTCGTCTGTTCAGCTTTTTATGTTAGTAGAATACTTAAGTCTTAATTTGATCTATATTAGCGTAGAAAGTTTGTATAGTCGTTGTTTCCAATCTGTCCCTAGCGGCGGCTAAGTTAAGTTAAATATTACATCTTCATTGAGCTATCAGCCGTTTGGCTGTATCCGACATTTTTTCACAGCGGAATTAACGTACGAAATGCAATGCCGTTACATATATAGACACGTTATAGCCTTAGAATATTAACACAAAATGTGTCAAGCAAAACACACACGTTACCAGTAAATTCATCATTCAAATATCGGTCATGTATGACAAAGATAGACATTCGTAGAATATATGTGTATGAACGAAACAGATCCGAAGTTCGGACCGCGTTCCATACTTGCTTGAAACGACCTCAAGCGACGCGTGACCGTTTAGTACTAAATCGGCTTAAACACCGATCACAACAACTAGCGTGATTATTGCTTGCCGCTTTGAGAGCGCTACAACGTGTCTAAATATACATATATGTAACGTCATTGACGAAATGTCAGCAAACAACAAAATGGCGTCGAAGAAAAAATATTACTGTGAAAAAAACCTTTTTTTATCGGTCAAATGGAGTTGACCAAAACAACGCAAACTTAGGATTGTGTGTATCGGTACAAATATATACGCTTCCCACGGCGATATCCTTACCAAACGTCACTGAGAAATATCCTTTTGTCTCGTTTACACTTGCTTATTGTTTTTTTAGCGAGAAATCGTCTACATCGTTAGAACTTGAATATTCGAAAAGTTTTCCATTGTTTTATTTTTATGATATAAAAAAAAACTTTTTCAATTCAACTGGAATTAAATTCTCTGCAGTCGAGCAACATGGTGTATGCAAGCAATGCATCTGTGCAAGTACTATTTGGTCAACTGAAATAATAAAAAATCGAACAGCTAGCATAGTTTAATCTAGGCTAAGTTGGAGATAACGAGGTTTGGACGTGGCTTAGTTCAAACTATAGTTAAACGCTCGCTAAGTTTGATTGGTGACAGCGGCCGGTAGAGTATAATGTAAACACTCAATGTTTTTACTTAGAATTAATTTAGGCGGCCTCCGTGGTCGAGCGGTTAAGATTCTCGACTACGAATCCAAAGGTCGTGGGTTCAAATAATTAATTCGTATAAAATAATATATAGTATATTTGCGGCACGTTCCAGAGTGGTAGATACTCTAAGTATCGCCCTGGCGGAAGACCATCATTCAGAATTGAAACGTTGCTTGAAATGGCTTTAGCCATATTTGGTGAATAGATATTAACACTTACTTACTTGCATACTCCACTGGTTCCCGTCAGTTCAGGAAATGCTTATTTTATTAAGAAAAAAACTCACAATATGAAAGTGACAAGGTGGCGCGATTGGCTAGTGGGAGATTCCGAGTTCGTTGCTTGCTCGCTCCCAGGTAGAAATAAAATTCAAATTATTTCAATAGTTAATGATATTTTATAGTTTAAAATAGGATTTATTTTTAAATATGTGTGTCTCGCAATAAATAAATTTGAAACATCAAGACTTGACTAATTTTTTTCAGTCGTATTTTTTACAAGACACGTCAAATTCATAAAAATCTTACGAAAAATGTAGCACCATTAGTAGCGTCTTGTATTTCGTTTCACCCGCGTATGAAAAGGTTAGCCATTCAAAGAATATGTGTGTGCGGATGAGATAGCTATATGAACGTCCCACGCTACTGTTATAATCGGGTATTGCGCCGCTAGCTCTGGTTGTCTTTCACATACTTATGTATTTCTGCATTCGCTATCTCACACCGTTTTCAAGAACCTTTAAACCTTGTAATGAATTGAAATAAAAAGTGATTTGCAATGACATATATATATATAGACACGTAGTAGCACTCTCAAAGTGGCAAGCAATAATCGCGCTAGTTGGTGTGATCGGTGCTTAAGCTGATTTAGTACTAAACGGTCACGCGTCGCTTGAGGTCGTCTCAAGCAAGTATGGAACGCGGTCCGAACTTCGGATCTGTTTCGTTCATACACACATATTCTATGAATGTCTATCTTTGTCATACATGACCGATATTTGAATGATGAATTAACTGGTAACGTGTGTGTTTTGCTTGCCACATTTTGTGTTAATATTCTAAGGCTATAACGTGTCTATATAGGTAACGTCATTGGTGATTTGAGGGTAATTATGAATGGAAAGAAACTCCATGAAGTATGTTTTTTACTCCCGAATGATTTTTACACCTCTTAAGGCATTTTTACACAGAAAGGAGCGTACAGCGACGCGTTTATGACAGCTGGTGACAGCTGGTGACAGCCTGTCTGTCGAAAGAATGTTTCTGTGATACTAAACGCAGTAAATCTCAGGTATGTCTCGCGGACTCGGTTTAGTGCATCCACGCGCGTTGTCTTAGTAAAGTATCTACATTATTCAATTAATCTAAAGGTTGTACGTGTCTTCCTGTCGACAGTCCTGAAGGTAGCGCGAAGGAGACGGGGAAGAGGAAGGTGAGGAAGTACCTGGCTATTCAGGTCTGGTCACCGAACACGGCCAAAGTCAATTTAAACAACTCAAGCAGTTGGGACTAAAAAACGTAAAATCTAAGAAAATGTGTGCAAGTTTGATTGTTGAAATGATAAACGTTTTTTTTTGTCAAAATTATAATTAAAGGTAAAATCTCAGAGCAAGAATACGTATGGAGAGAGAGCTACACAATTTTACTCAACCTATACAAATTTGCGATAAATCACTTTCTCCGGGTTTTTACATAGTAAACCGTGAGAGAGAAAGAGATAAGACAAGTTTTCACATAATTTTAGATATTTATTTAACAATATATTATAAAAACAGTTGTCACGAAATACATTAAGAGATGAATGATATAAAAAAATATTATAGATACATGCATAGTGTAAAAAAAGAAATTAAACATTTATGTACATCTCACATATAGACGAGGTATTGTATATCCAAAGGAGTCATATAATTACAAACTGAAGTAGTGTGACGCACTATATATGATATAATAACGCAAATAAGGTTAGCAATGAAAAACAAGAAAAGATAAGATATAAGAGAGGTTCATAAGTTCAGAGGTATGTAAGCATGTTCTTCGTCTCCGGTGACTCCGTCAACTATGTTTTGTTATGCGACTTAACAGGGCAGAACTGAACAGGTTTTTTAGGTTATATTTTTGTTGATCACAATACTGACGGCCTCCATGGTCGAGTGGTAAGACGCTCGACTATGAATCCAAAGGTCGCGGGTTCAAACCCGGCGTGCGCCAATAACTTTTATTTAATTAATATGTGTCATAACACATTTAATTCATATAAAAATAATAACAAGTATATTTGCGGCACGTTCCAGAGTGGTAGATACTCTAAGTATCGCCCTGGTGAAAGACCACCATTCAGAATCGAAACGTTGCTTGAAATGGCTTAAGCCGTGTTTGGTGACCAGATCTGAATAGCCAGGTACTTCCCAACCTTCCTCTTCCCGATCTCCTTCCCCTCCCCACTACCTTCAGCCTCACAAAATACCCAATTTGGGGATGCCATAGTCTCACTGGCTCTAGACGGTTGGGAGCAGTTGAGACTCTTGTGCGGTATTCATGTAAAAAAAAAAAAAAAACTGTGAAAAAGTGGTTTTACAAATAAACGCCACATTATGGTGACATGTGCTATTAATGAATGTATAAATACCCTAGTCCTAGCCCTGCCCTCGCCCCAGTCAGGCGAAAATCATCATACTGACTACACTGGCGCCCCCTTCTGGTATATTATTGGTCTGAGGGTAAAATAGTATGTTTTCCATTCTAGACACTGAAGAGAAAACTGCTAGAAGTGGGTTGTGGACGTGTCCGTGCGCCGGAAATAAGCGAATTTTCTTCGACCTTGGTGAAATTTCCCTCAGAGCAATAATATACAGGAGAGAGCGCTGCTGTAGTCAGTTTTGACGAGCTCTGCCAGACTCGGCTAAATTTGGGCGTGACTAGGACTAGGATATTTATACATCCATTCATAGCACATGTCGACAAAAATGTAGCATGTAACTTAAAAACCGTTGACTTATGTCCATTTATGTCGCATATCAAAACGTGTGGGTGGAGTCAACGGAGACGCGGGCCACGAAGAACATCCTAACAATACTTTAAATCAGTGTGATAATTTGGGAAATATTGTTGTCACTTTCTTTCTCATGGTGTACGATATAAAAACCCGGAGAAAGTGATTTATCCCTAATTTGTATAGGTTGGGGTAAAATGAATCAGCTCTCTCTCCATACATTGTTACTCCAAGGTCAGGCCTCTCTTTTAGTGCTATCTGTTATATCTAGGTATTAATATTTTTATTGAAAACTTGTAGTTATAATAAAGGTCCTAATCTGCATAGGATCCAGAGTTATAACTAAATCTTCCAGTTTGACACTTCCATATTTCGTTTCGTTCATTTGAGGCACAGAATTGTCCTCGCCGCGGGCAGCTTTGACCTCGTTAACCCCTCGAGGTCCCCAGGTCATGCGGCTGTCCCGCTCGAGGTGGAGGTTACCCGCCAGCGTGGTCTCTCGGGCGGTCAGGACCTCGAAGCCGGCGAACATCCCGGTGAGGTTGACCTCGGCGGGCTTGGACAGGTCTTCGGGGTCGTCGGTCTTCTGCAAGAAGTGCTCCAAGCGGATCAGGATCGTCTTCTCTTTCCACGGCTCGACGGTCAGCAGATGCACGTTTGCGGGCAGCTCAACTCTCAGGCCGCTGTACTGGAAGAAGAAATAACAAATAAATGAAGCATTTTTAACTGCCGGATACCAGAAATGATGACTTTGCTCTCTTGTGCATTTCAATGGCGATTCGCACCCGATCTCTAAGTAACTAACTAACCATCACGCCGTTTCCCTGCAGGGGTAGGCAGAGAGAACGGACCGCCATATAACTCTGTCTTGGCACACACTCCTTGCTTCATTTACATTCATACATCGTCTCATACATACTCTTCTGTTATTCTGACTCTTCACATGACCCGATTCGAGTATTTGATTTACTTGATCGTGCCATGTGTTTCTCGGGCGTCCTCGACTTCTTCTTCCGTTCACTTTCGCATCAAATATTCTTTTCACACTCCTTTCTTCGTTCATTCGCTCTACATGCCCAAACCGTCTAAGCGTCCCTTTCTTGATCCTATTCATTACGCTCACATCAGCCTTGCATTCTTTCCGGATATCCACATTTTTAATACGATCACACATGGTTTTACCGCACATACGTCTCAAAGATCTCATTTCCACAGCATTCAGTCTACTTTCATCCTTCCTCTGCCAGTTCCATGCCTCACTGCCATACATCAGGGTTGGTATTGGTATTGGTCGCACCCGATCTCAGAGCAATAATATCGTATACAAGAAAGAGCGCTGCTGTAGTCAGTTTTTATGAGGTTTCCCGGACTAGGCTATATTATATTAATTAAATAATATTTTCAGAGATAAAGTCAGAATGTTTATTTCCAATTAAAATAAGGTCTTTTGAAGTTTCGCATCTTCACTATGTATGTAGAATGTGTATATGTATTTCAACACGCACCCAGATCTGTATGTGTATTTGCATACAGTTGGTAGAGTAGTATCTATCCAAGGCAGTGAAGTCAGTTTTGGACTTGTTTTTGATGATTTTAACCTGACTCGGCGCACCTGGGCGCGGCTGAGACTGAGGCTACGGTATTTATACATCCATTCATATCACATATCGACAAAATGTTTTTGTGCAGAATTTAAACAAACAAACAAGTTTTTCTAAGACAAGTTTGTTTATCGTAGTAACCTCATAATAATAATAATATTTGGACGATTTGTATAGCACCGTTTTTGTGAAAAATCACCTCAAGGGCGCTGTACAGATCTTACTTTCTGTCGTTACATATTAATTCCTAGTTTAAAGCAATAATATATAAGGGAGTGCGCTGCTGTAGTCAGTTTTTAAGAGGTTTGCCGGACTCGACTAGACCTGGGCGTGGCTAGGACCAGGGCTAGAGTATTTATACATCCATTCATAGCACATGTCGACATAATTTTTTTGTTTAGTCGTATAACCACTTTTTCACAGTATTGTTATCAACAAAAAAACAGCATGTAACTTAATAAACGAGTTAAATGAGTTATGTTAATTTATTTGTTTATCACTTTCTCCGGGTTTTTACGTCATACACCATGAGAAAGAAAGAGACAGCAAATTATCCCGAATTATCACACCGCTCTAAAGTATTGTTAGAATGTTCTTCGTGTCCCGCGTCTCTGTTGACTCCGCCCACGTTCTGACACGCGAAATAAATTGACGTAACTCAACGGTTTATTAGGTTACATGCTGTATATATTTTTTAACAATACTGTGAAAAAGTGATTATACGAATAAACAAAAACAATACGTCGACATGTGCTATGAATGGATGTATGAATACCCCAGCCCAATGAAGTTACATATATATAGACACGTTATAGCCTTAGAATATTAACAAATTTAAAATGTGGCAAGCAAAACGCACACGTTACCAATAAATTCATCATTAATATCGGTCATGTATGACAAAGATAGACATTCATAGAATATATGTGTATGAACGAAACAGATCCGAAGTTCGGACCGCGTTCCGTACTTGCTCGAAACGACCTCGAGCGAAGCGTGACCGTTTAGTACTAAATCGGCTTAAACACCGATCACACCAACTAGCGTGATTATTGCTTGCCACTTTGAGAAGGCTACAACGTGTCTATATTAACGTAACGTCATTGCCCCGGCCCTGGTCCTAGCCACACCCAGAGTCCGGCAAACCTCGTATAAACTGACTACAGCTCTCTCTACAGCGCTCTGTCTTGTATATTATTGCTCTGAGGCTTTGATCGTGTGTGATTCTTAAGCACGGCAATACGAATGCTTTCGCTTTGCCCCTTTCGCCAACAACAATAAGTAGGCATACGCACGACAAAAGAGATAGCTATATGAACGTCCCGCGTTACATTCTCCGCGTTACAAGCCCTCTCTTCCCTAACGAACTTACGAGCGAAGTAGCATGCGACGTACTCGTGTACTGTCGCTAGGTTGTCTTCCACACACTTATGTATTTCTGCATTCGCTACCTCACTTATACCATTTGCTATGTGAATAATTGTATTAATTGAAATAATAAGTGATTTGTGTGTACTTCGCATGAAAAGAAACTCCATGAGATTTGTTTTTTGTTCCCGAATGATTTTTACACTTGTCAAAAGCACAGGAAGGCATTTTATCTCAGAAAAGAGCTTACAGCGATGCGTTTGTGGCAGCTGGTGACAGCTTGTTTGTCAAACGAATGTTTGTGCGAGACTAAACGCAGTAAATCTCAGGTATGCCACGTTGGCTTAGTTTCGTACAGTCACGCGCGGTGTCTCAGTAACGTATCTACATTATTTAATTCATCTAAGTAGTTACCTCGTTTCTGGCTTCCTGCCATTGGGAGACGGTGAAGTCAGCGGCGGAGGAGAATAGGACGAGGGGCTCCAGCTGCTTCTCCAGGATCAACGTCCTCCTGGCCACCAGACCTGCACACCAAATCGTATTGCTTCATGTACAGCGGGTGTAAGGTTAAAATTGCAAGGGTCGGATTTGTCACGTTCCAAAATTACAAGTGGTAGAAAATTCACCAGTTTTCATCAATCAAATATCGGTCATTTATGACAGAGATAGACATTCATAGAATATATGTGTATGAACGAAACAGATCCAAAGTTCGGACCGCGTTCCATACTTGCTTGAAACGACCTCAAGCGACGCGTGATCGTTTAGTACTAAGTCGGCTTAAACACCGATCACACCAACTAGCGTGATTATTGCTCGCCACTTTGAGATTGCTACAACGTGTCTATAATATATGTAACGTCATTGGCTAAAGCCATTTATAGCGACGCTTCAATTCTGAGTGGTGGTCTTTCACCAGGGCGATACTCGGAGTATCTACCACTCTGGTTTGTTTATTATTGGGGTGTAAACACAATGTGTATTAAATGCTACTAGAGTAGTGTACTCTTTCAATATTTTAGACCTGTCTGGTCATCCCTGGCTGCTAATCGTCTGTAGTATACCTTTATCTTGAGTGCCTCCGACGTGAAGAAAGTGGGTGCCCTTCACCACCAGGCCCCTCCCCCCTTCTGTCTCGTTAAGTGCCTCTCCAACCCCGAAAGCGTCATCGTGAAGAAGCCTTCTGTGAACCTGCAAAGAAACAACCATCATTTAACATGAGTTTTAATCAAATTGATTATAGTTTGAAACTCTACAAGAGTAGATATTTAGACTATGAACTAAAACTACGAGAGTGGAAATACAAATCGTGGACTGAAAGTCCAAGAATGGAAATACAAACCACAGACTGAAATTCCTAAAGTGAAAATTCAAATCATACACTGAAAGTCCAAGAATGGAAATACAAACCATGGAGTGAAAATTCAAATTATTCACTGAAAGTTCAAGAGTGGAAATACAAATCAAATATTGAAATTCCTGGTGTGAAAATTCAAATCATTCACTGAAAGTCCAAGAGTGGAAATATAAACCATAGAGTAAAAATTCTAATTATTCACCGAAAGTTCAAGAGTGGAAATACAAACCATAGAGTGAAAATTTAAATCATACACTGAAAGTCCAAGAATGGATATACAAACCATAGAGTAAAAAATCAAATTATTCACCGAAAGTTCAAGAGTGGAAATACAAACCATAGAGTGAAAATTTAAATCATACACTGAAAGTCCAAGAATGGATATACAAACCATAGAGTAAAAAATCAAATTATTCACTGAGAGTTCAATAGTGGAAATACAAACCATAGATTGAAAGTTCTAGTGTGAAAATTCAAATCATTCACTGAAAGTCTAAGAGTGGAAATACAAACCATAGAGTGAAAATTCAAATTATTCACTGAAAGTTCAAGAGTGGAAAAACAAACCATAGTTTGAAAGTTCTAGTGTGAAAATTCAAATCATTTACCGAAACTCCAAGAAGGGAAATACAAACCATAGAGTGAAAATTTAAATTATTCACTGAAAGTTCAAGAGTGCAAATACAAACCATAGATTGAAAGTTCTAGTGTGAAAATTCAAATTATTCACTGAAAGTCCAAAAGTGGAAATACAAACCATACACTGACATTTCTAGAGTGGATATTTGAACCATAGGCTGTAATTCAAATAATACACCAAAAGTCGAAGAGTGGAAATTCGAAACAAATACTAAATCCCATAAATGGAAATTTAAACCATAGAAATATACGTAAAGAGTGGAAAAAAGGCTCACCATAAGTTCAATTTCTCCGTCCTTGAGCGAAGAACCGCCCTGCGCCCTGTCTGTTAGCACGGACAAGTCCAGATCGGTCTTGGCGTCGTGAAGGGCAATCACAGATGTCACCGGGTAGTAGTTTCCTGCACACATTCACTTTAATGCTTCACTACTGCAATACATAGTTGTTAAAAATTTCAAGAGATGTCTCTCGTAAAAAATATTTTTTATGGTTGGTGAAACCGTCAATAGATGGAACTCCTTTCAGAGTTGTGGCAGAACCTTGAAGTAACAATATATGGAGGGAAAGCTAATTATTTTTACTCAGCCTACACAAACTTGCGATAAATAACTTTCTCCGGGTTTTTATGTCGTACGCCATGAGAGAGAAAGAGACAACAAATTTCATAGACCGCTTCTATATACTGTCGCAATGATCTTAAACTCCTGGGTCACCGCGGGACTCCGCCCACATTTTTTATTATGCCACTAAACTTGAAACAACTAAACGGTTTTTTAGGTTATACGCTATATTTTTATTGATAAAAATACTGTGAAAACGTGGCTATACGAATAAACAAAAACATTATGTCGATATGTGATATGAATGGATGTATAAATACCGTAGCCTTAGTCTTAGCCACGCCCATTTGCGCCGAGTCAGGTTAAAATCATCAAAAACAAGTCAAAAACTGACTTCACTGCATTGGATAGATACAACTATATGCACTCTAAGGGCAGAACACTAAAATAATGGATTTTTAGGTTAAAATATCTCGACAATCTAATTTGGCATGAGATTTTGTTTGTAAAATGTTGTATGCCTCAAATATTGCGATTTCCAGTATGAACACGTAGAAAGAATGCCAGATAAGAGGACATTGTAAGTTTGTGGGTGTCTGGTGGGAGTGAGCAGTGTGTAGAGGCAAGACGATAGTGGATAGACTGCTTAGAAGAGGATTGGAGAAGGACTGAAGACTGGAGGTGAATGGCGAGAGACCACAGTTAGTGAAGAATATTTGTCAAGAAGGCAGAATCTCATCCTGGGAAGTAGCACAATGATAATGATGATTGATGACCATCGAAACAATATTCCTACCCCTTACTAAGATCAAAAATTTCCGTCGGATCCCGAGGTGACATGCTTAGATGAATTAAATAATGTAGATACGTTACTGAGACAACGCGCGTGACTGTACTAAACCGAGTCCGAGAGACATACCTGAGATTTACTGCGTTTAGTATCACACGAACATTCGTTTGACAAACAAGCTGTCACCAGCTGCCACAAACGCTTCGCTGTAAGCTTTTTTCTGAGATAAAATGCCTTCCTGTGCTTTTGACAAGTGTAAAAATCATTCGGGACCAAAAAACAAATCTCATGGAGTTTCTTTTCATGCGAAGTACACACAAATCACTTATTATTTCAATTAATACAATTATTCACATACAAATGGTATAAGTGAGATAGCGAATGCAGAAATACATAAGTGTGTGGAAGACAACCTAGCGACAGTACACGAGTACGTCGCATGCTACTTCGCTCGTAAGTTCGTTAGGGAAGAGAGGGCTTGTAACGCGGAGAATGTAACGCGGGACGTTCATATAGCTATCTCATGCATACACACATATTCTGCTTGGTATGGCTATCCTTTTAATGCTTTCAGAGCATGCCATATTTATCGTTCAATTTGTATGAATATGACGTGTCTTGTATTTTATGTCTATGATGACAGGTGACAAATTGTGTAAGTAACATAACACATTGTGTAAATAGCATCAATATTACGGTAACGCTGACGTGAGAACATCGCAGCGAACGTTGAGTCGAACACAGTTGACGAGGGAGCTCAGCCAGTGGGAAACATTTGCACAGGACTTCTGCTAGTTTTAAGTGACAGCTATTTCGGCATTCAAGGCTGCGGTTAGGCCACAAGGATATGATTAACTTACATGAATTTTGTTACCACCTTAATGATGCCAGACCTAAATTATAATATTAAAATGGAGCCCCACAAATTTAACACAAATATTATTGTTGGATCCGAAGCTGCGATAAAACACGGTAACTATACTAATTTATGGAAGTGTCTGATTGTAGCTTGTTGAAAGATAATAGAGTAAAAGGAAAACGGGAAACCATTCACTCACCGATGAAGTTGAAGTTGAAAGTTCTTGTAGTCTTCTAATGCAATTATATTATTAACGAAACGAATACACCACACTGATTTTAGTGTTCTTATTAACAAAACACCACTTTATTTTATATTATTTAGAGACCAAAACAATAAACCGATGGACAAGTGAAACGAACCAAACCAACGCGTTTTTTCCCATGTGTTGTTAAATATGGAATTCGACACAGCAAAATGATTGGATAGGAACTTGGGTGAAAAAACATCAAGGTAAGAATCTAACATCATTATCACTTTGGAATGCAACAATTATAAAATAAATACTGTGCCTTTGTTTTCAAAGAAAGAAAGTGGTGCACATGTTGCAGGAGGGAGGAAACACAGAAGATAGGAGAACCTATCAAACCCGTACCCCCGTTTCCACACATCCCCCCGGCTCAAAACCAAGGCGGCTGCAAACTAAGCGGTGCATCGCTTGGGCACATAACCTAGAATAATAATTGTTTGTTTGAATGGAATATGACTCAAATTACCAGCCACGGGTTCTGCAATGTCTACCTCCCACATCGGCCTTCGGTTCCTGACTCTTCGGAGCAGCTGGCGCCCGTTGGAGTCGGTGTAGAAGGTGCCGTTGGTCTCCAGGTCCGTGGAGAATCTGGAGATCACCTCCTTGCCAATACCGTCCCTAGAAATATACCCAAAATTGCTTAGAGCGGTTATTCATTATTATTTTATAAAGCTGCGTTGTCCGGTGAAGTTTGCACTTAGAGAGGATAGGCCGCCACACAAATCTGTTTTGGTACACACTCGATGTCTAGCGCACGAGCCGATCTCAACTGTAAATCAATAAATACTTGAACATTAATGGAAAGGCCCGAATATACATATTATTGTAGTTATAATAGATGCCTTACACTTTCTTTTGCCTTTTTGACTGATTTTATTTATGTACTAGTTGGTAATGAATCACGCGCGCTGTCCTGACTAGATGACTAAAAGACTAGATGACTAAAATACTAGATGACTAAAATACTAGATGACTAAAATACTAGATGACTAAAAGACTAGATGACTAAAAGACTAGATGACTAAAAGACTAGATGACTAAAATACTAGATGATTAAAAGACTAGATGACTAAAAGACTAGATTACTAAAAGACTAGATGACTAAAATACTAGATGACTAAAATACTAGATTACTAAAATACTAAATGACTAAAAGACTAGATGACTAAAAGACTAGATGACTAAAAGACTAGATTACTAAAATACTAGATGACTAGATTACTACATGAAAAACAGCAGATTAATTGATAATAGAGATAGGTACCAACAGATCTCACTGATTGCTATTGGATTTGATCTGTAAAATCACTGCCTTAGAACACTAACAAAAATACTAACACAAACGAGCCACTCGAACGCGCGCACAGCTCACAGAATACATATTTTGTGTAGTCTGGTGAACATATAATAACCAACTCTGATGTTGGCGACATTAGGATATATTTATGTAGTTACTGCTTTTAACACCTTACAGTAGGACGGTCGGTATGGCGCTCGCGGCAGTGCGATTAGTTGAATTTCTCGCGTATTTTTGTAAGTGTAGATTTATTTTTGTAATAATTTCATATTATTCAGTCCAGAAAGTCCATATTTTTGTTCAAGTACGATAGGGTAGGCAGAGTTTATGTGCCTGTATAGAGTGCACCCCTCTACATATATGAATAGACTACCAGATTACCAAATGAATATATTACTAGACGACTAGATTACTAAATTAATAGATGATTTAAATTACTGCATGGAAAGATGGCTAGATTACAAAACGACTGGATGAAAGGATGACTAGATTAATAGTTGAGTAGATGACTAGAGTGCTAGATGACTAGATTACTAGACGACTAGATAACTAGATGACTAGATTACAAGACAAATGGATGAAGAGATGACTAGATTAATAGTTGAGTAGATGACTATACAACTAGATAACTAGATGATTAGACGACTAGATGACTAGATGAATAAACGACTAGATTACTAAATTAATAAATAACTAAATTACTACATGGATAGACAATTAGATTACAAGACGACTGGATGAATAGAATTAATAGATGACTAGATGAATAGTTAGAAAGTAACTAGACTGCTAGATGACTAGATTATTAGAGGACTAGATTACTAAATGAATAGATGACTCAATTGCTACATGGATAGATGACTAGATTACAAGACGACTGGTTGAAAATGTGACTAGATTAATAGTTTGAATAGATGACTAGAGTGCTAAATTACTAGACGGATAGATAACTAGATGACTAGATTACTAAATGAATAGATGACAAAATTACTACATAGATAGATGATTAGATTACAAAATGACTGGATGAATATACGACTAGATTACAAAACGACAGGATGAAAAGATGACTAGATGAATAGTTGAGTAGATGACTATACTACTAGATAACTAAATGATTAGACGACTAGATGACTAGATGAATAGACAACTAGATTACTAAATTAATAAATGACTAAATTATCACATGGGTAGACAATTAGATTACAAGACGACTGGATGAATAGATTAATAGATGATTAGATGAATAGATGACTATAGATAAATAGTTAGAAAAAATGAATAAATGACTAGGTGAATATTTAAGTAGATAAATATACCACTAGATGACTAGACAGCTAGAATACTAAATGAATAGACGACCAGATTCCCAGATTACTAAATGAATATACGACTAAATTACTACATGAATAGATGACTAGATTACAAGACAACTGGATGAATAGATGACTAGGTGAATAAATGACTAGGTCAATATTTAAGTAGATGGATATACTACTAGATGACAAGACGACTAGATTACTAGATGAATAGAGGACCAGATTCCCAGATTACTAAATGAATGGATGACTAAATTACCACATGAATAGATGACTAGATTACAAGACGACTGGATGAATAGATGACTAGATGAATAATTGAGTAGATGACTAGAGGCTTGGTAACCGTACTAAGACAAATCGTTGACAAATATAGCTCTCTCTTTATGCTCGGTTCTATACGCATATGGTGACAAACAATTGAAACCACACGATTTGGGGCGTGCTGAATACCATGTCCGTAATATTTGATCTGTACGAGCTTCATTCTGGTTTGGAGTGTCAGGCGAACGGACTGTCAAAAGTGCGTAAATAGTTAAAAACTTGAGTTATTTTTTGTCCGATATCTAGCAAAACATCATGGCCATATGTGCTATACTTGGTTGCTTCAATCGAAGTACAAAAGGACCAAAAACAAACAGTTTTCACACGTATGTACCATAAAATCGTCTTTTTAGTTAGATCTCAAATATTTAACATTCTAACCTACAAAACAACTAGTAACTTACACCAATATGTAATTAATCTTTGGACTATTCGTTCCAATATAATAAACTTCCGTTTGAAATGAGTTTTAGTGGATTCGTAATATTTTTAACTTAGAGATATTTACTAGCTGTCACATAAGAAACCATTACAGTGGGGAATACCCATATTGTACGGCTTCTGAAAATATCCCGGTCTCTTTCTTTCTCATGATACTAACGCTAAATTGTTGGCAAACAGATAAAGACAGAATAATGTTTATCTTTACGGTTTTCTTCGCATCCGATTGGCTGGAAGCATATACGTCATACCTCCCTTGGTCAATCCTTGGTCAAAAAGTGCGGACAAAATTTCGCAATGTTAGGTCTCTACGTTACTCTAAGACTAGAGGGGTACTCACTCCACGGGGATGGGTCCGACCAGCCACTCGAACTCGACATGATTGCTGTCCTTGTATATCCTGATTGTCTGAGACGCCCAGTCTGAGAACCGCTGGTTCAACTCTTCAACCAAAGCTCCCTAAACATACAAATGCACATTGAATATTGCAATTAATAATTTCCAGAGTGGTAGATACTCTTAGTATCGCCCTGGTGAAGCACCACTATTCAGCATCGAAACTTTCATTGACCTTTTCATTGTTCGTTGGTCGAAGGCCTTCCATGTGTTTTTGGCTGCTAGCTACAAATAAATGTAGGCAAAATGAGAGCGCTGCGATCGTTTTAATTGCTTTAAATGGCCACACCGAGGTGATTCAAAAGCAAAAGGGTGTAACTTTTAAAAAGCACAACGGCTCAGTATAATTTTTTAAAAACATTATCTGTACATGGTGTCTAGAAATCAGTGGTACTTTCTGAAAAGAGATGATTTTACATCGTAATTAAATATTTGAATTTGTTATTATTGAACCAGTGGGACTATGGCATCCCAATTGGGGTATGTTGTGAGGCTAAAGGTAGTGGAGATTGGAAGGAGATGGGGAAGATGAAGGTTGGGAAGCACCTGACTATTCAGATCTGGTCACCAAACACGTCTAAAACAATTTCAAGCAACGTTTCGATTCTGAATGGTGGTCTTTCACCAGGGCGATACTAAGAGTATCTAAAACTAGAACGTTCCGCAAATATACTATATATTATTTTTAACTAATTAATCGTGAAATTAAATAAGATTAACGCACGCCGGGAATCGAACCCGCAATTTTTGAATTCGTTGTTTTTGCTAGGTCGTCGAATGATGGTAAAGACGGAAATAACTATATTGCGCAAATTTCATAACGCCCAAACTCGCGAGTTTCGGCTGAGAGAAATAATAATATTTTCACGTTTACGGTCGAGTTGATCAGGTGACGAAAAATACCTTGGAGAATGTGTTCTGCGGTTTGTTGGAAATTATTTCCGTCGAAGTTGTTTTCGGTCTGAAGATGTAAGCTCCCGAAGACCTGGAATAAAAAAAAATAATTAAGAAATCGTCAATATTGTGTCAATTTATAACTCTTGGAGCTGATTCCCCCATCTTACATAGGGCTCCTAGGTCCCAGGCATATGGATCTTGGAAGATACTCTCAGTGTTGCTCTGGTGAAAGACCATCGTTCAAAATCAGAACGCTGCTTGAAATGGCTTTAGCTGCATTTAGTGATCACACACCATCTTCTTCCTTTCCCGTCTACCGTCAATTGCCGGGCTGCTATAGTTCCAATACTTCCAGACAGTTGGGAGCAGTTACTGTTTCAAAATCATAGATATTGTTTCAAAAGTATTTTTTAAAATTTTAATAGTGAATACAGCACAGGAGATCAAAGCATCCCAAATTGGTATGTTGTGAGGCTGAAGGTAGTGGAGAGGGGAATAAGATGGGGAAGAGGAAGGTTGGAAAGTACCTGACTATTCAGATCAGTCGCCAAACACGGCTAAAGCTATTTCGAGCAACGTTTCGATTCTGAATGGTGGTCTTTCACAAGGGCGATACTTATCTAGTATCTACCACTCTGGAATGTGCTCCAAATGCACTATATATTAGTTTACATGAATGAAATGTGTAATGACATATATTGATTAAATTAAATTTACTGCGCACGCCGGGTTTGAACCCGCGACCTCTGGATTCGTAGTAGAGCATCTTACCGTTCGACCACGCAGGCCGTCGAATAAAATTGTTTCAAAAGTTCGAATATAATTAATATTTTTTTAACGGTTCAAAAATCATCAACTTTGTTTCAAAGGTAATAAAAATCTTTAATATTCTTTTATTAAGTTCAAATATTATCAATATTGTTTCAAAAGTTCGAAAATCATCCATTTTGTTTCTAAAGTTAAAAAATCTTCAATATTCTTTTACAAGTTCATATGTCATTAACATTGTTTTAAAAGTTCAAATATTATTAATTTTCTTTCAAAAGTTGAAGAATGATTGATATTGTTTTAAAATTTCAAATACCATCAATACGTTTCAAAGGTTCAAAAATCATCAATTTTGTTTCAAGTGTTCAAAAACCATGCATTGTTTCAAAAGTTAAAAAATCGTTAATATTGTTTCAAAGGTTCAAAAATCATCAATTTTGTTTCAAAAGTTAAAAAATCGTTAATATTTTTTCAAATGTTCAAAAATCATCAATTTTGTTTCAAAAGTTCAAAAATCATTGAAATTGTTTCAATTTGATAAAGACGAATAAACATTAGCGTCTAACCTGTTTTGTGATATTTCGTTGTTTCCAAGAGCAGCTTCGTAGTAGAGGAGTTGCTGCTGCAAAGCGATGGCGAGGTCCCATCGGGCCACGTACAGCTCGCTGACCAGCCCGCTCTCTGGATCCACAGACAGCCTGATTTTCTGGACCACAATTGTTCAATTCATTACCCATAGAGATACACGACTATTACTAGAAATTAATTATTTAGGTGCGACCGGGATCCCAACTCCTACCACCGATCACAGACCCCCTGAAAATTTCAAAATACGGACAACTGGTTACAAAATCACTGCTCTTAGTGACAACTTCACGTTTGAACCGCTGTGATGATGATGAGTAGTGGATATTTCAAAGTTCCGCAGTTCATTGAAACCTCAGAGAAATAAAATACAGGAGGGACAGCTTTGCGGAACAGTGTGGTCGGGATTGTTGGTTTTTTCCTGACTCCGGCGTGGCTAGGGTTTTCATGGACAGACCTTTTTACATCCATTCATAGCACATGTTGGCATAGTGTAGCATTTATTTGTATAGCCACTCTTTCACAGTATTGTTATCAACACAAATATAGGATATAACCTCAAAAACTGTTGAGTTATGTCGCTTAACAAAACGTAGGGGCCGGAGACGCAGGAAAGTAGCTTAAACACATAAAAGTGGTGCGGTATTATGTGACAACTTGTCTTGTCTCTTTCTCTCTGACGCAAATTTGTGGGTAAAAATATTTAGCTCTCTCTCCAAAGATTGGAACAAATTTACTAACTTCAATTTTGGAAAATGTTGTCAGACTGAAGGAAGTAACAGAGGGAAAAAGGATGTATGAAAGAGGAATGTCGGAAAATACCCAGCATTTAAAATCTGACCTTCTCCCCTTTTCCACATATAACATCTATCAAAGAAAATCTGGATAAAACCACTCACATTATTTCCAATGGAATGCTCTTCATCAATCGCCTTCTTCTTATAAAATCCACTTTCATCCACTTGATCCAATCTCTCCACCAAAACACCCTGGTCTGCCATCACTCCCTCCTGAGGTTCCACCTGCCTCAGGTTTCCTGTCCAAGGATATGTAGAACGACCTGTACCCGAGAGCAGGCAGACCCTCGATGAGGAAGATCAGCTCTTCAGTTGCGTTGGAGTCACGAATCAGTTGACTCAGAGCGTCGGGTGATATTGTGACAGTCTGGGTTGGTATCTGTTTCCCTGTAACAAAGAGTAATTTTGAAGAAATTAAATGTATGGGCTTGGGCGCAGAAATGAACTCTATGGAAGCATGTTGCTTGAGACGGTTGCTTATTTCTACCAATATGGAAGATCTACAGTTTCTCGTGTCTAGGATGAACCAAATATGCATGCAGAATGAGTTGATGATGAATGTAAGCAAATCCAATTTGACGGTGTTTGAAAGAGAGAGTACGAGAACGTGCAAAAGTTGGGAATGATGAATACGTGGAGCAAGGGAATGAGTTTGTGTGTTTGGGAAGTATGTTCTTGAGATATTGAAAGGATGATTTGAAACAATTATCACTGGAGTGTTTCGGCTAGTTTATGGAAGATAGAAAGATAGTCACCTTCGGTGTCCTGGACGAGGTATTCCCCGCGGGCAACTGGAACTCTGACGTAGTGGTTGATTACGTGGCCCAAGGGGTTGTATACTGTCACCTGAAACGATGTAATATAATATTACTAACATGGTGTATGCCCAAACAAAGACAAACTAAATAAGTCACTCTGCGTAAAAATGTAAAAAGGTAGATATAAGAAGAAGAGGAGATACAAAGGGGCAAGAATAGCTGAAAACAGAATCAAGAAAGAGCAAGAGTGGATAAAAAGGGTAACAAGGTCTGAGAGGAGGACGTATGTGGAGAAATAAAGACACAGAAAGACGGGAAAGAACAAGAATGGATTAAAAATAATAAGTTTGGTAAATAAGAACAAAAATGAATTAAAAGAAACAAGACTGACAAAAAAAGAACTTAAGTAAATAGAAAGGAACAAAGTTGAAAAATAAGGGATAAAGTGGATTTATAAAAACATGGTTGTCAAAGAAGAATAACAATGAATTTAAGTGAACAAAAGTTGTCGATAAGAACAAAGTTGATAAAATCGAACATGATTAGCAAAAATGGAAGGTATTGAATTAAAAGCAACAAGAAAGAAACAAATAGACATGAATGGTTAAAAATAAACAAGGCTACCAGAGAAGGACAGCACTAAATTATAAGGAAAAAGAGAATATATTGTGGTTCAAAATGATCAAGGCTGCCAAAGAAGAACAGTATTAAATTAAAAAGAACCAGGAGGAAACAAAAATACGAAATGGTTAAAATGAACAAGGCTGCCAGAGAAAGCCAGTTTTGAATAAAAAGGAACCAGGAGGACACGAAATATGAAATACTTCAAAATGAACAAGGCTGCCAGAGAAGAACAGTATTGAATAAAAAGGAACAAGAAGAACACCAAAAGATATTAATGTTTAAGGATAAACAAGGCTGCCAGAGAATGCCAGTATTGAATTTGAAGGAACCAGGAGTACACGAAAATACGAAATGGTATAAAATGAACAAGGCTGCCAGAGAAGGACAGTATTGAATTATTAGGAACCAGGAGTATACGAAAATACGAAATGGTTGAAAATGAACAAGGCTGCCAGAAAAAGACAGTATTGCATAAGAAATAACCGGGAGGACGCAAAAATACTAAATGCTTCAAAATAAACAAGGCTGCCAGAGAAAGCCAGTATTGAATTAAAAGGAACCCGGAGGACACAACAATACGAAATGGATGAAAATGAACAAGGCTGCCAGAGAAAGGCAGTATTGAATTAAAAGGAACCAGGAGGACACGAAAATACGAAATTATTGAAAACGAACCAGGCTGCTTAAGAAAGACAGTATTGACTTAAAAGGAACCCGGGGATACAAAAATACAAAAATGATTGAAAATGAAAAAGGTTGCCAGAAAAAGACAGCATTGAATTAAAAGGAACAAGGGGGACACAAATATACATAACGGTTCAAAATGAACAAAACTGCCAGAAAAGGACAGTATTGAATAAGGAGGAACCGGGAGGACGCGAAAATACTAAATGCTTCAAAATGAACAAGGCTGCCAGAGAGAGACAGTATTGAATTTAATGGAACAAAGAGGACACAAAAATACGAAATATTTAAAAATGAACAAGGCAGCCAGAAAAGGACAGTATTGAATAAGAAGGAACCCGGAGTACATTACAATACGAAATGGTTGAAAATGAACAAGGCTGCCAGAGAAAAGCAGTATTGAATTAATAAGAACCCGGAGGACACAAAAATACGAAATGATTAAAAATGAACAAGGCTGCCAAAGAAAGACAGTATTAAATTAAAAGGAACCTGGAGGAGACGAAAATACGAAACGATTGAAAAGAAACAAGGTTGCCAGAGATATACAGTATTGAATTAAAAGGAATCAGGAATACAAACAAATACGAAATGGATGAAAATTAACAAGGTTGTCAAAGAACGACAGTATTGAATTAAAAGGAACAAGGGGGACCCAAATATTTATAACGGTTCAAAATGAACAAGGCTGCCAAGGAAGGACACTATTGAATTATTAGGAACCAGGAGTACACGAAAATATAAAATGGTTGAAAATGAACAAGGCTGCTAAAGAAAGACAGTATTGAATTAAAAAGAACCCTGCGGATACAAAAATACAAAATGATTGAAAATGAAGAAGGCTGCCAAAGAAAGACAGTATTGAATTAAAAGGAACAAGGGGGACACAAATATACATAACGGTTCAAAAAGAACAAGGCTGCCAGAAAAGGACAGTATTGAATAAGAAGGAACCGGGAGGACGCAAAAATATTAAATGCTTCAAAATGAACAAGGCTGCCAGAGAGAGACAGTATTGAATTAAAAGGAACAAAGAGGACACGAAAATACGAAATGTTTGAAAATGAACAAGGCTGCCAGGGAAGGACACTATTGAATTATTAGGAACCAGGATTACACGAAAATACGAAATGGTTGAAAATGAACAAGGCTGCCAGAAAAGGACAGTATTGAATTAAAAGGAACCCGGAGGATACCAAAATACGAAATGATTGAAAATGAACAAGGCTGCCAGAGAAAGGCAGTATTGAATTAAAAGGAACCCGGAGGACACAAAAATACGATATGGTCGTAAATGAACATGGCTCCCAGATAATGACAGTATTGAAATGAAATAAAAATAAGAAGGGGGACACAAAACTACACAAATGGTTTAAAATGAACATGGCTGTTAGAGAAAGACAGTATTGAATTAAAAGGAACCCGGAGGATACAAAATACACGAATGATTCAAAATTAAAAAGGCTTCCAGAGAAAGGTGAGAATCGCTAAACATAGGCCTCCTGGAATTCGTTAACGAAGGTCGAACAAAGATTGACAAAAAAATGTGACACAGACAGAGGTTCTTACCACAAAGTTGGCGGACTGCTCGGACACAGAGCACTGCGTGATATTCAGTGGGCACATGGTCAGAGACAACAGGGGCACGTCTCGGTTCATCTCGGGCTTGTCGCGCTGCCCCGCGGTGGCGCCTTCAGACATCAGCTTGCTGAAAGAGGTGATTATAATTGTCATTACAGTTTGACAGTCAGGTCAGGCGCGCACGGGTGACTTTTGTCACGGCAACAGTTTCGTCACCATCTCCAAATCTATCAGAGTGTATGGAGGTCCGCGCACGCAGCGACTTGACATTAGGATGACTTTTTAGTTCCACTGGCTGGCGACTGTTGAGTGACGAAACTGTCACCGTGTCTGTAGAGTGTACTTTTGTATAGGCGCTCGTGCACGGGTGACAAAATGTCGTTCGGTGACTCATCCGCCTGTTCGAAATTCATTACCGGAATGAAAGGCTGACCGGGGACTGTCACTCACCGTTTGCGTGCTCGATTGGAAGACAGTGACAGTGACAAACTGTTGCCGTGACAAAAGTCACCCATGCTCGCCTGTCTTAAATGTACAAATTTAATAAAGTGGAACCGATTTGAAACATAAGACACGTCATATTCATACAAATTGAACGATAAATATGGCATGCTCTGAAAGCATGAAAAGGATAGCCAATTAGAATATGTGTATATGAATGAGATAGCTATATGAACGTCCCGCGCTACATTCTCCGCGTTACAAGCCCTCTCTTCCCTAACGAACTTACGAGCGAAGTAGCATGCCACGTACTCGTGTACTGTCGCTAGGTTGTCTTCCACACACTTATGTATTTCTGCATTCGCTATCTCACTTATTTGAATAATTTTATTAATTGAAATAATAAGTAATTTGTGTGTACTTCGCATGAAAAGAAACTCCATGAGATTTGTTTTTTGTTCCCGAATGATTTTTACACTTGTCAAAAGCACAGGAAGGCATTTTATCTCAGAAAAGAGCTTACAGCGATGCGTTTGTGGCAGCTGGTGACAGCTTGTTCGTCAAACGAATGTTTGTGCGAGACTAAACGCAGTAAATCTCAGGTATGCCACGTTGGCTTAGTCTCGTACAGTTACGTTCGGTGTCTCAGTAACGTATCTACATTCTTTATTCATCTAAGATTTGGAACAGTCATTTTACATTGAAATGTGAGATTATTCTGGACTCCCGAATTGGACATTTTGACCATTGACAGGAAAAATGGCATAATTCTTTAAAATGTTTTTTAAAAATAGTCGATATGCACAAGAATCCCAACTGCTCCCTACTGTGTAGAGCTTGTGGAAGGAGACAGGAAAGAGGAAGATCGGGAAGTACCTGGAATGGCTATCAAACACCGCTGAAGCCATTTCACGCAGCGTTTCGATTCTGAATGGTGGTCTTTCACCAGGGTGAGATTATCTACCACTTTCGAATGTGACACAAATAATATATATTTTTAATGTTTTTATCATTTTAAAAAATGCTGATGCCACATCTAAAAATGCCTTCTTTGATGTGAATATTTTAAAAATACAAAAAAAAAAACATTTCAATATGCAACTGGAGCATATGACTTTTAACGAGTAACATCCTTTTACTTTTTGATCATCTTAGTATTGCCCTTTGAAGCAACTTTTTTTGATTTTACTTTTTATATGAATACCGCACAAGAGTCTCAACTGCTCCCAACCGTCTAGAGCCAGTGAGACCGTGGCATCCCCGAATAGGGTATGTTGTGAGGCTGAAGGTAGTGAAGAGGGGAAGGAGATGGGTAAGATGAAGGTTGGGAAGTATCTGGCTATTCAGATCTGGTCACCAAATACGGCTAAAGCCATTTCAAGCAAAGTTTCAATTCTGAATGGTGGTCTTTCACCAGAGCGATACTTGGAGTATCTACCACTCTAGAACGTGCGGCAAATATACATTTTGCTATTTTTATGTGAATTAAATGCGTTATGACACATATTAATGAAATAAAAGTTATTCGCGCACGCCGGGTTCGAACCCGCGACCTTTGGATTCGTAGTCGAGCGCCTTACCACTCGACCACGGAGGCCGTAAAACTTAAACGAATGCAGGGCCGTTCTTTTTTCAAGCATTTATTCGTCAGACTGAAAGTTAGCATTTAATCCTGGTTCTTACTTCAAGGCATCCCTCGTGCTGGTCATGCAGCTGCGGATGCTCTGGTCGAGGATCCTGGAGTAGTCTCTGGCCACATGCTGCTTCTCTGTTCCTGTGACGGCGTCGTGGTGCTGCATCACGCCTGCGAATGCCAACACAACGGAGCGTCAGGTACGAGTGTGCAAATGTTTATGACAAACGTACTAATAGCAAGAATTAAAAGGTGTGGGCTTGGGCGCAAAAATGAACAATCTGAAAGTATGTTGCCTATTGTAGGCGGACGATGCGGTGCTGATTGCTGACAGTATGGAAGATCTACAGTTTCTCGTGTCAGAATGAGTTGACGATGAATGTAAGTAAGTCCAAAGTCATGGCGTTTGAAAGAGAGAGTACGAGAACAGCGTGCAATATAGTTGTGAATGATGAATACTTGGAGCAAGTGGAGGAGTTTGTGTATTTGGGAAGTATGTTCTAGAGAGACGGAAAGGCTGATGAGGATATTGAAAGAAGGGTGAATGCAGGAAACTCCATTAATGGAGGACTGAACGCTGTTGGCGCTAATAAGAAATTGTCCAAAGAAGCGAAGCTAGCAGTCCACAATGGAGTGCTTATACCAACCCTGATGTATGGCAGTGAGGCATGGAACTGGCAGAGGAAGGATGAAAAGTAGACGAATGCTGTAGAAATGAGATCTTTGAGACGTATGTGCGGTAAAACCATGTATGATCGTATTAAAAATGTGGATATCCGGAAAGAATGCAAGGCTGATGTTAGCGTAATGAATAGGATCAAGAAAGGGACGCTTAGATGGTTTGGGCATGTAGAGCGAATGAACGAAGAAAGGAGTGTGAAAAGAATATATGATGGGAAAGTGAATGGAAAAAGAAATCGAGGACGCCCGAGAAAGACATGGCACGATCAAGTAAATCAAATACTTGAATCGGGTCATGTGAAGAGTCAGAATAACAGAAGAGTATGTATGAGACGATGTATGAATGTAAATGAAGCAAGGAGTGTGTGCCAAGACAGAGTTATATGGCGGTCCGTCCTCTCTGCCTACCCCTGCGGGGAAACGGCGTGATGGTTAGTTAGTTAGTTAGTTACTAATAGTATTATGATCTTGGAGGGCATGGAGAGGAACCTTTGCGAAACAGTGTAGTTAGGATTGTTGACTTTATGCTGACTCGAAAGAAAGGGACAAAGATATGTTAAAGGATGTTGGATAGCCTGTAAACACATTAAACAAAACAATATCAATACACCATTAAAATGACTTGTAAAGTCAAAATATCACACAAACACTAATAACAGAAGGTTTGCCTAAATAATGGCGGAAGCTTTTTGTTAATTTTATGTTTTTATATCATTAAAAATGTGTTAATTCTAAAGTTCGGTCAAAAATATTTTAAACTGTTGAAATACCTCTGAAAAGTGTAGTTTCATAATCTTCATTTGGTCTTATTTGAACATTCACGCATAGCACATATCACCATCATGTTTGATTTATTTGTATAACCACTGCAAGTATTTTAATCAATACAAATATAGAAATAACTCCAAAATCCGTTGACGTAAGTTATGCGACTCGATGATGTGAAGTTAGCGTGGACGGAGAACACTCTTACACACTTAGAAATGCCGCGATATTATGTGACGACTTTTCTTGTCTCTTTCTCTCTCATGGTATGCGACGTAAAAATCCGAAGAAAGTGATTTATCGCAAATTTGTATAGGTTGGGTAAAAATATTTGGCTCTTTCTCTTCATATATATATTCTTATTCCAAGATTATGATGGTATCAGATATAAGGAAGGTTTAAAACAACACACCCTAAGACGGTTTTGAATGAACGGTGCATTTTCTCACCTAATGCTGACCTCAAGGCCTCCAGGCCAACGTTTTCTGTTGAGTTGGTCACTGCGTTGAGTTGTTTGCACACCTGGAATACAACGGTTGATTATATGCACTATTAATGCCTAATATGCACTAGTAACTAACTAACTAACCGTCACGCCGTTTCGCCGCAAGGGTAGGCAGAGGGACGGACCGCCACACAGCTCTGTCTCGGCGCACATTACCCGCTTCATTCACATTCGTACAGCGTCTCATACATACTCTTCTGCTATTCTGACTCTTAACATGGCCCGACTCAAGTTTTTGATCGTGCTATGTTGTCTTCCTCGGGCGTCCCCGACTTCATCTTCCATTATTCACTTTAGCGTAATATTTCATCTTCACACTCCTTTCGTGCTTCATTATCTCTACGTGTCCAAAACATCTAAGCGTCCCTTTCTTTATTCTATTCATTACGCATACAGCCTTGCATTTTTTTCGGATATGCACATTTTTAACACGTTCACACATGGTTTTACCAGGGATCTCATTTCTACGGCATTAAGTCTACTTTGATCCTTTCTCTGCCAGTTCCATGCCTCACTGCCATACATCAGGGTTGGTATCAGCACTCCACTGTGGACTCACACGGCCACACAGGGATCTCATTTCTACAGCAATCAGTCTATTCTGATTCTTTCTTTGCCAGTTCCACGCCTCACTGCCACACATCAGGGTTGGTACCAGCACTCCATTGTGGACCGAACGTTGAAATTATGGGAAGTGCCAAAATATGCACTGGCAATGCTAAAATATGCTCTTACAGTGACAAATATGCACTAGCGTTGCCAAAATATGCATAAAAATAATAAATTTTGCACTTACAACGTCAAAATATACACTAACAATGTCAAATATGAATTAACAATGCCAAACAAAGCATTTAAGATTAAATATGTGGAAAACATCAAATATGTCAAAAACAACATTAAGTTGAAAACATCAAATATTTCAAAAACATCAAATATGTCAAAAACATTAAATATGTAAAAAAACTTCAAATATGTTGAAAACATCAAATATTTCAAAAACATCAAATATGTTGAAAACATCAAATATGTCAAAAACATCAAATATGTCAAAAACATTAAATATGTAAAAAAACTTCAAATATGTTGAAGACATTAAATATGTTTAAAACATCAAATATGTCAAAAACTTCAAATATGTCAAAAACACCAAATATGTTGAAAACATCAAATATGTCAAAAACATCAAATATGTCAAAAACACCAAATATGTCAAAAACATTAAATATGTCAAAAACATCAGAGATCTCAAAAGGTTTACCAAGATCATCACCTACCCTCCACGTCATCATCATAAAAAAGAGAATTAACAAATACCTGCAGAATATTGTTGCCCCTTCTCTCAAAGTATTTGAGGGTGGGCCGGGAGGAGAAGTACCCCGTCCAGTAGGAGTGATCGTCAGAGGCATAGGGGAAGAAGTCGTCTCCCTTGGTGGGCAGAGTGACGTTGGCATCGTGAACCGCCTTGATGTAACAAGAGGGGGTCGAATAGAACAGAGTCATTTTGGGCTCCTTGGCGTTCACGTACCTGAAATATTCATATTTTTTATTATTGCGTTTATTTTATCAACCTAACCTAACATAACCAAGTAGCTACTTTGATCATGGCGTCTCTACTCTAACTCCATCGCATATGATCATCATCATTTGATAATCTACGTGCCAACGCTTTTAGATGTTCTAACGGTATTTCAACGGAAGGTGCTCGGATGAACTAGAATTAAGTCAATGGAATATTTACTGTATAAATACCGTTCTGTTGAAAGAACTTTGATTGAAATGGCTTTAGCCGTGTTTGGTGACCAGATCTGAATAACCAGGTACTTTACAACCTTCCTCTTTCTCATCTTCTTTCTTTTTCCCACTACCTTCAGCGTCACAACATACCCCGATGGGACATTCCATAGTCCCACTGGATCAGGACTGTTAAAACTTTTATGTGATATTCTGTTTAACAGTACAATGACCGGTCGGTAGCTGAGTGGATAAGTGTCGATTCACACCAACGTCCGGATCCGCTCAGTGACGATATTGTTCCGCAAGAGAGCTTATTGATATGGTATGAATATCAATCAAGGAGTATGTGCCGAGACAAAGTTGTGTGGCAGTATATCCTTCTGCCCACCCTTGTGATATTTAACTACTTAGTTGGTTAAATAATTATTTTGAAGTGTAAAATACTAACATCGCAGATTTTTTTTTTAAAACCATTTGTTTATCACTAAATAATATTTTTATTAATGAATAATTGAGGTTAAATAGAGATAAAAAAATGTTTTTAATAAAAAAAAATCTGCGATGTAAGTATTTTTACACGTCAAAATAATTATTCAACTAACTAAGTAGTTAAATATCACAAGGGTGGGCAGAAGGATATACTGCCACACAACTTTGTCTTGGCACTTACTCCTTGATTGATATTCATACCATATCAATAAGCTCTCTTGCGGAACAATATCGTCACTGAGCGGATCCGGACGTTGGTGTGAATCGACACTAAACGTGTCGGATAACCACACGGGCGTCGTGCGTTCAATTCCTCTGCTGGCTATGTCCTCCATCATTGCACAAGCAATATCTTCCGCTTCTTATGATGGCAGTAGGAGTTTTTCAAATATTGTCAGGTTATTCGTAATCCGGGAATGTTTGTCTTTCTTTTTAAAAAAAAAAAAGGTACCGTTAGTTCTTTCTTTTCATTGAAAATATCCTCCACACAGCATCCCCAAAGACGACACGGGCCCGGAGAGAAAAAAAAATCCCCTGCGCCCCCTGTGGGCAAATAATGTAAACAAAACAAAATGGATTCCGGTCTCACTTGATGAGTTTGTCCAAATTCTTGAACCACACATGAGCGTCCTGGTAGTTGAAGTCGTTCCCCATGGTGACTATCACGTTGTTGGTGGCGTACGCTTTCTGCTGTTGCTCAATGAACCGCACAAAGTCCTCCACCTGGAGAGAAGATCAAACAACGTTAAGGTCGGGTGTTTCAGACCCCGTCGCATTTCATACCTAACCTAACCTGATCATCGAAACGACGACCAGCGCCGTTTCGACATTTTAGTGATGCCTGTCAAACGGATGTTTTCGGCCCGTATCAAAACGGGTGATAAGCGCAACAGCGTGACTCTTAAAAACTTGTCAAATACATGTCCTGTTCAAAAGAAAGGGTGAATTTTGAATTTTCGCGGGCTGTGTACATTTGATTATCGATTTTTTCGATGTTGTTATGTTGGTACACATATGTTTATTATATGTTAGCATTATTAGCCATTTTGGATTAGTGGTTTGTTTTTGACAACTGGAAAGGTTAGTCACGTTTTTGTGTGTTCTTCGATTTTTACTTTTGAAAAAAAAATGAATCAAAGAATAAAATCCATGATTTGTTTTTCCACAACTCCAGGACGCTCATCGGCATTAACATCTTCTCGGCCTTCTGTAAAGCGCTTGTACCACTTATAAACACTTTTTTGAGACAAAGTAGACTCGCCGAATGCCACAGTCAACATTTTAAGTGCGTTGGAGCACTTTATTCCATTTTTACGCAAAATTTAATACATATTCTTTGATCCATTTTTTTCAAAAGTAAAAAATCGAAGAACACACAAAAACGTGACTAACCTTTCCAGTTGTCAAAAACAAAACCCTTATCCAAAATGGCTGATAATGCTAACATATGATAAACATATTTGTACCAACATAACAAAAAAAATCGATAATCGAATGTACACAGCCCGCGAAAATTCAAAATTCACCTTTTCTTTTGAACAGGCCTCGTAAATAAAACAAACATTAAAATCCCTAAATTAAAAATATGACAAACATGTTTGATATATCAAATATGTCAAAAAAGCTATGTTTAACGTATCAAATTTTTCAAATGTTACGAAAATTTCAGAATGAAATAAGTCGAAATCTTTATACATCTCCAATTCGTCAAATATGTCAAATACGTCAAATATGACAGATTTGTCAAATACAGTCAAACGTTGTTATGACGAGAGCGAAGGGACCAACCAAATTTGCTCCTTATAGCCATTACTCGTTATAAACGTAGGTAGGTAAAAAAACCTATGTTTTATTACGAAAATCATGCTTAACTAACTACGAAATGATTTAATTTATGATTACACTAACAATACTAATAAAAATAAACTGTACGCACAGTACTGGATAGAAATGTTTCTTAGAGCGACAACTATCGGGGATTATAAACCCTCCTTAACGTGATTTGCGGAATCAGCTTTCTTTGTCTTGTTTGTGACATTATTCGGCTGTTTCGAGAATCGGGTTTTTTCTCATACCCGGGCGCATTGAGTTGACAATATTATTTGGACGTTATATCAGTGAAGCGAGCTTGTTATAACCCCACACAATTGTATGAAAATAAACCCGAATCAACATATCATTAAGCAATTGCTCATTACAGCCGTGACCTCGCTATTAACGTGATCGTTAAAACCAAGTTCGACTGTATGTTGAAAATCACAAATATGTCAAATACGTCGAATGTCAAACGTGTCAAATATTTATGTCAAAAATATTAAATTCATGATAGATTCGTCGAATATGTCAAATACGTCGGACGTGTCGAATATTTACAGTACCAAAAATGTCCCTAATGTCAAATACGTAGAACGTACCTTGGAGTCGACGTTATAGTCGGGACTGTCGACGTCGTCAATAAAAGGGTCGTCCGAGCAGAGGATGTCGAAGCAGAAGCCGTTGGGTGGCGAGTAGTGGTTGTATAGAATCCCGTTAAAGAGGTCTGAGCTCGCGCCTGCGGAGAAGGTCTATTGTCAGCATATATAATAATATACTTTTTTATAATATATTTTATATTACTTATGGTCAACGTCAACATTTGAAAGGTTAAATATGGCGGAAAAAAATGATTCTTTTGTCAAATTCTTTTGACTAAAAAAGCCAAACCCGTAAGAAAAATAATAATGTTATCCGGATTCAAAACTTTTTCGCATATTTTTCTACCTTATGCCAAATAAAAAGTGAAGCGCCCTTGAGGTGATATTTCACAAAAATGGTGCTATATAAATTAGCCAAGTATTATGAATCCATAGTTTATACTTGATCAGTCTGTTCAAGTGCTTGAACCACACGTGAGCCTGCTATTGTTTTAACGTTATGAATCTCTAAAACATCAAATATGTCACAGTATATTCAGCATGTCAAAAACATTAAGTATGTCACACATGAAATAAGTCAAAAACATTAAATATGCCAAAAACATTAAATATGGCAAAAACATGAAATATGTCAAAAATATTAGATATGTCAAAAATATTAAAAATGTCAAAAACATTAAATATGTCACACACATGAAATATGTCAAAAACATTAAATATGTCAAAAACATTAAATATGTCACACACATGAAATATGTCAAAAACATTAAATATGTCAAAAACATCAAATATCTCGAATAACGTTTACCCAGATCATCGCTGCCCCTCCACATCATCTCCATTTGCTTGTTATTCACGCGGACTTTCTTGTCCTGGTAGTCGACCCGGTTGAGAAGCATACCGTCGTAGCCCATGGCGGAGTACAGGTTGGCCATCTCGCGCGAGTGCCCGAACGGGTCGATCTGCCAGCCCGCGCGCGGCCTGCCGCAGGCGCCGAAGGTGTCATTCAGCTGCCTGAATTAAATAACACAAACATCGTTTTATTTTTAAAGCCATGAACAATATTTTGCAAATTTTATAATTCGTTAAAGTTTTTATCGCTGTCATAAAAAGCCGTGGGGCAATAATTCAATCAAATAATGTGCGATCGTTTAGTTGGTGAATGAACGGTTTGTAGCCGAGTGGTCCAAGGCGAAAGGTTCCCCCCTAGGGTTTCGAGATTAACACAGGAATAAATCCATCAATAAAATGACGGAAAGCTAGTAGATTCTCCTTCCCCTCCCCACTACCTTCAGACTCACAACATGCCCTATTTCGGGATGCCTAGTCTCACTGTCTCTAGACGGTTGGGAGCAGTTGAGACTCTTGTGCGGTATTCACATTAAAAAAAAAGAAAAAAAGATGTATTATTTTTTATCGGAGTCAGAGTCGGGACTATGGAATCCTCGTTCGGGTTATTTTGTAAGGCTGAAGAGATGGAGATGGGGAATAGGAAGGTTGGGAAGTACCTGCCTATTCAGATCTGGTCACCAAACAAGGCCAAAATTATTTCAAGCAGTGTTTCAATTCTTAATGGTGGTTCTTCACCAGTGGCGGCTCGTGACTTTTTAGTGTGCTAGAGTGGTAAGATTATAAAAAAACGTCATCATTGATGTTGTTGTAGCCGAAAACATTTTTTTTTTTTTCGAAATTTCAACTTTTTGTATGAAGATTTTTCAGAAATCCGTGCAGTGCACCACCAAAACTGAAAAATCCTGAAAATCTTCATACAAAAAATGAAATTTGAAAAAAAAAAAAAAACATTTTCGGCTACAACAACACTAAGCATGTCGTATTTTTCAATCTTAGCACTCGAGCACACTAAAAACTCATGAGCCGCCACTGTTCTTCACCAGGGCGATACTTAGAGTATCTACCACTCTGAACCTGCCGCAAATGTGCTATTTATTATTTTGTATATGTATAATATTGCTTGTTGTTGTAAAAAATTGGTTAGCAAGGAGTGACTTGTAAAAAATTCATAGATTAAAACATTATTTGTGCTTAATTCTTATCTGCGGTCAACTGATAACTTACCTACTTTGGCAGGTAAAGGTTCACACACGTATTGCATCGCTACTGATAGCTCCGTTGTCACCTGTCTTTTTGTTGGGTAAATGCTTAGAGTAACAATATAAAGAGACCGTACTAATTTGTGACAAATCGTTGACAAACTCGCAAAATATAGCTCTCTCTTTATGCTCGGTTCTATACGCATATGAAAAAAAGAGACAAACAATTGTTGAAACCAATACACGATTTGGGGCGGGCTAAATACCATGTCCGCGATATTTGAACTGCACGAACTTCATTCACGTTTGGAGTGTCAGGCGAACGGACTGTCAAAAGTGCGTAAATAGTTAAAAACTTGAGTTATTTTTTGTCCGATATCTAGCAAAACATCATGGCCATATGTGCTATACTTGGTTGCTTCAATCGAAGTACAAAAGGACCAAAAACAAACAGTTTTCACACGTATGTACCATAAAAATCGTCTTTTTTAGTTAGATCTCAAATATTTAACATTCTAACCTACAAAACAACTAGTAACTTACACCAATATGTAATTAATCTTTGGACTATTCGTTCCAATATAATAAACTTCCGTTTGAAATGAGTTTTAGTGGATTCGTAATATTTTTAACTTAGAGATATTTACTAGCTGTCACATAAGAAACCATTACAAGGGGGAATACCCATATTGTACGGCTTCTGAAAGCATCCCGGTCTCTTTCTTTCTCATGATACTAACGCTAAATTGTTGGCAAACAGATAAAGACAGAATAGTGTTTATCTCTTAGTTATATTTATAATTTCGGTTGCGTCCCAAGATTCAGGGCTATGCCAAAATTGGAATATTATTATTTATTTAATTATTTTTAGATTTCCAAAGGATAAAAAAGACGAGAAAAATCTAATTTCTTTTTCTTTGATTTAACAAATATGTTAATATGAATTCATACGTTTCATCTGGATTTTTATACCCTTAGCTTCTAGTTAATTGTTTTTTTTTAAATCTATTGATGTGCACATGCACTATTGTACCCATTTCTGAACCTGTTCTCTGATGATTTATGATAACGATATGCATCTAGATAGTTTTAATTTTGTATACATATTATATATTATTTTCTCCTTGTTAGTTAGAATTATTAGCTTAATTAATTAAGTATGAAGCGCACTTGACGTGAAATATCACAAAACTGCGCTATATAAGTTCACTGTTATTATTATCTGCATTCGAAATTTCCTTACAAAATAACGCGGGACGGAAAACATCCCTACAATACTTAAAAGCGGTGTCATGTTTTGTGAATTTTTTTGTGTCTCTTTCTCTCTCATGGTGTACGACGTAAAAACGCAGAGAAAGTGATTTATCGCAAATTTATATAGGTAAAAAAAATTGATCTCTCTCCATATATTCTTACTCCAAGGTTAAGAAAAATGATTTAACATCTGTTATCACCGTACATTTTTTTTATTTTACTTTTGTTTGTAAACTATTTTGTTGATGGAGACTGAAGTTCATTTTATAATATGTATTATAAAATGTTCTGTACTAATAATTTAATTCGTTTATATTTTTATCTATAAATAAGATTTTAATAATCTTATTGATTAATGTATATTTGAATAAACAAAAAAATATACAACATTCATTCTTTTTAATGATTTACAACTACCTACTCACAACAAAATACCTAATTTACTTAATTTGTGACAACCCTGTTAGTGATTTTACTCCGAGTTTAGGCCACACCCTTTAGTCATTGCTTGGTCAAAAAGTGCGGACAAAATTTCGCAAAGTTAGGTCTCTAGATATTGTTACTCTAAGGGTAAATGACAGTAAATCATGAGAAATAGTTAAAAATTACATTCCCAATCGGGGTGTGTTGCGAGGCTGGAGGCAGTGGAGAGGGGAAATAGAAGGGAAAGATGAAGGTTAAGAGTACCCGACTATTAAGATCTGGTCACCAAACACGGCTAAAGCCATTTCAAGCAACATTTCGATTCTGAATGGTGGTCTTTCACCGGGTCGATTTTTAGAGTATCTACCACTCTGGAACGTGCCGCAAATAAACAATGTAATATTTTATATTAATTAAATAAAAAAATATTTGCGCTCGCCAGGATTCGAACCCGCGACCCTTGGATTCGCAGTCGAGCATCTTGAGCACTCGACCACGGAGGCCGTTTTTATGTTGTTGTGACATTTTAATTATTAAGTTCTAATTTAAGTCTGTCGGGTAGGTACTGTTCCACTGTGTATAAATTAAAGAGAGCTGGTCAACTTAATATTCAATCAAAACAATATGTATATATTTTCCCGCTGGTCACTCAGACAAAAAAACCGCTCGCCCCCCGCCCCGGCCCGTATCGTAGGAATCGTAGTTATCTCTGCAATCGGGGAAAATGAACGAATGTATGATTTCGTTAAACCCATTCTATCCTCAACATCTACAGCGACGACGCCCCTTGATGCATAGATAAATGTGTTGATCTGCAGTGTTCCCAGCTGATAAGGAAGATTAGTGTTGTTTTAGTATTCACGATGATATTAAAAAAGGTGCTTGTCCAATGTATCAATTATATAATATCATTGATCTAAAAATATTATTTATCGCGTATTTAACAGATTAAATAATGTTTATTACGTATTTTATCGTAGATTAATGGATTAAGTTACGATTTTTTATCAATTAATAATACTATCTGTAATTAGTTTACATAAAAATAAATATTTATACCTATGTACTCATTTAAAATTAAATAACAATTGTTTTTTTGCTAAGCTAAGCCTTTTTGTTAAGTCACCTTATAGATAGCACTCTAAAATAGATCATACACATGAATAATTAATAAAACAATCTTCATTATTGCACAAATTCATGATCATCAGCAAAAAGCAAACGTGCTGGATGAATTCTATTGAGTCACAATTAATTGAAAAAACAGTGGAGGTCCTACATTTGATCCCTGTGGTACTCCAGAGAATTATGCTGCAACATTTCCCGACTGACTTAAAAATGTCATTATAAGGTATTTAGCAAATGTAAATTAGATACTAGAAGATTAAAATCGATAGAAGAGTGTTTTAATGTTAGGAAAGCGGAGCTTTTTTTCAATATATAGCTTAAATCTTGGAGCAAGAATATATATGGAGAGAGAGAACTAAATATTTTTACCCAACTTATACAAACTTGCGATAAATAATTTTCTACGGGTTTTCACGTCGTATACCGCGAAAGAGAAGGAGATAAAAAGTCGTCTCACAATATCGCAACACTTTTAAGAATGTAAGAATGTTCTCCGTGCGCTTACTTCACATCGTCGAGTCGTATAACTTACGTCGACGGATTTTGAGGTTATTTACTATATTTGTGTTGATTAAAAAACTTGCAGTGGTTATAAAAATAGATCAAACATGATGGTGATATGTGCTATGCGTGAATGTTCAAATACGACTAAAAAAAGATTATAAAACATCAGTTTTCAGAGGTATTTCAATAGTTTTAAGTATTTTTTACGAAAGTTAAAAATTTTCACATTTAATTAACAAAACTAAAATTAAAAAAAAGCTTCCATCATTATTTAGGTAAACATTCTGTTATTAGTGTTTGTGTGATATTTCGACTTTATAAATCATTGCAATGGTGTATTGATATTGTTTTGTTTAATGTGTTCAAATATGTTTATTAAAAGTGTCCGAATTCCATGTGGGCGGTAACTAATAGGCTATCCGACATTCTTTAATATATGCTTGTCTCTTTCTGTCGAGTCAGTATAAAGTCAACAATACTGACTACACTCTTTTGCAAAGGTACCTCCTGATATTTATTAAATCTTCGATTAAATCTTAAATTTCTCAAAACTTTTACGAGAATTTTGTTGCGAGTGTGGAGCGCCGTAATAACGTTCGAGATCTTGATTTTCGTGCCGACGCCGAACGTCCGCGTCGGCAATATGCGATTGCGCACGGGTGTACGGGAAGACTCACCTCAGTCCCCAGGTGAACTGGTCCACGATGCTCTGGTAGTGGGTGGTGGCCTCGTCGTTCATGGACCAGGCCCCGCCGGTGAACTCCAGCCGCCCCTCGGCCACCAGCAGATGGACGTCAGCTTTCATCTGCTCGTCTTGCTCTCCCCACCAGCGGAAGAAGAACGCAGACTCCACGTAGATGAATCTGAAACACGATATAATACTTATTATAAAAACAATAATAATTACATCCTAACAATATGAATTAGAAAAACAAACAGAAATGGAAAAATAAGCAAATTTATTTATAAATTAACGGACCAAAGTCCAATTACAAAAAATACATATAATACACGAAATAGAAAAAAGAGCAACAGAGAAGGAACAGCACATACATTAAAATAAATGAAGCGATGACAAAAATAAGGCAAAATAAACACAAGAGAGAACATTCAAGCCATGGTCTAGTCAAAGTTTTGGTAGAGTCGTAAAGAATGACAAAAATCATTTAGACTGCTACCAAAAATTTCAAGACCATGGCTTGAGTTAACAAGTCTTGACATTCTGGATATTGGAGAATTATACCCATAATTAGTATTGTGATGATTGAGGAACAGCAATTCATTGTTTCTGAGTCTACGGCAAGGAATGTTGAACTAGATTAGTTTCTCAATAAAACAATTAATAATTTTGTAAATGAAAATTAAATCAAAGTCTTTCCTGCGCTTTCCTAATTAATCATTTTCAATAATTACAAAATTTTAATATTGTCCCGATGATGGAAGGGTACTTCCGAAACAGGTAGACATAATAATTATTAATAAAGTGGTTATGAACAAAGTTTATCAGTTTTATTTATAAATATGACAAGAGTCCCAAATGCTTCCAACCGTCTGAAGCCAGTGGAACCATGGCATCCCCAGTTGGGGTATGTTGTGAGGCTGGACGTAGTAGGAAATCGAAGGTGATGGGAAAGAGGAAGGTGGGAACTCAGAGTAAGAATCTAATGGAGGGATAGCTAATTTGTTTTACCCAACCCATCCGAAATTGTAATAAATCACTTTTTCCGAGTTTTTACATCGTACGCCATGAGAGAGAAAGAGACAACAAATTTCTTGGACCGCTTCTATATACTGTCGCAATGATCTTTAAGGTGCTGGTTAACGGCGGGACTCCGCCCACATTTTTTATTATGCCACTAAACTTGACACATCTAAACGGTTTTTTAGGTTAGATGCTATGTTTTTGTTGATAAAAATACTGTGAAAAAGTGGCTATACGAATACACAAAAAACATTATGTCGATATGTGATATGAATGGATGTATAAATACCGTAGCCTTAGTCTTAGCCGCGCCCAGGTGCGCCGAGTCATGTTAAAATTATCAAAAACAAGTCCAAAACTGACTTCACTGCCTTGGCTTGGGCTACCTCTAGTATACTCTAAGGTCGGGAAGTACCTGGCTATTCAAATCTGGTCACCAAACACGCCTAAAAGCCATTTCAAGCCACGTTTCGATTCTGAATGGTGGTTTTTCACCAGGATTGACAAGTAACCGAGTTAACAAGTTATTTTTATTTCTATGGTGAATACCGCACAAGAGTTCCTACAGCTCACAGCCGTCTGGAGCCAGTGAGGCTACGGCATCCCTGACAGGGGTATGTTGTGAGGCTGAAGGTAGTGGGGAGGGGGAGGAAATTATAAAGATGAAGGTTGGGGATTACCAGGCTATTTAGATCTGCTCCCAAACACGACTAAATCCATTTCAAGCAACGTTTCGATTCTGAATGGTGGTCTTCCGCCAGGGCGATACTTGGAGTGTCTACCACTCTGGAACGTGCCGCAAATATACTAAATATTATTTTATATGAATTAAATGTGTTATGACACATATTAACTTTAAAAAATTATTTACGCACGCCGGGCTTGAACTAGCGACCTCTGGATTCTTAGTCGAGCGTCTTACCACTCGACCACACGCCGTCAAATTAAACTCGGAATCTGCCACCACGTCACCTTTTGTTCCATATAACAAGTTTCCTATTCTGCCTTCTTCCTTTTGTATTTGGGTTCGGGTTCATGTCCTATCGCCTCGAAAAGGCGCCACTTTCCGTCCACTACTTTCCATACTTGACGGCTCTGTTCCTGATGAAACCACTATCAAAAATGTATAGGTAAGTTGTTGATAGGTTAATTTTAACCTCTCCCTCTTTCTCAACCACACAACTCAATCACGTAGCGGAAAGAGAAGTTATAAGGGAGCTCTCAGTAGCAAGACAATACATTGTTTGAACATAATAAAATATGGTACAACATTAAGTTCAACTAAGTAATGTAATTATTTATAGAATGTAAATAAAAACCTTTTTTTGGATTAAGAGTTTAGCTTTTTCATACCCGATTTGAAAGAATCTAATTTTACGTAGTTATGCAGAAAGATGAATATCAGTGTGTTTTGAAAATATGATGATAAAAAATCATCAATATGCGTAATCGGCATTTGTAAAATGAATATCAGTGTTTTTTTCTTTATGAACATTACTATAAATAGTTAATTTATAATCTATCAATGTGTTTATTGAAAAAAGTATTTCTTATGTTATCCTTCATTATATCATGTTTTACATAAATATTTATGGAAAGTCCGTCCATTTCAGGCCTAGACGCTCTTCGCACCTTAGAGTATATAGAGTGGTACCTATCCAAGGCAGTGTAGTCAGTTTTTGATGATTTTTACCTGACTCGGCGGACCTGGGCGTGGCTAGGACCAAGGCTAGGGTATTTATACATCCATTCATATCACATATCGACATTATGTTTTTGTTTATTCGTATAACCACTTTTTCACACTATTGTTATCAACATATAATATGGTATATAATCTAAAAAATCGTTTGGTTGTGTCAAGTTAAGTGGCATGGTAAAAAATGTAGGCGGAGTCCCGTCGTGAACCAGGAGCTTAAGATCATCCTTACAGTGTATAAAAGCGGTCTATGAAATTTGTTGTCTCTTTCTCTCTCACGTTGTACGACGTAAAAACCCGGAGAAAGTGATTTGTCGCAAGTTTGTATAGGTTAGGTAAAAATAATTAGCTGTCTCTCCATACATTGTTACTCCGAGCTTCGCACAGTCTCAAGAGTTGCTTTTCCCATTTTATATAACACATTTGTTGTATTTTCGTAGAAAGCAATTACTTTGTGGCTTGAAATATTTAATAAAATAAAAAAATGACTTTGTACAAGATAAATGTTATTCTTTTGTTTTTTCACTGTTCTCTTATTTTATATTATATCGCGTTCTCCCTCTGTACGTATATGTAACCGCACACCTTAGAGCAATAATATACAAGAGGTAACGCTGTAGATCGATCTGTAGTCAGTTTTTACTAGGTTTTACTGACTCGGTTGGACCTGGGCGTGGCTAAGACTAGAGTTGCGGCCTTGGAGAAACAATGTATGGAGAGAGAGCTAATTATTTTTACCCAACCTATACAAACTTGCGATAAATCACTTTCTCCGTGTTTTTACGTCGTACACCATGGGAGAGAAAGAGACAACAAATATAATACTCCGCTTTTATGTACTGTCACAATGATCTTGGGCTCCTGGGTCACCGCGGGACTCCGCCCACATTTTTTATTATGCCACTAAATTTGACACAACCAAACGGCTTTTTGGGTTAGAAGCTATATTTTTGTTGATATCAATACTGTGAAAAAGTGGCTATACGAATAATCAAAAAAATTATATCGATATGTGATATGAATGGATGTATAAATACCCTAGTCTTGGTCTAGCCACGCCCAGGTCCGTCGAGTCAGGTAAAAATCATCAAAAACTGACTACACTGCCTTGGATTGATACCACTCTATATACTCTAAGGTTACGGCATTTGTATATCCATTCATAGGACATGTCGACACAATGTTTTTGTTTATTCGTATAACCAGTTTTTCACAGTATTCTTATAAAAATAAATATACCATATAACCTAAAAAACCGTTGAGTTATGTTCAGTTTAGTTGCACATCAAAGCGTGTGGGCGGAGTCCCGGGAGACGCACGAGTCAAAGAACATGGTTACAATACTTTGAAGCGGTGTCAATTTTTGCCTAAATTTTGTTGTCTCTTTCTCTCTCACGGTATGCGACGTAAAAACCCGGAGAACGTAATTTATCGCAATTTTGTTTACGTTGGGTAAAACAAATTAGCTCTCTCTCCATAGATATTCTCACTCCGAGCCGCACACTATGTGTTTTTGGTTTAGTTTGATTTTGTATCCTGACGATGCTTAGGCTAAGCGAAACCGGTCGGTCATAAAAAATAAATTTAAATCTGTAATCCGATACAAAGGTATTTTTTCATTTCATTACACACTTTTTTGACGGCCCCCATGGTCGAGTGGTATGACGCTCGACTACGAATCCAAAGGTCGCGGGTTCAAACCCGGCGTGCGCAAATAACTTTTATTTAATTAATATGTGTCATAACACATTTAATTCATATAAAAATAATAAAAAGTATATTTGCGGCACGTTCCAGAGAGGTAGATAGAAGTATCGCCCTGGTGAAAGACCACCATTCAGAATCGAAACGTTGCTTGAAATGGCTTTAGCCGTGTTTGGTGACCAGATCTGAATAGCCAGGTACTTCCCAACCTTCCTCTTCCCCATCTCCTTCACCTCACAACATGCCCTATGTTGGATCCTAAAATCAACAATTTGATAGGTTCTAACCTGATACCTTTTGTCCAGTTCCTACCTTCACTTTTGCCAGTTTGTTCTGTCGCCGCGCATTATTTGTATGGCTATGTAAAGTATGTAAAACAACCGAACGACAACGACCCCCACCACCCGGCAACAAACAAAGATCGGGACCTTCAAGAGCGGCGCGTTTTGACTCGATCTTAGTCCCCTACAATCGCTCGTGCCTTCAGGGACGGCGTCTCGCTTCGCATCCGTCTCTGAAGGACTCGCCCACTCAACTTTCATCGCCCGGAGCAGACAGTCCGTGACCTCTCGCTAGACATCTCAAGGTGAGCAAACTTTCATAAATTTACCCTTCTATTTATCCAAAATACAATCGAATCATTCACCAAGTATAATCGTTTTACAGTCCACTTTAATTCAACACGTTTTGTCCGAAACTGAAGCGCATTTGGCCTTGTCGCAGTTTCTGGACCAAACACCCTATTTGAGGATGCCATAGTCTCACTGGCTCTAGACGGTTGGGAGCAGTTGAGACTCTTGTGCGGTATTCATTTAAAAAAAAACTTATTGTTTGAAAAATTTACACTGTAATCTTTTTTAGAATACTCACTTTCTGGTAGAATCCTTCAAAAGAGCGTTGATGACCGAGTCCAAGATGTACTGGACGCCCGCCTGTTGCGTGTCAGTGTTGCCTGAAAAAAAAACATTTAAATAACCACATCAAATGACACATATTATGTTACATGAGCAATGGCCGGATTCGAACCCGTAACTTCGGATCTGAAGCCAACTCAGAGCAATATTATACAGAAGGGAGCGCTTCTGTAGTCGGCATTGATGATTTCTGCCTGACTCGGGCGTGGTTAGGACTAGGGCTTAGGTATTTATACATCCATTCATAGCACATGTCCACATAATGTTTTGTATAGCCACTCTTTCACAGTATTGTTATCAACACAAATATAGGATATAACCTCAAAATCCGTTGACTAAATCCGACCAGGTACTGTGAAGACATGTGAATTTATTGTAAGAAAAAAAAAACTTTAAAACGCTCTGGTAAACTTCCTATAATTGCGCTTTAGGCAATCCGGCGTCGACATAATGCAGGAGTAACAAGTCAGTGATGCTTACTGCCGTAATAATATTGATCCAGTGTTTTCAGCCAGCCGACGTCGTCGTGGGTGTGCGCCACCAGGTGCACGTTGGTGACTCCCTCTGTGACGGGGTGACAGGCCTAAAAAATAAAACGAATTTATTAGAATGTTCATTTCTGCGCCCGAGCCCACACCTTTCAAATTTTGCACACGAATATCCACGTGTAGATTAAATAGTAGCGGTGACGTTGCACAGCCTTGCTGAATTACTTTTGAGATATCCAACCATTGGTACCTTTCGTATGTTTTTATTATCAACTCGGTCATTTATGCTTTAGCCTTGAAGTAACGATATATGTAGGGAGAGCTAATTATTTTTACCCAACCTACACAAACTTGCGATAAATCACTTTCTCTGGGCTTTTACGTCGTATACCATGAGAGAGAAAGAGACAGCAAATTTCATGGACCGCTTCTATATACTGTCGCAATGATCTTAAGGTCCTGGTTCACGGCGGGACTTATGCCACTAAACTTGACACAACTAAACGGTTTTGTAGGTTGGATGCTTTGTTTTTGTTGATAAAAATACTGTGAAAAAGTGGCTGTACGAGTAAACAAAAACATTATGTCGATATGTGATATGAACGGATGTATAAATACCGTAGCCTTAGTCTTAGCCACGCCTAGGTGCGCCGAGTCAGGTTAAAATCATCAAAAACAAGTCCAAAACTGACTTCACTGCCTTGGATAGATACTACTCTACCAACTCTATGCCTTTAGCAGATCGGCAAAAGCAGAGAAAGATGAAGAAAGGAATGTAAGGAGACGATAGTTAATGGTAAAAGTCGATGACACTCCATCGACGGAAGACATCGCACGACCAAGCAAATCGAATATGTGGGTCGGGTCATGGTAACAGTCGAGTATACATACATATGACACCTAACCTAACCTAACCTAACCCATCCTTCCTCTTCCCCATCTACTTCCCCTCTACACTAAATATAGCCTCACAACATGCCCCAATTTGGGGATGCCATAGTCTCGCTGACTCTAGACGGTCTGGAGCAGTTAGGACTCTTGTGCGGTATTCGCTTTAAAAAAATATATATTTAAAAAAAAATGATGAATGTGAATTAAGCAAGAAGAAAAAAAACTAATTCTTTAAAATCACTAACATTTTTAAAAAAAATTTTCCGATGTGTCCACCCACGAAGTGTGTTGTGGACGTGTCCGTGTGCCTAAAGTAGGGTCATTTTTTCCTTACTTCCGGTAAAATTGACGGCGTTCACGGTCGAGTGGTAAGACGCTCGACTACGAATCCAAAGGTCGCGGGTTCGAACCCGGCGTGCGCGAATAACTTTCATTTAATTAATATGTGTCATAACACATTTAATTCATATGAAAATAATAAAAGTATATTTGCGGCACGTTCCAGAGTGGTAGATACTCCAAGTATCGCCCTGGTGAAAGACCACCATTCAGAATCGAAAAGTTGCTTGAAATGGCTTTGGCCGTGTTTGGTGACCAGATCTGAATAGCCAGATACATCCCAACCTTCCTCTTCCCAATCTCCTTCCCCTCCCCACTACCTTCAGTCTCACAACATACCCCTATTGGGGATGCCATAGTCTCACTGGTTCTAGACGGTTGGGAGCAGTTGAGACTCTTGGGCGGTATTCATATCAAAAAAAAAATTTAAAAAATTGAGTAAAAATTTTCAAATATCGACATAATTTCACTAACCTATCTGGGGCCTAGGAGTTTTTTTTAAATGTATATTGGTGAGATTGGTTTTCTTTCAACTCGGCAAAGATCACAATCTTTTAATTTATTGTTCAGTGGACAGATAAAAACGACAGAAAGGAAGTGTGTTTCGGTGGAGAAGTTGGTTAGAGCGTCCGCCCGGCAAGCGGGAGGTTTCGAGTTCGATTCTTGATCGTACCCATTTTTGGTTTTCTGTTTTTTTTTTTAAAACTTTTTTTTAAACTTTTTTTTTTTTTTTTTTTTTTTTTTTTTTTTCTTTTTTTTTAAAAGAAAGACAAACATTCCCGGGTTACAAATAACCTGACAATATTTGAAAAACTCCTACCGCCATCATAAGAAGCGGAAGATGTTGCTTGTGCAATGATGGAGGACTTAGCCAGCAGAGGAATTGAACGCACGACGCCCGGGCGGGAATCCGACGCGTTTGTCCACTCAGCTACCGACCGGTTGTTAATTAATATTGTTTTAATAAATCATATTTTTCCTGAAGCTAGTGGGACTAGAACACCCCGATTGGCGTATGTTGTGAGGCTGAATTAAGTGTGAAGGAAAAGAGAAAGGTTAGGAAGTAGATAAATGGCCAGTTAGATGTAGTCAGTAAACACTTCTAAAGCAATTTTAAGCAATGCTGAGGTTTTGATTCTGAATTGTGGGATTTCACCAGGGCGATACTGAGAGTATCCGCCACTCTGAATGTGGAGCAAACATAATTTTAATTGTTGTATTGTGTGATGTGACACAGTAAAATTATTTTATTATTTTTTAAAAGTAATAAAAAAAACATTTGAAAACAATTAATGATTCAAAACAACAATTTATTTGTAGCTTTTTTGATTTATTGCTTTTTACGATAAACTCCTCCGTCTTTGAAACTTAAATTCAAATTCTTAATGAAAATGAAACAATAATTTTAAGACCACAGATTTAATTTTATTTTTTCGCCTAGTTTCGCTTGGCCTTAAGCATCTAAAGTAGTGATTCCCAAAGTGGTCTATATCGACCCCCAGGGGTCGATTCCGACCTGCAAGGGGTCCACGTCAATAAAAAATAAAAAATTGGGGGTGCATGAGACGTAAATGGGGGTCCGCGGGAGTGGATTCCATTTAGCCAGGCCGTCACCAAAATGTTGGCTTCCCGCAAATGTAATAATCCACCTCACAGATAGTACCTATGTAGGTACTTACGTAATACTATCTTATAATGGACTTTAATTCCCTAATTATATTAATAATAATAATTTTTGTGGAAGATATTTTGCCGATTTGCTAGTACTTTTCGATTTCAAATCTCTACCGACTAGTGGTTTTTTTCGGAGAGGAATTTTTGTTGATTTGCTGGCACTTTTCGATTTGGGATCTCTGCCGACTAGTACTGTTTTTTGACGAGTTCGACTACAATTGAAGTGTTCACCGCGAAGGGTTCATTTCAAAGAACTAGCAGTTCCTGAAGCGTTCACAAAACTTTGAAGTTTTTCCCAACGCTAAAAAAAAATCAATACTAAGGAAAGCAGGGGGTCTATACAAAACAGAAAAAATCGACAAGTGGTCTACGGGACAAAAAAGTTTGGGAACCTCTGATCTACAGGATACAAAATTAAACCAATAGTGTGTGGTAGCGTTGGGAAAAACTTCAATGTTTTGTGAATGCTTCACGAATTGCTAGTTCTTTAAAATGAACCCTTCGCAGTGAACACTTCAATTGAAGTCGAACACGCAAAAAAGAGATTTGAATTTATCCGGTTATTTGTTCAGTTCTTTTTGGAACCGGATCCTCGCCGAAAAAGCACTTACTAGTCGGTAGCGCTTTAACAACGAAAAGAACTGGAACCGGTTTCTTCCAAAAATAAAAAAAGTACTAGTCGGTAGAATATTGAAAGTGAAAAGAGCTGGAACTGGTTCCTCGTCAAAAAAACACGTACTAGGCGGTAGCGCTTTGCAAATGAAAATAACTGGAGCTAGTTCCTCGCACTGTACTGCTGCAAATTGAAATAGTTCTTTGTAATCTAACTTTTATTGAAGTATTTATTCAATGAAATGAAGTTTATGAAAATAATGAACGCTAAATTGAGGTACCAACTTCATTTGAAGTATTTGTTCCATGAAACGATGTTATTGAAATGAATGAACGCTACAATGAACTATTAACTTCAATTGAAGTATTTGTTCAATGAACAATGAATGAACGAAATATTGCCAAAAGAAGTAGTTCTTTTAAAGCGGTAACAACGCTAGTGTGTGGTTATATAAACATACAGAGGGAGAATATAATAAAAAATAAAATAACAGAACAATGAGAAAACAATAGAATAACATTTAAATTATCACAAAGGAACTGAGAGACAGAGACGGATATTATGAAAATATTTAAATGTTCAGTTTATTAAACAATATTTAAAAAAATAACGTAAGAAACTTACGGCATATCCGCAGGTAGCTTTTTCTGAGTCTGCGTTCGTTGGCTTGGCGTCCGCACTCAGGAAGAGCGCCAGCGAAACCAGGCAGCACGCCAGCAGTCGCATGATCGGTCTATCTGTCAGTCTGTCAGATGTCAGTCTGTCAGTTCGTCAACTGTCAGTCGTAGCGCTGGAAGAAGAAAAAATCATTACTCATCTGTTAGCTTCGCTGTACCTTTAGATGAGTGCTGGATATTCGATATTTGTACTTGGCAACTTCCTCTCACATCTCCTTCTCCATTTTATCTCCACTACTTTCAGCTTCACAACATACCCTAATTAGGGACGCAATAGTTCAACAGTTGGGAGTAAAACTCTCGTTTTGATCGGTTAGAAGTCAAGTGGTCCAAGCTAAGTACCTTGATATTCAGATCTGGTCACCAAACGGCGGCGGCCTGCGTAGTCGAGTGGTAAGACGCTCGACAACGAATCCGAAGATCGCGGGTTCGAGCCCGGCGGGGGCAAATAAATTTTATTTAATTAATATGTGTCATAACAAATTTGATTATTAAAAATAATATACAGTACGATTTTTTTATGATTTAATAAAACAAATTTGTAACTTTATTCCACTTTTATTATTTTGACTGAACCGGTTTCAGCCTATGACGGCCATCTTTAGACTAGTCATATTATTCCACTTTTATTATTTTGACTGGACCGGTTTCAGCCTATGACGGCCATCTTCAGACCGTCATAGGCTGAAACCGGTCCAGTCAAAATAATAAAAGTGGAATAAAGTTACAAATTTGTTTTATTAAATCATTAAAATGGAATTCCACCACGAATTAACAGTTTCAAAATTAGAAATAATAATATACAGTACATTTGCGGCACGTTCCAGAGTGGTAAATACTCCAAGTATCGCCCTGGTGAAAGACCACCATTCAGAATTGAAACGGTGCTTGAAATGGCTTTAGCCTTGTTTGATGACCAGATCTGAATAGACAGGTACTTTCTAACCTTCATCTTACCCATCTCCTTCCCATACCACTACCTTAAACCTCACAACATACCCCAATTAAGGATGCCATAGTCTCCCTGGCTCTAGACGGTTAGGAGCAGTTGGGACTCTTGTGCGATATTTACTATAAAAAAAATATTTAAAAAAACACGGAGGAAGCCATTTCAAGCGACGCTTTGATTCTGAATGGTGGTCTTTCGCCAGGGCGATACTCAGAGTATCTACCACTCTGGAACGTGCCTCAAATAATGGGCTGTTCAAAAGAAAAGGTGAATTTTGAATTTTCGTGGGCTGTGTACATTCGATTATTGTTTGTTTGTTGTTATGTTGGAACCTTGAAGTAACAATATATGGAGGGATAGCTAATTTGTTTTACCCAACCCATCCGAAATTGTAATAAATCACTTTTTCCGAGTTTTTACATCGTACACCATGAGAGAGAAAGAGACAACAAATTTCTTGGACGGCTTCTATTAACTGTCGTAATGATCTTAAGCTGGTTATTTTCGCTGGTTAACGGCGAGACTCCGCCCATATTTTTTATTTTGCCAGTAAACTTGACACAACTAAACGGTTTTTTAGGTTAGATGCTATATTTTTGTTGATGAAAATACTGTGAAAAAGTGGCTATACGAATACACAAAAACATTATGTCGATATGTGACATGAATGGATGTTTAAATACCGTAGCCTTAGTCTTAGCCACGCCCATTTGCGCCGAGTCATGTTAAAATCATCAAAAACAAGTCCAAAACTGACTTCACTGGCTTTGGCTTGGGCTACCTCTTGTATACTCTAAGGTTGGAACACATATGTTTATCATATGTTAGCATTATCAGCCATTTTGGATTAGTGGTTTGTTTTTGACAACTGGAAAGGTTAGTCACGTTTTTGTGTGTTCTTCGATTTTTTACTTTTAAAAAAAATGGATCAAAGAATATGTATTAAATTTTGCGTTAAAAATGGAATAAAGTGCTCCAACGCACTTAAAATGTTGACTGTGGCATTCGGCGAGTCTACTTTGTCTCAAAAAGTGTTTATAAGTGGTACAAGCGCTTTACAGAAGGCCGAGAAGATGATAATGACGATGAGCGTCCTGGAGTTGTGGGAAAACAAATCGTGGATTTTATTCTTAGATCCATTTTTTTCAAAAGTAAAAAAATCGAAGAACACACAAAAACGTGACTAACCTTTCCAGTTGTCAAAAACAAACCACTAATCCAAAATGGCTGATAATGCTAACATATGACAAACATATGTGTACCAAAATAACAAAAAAAAATCGATAGTCAAATGTACACAGCCCGCGAAAATTCAAAATTCACCTTTTCTTTTGAACAGACCTCTACATTGCAATATAAATTGAATGTGAAATAAAACAGTTTGATTGAATAAACTGGGCCCTAGGATAAATGTAAATAATGGAGCATTTGAATTGATTGATATGACAAGTGTGTCACAAATACATACAAAGCGGAGCATTAACCTCTAATCTTTAATCTAAATGCGAAATCAATTATTGTATATATTCCGATCACGTTTCTTGTTTTTAAGTCGTATTGTTTAAGGCTTATCAGCTGAGAAGCTCAAAGCTCAAACTATTGACAGCCTTAGGATTAAATAAGCCATGTATTACCTATAGACATTTAATACAAGATCTGTCATATTCATACAAATCGAACGATAAATGTGGCACGGTCTTGATTTAAGTTTCAAGGCTCAAAAAAGGATAGCAATACTAAACAGAAAGTGTGTGTAAGAATGAGGTAGCTATATGAACATCCCGCGCTACTGTTATAATCTCTCTTCCCCGACGAACACACTGAGCGATTAGCCAAGTAGAGTAAGACGTACGAAAACGGTTGTCTTCCACACACCTATGTAAATCTGCATTCGCTATCTCACATTGTTTCTGTTAAAGAGCTCCCGTTTTCCCGTGACAGCTTGTCTGTCGAATGAATGTTTGTGTGATACTGAACGCAGTAAATCTCAGGTATCGAAAGTATAACCCCTCTTAATTATATAGCCGCCGGAAAGGCATGGATTAACGATATAAAAAGGTAAAGTTGTTTTTTTTTTCTCCGGGTTTTTACGTCGTATACCATGAGAGAGAAAGAGACAAAAAAAGTCTTCACATAACATTACAGCACTTCTAAGTATGTAAGAATATTCTCCGTCCGCGCTAACTTCACATCATCGAGTCGTATGACTTACGTCAACGGATTTTGAGGTTATTTTTCTATATTCGTGTTGATTAAAAAACTTGCAGTGGTTATAAAAACAAATCAAACATGATGGTGATATGTGCTATGCGTGAATGTTCAAATAAGACCAAACAAAGATTTTAAAACGTCATTTTTCAGAGGTATTTCAACAGTTTTAAATATGTTTGACCGAACTTTAGAATTTTCACATTTTTAATGATGTAAAGACATAAAATCAACAAAAAGCTTCCATCATTATTTAGGCAAGCCTTCTGTTATTAGTGTTTGTGTGATATTTTTACTTTATAAATCATTTTAATGGTGTATTGATATTGTTTTGTTTGATGTGTTCAAATTTGTTTATTAAAAATGTCCGAATTCCATGTGGGCGGTAACTAATAGGCTATCCAACATTCTTTAATATATCTTTGTCTCTTTCTATCGAGTCAGTATAAAGTCAACCGTCCCGACTTCACTGTTTCGCAAAGGTACCTCTCCATGTCCCCCAAGGGCAAAAGGGCTGAAACGCCATTTTGGGAAGTTTACATCAGAGCATAAATTTATAAGTTTTCAGTACCTGTTTGGATTTTGAAAAAATAATTAACTTAGCTAACTCAACGCTCTCACTGAGTTACCTGAAGCGACAAAAAGCTAAAAAAAAGTCCCAAACTTGTGTCGCTTGAGTCGAGCCTTCTCCCAAACGGTAAATATATTTTAGAAGGGCCACAAAAGTCTTCAGAATCAAACGAGAGTCCGAGCATTCGATGCAGAAAAATGAACTGATCAAAACTGCATATTTAACTCATTTTTGTCCAAAGTGACGCTTTAGCCCCTTTGCCTTTCCTGCGACGATATGCTTATCTCTGCAGGCGGACAAAAGACGACCACCACGGGCGAGCGGATGAGATCTTTGGCTTTTTCAGAGCAAGAATACATATGGAGAGAGAGCTAAATATTTCTACCCAACCTATACAAATTTACGATAAATCACTTTCTAAGGGGTTTTACGTCGTAAACCGTGAAAGAGAAAGAGAAAAGATAAGTTGTCACATAATACCGCACCACTTTTAGGCATGTAAGCATGTTTGCCGTCTCCCGCGTCTCCGGCGACTCCGCCCACTACGTTTAGTTATGCAACATAATTCAACAGTTTTTGAGGTTATATCCTATATTTGTGTTGATAACAATACTGTGAAAGAGTGGCTTTACAAAACATGATGTCGACATGTGCTGTATGTGTGTAAAAAGGTGTGTCCATGAAAACCCTATCCACGCCCGAGTCAGGAAAAAATCAACGATCCTGACTACACAAGTTCTCCCTTCTGTATATTATTGCTCTGATCTTATAGCTAATAGCTACGATGCATAGAAACTAAAACGCAATTTTGGCACAACTGACCTCGGTCTACTCTACTATATTGATAATATCTTTTCCACGTTCCAGAGTGGTAGATACTCTTAGTATCGCCCTGGTGAAAGACCACCATTCAGAATCGAAACACTGTTGTTTGAAATGGCTTTAGCCGTGTTTTTAGTGACCAGATCTGAAAAGCCAGATACATCCCAACCTTCCTCTTCCCCATCTCCTTCCCCTCCCCAGTACCTTCAGCCTCACAACATACCCTATTTGGGGATGCCATAGTCTCACTGGCTCTAGACGGTTGGGAGCAGTTGAGACTCTTGTGCGGTATTCATATATAAAAAATAAAAATCGAGCCTTTTTTCACGAGACAAAAAAAAACAATAATAAAAAATATATCTTGCCATGAAAAAGTTGTAAAAAAATTTAGAAACTATGGTTTTTAGCTATTTTATCTCAGCTGTCCGAAGCCAGTTGAATTATGGCATCCTCAATTGGGGTATGTTGCGAGGCTAGAGGTAGTGGAAAAGAGAAAGGAATGGGCAAGAGGAAGATCGGGAGGTACCTGGAAATTCAGATCTGGTCAGCTAACACGATGGCTACAGCTATTTAAGGCAAATTTTTGTTTCTGAATGGTGGTCTTTCACCAGGGCGATACTGAGAGTATCTACCACTCTGTAACGTGCCGCAAACATTCTTTATATTATTACATTTTAAATAACACAAATCGATGAAGTAAAAAATATTTGCGCACGCTGGGATTCGAGCGACCTCTCGATTCGCAGTCGAGCATTTTAACCACTCGACCACGGTGAGACGTCGAATCAAAGAAAAGCTGTAAGTGTATTGAAATTACCTTATTTCCGGCACACGAACACGCCCGCAAACACTTCCTGTATAAACTTGAAGTAACAATGTATGGAGAGAGAGCTAATTATTTTTACCCAACCTATACAAACTTGCGATAAATCACTTTCTCCGGGTTTTTACGTCGTACACCATGAGAGAGAGAGAGACAGCAAATATAATTCTCCGCTTCTACGTACTGTCACAATGATCTTGGGCTCCTGGCTCACCGCGGGACTCCGCCCACATTTTTTTATTATGCCACTAAACTTGACAACAACTAAACGGTTTTTTAGGTTAGATGCTATATTTTTGTTGATATCAATACTGTGAAAAAGTGGTAATATGAATAAACAAAAACATTATGTCGATATGTGATGTGAATGGATGTATAAATACCCTAGCCTTGGTCTTAGCCACGCCCAGGTCCGCCGAGTCAGGTAAAAATCATCAAAAACTGACTACACTGCCTTGGATAGATACCACTTTATATACTCTAAGTGTATATATATTCAATCAATTAATTTAAATTCGACTTACGAATGTTTTGTGCGATTTTCCAACACAAGCTGTCGCGCCCAAGCGAAGTCGTTGAATGGCCGAATTCAAATTTCAAACTTCGAACACCGCATTCCAATTTCAAACCGCGCTGACTTAGTTACTATCTCTAACGAAGTGGCGCCAGGGGCGGATCTGCATTTCGCAAAAGAAAGATGACCTACTTCTGGTTAAAAATTATGCATATAAATTTCACAGTAAGTTATAAATAATTTAATGAAATTCAAATAATACCTTTGTATAAGATCACAGATTTTATTTTAATTTTTATGACCGACCGGTTTCGCTAAGCCTAAAGCTGGATTCAGGATTAAAGAAGGGTGAATGCAGGAAACTCCATTAATGGAGGACTGAACGCTGTTGGCGCAAATAAGAAATTGTCCGAAGAAGCGAAGCTAGCAGTCCACAATGGAGTGCTTATACCAACCCTGATGTATGGCAGTGAGGCATGGAACTGGCAGAGGAAGGATGAAAGTAGACTGAATGCTGTGGAAATGAGATCTTTGAGACGTATGTGCGGTAAAACCATGTATGACCGTATTATAAATGTGGATATCCGGAAAGAATGCGAGGCTGATGTGAGCGTAATGAATAGGATCAAGAGAGGGACGCTTAGATGGTTTGGGCATGTAGAGCGAATGAACGAAGAAAGGAGTGTGAAAAGAATACATGATGCGAAAGTGAATGGAAAAATAAGTCGAGGACGCCCGAGAAAGACATGGCACGATCAAGTAAATCAAATACTTGAATCGGGTCATCTGAAGAGTCAGAATAAAAGAAGAGTATGTATGAGACGATGTATGAATGTAAATGAAGCAAGGAGTGTGTGCCGAGACAGAGTTATATGGCGGTCCGTCCTCTCTGCCTACCCCTGCGGGGAAACGGCGTGATGGTTAGTTAGTTAGTTATGAGAGCTTATTGATATGGTATGAATATCAATCAAGGAGTATGTGCCAAGACAAAGTTGTATGGCAGTATATCCTTCTGCCCACCCTTGTGATATTTAACTACTTATTTAGTTAAATAATTATTTTGAAGGGTAAAAATACTTACATCGCAGATTTTTTTTTTTTAAACAATTTTTTTATTACTAAATAATATTTTTATTAATTAATGATTACTAAAAATATTATTTAGTGATAAAAAATAGTTTTTAATAAAATAAAATCTGCGCAGTAAGTATTTTTACACTAACTTATACAAAGTTGATATTTCATTTTCATTAAATATGTCAAACCACAAAATGATTGCTTTCTACGAAAATGTTTAATTAATTTACTTTTGGAGTACGACGCCCTCCGTGGTCGAGTGGTAAGACGCTCGACTGGGAATCCAAAGGTCGCGGGTTCAAACCCGGCGTGCGCAAATGACTTTTGTTCAATTGATATGTGTCATAACACACTTGATTCACGTAAAAATGACATATAGTATATTTGCGGCACGTTCCAGAGTGGTACACACTCTAAGCGTCGCTCTGAGAAACCAGCATTTTGAATCGAAACGTTGCTTGAAATGGCTTTAGCCGTGTTTGGTGACCAGATCTGAATAGCCGGATACTACCCAATCTTTCTCTTGCGCATCTCCTTCTCCCCGCGCTACCTTCAACCTCACAAAATACCCCAATTGGAATATAGTATATTTGTGGCACGTTCCAGAGTGGTACACACTCTAAGCGTCGCTCTGAGAAACCAGCATTTTGAATCGAAACGTTGCTTGAAATGGCTTTAGCCGTGTTTGGTGACCAGATCTGAATAGCCGGATACTACCCAATCTTTCTCTTGCGCATCTCCTTCTCCCCGCGCTACCTTCAGCCTCACAAAATACCCCGATTGGGTATCCCATAGTCTCCATTGTAACTTCTAACTGTTTCTCACATTTTTTTTTATTTACGTTAACTATATATTTTATGACTGTGTCAACTTTTTAAAATATATTTAAAAAAATATTATATTGTTTGAAATTCCGCCCCTGTGCATTTTATAATCTTGAAAGATTTGAATTAAGAACGATAACCATATTTGTACACACTTGACACTTATTACAAAATAAAAATAAAATAAAAACTTTTTATACGACCGCAGATTTTATGTTATTTTGTAAGACCGACCGGTTTCGCTTAGCCTAAGCATCATCAGAGTACAAAATTAAACTAAACAACAACATACTAATAGTGTGCGGTTATATACTCGTACATACAGAGGGAGAACACAATATAAAATAAAATAAGAGAACATTGAGAAAATAATAATATCATTCAAATTATAACAAAGGAACAGAGAGAATGAGACAGATAATATGAAATGAAAGAGGCAAAACGTCAACTGAGAAGGTGATTAAAAAATAGTGAGAAATTTTACGAGTTTTCGGGAAATATACCTGATAATAATAATTAATATAATCAGATAATAACAGTGAACTTATATAGCGCAGTTTTGTGATATTTGACCTCAAGTGCGCATCGTACTAAATTAATTACGCTAATAAGACCAACTAACAAGGAGAAAATAATATATAATATGTGTACAAATTAAAACTATCTAAAATCATGATCGTCATCATAAATCATGAGAGAAAAAGGTTCAGATATGGGTACAACAGTGCGTGTGTATATTAAACAGATTTAAAAAACAATTTACCAGAAGCTAAGGGTATACAAATTCTAATGTATACTAATTATTAAAGGTAAGTATGGACCGATAATTGACTTTTTTTTTAATACACGCAATATTGAGATCAGAACAAGGAAAAAAGTTCACCAGAGGAAAGGGGTTAGGTAAGGTTAGGTAAGGTTATGTAGGGTTAGGTAAGGTTAGGTTCTTGAAGTAACAATATATGGAGAGAGAGTTAGTTATTTTTACCCAACCTATACAAATTTGGGATAAATCACTTTCTCCGGGTTTTTAGGTAGTACACCATAAGAAAGAAAGAGACAGCAAATTTTCCAAAATTACCACACCGCTTTAAAGTATGGTTAGAATCTTGAAGTAACAATGTATGGAGGGAGAGCTTATTATTTTTACCCAACCTATACAAAAATCACTTTCTCCGGGCTTTTACGACGTACACCATGAGAGCGAAAGAGACAGCAAATTTCTTGGACCGCTTCTATATACTGTCGCAATGATCTTAAGGTGCTGGTTAACGGCGGGACTCCGCCCACATTTTTTATTATGCCACTAAACTTGACACAACTAAACGGTTTTTTAGGTTATATGCTATATTTTTTTTGATAAAAATACTGTGAAAAAGTGGCTATACGAATACACAAAAACATTATGTCGATATGTGATATGAATGGATGTATAAATACCGTAGCCTTAGTCTTAGCCACGCCCATTTGCGCCGAGTCATGTTAAAATCATCAAAAACAAGTCCAAAACTGACTTCACTGCCTTGGCTTGGGCTACCTCTAGTATACTCTAAGGTTAGAATGTTTTCGTGTCCCGCGTCTCCGTTGACTCCGCCCACACGTTTTGATATGCGACATAAATGGACATAAGTCAACGGTTTTTAGGTTATGTGCTATATTTTTGTTTATAACAATACCGTGAAAAAGTGTTTATACGAATAAACAAAAAAACATTTTGTCGACATGCACTGTGAATGGATGTATAAATACCCTATCCCTAGTCCTAGCCACGCCCAGGTCTAGCCGAGTCCGGCGAAATTCATCGAAACTGACTACAGCAGCGCTCTCCCTTGTATACTATTGCTCTGAGGTTAGGTTAGATACGGTGAGATTGTAGACCGGCTTCACAAAATTGCTAATTTTTAAAGAAAATCGTCAAAGAAAAATTATTCTTAGGTCTCAATGTAGGAACTGCATTGATGTAACAACATGTTTGCATTGAAAATTACACAAGTTTAACAGATCTACAAGGTTATCTGTGCAGGCAGCCTGAAGAAGAACTATCGAACGATTTAGAAGAAAAAAAATTACTTACATATATAAACAGAATTACACTCCTATAGGTACATAAATATAGGTTCCACGCTTAGAGTATACAAGAGGTAGCCCGGGCCAAAGCCGGTGAAGTCAGTTTTGGACTTGTTTTTGATGATTTTAACATGACTCGGCGCAAACGGGCGTGGCTAAGGCTAAGGCTACGGTATTTATACATCCATTGATATCACATATCGACATAATGTTTTTGTGTGTTCGTATAGCCACTTTTTCACAGTATTTTTATCAACAAAAATATAGCATCTAACCTAAAAAACCGTTTAGTTGTGTCAAGTTTAGTATGAATAAAAATGTGGGCGGAGTCCCGCCGTTAACCAGCGAAGATAGCCAGCTTAAGATCATTACGACAGTATTTAGAAGCCGTCCAAGAAATTTGTTGTCTCTTTCTCTCTCATGGTGTACGATGTAAAAACTCTGAAAAAGTGATTTATTACAATTTCGGATGGGTTGGGTAAAACAAATTAGCTATCCCTCCATATATTGTTACTTATAGGTTCCACGGTTTTTAAATAATATTTTTTTTAATCATTAATTCCGCACTAGAGTCTCAACTGCTCCCAACCGACTGGAGCCGGTGAGACTATGGCTTCCCAAATCGTGTTGTGAGGCTGAAGGTAGTGGGGAATGGAGGGAGATGAGGAAGAGAAGGGTTGGGAAGTACCTGGCTATTCAGATCTGGTCACCAAGCACGGCTAAAAGCCATTTCAAGCAGCGTTTCGATTCTAAGCGGCTGTCTTTTACCAGGGCGAGTATCTACCACTCTGGAACGTGCCGCAAATATACTATTCATCAATTTTATATGAATGAAATGTGCTATAACACATGCTAATTAAAACATTTATTTGACCACGCCGGGTTTGAACCCGCGACCTCTGGATTTGTAGTCAAGAGTCTTACCACTCGACCATGGAGGCCGTCAAATTAAATTCAAGTTGACTCAAACTGTGTGTGTATTGTTTGGTGCATATGAATATACTTCCGACAGTGATGTCCTTGCGAAATGTCACTGAGAAACAGCCTCTGTCTATTCCGTCTTATTGTTTTTTTTTATCTACAGAAAGAGTAAACGTCGTTTGAATATGAATATTTGGAAAGTTTTTCAGTGTAATCTATTTATTATATTAATGGTAGCCATTTTTATTTCACTGAAAATTTCTCTCTGAAGTCGAATAATAAGTTTAAAACACGTTGTATGCATGCAACGCATCCGCGTGAGTACTGTGCTCGTGTCAATATCTTCTGCGATATCAATATAATATTATTAATCAGAAATGTGTGCTATTAAAACAAAAAAAACAATAATAAAACATTATTATTATTACATTGTAATAAACAATATTTAAAATTATAATAAATCCGCTGTAAATCTTTTTCGTTATCAAAATTTGATTGACAATGTTAAATAGATTTCACAACAATATATATTTTTAAAGTTACATAATTTTTGCATAAAAAAATGTTTATACATTTAAGTATGTAGGTACCAACACCAGATTGCAAATAATTTAATTAATAAAACAGAAAACTAAGCATAAATAAACACAAGGAACTCTCATAAACATTGTTATCGTGGTAAAAATTCGAGGCAAAATGTCAAATATATTGGATAACATTATTTTTTCATGCGGCATTGCAAAAGTGTCATTTTTATTTTTATTTTTGAGTGCACGAACCCGCTTCACCGATATTGATCAATGAGGCTTGGAACGCTAGGGGATCCAGTTTCTGCGGTGATGCCATACGTTAGAAAATTTGCTTAGGGTAAGGAGAAAAATTACAGTGCAAGATTAAATATTTGTGTTATTTGGGTGTTGGTAAGTTTGGGAATATTATTAAAATAACACTGTGACTCTGTGTGAAACACTTTGATATTCAACAACAAAAGCCAACCGGCTTCAGTTAAAACCTGCTTTTGTCAGTGCATGTACAATAATCGTTTTTTAAATTTATATTCGGGGAAAACTAAGTGTTGTTAAAATATTTTTTCCGTTATGGCACTAGCCAATGAAGTTTCAAAATTAGAAAAGTATTGTTATGAAGAAATAGATAGTAATATTAAGTCATTAGGGATGTGTAAAAATAAACAAATTATTCCTCAGTCCAGTCCCCACAAAAAGATATTGCCTCCCCCCCCCAAGGTAAATTCAACAGCTCCCTAAAAAAAAACCTATGGTTTTCAATATTATTTTGATATTTTTATTACTTATTTTTTGTTACTTATTGCATATTTTATATGGAATGTGTGAGACTGCACCAACCTCCTCATATACTGTAAAGAATATTGTTGCTATAATATTTATAAAGTTTATTTCTTGTCAGGCAATCTTTGTCTTGGTAGAAATTGGCGAAACTGCAATTGTATTAGTCAAATAAGTTTGAAAAGTATGAGGTGTAGTGCTTTTTTCTTTTACGACTTTCATCAATCTTCTTCTGGATTTGTTGCTTGAGTATCCTTGTAAATATTTGTCGTTTCTTAAAATGTGACTACGATATGGATGTTATTTAAAAAAATATATATATCTAGTACCTGTACACGTTTCGACCACTTGGAATAACAAAATTCCACCTGACACCGCACTGCCATGAGACAATAAACTGTGTATCTTTCTAAAGAGTCCATTATCGCATGAAATTCCGTGTTAGATGAAACTTTGTTATTCCAAGGGGTTGATTTATTGGTGGAATTTTTTACATAAATTTTAGTAATCCGATAAAATCGGTTTGAAAAATTGAATAATTAATCAATAACAATTTTATGAACTTGTGTAAATTTTTACTATTATGATTATGTAAAAGCTTCCAATCCCGATGAGTTGTGAATACTCATTTTGGAAAAATATTGATTTCTCGAATATGTTTACGTAATATTGTGCAATTAAAAATATTAATTTGACATTCGTTAAAGTGCCACCGTTGTGAGGAGAATGTATTTAGTCGGCTGGCAGCCCCGCCCTGGCGGCAGAGTTCCAAACTTCGGCGAGCAGCGTCGCCATATTGGAATTGTCAAACAATTCAATGCTCGGGGAAAAATGCATTTCGTTTTATTTTTCGTCGGATTCTGAACAATTTGCACGCGAGGAAGTGAAACGTTATCGTATCTTGTTCAAGAGGTGATCTGTTTATCCTATGGATGATGTATCGCGACAAGTGCTGCAATAGAGAGGGGAAGGGAGAAGGGCCGCCGAATCAGTCATCTGATGCCCCGACTGCCAGGACTACTGCTGGAATGGAAGGCGACAAGCTCGACAGAGGCCTTCCTGGAAACCAGCGACTTCGGGACAAATTGCTATTAGATTCGGAAGTGGCTGGCTTAGGGGGCGAGCTGAGTATCCTGGCCTCCTTGGCGGACGCTGAGCGACATCGCAGGGATTTCACCGGCTTCCCTCTCATGGAGGTGAGACTCCTCCGCTCGACCCCCCTTTTCGATCTCACTTCGAGTCTTCGTACTGTCAAAATTAAAATAGAATCATTTTAATAATTAGGTCTGGAACAAGATGGCGGGTCCGCTATACTAATATTCGATCTGTCACCAGAAACTGACGGGAGGTCCATCGCATGTCGGTTAACGTTCTAAACTTCCGTCGAGAGGTTACGAGATCGATTCTCCGTACACCCCGTGCTTGAAACTTCTTCAGCGGTTCGTTGTAATATATTAAATATAACTCGGACGAGGTCTTGTGCAGTTGACGTAGAGTTTGATGAACTCTGCACCAATGTCTACAGCTGATTGGCAAGCAGATTTTCTTCTTGGCTTTTTGCGCAAAATTGTTTTGTTTTATTTACTTTAGACGAAATGAACCCTGATCAGCGCCATCGTTCTAAACTTCGTTGCGAAATCAAAACAAACCAACCATTGTGACCCTACAGCATACATTCAACAGTTTCTATGAATTGTGTTTTGATAACTGGAAGGCCGCGTAGAAATTCACAGTTAAAATAATAACATAACCTCCTTTCACTTTAGTGTTCACATTCTTGTAATAGATAACGGAATCTTCAATCGAAGATTTATTTGCGGCACGTTCCAGAGTGGTAGATACTCCGAGTGTCGCCCTGGTGAAAGACCACCATTCAGAATCGAAACGTCGCTCGAAATGGCTTTAGCCGTCGTGTTTGGTTACCAGATCTGAAGAGCCAGGTACTTCCCAACCTTCCTCTTCCCCACTACCTTCAGCCTAACAACATACCCCAATTGGGTATGCCACAGTCTCGTTGGCTCTAGACGGTTGGTAGCAGTTGGGACTCTGGTGCGGTATTCAGTGTAAAAAACAAAAAATCTAACTCAGCGGCGGTTTCCGAAGACCGCGAAACATAGAATTGTGTGACGAACTAGAGTTATGTTTAGTGTGGGGGTCGGTTGATATCCGAACCGCAGGGCTCCTCAACGATCTCGGTATTTCTGGCCCCTTACATTACCGATGAAAATTACGTAAAGATAAAAAAAAAAAAAATTAAAATCAATTCTCGAGTGGTGTTGGTAGTGCATATTAGGAGAGAGGGAAGAAGGGCTCTTGAGGCGATTTTCCCACGACAACGGTGCTATAGAAATAACCCAATTACTGAGAACCCGTTTACAACCCCTAACCTGAAAAGCTCCCAGAGTGAAGATTTAAATTTTGCTGACTACACCTCTCAGGAAAATCATAAAATCACCAGATCTTAGGTGACATTAGTCTCGGGATGGAACTGTGGTTGCGCCAACATCAAATCTCCCTTAGTTATTTAAAAAGATCTCAAAGATACAGTTAATCATCTAATAGTTCATCTATCATCAAATAATGGTGGCCATTTTGCGTTTTATTAACCAACGATTGTACTAGGCAGAGAGGACGGACCGCCATACAACTCTGTCTCGGCAGACACTCCTTGCTTCATTCGCATTCATACACCGTCTCGTACATACTCTTCTGTTATTCTGACTCTTGACATGGTCCGCTTCAAGTATTTGATTCGCTTGATGGTGCCGTGTTGTCTTCCTCGGGCGTCCTCGACTTCTTCTTCTATTCACTTTTGCATGATATATCCTTTTCACACTTCTTTCTTCGTTCATTCGCTCTACATGTCTAAACCATCTAGTGTCTCTTTCTTGATCATATTCATTATGCTTACATCAACCTTGCATTCTTTTCGGATATCTGCATTTTTAACACGGTTCTATTTTACCGAATACATGCCTCAGGGATTTCATTTCTACAACATTCAGTCTACTTTCATCCTTCATCTGCCGGTTCCACGCCTCACTGCCATACATCAGAATTGGTATCAGCACTCCATCGTGTACTGCTAGCCACACAGGGATCTCATTTCTACAGCATTCAGTCTACTTTCATCCTTCCTCTGCCGGTTCCACGCCTTGCTGCCATACATCAGGCTTGGTACCAGCACTCCATTGTGGACTGCTAGCCACACAGCCATCTCTTTTCTACTATATTATTAAATCATAATTAGATATTCTCGGCGTGGGTTGGTCGGAATGCTCTTGCAGCGGATTAGTCATTGTTTTTAGTTTATAATAATAATTATTATTATTGGCTGATTTATATAGCTCCGTTTTCGTGACAGGAATATCACCGCTAGGGCTCTTTACAAAATAATCAACATAATATATTATGGCGTGTTTAACTAATTGGTTTGTTTGGTCTTTCCAGCTGCCCCTGACAGACTCTGACGATGGGTCCAATAGTCCTCCCAGCGAGGAACAGTGGACTCAACTCCAAGAAAGCGGTGACTATAATATTTTTTTGACCGCTATACGAACGCAAAATACGACGGTAAACAATTTTGCCCGTGTTTGCTTGGCTGTATCGACACGCCCACCGTTGCATTGGGATTATTCATCTTATCCTAACCTAACTAAACAGTTGGCTTATGTGGGGAATGGCCAATGGAGGCTATTAAAAATTGGAATTCTGTTAGGTTAGGTTAAGAGGTGGACGTTAATATAGCCCAGTCATTCCCAAAGTGGTATATATCGACCCCCAGGGGTCGATTCCGACCGGCAAGGGGTCCACGTCCATGAAAAAAAAAATTTGGGGTGCATGAGACGTAAATGGGGGTCCACGGGAGTGGATTCCATTTAGGCAGGCCGTCACTAAAATGTTGGCTTCCCGCAAATGTAATAATCCACCTCACAGATAGTACCTATGTAGGTACTTACGTAATACTATCTTATAATGGACTCTAATTCCCTAATTATATTAATAATAATAATTTTTGTGCAAGATATTTTGCCGATTTGCTAGTACTTTTCGATTTCAAATCTCTACCGACTAGTGCTTTTTTTTCGGAGGGTAAATTTTGTTGATTTGCTAGCACTTTTTGGGGGAGGATTTTTTGTCGATTTCAAATCTCTACCGACTAGTGCTTTTTTTCGGAGAGGAATTTTTGTTGATTTGCTAGCACTTTTCGATTTGGGATCTCTGCCGACTAGTACTGTTTTTTGACGAGTTCGACTACAATTGAAGTGTTCACCGCGAAGGGTTCATTTCAAAGAACTAGCAGTTCCTGAAGCGTTCACAAAACTTTGAAGTTTTTCCCAACGCTAAAAAAAAATCAATACTAGGAAAGCAGGGGGTCTATACAAAACAGAAAAAATCGACAAGTGGTCTACGGGACAAAAAAGTTTGGGAACCTCTGATATAGCCACTCGAAACAACATTTATTATTATTAAAATAAACTTTGTAAACTACCACTTTATTTGAGTGTACCGCCAACCAGGTTTCGCTTTTCTCAAGGTTCTTCAGGGCTATTAATATATTTTTTTTATTAAATTTGATTTCCATACTGGTAGATACTCTCAGTATCGCCCTGGCGAAATACCACCCTTTAGAATCGAAACGTTGCCTAGCTTGGCTTTAGCCGTCTATAGCGATTAGATCTGAATAGCCAGGTATTTCCCAACCTTCCTCTTACTTATCTCCTCGTCTTCCCCACGCCCTTCAGCCTCACAGCATACCTCGATTGGAGATACCATAGTCCCACTGGCTGCGGACAGTTGGGACTCTTGCGCGGTGTTCATATAAAAAAATAGGTATTTGACATGATGGCCTCCATGGTCGAGTGGTAAGACGCTCGACTAGGAATCCGATGGTCGCGGGTTCAAACCCGGCGTGCGACAATAACTTTTATTTGATTAATATGTGTCATAACACATTTCATTCATATAAAATAATGAATGGCATATTTGCGGCACGTTCCAGAGCGGTAGATACTTTGAGTATCGCCCTGGTGAAAGACCACCATTCAGAATCGAAACACTGTTGCTTGAAATGGCTTTAGCCGTGTTTTTAGTGACCAGATCTGAATATCCAGGTACTTCCCAACCTTCCTCTTCCCCATCTCCATCCCCTCCCCGCTACCTTCAGCCTCACAACATACCCCGATCGGGGATGTCACAGTCTCACTGACTCTAGACGGTCGGAAGCGGTTGGGACTAGTTAAATAAATAAAAATGTCTAGAGTCAGAATAAAAGAAGACGATGAATGAATGTGGATGAAACAAAGAACGTCTGCTGAGACAGAGTCAATCTGAAGTATCGCCCTGGTGAAAGACCACCATTCAGAATCGTTGCTTGATTGAAATGGCTTTAGCCGTTTGTGACCAGATCTGAATAGCCAGGTACTTCCCAACCTTTCTCTTCCCAATCTCCTTCCCCTCCCCGCTACCTTCAGCCTCGCAGCATACCCCGATTGGGGATGCCATAGTCTCACTGGCTCTAGACGGTTTGGAGCAGTTGAGACTCTTGTGCGGTATTCATATAAAAAAAAAAAAAAACAAAATACTTGAATCGTGTCATCCCAATATTAAGACTAATAGAAGAGTATGGATGAATGTGAATGAAGCAAGGAGTGTGTGCCAAGAGAGATGTGTTGTCATCCCATCCGCCTATCAGCGAGCTGGTCAGTTGGTTACGCCTGAATTTTGTAAAATTTTCGAAGTGCCAGCCTCCAGGCGATAATGAGTTGACTAATTTGTGTGCTTCGCATTTCCAGCCGAACACCTGGACCCCTCCAAGATGGCGGCCCTCTCGTCGGCCTTCTCCAACCACATTTCATCGCCCAAGCACTCAAAGGTAAACAAAAACATTTATAAAAAAGTTTAAGTAACATATACCTGTTCAAAAGAAAAGGTGAATTTTGAATTTTCGCGAGTTGTGTAAATTCGATTATCGTTTTTTTTTGTTATGTTGGTACACATATGTTTATCATATGTTAGTATTATCAACCATTTTGGATTAGTGGTTTGTTTTTGACAACTGGAAAGGTTAGTCACGTTTTTGTGTGTTCTTCGATTTTTTACTTTTGAAAAAAATGGATCAAAGAATATGTTTTAAATTTTGCGTTAAAAATGGAATAAAGTGCTCCAACGCGCTTAAAATGTTGACTGTGGCATTCGGGGGGTCTACTTTGTCTTAAAAGAGTGTTTATAAGTGGTACAAGCGCTTTACAGAAGGCCGAGAAGATGTTAATGACGATGAGCGCCCTGGAGTTGGGGAAAAACAAATCGTGGATTTTATTCTTTGATCCATTTTTTTCAAAAGTAAAAAATCGAAGAACACACAAAAACGTGACTAACCTTTCCAGTTGTCAAAAACAAACCGCTAATCCAAAATGGCTGATAATGCTAACATATGATAAACATACGTGTACCAACATAACAAAAAAAAAAAAAACGATAATCGAATGTACACAGGCTGCGAAAATTCAAAATTCACCCTTTCCTTTGAACAGATATGTATTTAAAAAAAAAAAGATTTTGATTGTGACCCTTGTAACAAAAATGATTACAACGACCTGCGCGGACGAGTGGTTAAGATCCTTTACTACGAATCCAGAGGTTGCAGATTTGAATCCTGGCGTGCGCAAATATAAATAATATGTGGCATATTTGCAACACGTTACAGAGTGGTAGATATTTTAAGTATCTCCCACTAAAGAATGGAAATGTTGCTTGAAATGGCCGGTGAATGGTGGTCTTTGACCAGGGTGATACATAGAGTATCTACCACTCTGGAAAGTGCCGCAATTATACTTTTTATTATTTTTATATTAATTAAATGCCTTATGACACATATTAATTAAATAAAAGTCAACGGCGCACGCCGGGTTTGAACCCGCCACCTTTGGATTCGTAGTCGAGCGTCTTACCACTCGACCATGGAGGCCGTCAAAAGCCGTTGTGTGTGGAGTTATTGTAAAAACAAAAAAAACTAAAATAAAAAAAAAACTATAAAAAACTACAAAACAAAACCAAAAAAAAAACTATAAAGAAAACTATAAAAAAAAACTATAAAAATAAAACTGAATAGTCACATACGTTCCGGCCCTCCTCTTCTCTTCATAAAACCTGAAGCATACTCCGATAGTGAAGATTGTGTGTATCGGTCGATTTCAGGTCCTGTCGGGTGACCACAACGCAAGCGCCCCTCCCATGGGACAGTTCCTACTGCCGCTGGTCACGCAAAACATCCAGGAGCCCAGCAGCGGCATGGTCACCATGGCCGAAGGCATCATGCAGGTAGATTCGTCATCACCTTCTTCACGATGAGGGCGTTGCGCCCCCTTCACCCCTTCCTGTCTCCCGCTTTCTTCCCTCTAGTTCGTAGGTTCTCAACCTCAAGGCAGTGTAGTCAGTTTTTGATGATTTTTACCGGACTCGGCGGACCTGGGCGTGGCTAAGACTAAGGCTAGGGTATTTATACATTTATTCATATATCAACATAATGTTTTTGTTTATTCGTAAAGCCACTTTTTCACAGTATTGATATCAACAAAAATATAGCATCTAACCTAAAAAACCGTGTGTCAAGTTTAGTGGCATAATAAAAAATGTGGGCGGAGTCCTGCGGTGACCCAGGAGCCCAAGATCATTGTTACAGTACGTAGAAGCGGAGCATTATATTTGTTGTCTCTTTCTCTCTTATGGTGTACGACCTTGAAGTAACAATATATGGAGGGAGAGCTAATTATTTTTACCCAACCTATACAAACTTGCGATAAATCACTTTATCCGGGTTTTTACGTCGTACACCATGAGAGAGAGAGAGACAACAAATTTCATAGACCGCTTCTATATACTGTCGCAATGATCTTAAGCTCCTGGGTCACCGCAGGACTCCGCCCACATTTTTTATTATGACACTAAACTCGGCACAACTAAACGGTTTTTTAGGTTATATGCTATAATTTTGTTGATAAAAATACTGTAAAAAAGTGGCTTTACGAATAAAGAAAAACATTATGTCGATATGTGATATGAATAGATTTAGAAATACCCTAAACTTAGTCTTAGCCACGCCTAGGTGCGCCGAGTCAGGTCAAAATCATCAAAAACAAGTTGAAAACTGACTTCACTGCCTTGGATAGATACTACTCTATGTACTCTAAGTGTACGACGTAAAACCTAGAGAAAGTGATTTATCGCAAGTTTGTATCGATTGGGTAAAAATAATTAGCTATACCTCCTTATATTGTTACTCCAAGCGTACGCTTAATAATTATTGTTAACGCTGTTTGACTGTTTATTTCCAGACTCTAGAATCGGAAGGGCGTAATTACACCCTGCGCGAAGTGTTCTTCCTCTGGCTGTCCAACTACAAGGAGATGGTTCACAAGGACCCGTCCGTCACGGTGACGCACAGCCGCCAGCAGAACCTGGCCGACAGAACCTCGGACGTGCGCAAGCAGATAGACTACAAGGAGATGGTTCACAAGGACCCGTCCGTCACGGTGACGCACAGCCGCCAGCAGAACCTGGCCGACAGAACCTCGGACGTGCGCAAGCAGATAGACGACGCGCTGAAGCTGCTCTTCCTGTTGGCGCACTGCACCGACGACGAAGAGTCCCAGTGGGTCATCAACGAGGTCAACGCCAAGCTGAAAGCGCAGAAGGCGCTCATCGCCGAGCGGGCCGTCGACCCCAACGACGCCAGCCTGCGCCAGCTGTTGGACAACGCGCACAAGGTATGGTTGCGTCGCTAATACGAGTTGTAACTAGTAATTTATTATTCACGAAGAATTTACGTATGACAGTGGTTAATAATATTAATTACTGCCTAATTTATATAGCGCGATTTTTGTGAAACATCGCCTCAAAGGCGATTAACAATGCTTAAAAACTAAGGCTATAATTACTATAAAATTATCTAACTAACTAACCAACACACCGTTTCTCCGTGGCGGTAGGTAGGGAGGATGGACCGCCATACAACTCCTTGCTTTATCCACATACACATACTCTTCTGTTATTCTGACTCTTCACATGGCCCGACTCAAGTATTTAATTCACTTGAACGTGCCGTGTCTTTCTCGGGCGTCCCCGATTTCTTCTGCCATTCTCTTTTGTGTCATATTCTTCTTTACACTCGTTTCTTCGATCATCTGCAGTCTATTTTCTACCTTCCTCTGCCAGTTCCACGCCTCACTGCCATACATCAGGGTTGGTACCAGCACTCCATTGCGGACTGACTCTTCACATGGTCCGACTCAAATATTTAATTCACTTGATTGTGCTTACGTGTCTCACTCTGGCGTCCTCGACTTCTTCCATTCACTTTCGCATCATATATTTTTCTCGCACTCCTTTCTTTTTTAATTTATTCTACATGCCCAAACCATCTAAGTGTCACTTTTTTAATCCTATTCATTACGCTTACATCACCCGTGCGTTCTTTTCCGGTTATTCACATTTTTAACACGGTCATGCATGGTTTTACCGCACACACACCTCAGTGATTTCATTTCTACAGCGTTTGGTCAACTTCAATCCTTCCTCTGCCAGTTCCACGCCTCCCCGCCATACATCAGGGTTGGTTTCAGCACTCCATTGTGGACTGGTAGCTTCGCTTTTTTGTACAATTTTTTTATTTGCGCCAACAGCGTTCAGTCCTTCGTTAATGGAGTTTCATAAAATTGTCGAAAAACCTCATAGAGAGAATTTGCCGATCAGTGCATGAAGTACATGAAATGCCAATTATGTCAATTCTCTTATAGATATCGATATATCGATTAGAGGTGAGTTTTGAGGTTAACTCTGAACTCTGTCGAGTCTTTTATCATTCTCAGATCATGTGGCAGTCCATTCCAGGCTTCCGACATCTTCCCAAGCTTCCTCTTCCTTATCTCCTCGATCTACTGCTAAATGTAAATAACTAATATGTAGATAAATATCAATAAGGCAACTTTAGCTGTAGTTTTAGGTATTTACAACGTTTTAGTAGCGCCCTTGTAGTTTTTTTCATTTTCTTGATTCTTATTTATCTAATGATAAATAAAAATAACAATAATAATAAAAGTTGTGGAAAAACAAGTCATGGATTTTATTCTTTGATCCATTTTATTTCAAATGTAAAAAAGAAGAACACACAAAAACGTGACTAACCTTTCCAGTTGTCAAAACAAACCACTAATCCAAAATGGCTGATAATGCTAACACATGATAAACATATGTGTACCAACATAACAAAAAAAAAATCGATAATCGAATGTACACAGCCTGCGAAAATTCAAAATTCACCTTTTCTTTTGAACAGGCTATGTAAATTAGCCGAGTATTATTATATTGTTTATGCTTTCACCATGCCTAAAAATTCCAGAATGAACTTGGTAACAATCGCGAACTAACGCGTCGTATGTTTCGTTGTTAGGTGATCGACATCATCCTGATACGCCTGAACGACGAGCCCGTCGTGGGCAACGCCGCTGCGGCGGACGAAGACGACGTCGGGGGGGCCTTTGCGGACAAGGAGTGCGTCAGCTTCAGGGACACGCGGCTCGTCAAGAACATCACCCGCTGCATCAACGACACGTCCAGTCGAACAGCCGAGGCCGGCAAGGTGGCCGCATGTCAGGTACACTTTGTGATTTTCTTTGCGCGTCTTCCTAAAGCCTGCGGTTCTCTTCAAATCTTCCGTCAACGATGCGGATATTCTACAATACAACAGTACGACAGAACCGACAATATGTGAATACCTCCCGCTACCGTCGTGGCGGTGAAATGTTGCTTTTGCAATGACGGAGGACTTGTATAACAGCGCTTGGGTGGGAACCCGTAGCTTTGGACCATTTGACCAACTATCCAATCGTTCGAGAGTGGTATAGAGCGTTGGGAAGACCAACGTTCAAAATCCAAATCTTGTTTAGACACCATGTATCAGTTTTAAAAAAAAATATATATATATTATAGTTAATACCGCACAAGAGTCTCAACTGCTCCCAACCTTCTGGAGCCAGGGAGACTATGGCATACCCGATTGGGGTATGTTGTGAGGCTGAAGGTAGTAGGGAAGGGAAGGAGATGGGGAAGAAGAAGGTTTGGAAGTACCTGGCTATTCAGATCTGGTCAACAAACACGGCCAGAGCCATTTCGAGCAATGTTTTCGATTCTGAATGGTGGTCTTTCACCAGGGCGATACTCGGAGTATCTACCACTCTGGAACGTGCCGCAAATATACTTTACAATATTTTCATATGAATAAAATGTGTTTTGACACATTTATTAAATAAAATTTATTTGCGCATGTTGGGTTTGAACCCGCGACCTCTGGATTAGTTGCCAATTGATCTGTTTTGATAATGATTGAACTCGTTTCCAGGACGACGACGCCCCCGACAACGCCGCCGCCCACGACTCGGGCGACGGCGACAGCCGCGCCGGCGACACCGACAACAACGAGGACAACGACGACGACGACGAGGAAGAGGAAGACGACGACGACGACGACGAGGCGGAGGACGGCGGCGAGGACGAGGTCGAGGACGAGATCGAGGACGTGGCGGCGGCTGCGGACACTGTCGCCGCCGCGTCGTCTCCCGTCGAAGACAAGTACAGCGACGAGGCCATCAAGAAAATGCCGGTCGATATACTGACCAAGTTCGAGTCCTTCAACAAGTTCTTGGAAAAGTGAGTTTTTTTTTTTATCTCTTCCATACATATTATTTGCCGTATCGCCGAGTTTACAGTGGCGTGTAATGGATAAACGCTGGAAAGCTGACAAAAATGACCGATTTCAAATATAATTCAATGTATCGTCGCTGGAAAGGCAAAAGGCCGAAGCGCCATTTTGGGAAGTTTACATCGAAGCATTTTGAAAAAAAAGGTTACTTAGGTAACTCAATGTTCTCACTGAGTTACCTGAAGCGACTCGAGCTCTGAAAGCTTGAGTCGAGCCTTCTCCCAAATGGTAAATATGTTTTAGATGGCCGAAGGGCCACAAAAGTCTTCAGAATCAAACGAGAGTCGGAGCATTCGACGCAGAAAAAAGAGCTGATCAAAACTGCATATTTAATTCATTTTTGACCAAAGTGTCGCCTAAGCCCTTTTGTCCTTCCAGCGATGATATCATTTTGACATTTATTCAGTTGGCCCCAATAATCAGTGGGAGATTATAATAAAATGGGCAATTAAAAATATTCTATACAATAAAATTTCAAAAATTGCACTTCTTTATTAGGAAATCATCGTAAGTGATTGTATTTAGGTCATTTTTTCATTTTGGATGTCCAGGTGCCAAAAAACTAAAATGTGGGAATCTTATATGCGGGTTTAAATGTGGGAATCTTATATGGACACCTTCGGATATTCAGTGAAACCCCCTTATAAAGTTCCCCCTAAGAAGTTTTCCTGCTTAAGAAGTTTCTTTTTCTGAAATGCAAAAATGGCCCAAATAATATATATATAATAATAATAATAATAAATACATACGTATGTATTTCGTATTCCTTGTGAACATCCAATTAAAACGTATGTCTGTCTACGATTCAACCCCTCGGTGTCAAAGAAATGTATCTCTGTTTTACGATTTGATAAAATTAAATGAAAATTTGATGGTGAAACGTTAATCTAATAAGTAATGTAACACACATATAATGTTTTTGAACTACCAGATTGATGGTTGGCAGATTCTTCAACGGCGTGATCTAGTTTACAGTTATTTGCTGTTTTCGTTCATGTACTCAATGACTTCCCAACCTTTCTCTTCCCCATCTCCTTCCCCTCCCCACTACATTCAATGCCATAGTCTAACTGGCTCTAGACGGTTGAGAGCAGGTGAGACTTGTGTTGAAAAAATCATAAAGTCCACCCACGAATTGGCACTTCAAACCTCGCAAAAGGTCGACCCCAACCCTTTCGCAACAAAACGTATCCGTTTGTGTCTTTTCACGTGTTGCGGTTACCGAGAAAAGTCCATTTTCGCCACAAATCCCCCACTAGATGTAGGACATTACGATTATGGCCGTAAGATGATGAGCCAATAATAGTTGCGATGTATTATTTCCAGTTCTCCGTTGTGCTCCACCCTAGAGCAATACATAATGTCCCAGATGGCGGCGCGCGAGGTGGAATCCCGCCGGCGGCTGCACGCCGCGTCCCTTCGGCGCTTCCCCCCCTCGGAGGACGCCGCGGAGGCGGGCGCCGAAGACGACCTGGACGACGACCTGGAGGACGACCTGGAGGACGAGGACGAGGAGCTGCCGCAGAAGATCTTCGACTGCGACTCCATCAACACGTGGGAGCGCTTCATCAATCGGAAGGACGGCGCCAGGAGGCGGCTGTGCCCCGGCGGGTGCGGCAATGCCAACGCGTGCAGCCGCTACCGGAGGCAGAAGGGCGACGGAAGAGGTGAACACTCGTCTAAATTCTCACTCAGTTTCTCACTCGACTTCCCTCAAAGTCAGTTAGGATATACCCATATGAACACTGCTTAACATCGGTGTGTTTGTTTGTTGCAAAACTTTGATTGACCTAAGTTTGTCTGTTGTTTGCAGCGGCACCCTGCGTCAACTATAGCGGCTCCGTAAAAGACGGCTCCGTAAAAGACGGCTCCACCAGTCGATATCACTCCCAGGAGCCGATGGACGTAGAAGAAGACGCGCCAGCAGCCAGCAACAAGGTCCTGAGAAAGGTGACAACACTTTCGAACGACGATCATTAATAAACGAAAACATGTGCGTGTAATTTCGTATTTCATAAATGTGCGTTTGTTTGCGTTGCAGGAGTGCGTGGAGCGCAACCCGCCCGACAGTGCGCGCTTCATCGACCTGCAGTGGGCGTGGTGGGAGCTGCGAGCGCTGCTGGCCGGCGTGTGGCACGCGGCCGAGCGGCGCGGCGAGTGCGACGTGGCCGTGGCCGCCCGCCCCCCCTGCCACTGCTGCCGGTGCGCATTGCTGCGCGCCACCATGCACCCGCTTCAGGATCTGCTCAAACAGGTGACTAGATCTGAAGTGACGGATGTTTTGCAACCTTCGTCTTTCTCCATTTTATCTAAATTAGGGCTAGCATAGTAGCCGAGTGTACAAATGCTATGGGTTCTCACCCTATGTTCAATCCTATGTCTCTCATTAATACGATCTTTGTAAGTTGACATTTATTGGACGCATTGCCGATATTACTATCAAGGTTTAAAGATGGTTGACATCCTTTGCAGAACTTATTGATATAAAGTTTTTAAATTGTAGGAAAACGCTACATTTCATTAGTTAGATATCGAGTATAATTCAACTATTTGGTCCCCTTGTAAGTCCTTAGATTGAATGAAAATACTACATTTCATTAGTTAGAAGTTGAGTATTATTCAACAATTTGGTCGCCTATTAAGTTCTCAGATTGTATGAAAACGCTACATTTCATTAGTTAGAAGTCGAATATAATTCAACTATTTGGTCCCCTTGTAGGTCCTTAGGTTGTATGAAAATGCTACATTTCATTAGTTAGAAGTCGAGTATAATTCAACTATTTGGCCCCTTGTAAGTCCTTAGATTGTATGAAAATGCTTCATTTCATTAGTTAGAAGTCGAGTATAATTCAACTATTTGGCCTCCCTGTAAGGCCTTAGATTGTATGAAAACGCTATTTGGTCCCCTTTTTTTACGAATTGCACTCTACAATATAGAAAGGGCTCAGCGCAGATTTATTATATTGTATATAAAAGGCTGTTGGACGTAAAAAACGTATGATGGTGATGGCTGTACGCTTTGTGTTTTCACGAATGTTTGCTATTGTCGCAGATGCACGAGGCGTCGGAGAACATGGAGAAGTGCACGTGCCAGCGCAAGAGGCGGCCGAGCGTGCGCGGCGGCGTGAACCGCGGCCGCTCCAAACACCGCGAGCCCAACAAGCAGGACAAGTGCCGGGTCTGCACTTCGCACAATGGTCAGTATCACCCCGCCCCAATTTGATGATCGGTGCCATTGTGAATTTTTGACATTTTCAACAGTCCTCGTTGAACACGCCAATCCTCGGCCCACTGTAGCTTTTGATCAAATTTTGATCGGCCGACAAGTACATTTAAATGTCTGTTATTATTGACCCTCCACACAGCATTCCCTAAGATGACTTCTTTTCCCTTTTCTCATTACCTTCGGGTTGTCCTGTCTGAAATTAATATTTATAAAAAGACATCTAATATAGATGCGATGTAAGTAATCAACTGTTTAGTAGCCGAGTGGTCTGAAGCTATAAGTTCCCATCCAGGCGTTGCGGGCTCAATCCCCTGCTAAGTCCTCCATCATTGCACAAGCAACATTTCCCTAGTATAATTATGAGTCAAAGGGGTTCTAGGTTTTGGTTTGAAACTCAACCGCACATAAGTCTTTTATGTGCGGTATTCTCTTTTTGTCCAAAGCCGTACCGTGCTACTTTGTTAACCAACGGTTTGTATTCTTACAAGTGTGTGTTGTTACAGCGGAGAGCCGACTGAAGCTACTGGGGCTGCTGTGGGGGCGCGGGGAGCCCCCTTCCGCCTGCTGTTGTCGCTCCAAGATGCCCAGCGGGGACACCTGCAAGGTAGGCCTCCCCGTCTCCGCACATCCATCGCAAAGTGTAAATGTGAAAAGTGTTTATGTGAAAAGTGTTTGCCCAAAAAACATTTTTTTGCCAGGCTGGCGGGGTGTGCGGCCGAGCATTCCGGTCAAGAATCAGTAGAAGTGTGTCTGTGCGCTTATTTTCAACTATCGGCATTATTTTTTAAACAGATTATTGATTTCATTGGCTTGTCTGGGTCCTAGGAGTGAAAAGATCACAGTAGATCACACTTTTAGGCATTTTATTTTCAATGGTTGTTTTTATACAAAATTATTACAATTTTTTTTATCTTCTAGGTGACAATATATTTCAAGGATCCGACCATTGAGCCCCTTCACTTGGACCTAGCCAAAGATGACACTGTTGACCAGGTCTCGGAGGAGGATAGCGAAAAGGTAAAAACCCCTCCAAGCCGACCGTTTCATTTAAACGTACGCAAATTTGGAATATCAAGGTTTGGCCGAACCACAGACGCGGGTCAATATATTATTTTTTGGATCCGAAGCTGCGATGAAACACCGATTGCGTTTCCAGCTTCAGATGAATTTGAAAAATAGTGGACTGTAAACGATAAACTAAACTACTTGATGGAAGTGTCTAATTGTAGCTTGTGGAAAGATTATGGAATGAAGGGAAAATGGGAAACCATTCACTCACCGATGTAGTTGAATTTGAAAGTTCTTGAATTCTTCTTACACAGTTGTATTAACGAAATGAATCACAAAAAACACTACACTTATTTTATATTTTTGAACAAACCAAGGAACGAGCAACAGATCTTGTTCATATTAAATCGCCTCTGTTTGATATTCAACTGTTTCAAACAGGGTATTGTTGACTGCAGAATTTGATATAGCGAAATGGTTGGATAGGTAGGGACTGGGTGAAAAGACATGAAGGAAGAAAGAACCTAACAAAATATCACTTTGAAATCAAACATTATTGTTTCAATTTCAGCCGGATCTTGAATCTGAGGAGTTCTTTGCCAGCTGCTACAAGAAGTTTGTGAACGGCGACGAAGATATTCCCAGAGGAGACGAAGGTCAGTTGTCGGTTGAACAGATTCCGTGATGTTTTGCCGCAGGCGAATTCAGACTGCCGTGATCGGTACAGTAGAGCCCCGTCGGATGATTGACCGGTTGATCAAATATTTATGAGATGCGTGTTCCTGTGTGATCTCAGCTCCGGGATCGCTTACCAGCACAGCCCACCCGTCAAGTTCAGCGTTCAACGAAAGTAAATTTAATAATAATATAACGTGTTCCGTTATTGATTAACGAAATATATTGTACAATATTTTTTTTTTTTTTCGAATTGTTTTGATAATTTTTTTTTACCCCACTTGAACAAATTTTGAATTATTTTTGTGTGAATTTTTTTTTCTCAATACATTTTCACAAAAAATAAAAATTTTAAATTACATATTTTGTAGAATTATCGAAGTTTGAATGAGCGGGCTTCTACTGTATTAGATCTTCATTAAAATATTCCTTCGTTGAAAATAAATAGCGTAATGTGATTATGCATGTTGTAAAGTGACTAATTTGCAATGAGGTTATGTATGTTACAATTAGGTTATGTATGTTACGATGAGGTTATGTATGTTACAATGAGGTTATGTATGTTACTATGAGGTTATGGATGTTACAATGAGGTTAGGTATGTTACAATGAGGTTACGTATGTTACTATGAGGTTATGTATGTTACAATGAGGTTATGTATGTTATAATTAGGTTTGTATGTTACAATGAGGTTATGTTGCAATGAGGTTATGTATGTTGTAAAGTGGTTATGCATGTTGCAATGTGGTTTTGTATATTGTAAAGTGGTTATGTATGTTACAATGAGGTTTGTATGTTACAATGAGGTTAATATGTTATAATTAGGTTTGTTTGTTACAATGAGGTTATGTTGCAATGAGGTTATGTATGTTGTTAAGTGGTTATGCATGTTGAAATGTGGTTTTGTATATTGTAAAGTGGTTATGTGTGTTACAATGAGGTTATGTATGTTACAATGAGGTTATGTATGTTACAATGAGGTTATGTATGTTACAATGAGGTTATGTATGTTACAATGAGGTTTGTATGTTACAATGACGTTAATATGTTACAATGACATTATGTTGCATTGAAGTTATGTATGTATGTATATATATATATGTTGCAGGTGTGGTGCCGATCTGCCAGCGGTGCCGCTGCATGTGCGGCCGCGCCAGGTTCTACTGCCCCAAGCAGAGGGACATCACCATATCCGAGAACATCGACAAGTCAGTCCCACCCCTTGCTCGCTTTCCTCTGCCGCTTTTATCACCGTCTCATCGTTATATTACAATGCGCCTCGTGTTTCCAGTTTCACGCGCCTCGCTCCCCAGCTGCTGATCCTGCGTCTGGACACGTTGTGCGCGGCCCTGTGCGCGCGCCACAGCGCCCGGCTCGCCCAGCTGCTGCTGCAGGGCGCCGTCATGACGCTGCTCAAAGGTTGGTATCGCCCCGTGCCGACAACTGACCCACTCCACCGACAAGTCTAACGGTCTTAGCCATCTGCGAGAGAGATGCTGCCTTCGTTGCCCTCTGAGCTCTTTATTGAGTAGCATTAATATTTTTTTCTAAATATCAAAATTCTTTCTCAAACATGTAATTATTCTTAGGAGTGGAAAGGTCCTATGTAAGCTGGTGACATCAGTTTTCTTTCTAATCGGTACTGATCACACTTCTATGGATTTTCTGTTCAGTGGACAAAATAATAAAGCAAAAACACCGAATGATATTACACCGTCAGCTGACAAGAACTCTTCTGTTTGTACTGGGTACCTGTATCAACATCCGGTTGGGTGACTTTGTGAGGAGGATTGAGGAAGGCGCTGTAAGAAGGGAAGGAAGGGAGTTTCTAATAACGATGCTAGTTCCTCGAGTTGTGGAATGAGTTTCAGGCATCTGTCTTTCCCTCTTCATTTAATCCGGGCCTCTTCATACAGCCCCTTCTCAGAGTATATAGAGGGGTATCTACCTAAGGCAGTGTAGTCAGTTTTTGATGATTTTTACCTGACTCGGCGGACCTGGGCGTGGCTAAGACTTAGGCTAGGGTATTTATACATCCATTCATATCACATGTCGACGCAATGTTTTGTTTATTCGTATAACCACCTTTTCACAGTATTGATATCAACAAAAATATAGCATCTAACCTAAAAAACCGTTTAGTTGTGTCAAGTTTAGTGGCATAGTAAAAAATGTGGGCAGAGTCCCGCGGCGACCCAGGAGCCCAAGATCATCGTGACAGTACATAGAAACGGTGTATTATATCTGTTGTCTTTTTCTCTCTCATGGTGCACGACGTAAAAACCCGGAGAAAGTGATTTATCGCATGTTTGTATCGGTTGGGTAAAAATAATTAGCTCTCTCTCTCCATATATTGTTTCTCCTAGAGCCCCTTCCTTGACCCGCCCCACATTTTTATTTTTTTTTTTTTAAATATAATTTTTTAAATTTTATTTTAAAATTTTTTAAATTATTTTTTTGTTTATTTTATTCCAGATCTCAGGGAGGTTGATGCAATCCCATGAGTTCCATATAATACGTGGAAAAAAAAAGATAATGATTATGATTATATATAGTATTGAATAATAATAATTAAATAATTATAATAAATAAGGTATTATCCATGTATGGAGTTAACACAAATCTTATACAGGCAATCGTCTCATGCGAGGGAAGCGTTGCATGTGTTAGGGAGTGAACGGTCACAGTGGTTTAACATCACAAAGGTGTAAAAACAAGGCTGTGTAATGTCACCGTGGTTGTTCAGTACAGATAACAGACAGAAGAACGAAAGTATGTTGCCTATTGTATGGGATGAGTGCTGATTCCATTATGGAAGATCTACAGTTTCTCGTGTCTAGGATGAACCAAGTATGTATGCAAATGAGTTGATGATGAATGAAGTCAAAGTGATGGTGTTTGAAAGAGAGAGCACGAGAACAGCCGGCAATATAGTTGTGAATGATGAATACTGGGCAAGTGGATGAGTTTTCAAATGTTTACAAAGGACGGAAAGGCTGATAAGGATATTGAAAGAAGGGTGAATGCAGGAAACTCCATTAATGGAGGACTGAACGCTGTTGGGGCAAATAAGAAATTGTCCAAAGAAGCGAAGCTAGCAGTCCACAAGATTATACCAACCTGATGTATGGCAGTGAGGCATGGAACTGGCAGAGGAAGGATGACTGAATGCTGTGGAAATGAGATCTTTGAGACGGATGTGTAAAACCATGTATGACCGTACAAATGTGGATATCCGAAAGAATGCCTGATGTGAGCGTAATGGATAGGATTTAAAGGGACGCGAGCGAATGAAAGGAGTGTGAAAAAGAATATGATGAAAGTGAATGGAAGAAGAAGTCGAGGACGCCCGAGAAAAGACATGGCACGATCAAGTGAATCAAATACTTGAATCGGGTCGTGTGAAGAGTCAGAATAACAGAAGAGTATGTATGAGACGATGTATGAATTAAATAAAGTTTATATACGGGGAAACGGCGTGATGGTTAGTTAGTTAGTTAGTTAAATAATTATAAAAAATTAAAATTACAATGCTGCCCATCCGGGTGACGGTATAGTTCCCCTGTGTGAATACAGTACAGTACAGACAGAAGCGCTCTTGTGAGGTCCATTATAATACCCGTAAAATAAACTCAACATATTTCAAATCTGTTGACAACTGAGTTTTACAGAGTTGCGAAAACGGGTGGTTCGACGTGGAACCATCCAATGCGGTTAAGTTCGCGAAACAATTTCACGCGGCCATTTTTTGAAAGTTTATATACTGTGAATGAAGCTTTGTAGAAAATTCTCAAATCGCGCTAACATATTTATACTATGATTTTGTGATTTCCAGAGTTGTGGAGACGGGCGGCCGCCATGAGGGCCGGCGGCCTGGCGTTGAGCGGCATCCTGGGGCCGAAGCGCCGCCGCCTGGCCACGGTCTGCGGCCGGCTGCTGGCTCCCCACCGCTTCCTGACGGCCGTGTACCGCGCCTGGGCGGACAGGGCGGCCGCCAGCAGGGTCGTGCACGTGAGTACTTCCAAACTGACCGCAGCGAGCTGGCAATAGTTGCGTCGACCTGTAAATTCTGTGAAATTTAGTACTTCACGCTCCGTCACTCGTGATGGAAGTGATGTAATAACTGACCTTTGATCATTAATTGCCGTTGGGATGTTTAATTATCAAATTGAAGTTCAGCGCCATTTTTAATTTTAGCCGTTTGAGTAGTCCCTGTTTGACCCTGTTTCTCGGCCCGCTTCGGCTTTTGATCAATTTGCGATTGTCAGGTATAACGGCACGACCGCGAAGGTAATGCGGCGTTTGCGACATTTAAAGACGGAAACGGGCCGAGAATCAGCATTCTTTCATCGGGACAGTTTGAATGTTAAAAATTCAAAATGGCGCTAACCTTCAATTTGACAGGTTTAATCATGCCAACCTTGATTTTACAATCTTTTAAAAGAAAATCCCCAACAAAGTCATTTAGGCTCCTAGGCCTCAGACTGGTGAGTGAAATTGATTATAACTAACTAACTAACCATCACGCCTGTTTCACCACAGGAGTAGGCAGAAAGGATGGACCGCCATACAACACACTCTGTCTTGGCACACACTCCTTGATTCACTCACATTCATACATTGTCTCGTACATACTCGTCCTCGACTTCTTCTTCCAAACTGCCCAAAAATGCCCAAACCATCTAAGCGTTCCTTTCTTGATCCTATTCATAACGCTCACATCAGCCTTGCATTCTTTCCGGATATTCACATTTTCAATACGGTCGTACATGGTTTTACCGCACATACGTCTCAGGAAACTCATTTCCACAGCATTCAGCCTACTTTCATCCTTCCTCTGCCAGTTCCACGCCTCACTGCCATACATCAGGGTTGGTGTAAGCACTCTATTGTGGACTGCTAGCTTCGCTTTTGGACAATTTCTTATTAGCGCCAACAGCGTTCAGTCCTCCATTAATGAAGTTTCCTGCATTCACCCTTCTTTCAAATTTCTGTGTTCAAAATCAGTTTCAACTGAAGCGAGGAAAAATTGATCTCACTTCGAACATACAGACACGCCCCACAACACGCTTTAAGAAGATGATTCAGTGATTATACACGGCGTGCGTAACCATTTGACCGAGACGTATGTATAAATAAATATTTATTTCATCCTCCGCAGTTGTCCATGCTGCTGTTGCTGGGCGAGGAACCTCTCCTGACGATGGACGCCCTGCGGAGCTTCTCCTCGCTGCTGTCCATGATGACGGAAGCGGAGACCCTGGACGCCGACGTCACGGTCTTCCTCGGAAACTAGTGAGTCGATAGTCCACTTGTCGCAGTCGAAAGATCCAACTGAGCACTGCACTTTACCCTTTGTTGGTCGACACGGAACAAATTGGTCTTCCAGCAAGTTATATAGAGTATGCTGTGAAGCTGAAGGTAGTGGGAAGGGGTAGGAGATGGGGAAGAGGAAGGCTGGGAAGTATCTTGCTATTCAGATCTTTTCGCTAAACACGGCTAAGGCCGTTTCAAGCGACGTTTCGATTCTGAATGGTGGTCTTTCACCTAGTATCTACCACTCTGGAGCGTGTCACAAATATACTAAATATTATTTTATATAAATTGAATGTGTTAAATATTAATTTCTAATCTATTAATTAAATTAAAGGGATATGTGCCCGCCGGGTTTGTACCCGCAACCTCCGAGTTCGTAGTCGAGCGTCTTACCACTCGACCACGGAGGCCGTCAAATGAAGCAAATAAATTTTATTCAATGAAGATGTGTCATGACACATTTAATTCATATAAAATAATATAAAGTATATTGGCGGCACGTTCCAGAGTGGCAAATACTCTGAGTATCGCCCTGGTAAAACATCACCATTCAGAATTGAAACGTTGCTTGAAATGGCTTTATCCATGTTTGGTGATCATATCTGAATGGCCAGGTACTTCTCGACCTTCTTACCCATCTCTTTTCCCTCCCTACTACCTTCAACCTCATAACATAATCTAATTGGGGATGCCATAGTCTCACTGGCTTCGGACGGTCGGGAACAGTTGGGACTCTTGTGTGGTAATCACCATAAAAAATAAAATAATATGTGTGGATAGTATAAAAATAAATCTATGTTTCATTAACGTGTCTTTCGTCGCTTCTGACTTAACCGACACGGCTGATAATGAGAATTTTGCGTCGTCTTCCAGTCGGCAATGCGAGCGGGACGACTACCTGGACCGGATCACGATGCGCTACCGCGAGGTGGCCCAGGACTGTCTGGGGCGGGCTTCCGCGGCGGGCCTGCTGGAGGATGACCCCTATGTCCTTCCCGAGGGGACGCCTCCCGGTAAATATATCAATAATACATTTTCAGAAAGCAATTTTGTGTGGTTTGACATATTTAATGAAAATAATTTAATACCTTTCTACAGATTTTATTTTTATTGCAGACCGGTTTCGCTTAGCCTAAGCATCGTCAGGGTACAAAATTAATCTAAACAAAATATACAAAGTGTGCGGTTATATATACATACAGAGGGAGAACACAATATGAAATAAAATAATAAGTTTAAACAGAGGGAGAACGGAACAAATATGAAATGCCCAAAAATAAAATGTTTATGGCACGAGCACGATTGATATGCCAACTTTTGCTCAAAATTTAGCAATTTTCCGAACAAACCATTTTCTTCACACTTTTCATGCCCAAAACATCCGAGTTTTTTTTTGCATGGTTGGTACACATTGATATGCCAACATCCTCTGCAACTTCTCTGGATTAGTGGTTTGTTTTTGACAACTGGAAACCACGTTTTTGTTATCTTCGATTTTTCGATGTTTTGAATCAAAGTTTCCATGATTTGTTTTTGCAACTCCAGGACGCTCATCATCATTAACATCTTCTCGACCTTCTGTAAAGCGCTTGTACCACTTATAAACACTTTTTTGAGACAAAGTAGACTCGCCGAATGCCACAGTCAACATTTTGAGTGCGTTGGAGCACTTTATTCCATTTTTAACGCAAAATTTAATACATATTCTTTGATTCATTTTTTTCAAAAGTAAAAAATCGAAGAACACACAAAAACGTGACTAACCTTTCCAGTTGTCAAAAACAAACCACTAATCCAAAATGGCTGATAATGCTAACATATGATAAACATATGTGTACCAACATAACAACAAAAAAAATCGATAATTGAACGTACACAGCATGCGAAAATTCAAAATTCACCTTTTCTTTTGAACAAACCTCGTATTTCCCACAAACTCATAAAATTTCTCATTACTCTTTTATCACCTTCTCAGTTAACATTTTGCCTCTTTCATTTAATTTTATTTGTCTCTTTCTCTCTGTTCCTTTAATAATAATAATATTTGGATAATTTGTATTGCGCCGTAAATATTATTCTTAATTACTGTTCTCTTATTTTATTCTCCCTCTGTATGTATATATATAACTGCACCCTTTCTATTTTTTGTTTAGTTTAATATTGTACTCCTGATGATGCTTAGGCTAAGCTAAACTAGTCGGTCATAAAAAAATAGAGCAGTTTTTTCCCTCTGCCTACTCCTGCGGAGATACGGCGTGATGGTTAGTCTCCGGTTACATTTTTTTTTAAGGAGTGTTTACGAGACGATGTACGAATGTGAATGAGGCAAGGCGTGTGTGCCGAGATGGAGTTGCATGGCGGTCCGTCGTCTCTGCCTACCCGTGGGGAGAACCGCGTGATGGTTAGTTGATTTATTTATTGATTGGTATGTTTGCAGATTCGGAGATGTGGGAGGTTTGCTGGCAGCTGCGCACGTGTCTGCCGCGGGAGCAGCACGACCTGGACGAGTTCAAGCGCATCGTGCAGGCCATGCTGGTCTGCAACACGGTGGGCGGGTTCACGCACCTGGCGGGCCGGCTCGCGGGAGGCGTGCTCGGCGGCCGGCTGGGCAAGGTGAGTTTTATCCCCGCACCTCTTTGTCGGTTTCAAAAATTGTTTGCCTAAAAACATTTTCCAAAGAGCTGGCAGGGTGTTGAGGTCGAGCATTTAAATAAATTTGATTTCTCGTTTATTATTGTTTCAGTGGATTTTTTAAAGATGCATCGTGTAAATGTATGTATCTCTGATTGTAGAATTCGGAGCTGAAAGACGGTGCGGTCGCCACTGCCGTACCTGAAACCCCGCCGGATGAAGAAATCAATTCTAAGCGCGAGGATGATTTGGATGATGATTATTGGAGGTGAGTCACAAATGTTATTTAAAAATAAACAGAGATGTTAGCAACTTTGAAATCCTTACTAGGTTAGTGGAGCTATACTCTGGAAGGATGTAGTCAAGCAAATTAACATTGATTTCAGACAAACTGATAATTTTAACAATATCGAATCAATATACATAGAATTAAGCAAATCGTCAATCTAGTAGAGTAAACTGTCAATCAAATCAAGAAAATCGTCAATCTAGTAGAGTAAACTGGCAATCAAACACGTAAACTGTCAATCAAAACACGTAAACTGTTAATCAAATCAAGCAAATCGTCATTCTAGTAAAGTAAACTGACAATCGAACCACGTAAACTGTCAATCAAATCAAGAAAATCGTCAATCTAGCAGAGTAAACTGGCAAACAAAACATGTATACTGTTAATCAAATCAAACAAATCGTCAATCTAGGAGAGTAAACTGCCAATCAAACACGTAAACTGGCAATGAAAACACAAACTGTCAATAAATCAAGCAAATAGTCAATCTAGTAGAGTAAACTGACAATCAAACCGCGTAAACTGTCAATCAAATCGAGAAAATCGAGTAGAGTAAACTGGCAATCAAAACACTTAAACTGATAATCAAATCAAGCAAACCGTCAATCTAGTAGAGTAAACCGCCAATCAAACACGTAAACTGGCAATGAAAACACAAACTGTCAATCTAGTAACAGTGAACACTGAAATCAAGAGAATTGTCAATCATGCTTAGCAAACTGTCAATGAATTGATTTAAAACTAATGTTGCATTGCCAGGAGCAAGCGTCAATTGGTGGAGGGCCTCCTGAGGGAATGCGACCCAACCGGGAGGAGCCAGGTTTCCCAGGATCTCGCTCTCGGGTGAGCCGACATTATATATGTTCATTATGATTGATTGATACGGAGACGGTCTGCATAGCCCCATAGGTCCCATTGCCCCGGCAGTGGCTCCTCGCCCTACCACGCTTCACCTGATCCCTCGATGATTCTAGCTTTTCTCTTCTTCCAGCAAATGTCAATTGCAGAACGCCGACTGCGATCGCATCCGTTCCCGTCCGGTCAAACGGAAGCTCAAACCTCACAACCCAGACCCGAGCGCGACCGAAACCCAGCCCCAACCCGAGCCGCCCGGACTCAACAAGACCGAGTTCAAAGAAAAACTGACGGAGACCTTCGAGACCCTGCCCGCCGAAGCGCTGAAAACCTCGCTCGACGCCACCGAGCACAGCCGAAAGAAGTCCAAAGAGCCGACGCCGACCGACCGAGAGTTCGCCTCCCTCGGCAGCGTCGTTCAGTTCGACGGCGACGAAGAAAACCTCCTGCGGACGATGCCGACTAAGTTCGTGGTGAAGGACGTGGATCTGTACGAACGCTGGGGCAGTACCATTTGCCTGATGCAGTCTAGCTCCGAGTGCGGCATGCCCGGCGGGAGGTGGGAGTGCATCCGGAACTCGTGGAAGAGCTCCAAGTCCTGTCCGAACATCAGGCAGCAGTGCGGCGTCGGGAGGAAGGACGCCGCCGCCATAGGGCTCTGCTGCCTGGGGAACAACGCCGGCGGGAGTTTGGCGGACGTGGCGAACGCCGACACTTTAGAACTTAAGGAAACTGAAGAAAGGTAAAATTTGTTATTTATTAATATGTAAGTTGTACTGTACTGGCCAGGCCTGAAATTATCGGGAATCTGATTATTGTTCCAACCTTCCTCTTCCCCATTTCCGTCCCCTCCCCACTACCTTCAACCTCACAACATAACATTTTGTATATTATAATAGGCACAACGGCGCTATAAAAATTATCCAAATATTATTATTATTAATTATTCTCTCCTTTATTTTTCAGTAGTTTTAAGATGGACCCTGGCTGTGAAGAACGGAACAGTACCTTGAACCCCGAACTATTCATTCCCGCCACCTCTTCGGTCGACCCGTCTCTCCGCATCGAGCTCAAGTCCCAAGGGAGCGACACGTCCAAGCGAAGAGACGCCGCCGACGAACCGTCCGAAGCGACAAAGAACTCGGTCGACGAAACCCTCAAGATAGAAGCCGACGATCAGGAGAATCTCCGGGCCCAGATGCTGGAATGTCTCAACAAGATGGAGATCCTGGGACTCGACGAGTTCAACAACAAGCGCGCAAACGAGGAGCTGAGCGACGTCTCCAGCCCGCCGCTGCACGAGCTCTCGCCCACCGAACACACGCCGGCGTACAGCGCCGCGCTCAACCAAAACAGACGCCTGCTGGCGCTCAACCAAACCTTGCGGAGAGGACAGACCGACATCAGCCACTTGCTGAACACGGCTCACGATATCATGGCGCAAGAGAAGAGCATCCTCAAAGAATTGATTGATTACGAACTATCTGGCGTCGTTAAAAAGGAAGATGTTGTTGAGACTGATCGACTGTTGGACGATGTGATGGTTAGAGAAGCCAGGCCTTTACCCTTCTTAGAAGACAACGATTTGAACCAATTGGACGGAACGGATGATCAGGATAAAGAAACCTGGGAGTATAGCCCTCTGTCTTCTCCCAAGCGGCGAAAAACTCTGAAGGAAGTCATGCAGGACGCCCAGGTCTCTTGGTTGGAAGAACACTGCGCCGCCGGCTTCAAACCCCCCGATACGGGCCTAGTCATGCAGTACATTAGCGAATCGGACGGCATCCCGGATCTCATCAACCGTATCTTGACGCACGACAACAAATACCCGTCGCACAATCTTTGGAAGATTGCCGCCGACCACTGCTTCCTGACCCCCGAAACCAAGAAGCAATTGAAAGAGGTGCGCCTCGCTAAGACCGCGAAGAAACAAGTCTGCGGCAAGCGAAAAAACGGCAACAGCTTCAAGAAAGTCAGCACGATAACTTACGAGAATAAACCCACGGGCAAAGTAATGAAATTTGAAGACCCCAGTAAGGAAGAGATCATGGTAGAAATGTTAGGTCACAGAGACAGCTCCAACGGCTTCACCCAGAAGGAGTTTCAGACCAAACTGTTCACGGCTTCCATTCAGGTCGTGATGAGGAAGGTCTTGAAGGTCATGATGTGCGATGACGAGCACGAGCTCGAGGCTCTCGACCTCGAGGGGAAGTTCGGCAGCGAATTCGACGTCAAAGTCGGCAACAGCATCGACGGACACAGCATTGACGACTACTGGGAAGAGATCAAATCGCATTTCACGTCCTGGCGCCAGTTCACCCTGGAGCAGTACTGGGGACTCACGGAACCGTGCAGGAAACCCGCCAACCGCGCAGACTACCTCAAGGGCGACGCCAAACTGCGCGAGATACAAGAAGAAGCGGAAAAAATGGCGGCGGAATGCAAGAAAAATAACAAATCCAGCTGTTACGTTTGTAAAGATTGCGAAAGCGTCAAATTAAAGGAATCAAGCGACGTTCAAGACGATCCAATTAAAAAACGTGCCGTCAAGAAAACTGTAGCCAATAAAATAACACTTGAAACGAAAACTATATCCAAAGCAAACTACATCACGCCCGTTGAGCATGCGATGTTCGTGGAAAAACTTCAAGCCGTCAACAAAGATTACGTCGACAAGCTGCTCAAGCAGAACTTCACTGGCGAAGATTGGATCTTGACGATGAACGAACTTCAAAAGCTGGAGCGCAAGCTCAAAAGCGCCGTCGGAGAGCAACCGGCCAGCACGCCGGCCGCTCCGACCAAAAACACAGACGAAGCTCGCGAAGCAGAGTTGCTGGCGGGGCGCGGACTCAGCAAGTTGATCAATCAGTTCTCGTCGAAGAAAACGACGGGGGAGGCGAAGCAAGACCTGAATTCGAAAGCGACGACGGCCGTCACGACGGTTTCTTCCGGCGATCTTACGACCGGCTCGGTAGTGACGACGTCCGCCGGCGTCGCGACTTCTGTGGTTAGTTTGCCGGTCAGTTCAGCGGCGGTTCCGGGTTCGCCCGCCGTTGTGCCCGCGATGCCGTGCCGAGTGCCGCTGGAGGATATTCCCATCTGTAGCGGGTGCGATTCGGGCGGCAAGTGTTTGTGCGACAAGGAGAAAGACAGACAGTTCTGCGAACTTAAGATCAAAGCTAAGAAGATCGAGGACACTCTGAAGATGCTGAAGGAGAAGAATGATGAAGAGAAGGTTAGGGAGAGAGATGCAAGATTGAAGGTAATTAATGTAAATTGCTTTGTTGAATTAGTATTTTATTGGAAGGCGCCTCGATGAACCAGTCTCATAGAATCAGAAGAATGATCAAACTTTTTGTCCATTGGTTGCTGTGTTGGTTCTACCGGTATTTCATTGGAAGGTGCTACATAACAATTGTAGCAATGCACTTAAATTATCAGAAAAACGCGTCAAAGTTTGAGTTTAGTCATTTTATCGAGGCTTCTTTTTGAGTTTTGCTTCATTGCTGAGGACTGACCGCCTCTCAAATTGTCTTGGTGAATCAGGCTCCTCCACTCTCTGCAGATACTGACGTTCCGAACACCGATTTTCTGAACGCCAATGTACGTGGCATTTGATGTATGAACATCGAATGCCCGAACACCGAAATTTCGGAATCCGAAGTTCTGGACACCGACGTTCCTGTCGTCGAGGTTCCGGACGCCAACGTTCTGGACACCGACGTTCTAAACACTGTGATACTTGATTAGTCCATCGAATCGGTGATCTCCTAGCTCTTCCTGTATCCTGAACGTTCAGTTATAACTACGTCGGCTGATTTTGACCCATTCTCAAGGCGTTCTTTCTTTCGCGGATTGATATCGTTTTCGCAATTTGAATGTGTTTTCAACGGCGACATTATTTTCTATTTTAGAAAATGGCGACCGACGGGAAGGCCGGCGCGGCGCCCGCCCCTAAGGAGGCGCACGCCGTCAAGACTAAGACCGTCATCAAGAAAATCGTCATTACCAACCCGCTCAACAACGCGCAGTCCATCATCGCCATGGAGGAGGTACGCAAACACACATATAAATCCAGTCGAATTTGGTTAAAACGATCACGGTAATAGCGATGTCACGGCTATAATGAGCAATTACATGATATGTCAGTTCAGGCTAATTTTCATACAATTGTGTGGGGTTATAACGAGGTCGCTTCACTGATATAACGTCCAAATAATATTGTCAACTCAATTTACAAACAGTGAGAAAAAAATCCAACTCTCGAAACAGTTGAATAATGTCATAAACAAGACAAAGAAACCCGCCCATCCGGTGCGGGCGCTAAATCACTTTAAGGAGGGTTTATAATCGCCGATAGTTGTTATTCTAAGTATTAAGTGTGCGCACAATTCATCATTATTATTATTGTAATTGTACCCGACGTAATCAGGTACACAAGTAAACTGTAAATGCGGTCCCTGTTCCTCAACGGGTTCATAGGGCCTCGGCTTTCAAGTGAAGATGCTGGGGTCTGGTCCAATGTCCAGGGGGGAATGGTCAATGAAAAGAGTCAAGTTGAAGGCGATGTCAGGCGAGAAGAGAAGTCAAGATGAAGTGATGCTGGCGGAGGATGCTTGTGATCTGCCTTCTCTGGTTTTTGCGCGCAATTAATAGGATTTGGGAGATTTGTATGGGGGAATTTTGTTTCCCCTTTCTTCTCCGACTTTATACAATTTTGTGGGATAGATTTTTGATATCCCCTTTTCCTTTCACCAGCTTTTATGTTTATTTTGCCTTATTTTTATTAAATTCACAAAATTCCTTATTTACAAATATTCAAATTACAAATAATGCCCGGTTTTTTGGGGCTTAACTCTTAATGTTTATTTTATCTAACATTTACAAACATAATAACAGTTGTAGCTGGGGCCGAGTTATCACCCGGTATATTTTATTTGGCCGGGTGATTAACCTAAATAGAGTTAGGCAGATTAATTTTCTCCCAGAACCGAGCAGAAAAAACCCAACTCTCGAAACAGTTGGTTTCCTAAACAAGACAAAGAACCTACCCGCCGTCATTCTTTATCAAGCCGGGTAAATATACATTAAGGAGGGTTAACATTTCTAAATAATATACAATAATCTTAACGCTACACATTTGTCGTGGACCATGCATCATTATTATTATTGTAATCATGAATTAAATCATTTCGTAGTCAAGCATGATTTTTATAATTTAAAAAAATAAGCATAAAATGTGTCGCTTTATAATATGGAAGCCATCATACCCTGGTGTAAATATCGATATTAGTAGGTAGGTAGTTTTTTTTTACCTATCTACGTTATAACGAGTAATGGCTATAAGGAGCAAATTTGGTTAGTCCCTTCGTGCTCGTCATAACCTAGTTCGACTGTAAATCATTGATAACCCCAAATAATTTTTATTTAATAATTTTAGTTTTATTTCACATTTGATAAATGTAAAGTATGTTTGCGGCAAGTTACAGAGTTATGAATTCTTTCAGTATCGCCCCGGTGAAAGATCACAATTCGAAGCATTGCCTGAAATAGCTTTAGCCATGTTTGGTGGCCAGATCTGAATGGTCAGGCACTTCCTAACCTCTATCTTCACATGAAATATGGTTCATCATCTCTTTCGATGTATCTTCTAGGAGGCGCTTGAAACGCACCTCGACGCCCCGTCCACCGCGCCGCCCCCCTCCTGCGACAAGGCGAGCGAGACCAAGAAGGCGACGGCGACGGCGCCGGCGGCGACGACGACGGCCGCAGCCAACAACAACAACTCGTCGTCTTCGCCGGTTTACCGGGCGCGCAAGAGCGACGTGGCCATCGTCAACGGCGTGGCGATGAAGGGCGGCGTTCCCATCAAGGACAGCGTCACCATCAGAGACATCATCGGTGAGATATTGCCGAAGGAGAATCGGAGAACTTCGCTAAGACGCTTTTATTATTGATTGATCGTGTTTCTAAAATTCAATCGAAGATTGCCAGTGATGCGCAATCAGGCCCACGGCCTGCTAGCCCATTTGTACCGACGTTTGGTGACTAGATCTCAATAGCCAGGTCCTTCCCCTTCTCCAGAGTGGAAGATACTCTCGGTGTCGCCCTGGTGAATAACCATCATTCAGAATGAAAATATTAGATGAAACGACGTCAGCCCTGTTTGATGACCATATCTGAATAGCCCGGTACCTCCCAATCTTCCTCTTCCCCGTCTCCTTCCCCTCTCCACTACCTTCAGCCTCACAGCATACCCCGATCGGAAGTGCCTTAGTCTCATTGGCTCTAGACGGTTGGGAGCAGTTGGGACTCTTGTGCGGTATTTGCTATAAAAAATAAATAGTAACAGTGTCGCCCTGGTGAAAGACCACCATTCAGAATGAAACATTGCACGAAATGGCCTTAGCCATGTTCGGTGACCAGATCTGAATTGTCAGGTATCTACCGACCTTCCTCTTCCCCATCTCCTTACCCTCCACACAAAATTCAGCCTCACAACATACCCTGATTGGGCATGCCATAGTCCCACTGGCTGCCCAATGACTAAACCTTACTTGGTAGTAGCGTTGTGACCGCTTTGAAAGAACTACTTCTTTTGGCAACAGTTCCTACTTCATTCATTGTTCATTGAACTAGTTCATTTTAGCGTTCATTCATTTCATTGAACAAATACTTCAATTGAAGTTGGTAGTTCATGTTAGCGTTCATTCATTTCATTAACTTCATTTCATTGAACAAATACTTCAAAGGAAGTTAGATTATAAAGAACTACTTCAATTTGCAGCAGTACAGCTGTGAAGGTGAACTTCAAAGCCTATAAAGAAGTACTTCGATCGTGTTTTTCGGCGAGGAACCAGTTGCAGTTCTTTTCGTTTTCAAATCCCTACCGACTAGTACTTTTTATTTTGGCAAGGAACCGGTTCCAGTTCTTTTCACTTTCAAATCTCTACCGACTAGTACGTGTTTTATCGGCTAGGAACCGGTTCCAAAAAGAACTGAACAAATAACCGGATGAATTCAAATCTCTCTTTTGCCAGATCGACTTCAATTGAAGTGTTCACCTGCGAAGAGTTCATTCATCAAGAACTAGCAGTTCGTGGAGCATTCACAAAACATTGGAGTTTTTCCCAACGCTACTTTGTAGCATTCTAATACAAGTAAAAAAATAATCTAAGAATTCTACAAATGATTTAAATGCAAATTTTCTATTGGTAGTTAGGTTAGGTTTTCACTTTTTGACTGTAATCCTTTGAATTCTACGAAGAACATAATAAAATGTTGATCAAAGGTGCAGGTTTCAAACCCCGCATAAAGGCATATTTGAAGGTTTTACCTAAAATTCCAGTATGTATTTGATAAAGAATTAAAAGATTACTGTTAAGGACTTAGAAACCTTAGACAATTTTCTGCAAATATACTTTTTATTATTTTTATATGCATTAAATGTGTTATGACACATATTAATTAAATAAAAGTTATTGGCGCACGCCGGGTTTGAACCCGCGACCTTTGGATTCATAGTCGAGCGTCTTGCCGCTCGTGACAATAACACAACCGTGGGTGCAACGAATGAATAAATATAGGAATGACATCTTTTGCAGGATACCGAGAACCCATCGTCCACCCGTCCAAGCTGTCTCTGGAGCCCGCGGCCACGGGGGGCGCGCCGCCCGCGACGAAGGGCCCGCCGCCCGGCCTCCCCGGCCTGGCCAAGGTGCCCGCCGTGGCCGCCCGCCCGCCGCCGGACAGCGACCATCACCACCAGCACGTGTGCACCGGTAACCTAACCCAACACACGCTCATTATTATCGTGTCATCTTTGTAATATTCAGTGTACGACTTTGCTTCCGCCGTTTTCCCATAGATGGCTTTAGCGGTCAAAATAAATAGATCATAGACGTCATGCAATACACTTAGGCATCTGTCAACATAACCCCAAAGAAACATTAGTCCATTTGTGTCTGCATCATAAAGTTATTCTCCATTGAAACTGTCAGTTTACGAACCGAATTCTTTGAGGTTGACAATGACGATGCTCGACCCCATGTTGCGAGGGTGGTCAAGACATACTTGGAAACGTTAAAATGGGAAGTCCCACCCCACCCGCCGTATTCTTCAGTCGTTGCTCCCTCTGACTAGCACTTGCTTCTATCAATGGCACCTCACCTGGCTGACCAGCACTTCCGGTCTCATGAAGAAGTGAAAAATTGGATCGATTCGCGGATCGCTTCAAAAGATGACCAGCTTCTTCAACGCGGGATTCGTAAGCCGCCTGAAAAATGGGAGAAATTTGTGGTCAGCGTTGGACAATACTTTGAATCTTGGAGTATTAATATACATAGAGACCTACTTATCCAAGGCAGTGTAGTCAGTTTTTATGAGTTTTGCCTGACTACTCTAAACAGGCGTAGCTAGTGTTTTTATAGACACACCTTTTTTACAAACAAACAAATATAGGACATAACCTCAAAAAGCGTTTGCATAACAAAACAATATCAAAAATACTATTAAATAAATGATTTATAGATTCAGAATATCTTACAAAACGAATAGCATAAAGTTTGCTTAAATAATAATGGAAGTTTATAGTTAATATAATGTTCTCTTTATATACTTAATAATTCGATAATCCTAACGTGCTGTCAAAAATATTTTAAACTGTTGAAATACCTAAATGAAAAGTGATGTTTTTAACTCATATTGGATTTATTTATGCATGCATTCATAGCACATATCCACATAATGTTTTGTCTATTTGTAAAACCACTTTATCACAGTATTGTAATCAACAACATACAGGATATAACCTCAAAAACCTGTGAATTATGTCGCGCATAACAAAAGTAGGCGGAGACGGAAAACATCCTTACAATACCTAAAAGCGGTGTGATATTTTGCGAATTTTTGTTGTCTCTTTCTCTCTCATGGTGTACGACGTAAAAACCCGGAGAAAGTGACTTATCGCAAATTTGTATAGGTTGGGTAAAAAAAATTTGCTATCTCTCCATATATTCTCACTCCAAGCTTTGAATCGTAAATGTGTAACCAGGTTTTTTTACAATAAAGCCTCGAATTTAGAAAAAATGGGGCGGAAGCGAAGTTGTACACGTAATACATTAACATGTTTTGATCGTCATCGAAGATTCAAAATGAGGTTAACGTCGAACCCTTGTCACTCTTCAGAGAAGAGTCGCAATTGTGGTGGCCTGGCCACGTACTAAATGCCGAAAGATTGATTCACACTCAAAATACTGTGTGCGATTCCAGAGAAGATTGATTCACACTTAAAATACTGTGTGCGATTCCAGAGAAGATTGATTCACACTTAAAATACTGTGTGCGATTCCAGAGAAGATTGATTCACACTAAAAATACTGTGTGCGATTCCAGAGAAGATTGATTCACACTTAAAATACTGTGTGCGATTCCAGAGAAGATTGATTCAGACTCAAAATACTGTGTGCGATTCCAGAGGTGAGACATCCAGCGGGCCGCTCTAGGGAAAGTCGGGAAATGCTCCCCCCGACTGCGGTCTCTCGCCATTCGTCTCTCGTCTTTGGGTCTTCTCGTCCTGCTTCAATGCCCTTCTACGCGGACCTCTTACCACCCGCTCCTTGGTCTGTCTGTGTATTTTTTACTGACTAACTTCGTTGCTCATGTGTTGCAGTGAACCACGGGGGCGACAATTGTAGCGGCAACCCTGAGTCGGGCCGTTGCTCGCAGCACCCGGCCTCGCCGCGCCCCGACCAACCGTGCAACTGCTGTTACTGCACCGTCTTTGGTCATGCGGTATGTACAAACTCATTTCTACCTTCCTTAAACCTTAAAAAAAACAGCATACGATGATGAATCATAACCTTCGTTGTTTAAATTATAAATTGAGTATTATTACTGTGGGAAAATATCACGTGCTGTTTTGCCGGAATGTGGGTTGATCCTTTCGAAGGATTAGTTTTGATTTTTTATATTTTGTTTGGACACGATAATTGGTCGAGATTATTTATGGACATGTCTTTATCGGTGTGGATTCCAGCATAGAAGGTTCTTTTATATTACCACACAACCTATGTCATTTATGGAGGCGCTGTGTGGAGCATTTTTTGGAGGAAAAAAGTAGCGAACCCGGGTCTTGGAGAGACCTGTGTTGCGGGAAGCGGGAAACACAGAGGCCGACAAATCATTCCGCGACCGAGCTGTTGTAAAAATGACCCGTTGACATGTGACAAATCTTTGTACCGGTGTAAAAATCAATAAATGCCTTATCTCAGTAAATACGCTTGAAATGGCTTTAGCCGTGTTTGGTGACCAGATTTGAATAGCCAGGTACTTTCAACATTCCTCTTTCACATCTCCCTTTCCCTTACACTACTTTTAGCCTCACAACATACTCCAATCGGGGATGCCATATTTCCACTGGCTCCAACCTGCCAAAATTCTACAGTTCCGCTGACATCCGATTGGCCATTTAGAGTGGGAGATACTCCAAGTATCGCCCTGGTGAAAGACCACCATTCAGAATCGAAACGTTAAATTGGCTCTAGACGTATTTGGTGACCAGATTTGAATAGCCAGGTACTTTTAACATTCCTCTTCCCCATCTCCTTTCCTTTCCCGCTGCCTTCAGCCTCACAACATACCCCGATTGGAAATGCCACAGTCTCTTGTTAGTTAGGACTCTTGTGCAATATTCACTATAAAAAAAAAAATAATTTAGAGGTACAAAACGATATTCCTCGTAGATTAATGTAGATCTAAAAAACTAATATGTAGTGATTTTTTTCTGACCCTCAAGTCGACAGGGGTATCCAAAGAACTTGGTTAAGGTCTTTTGGTGAAAGAATGAAACCGAATGCTGTGAAATGCGATCCCCACTGTGGCTAGCGGTCTCAGCGTCACCATACCTACTGTGATGTATGGCAGTGAGGCGTGGAACTGGCAGGGAAGGATGGAAGTAGACCGAATGCTGTAGAAATGAGGTGCCAGTGTGGCTAGCAGTCCACAATGGAGTGCTGATACCAACTGCTGAACTCTGGAACTGGCAGGGAAGGATGGAAGTAGACTGAATGCTGTAGAAATGAGATGGCCAGTCCACAATGGAGTGCTGATACCAACCTTGATGTGTGGCAGTAGAGATGGAACTGGCAGAGGAAGGATGAAAGTAGACTGAATGTTGTAGAAATGAAAATGCCAGTGTGGCTAGCAGTCCAAGGTCTTGAACCATGATGTGACAGTTAGGGAAACTGGGAAGAGGATGAAAGTAGACTGAATGCTGTAGAAATGAGATCCCTGTGTGGCTAGCAGTCGATTCCTGAGGCGTATGTTCGGTAAAACCATATATGACAGTGTTAAAAATGTGGATTCCGGAAAGAATGCAAGGCTGATGTAAGCGTAGTGAAAAGGATTAAGGAAGGGACGCTTAGATGGTTTGGGCATGTAGAGCGGATGAACAAAGAAAGGAGTGTGAAAGAAATATATGGTGGAAAAGTGAATGGAGAAATAAATCATAGCACGAACGAGTGAATCAAATACTTAAACTCGGGCCATGTGAAGAGTATGTATGAGACGATGTATGAATGTGAATGAAGCAAAAAGTGTGTGCCAAGACAGAGTTGTATGGCTGCCCGTCCTCTCTGCCTGCCCCTGTGGAGAAAGTTGAAAATGTTGTGACTGATTTGGCAAAAGTGAGGAAAATTTAACTTTCTTCGGGCACACGAAAACGCCCACGGCACACTTCCTTAGGTTTTTCTCTTGGGCGCGTTTGTCCCTATGGCGACGGCGATATTTCGGTTTTTGAAACTAAACGAAAAATGATTGCCTCATCAAGCTTACGCTAATCCAAATTCGCAAAATTGCATATTTTTGTGTGTTGTTGTAATTACGATTCGGTTTATTAGAACGTGACCTTGTTTCAAACATTTAACCATTGACGTGCCGGTGCGGACAAAAAAAATAAACTATATATATATATATATACCGGTCCCAATTCAACAATTGGTGCCATTTTGTTTTATTTTCTTTTCATTTTAACGTTCCCCGTCGATTCTCGGCCCGTTTAAGCTTTTTAACAAATCGTGATCGGCTGACCAGCGTAACACCGTGACAGTTACGCTTTTCGGCCGGTTGCGATTTGTTCAAAAGCTGAAACGAACCCGGAAACGACGTTTATCAACGGAGACCGGTCAAATGTCGAAAAAACAAAAATGGCGTCAATGGTTCAATTATAACCGATGTTAAATGTGACGAAAGTTTTAAACGCCAACTTTACTAAAGTGGAAATATTTTTTTTTCATCACTACAGCAACACTGAGTACTGCCGGGAAAAGTGACGTAACTTTTTTTTAAATTTAGTTATTTTTGCTTAAGGTAATCTTTCCACACTTTTTATTTTTATTTTGATAGGACACATTGTCGCTGGAAAGGCCAAAGGGCTACTAAGTCAACATGCTTTGGTCAAAAATGAATTAGACACGCAGTTTTGATCTGTTATTTTTTCTGCATCGAATGCTCTGACTCTCGTTTGATTCTGAAGACTTTTGTGGCCCTTCGGCCAGCTAAAATATATTTACCATTTGGGAGAAGGCTTAACTCAAGTGACACAATTTGAAACTTTTCAAGTTTTTTGTCACTTCAGGTAACTCAGTGAGTGACTTATTTTGATTGAAAAAAAAAAATGGCGCTTCAGCCCTTTATTTGATATATTAAATGTCTCGTTTGATATTTATGTTTCATAAATCCAATAATCGCATACAAAGCGTTTAAAAATAACGAGTTTAAATATTAAATTACTCCAAGTACATCTCCTTTTGGAAAATATAATTATTTCTGAACACCATGTATAGATTTCGTTAGAAAATATTCACCCGGAACATTGTGCATTTTTAAAGTGACATCCTTTTACATTTGAACCGTCTAATTAACCACCGCCGCACAACTCTGTCTTGACACGCGCTTCTTGCTTCATTCACATTCATGCATACTCTTCGGTTATTCTGACTCTTCAGATGGTCCGACTCAAATATTTGGTCGCTCGATCGCGCCATATTGTCTTCCTCGGGCGTCCCCGACTTCTTCTTCCATTCACTTTCGCATCACATATTCTTTTCACACTCCTTTCTTCGTTCATTCGCTTTGCACACCCAAACCATCTAAGCGTCCCTTTCTCGATCCTATTCATTACGCTTACATTAGCCTTGCATTCTTTCCGGATATCCACATTTTTAATACGGTCATACATGGTTTTACCACACATGCGTCTCAGGGATCACCATCGCGCCGTTTCGCCGCAAGGGCGGGCAGAGAGGACGGACCGCCATACAACTCTGTCACGGCACACACTCCTTGCTTTATTCACATACATAGATACTCTTCTGTTATTCGGACTCTTCACATGGCCTGACTCAAGTATTTGATTCACTGGATCGTGCCATGTCTTCCTCGGGCGTCCCTGACTTCTTCTTCCATTCGCTTTTGGGTCGAAAATTCTTTTCACACTCCTTTCTTTCGTTCATACGCTCTACATGCCCAAACCATCTAAGCCTCCCTTTCTTGATCCTATTCACTACGCTTACCGCAGCCTTGCATTCTTTCCGGATGTCCACATTTTTAACACGGTCAAAAAAAGGCCAGCATACAAAAGCAAACATCAAAATTGTTGTAAATTCACAGAAATAAATTTGGATTAGAAAGGGTTAAAAAAAGAACTGTCGACTTTGCGATCAGCGTCTAGAAGTTTGCAGTTCCGTGCGGACGGGCGACTTTGCCGCATTATTCAGTGATGCTTAGATATTTATATTTGTTGTGGTTTCCGCAGGGCGATTCGGAGACGTCGGACGGGGCCAAGACCTCGGTGAAGGAGAAGGCGGACGATGGATGCGCCGGAGCGACGCACCAGCCCGTCGCGGGCGGCAAGCCAGGTCTGTATACGCTTTATTTTGTAGAGACATAAACTTCTAAATGCTGTCTTTTTGATTCCTGATATTCTGGCTGAGACGGCCTGGATATCGAAGTGGTCGATACTCATAGTATCGCCCTGGTGAAAGACCACCATTCAGAATCGAAATGTTGCTTGTATTGGCTCTAGCCGTGTTTGGTGACCAGATCTGAATAGCTAGGCACTTTCCCCCCCACTACCTTTAGCCTCACAACAGCTGAAGGTAATGGGGAGGTGAAAGAGATTGGGAAGAGAAAGGTTGGGAAGTACCTGGCTTTTTAGATCTGGGTATGTTGTGAGGCTGAAGGTAGAGGAAAGGGAAAAAGATGAGAAAGAGGAGGGTTGGGAAGTACCTGGCTATTCTGATCTGGTCACCAATCACGGTTAAAAGCCATTTCCAGGAGCGTTTCGATTCTGAATGGTGGTCTTTCACCAGGGCGATACTTAGAGTATCTACCACTCTGGAACGTGCCGAAATTTTTTTATTTTTTATATGAATTAAATGTGTCATCACATATATTAGTTAAATAAAACTAATTGGCGCACGCCGGGCTTGAACCCGCGACTTTTGGATTCGTAGTCGAGCGTCTTACCACTCGACCATGGAGGCCGTCTTGTTTTTTCTTTATTTACAGTAAAAAAAAAATGTTCTGGATAATATCACGCGAGGACGCCAACACATTATACAAACTTATCAATGTTGATTGAATGGAAAAAATGTGGTTATTTTATAAATCTCTTTGTCCACACGGTTTGATTTCAGATCAAGTGAATCATTGCTTGAGTTTGAATAAGAATACATGAATGTGGATGGAGCGAGATGGGTGTGCTCTGTGGGTATAACTATATCTGCCCATCCCTAAAGATATTTCCGTTTGATTTCAGATTCAGCGGCCGCCGTAGCCAAACCTCTTCCGCCCAATGTCATAAAACCCGTACCCACGAACACCGTGAAACCTCTACCGTCAAATCCCATAAAACCCATCCCGGTCAACGCGGGCTACAATCCCAACGCCAAGTCGACGCTGGCCACAAAACCCGCCCCGGCGAACGCGGCCATCGCGGCAAAACCGAACACGGCGAATCCCAGCGTCGCTAAACCGATTGCGATGAATCCCGCGGTCGCAAAACCAGCGGCGGCGAATACGGCAGTAGTGAAGCCGTTGAATGCCGTCAATCCAGCCGCAAAGTCGGTCGTGTTACTGCCGAAAGTTGTCGCGGCGGGAAAACCGATTTTGACGAATGCCGTCCCGGACCCGACGAAGAAGCCGGCGGAATCGGCAAAGGCGACGATCCCGGTCAAGAGTGCGCCCGTCCAGAAGCCCAAGGCCCGTCCGGACCCGCCGAACTTGAACCCCGCGCCCCCGCCCGCTGCCCAGCTCAACGTCCAGGACACCATCAAGAGCCTGAAGGAGGCGACCAACATCTCGATCCGGAACAAGGAGGTCGCGGGGGGGCCGCTTCAAGTCGCCACGGCGCAGGCTCCGGCCAGGGAGTCGGCCCGGAGGATGGAACGCCAAGCCAACAAGGTGATTGACGAACAGAATCAGAAGAACGCCAAGAAATATAAACTCGTCGCATGCATTGAAAACAAGGCCATTCAGACCGAGGTAAGTTGATCAGATTAATAAAAACAAAAAAAAATGCTTTATGTAGGTGGACTTACATATCCTGTTACAAATTCACCTTTTCTTTTGAACAGGCCTCGTATATTATCTTCCAATCAAAATAGATTTTTTCTTAGCAGCTCTCTTCAAATAGGCCTATTTGATTGGGCGACCTCTGCTTCCCTCTCCCGACCAAGTATGATATCATCTGTGTCCGGCGTTTGTCCTAATATTTATTTTTATCCTTTCAGCAAAAGCCGCAAAGCCAGCAATATCCGGCGAATCAGAGTCCGGCTCCTCAGCCGAATCAGCCGCCGCCTCAGCAAAGCTCTCAGCGGATTGCGGGCGTCGCCGGCAAGCCCCCCTTCGTGGTCAAGAAGCTGCCGGGGAACCAGCAGCCAGCCCAGCCCAACGGGCAGCAGGGCCAGCCCAACAATCAGCAGAATCAGCACGCCGGCCAGCATGCCGATTCACGATCCAAAGGTTTGTGTATGTTTATTGGAAGATATTCATGAAGAGATGAAATATTGACAGGGTAATGTTTAATGATTATTTACGGAATTTTATTTGATAATACACCAATAAAAATTAATAGTGCCCAAATTATTGTGAAAGCCTCAGAGCAATAATATACAGGAGGGATAGCTTTGCCAAACACTGTAGTCAGGATTGTTGATTTTTTCCTGACTCGGGCGTGGCTAGGTTTTTCATGGACACACCTCTTTACATCCATTCATAGCACATGTCGACATAATGTAGCGTTTATTTATATAGCCACTCTTTCACAGTATTGTTATCAACATAAATATAGGTTATAACCTCAGAAACCGTTAAGTTATGTCGCATAACAAAACGTAGTGGGCGGAGAGGCGGGTGACGGAAAACATGCTTACATACCTAAAAGTGGTGCGATATTATGTGATAACTTGTCTTGTCTCTTTCTCTCACGGTTTTCGACGTAAAAACCCCGAGAAAGTGATTTATCGTAAATTTGTATAGGTTGGGTAAATATTTAGCTCTCTCCACAAATATACTTACTCCAAGGTAAAAGTATTATAAATTTTTTAGTCGAAAATCTGTGCTATAAATATTTTCCTACAAAAAAAATTTAACCTCATTAAAAAGCGGCATTTTGAAACATCTCATACCTGCCATCTTTAAGACACCATCTAGATATTCAATATGTGTTCGGGTAGAACTTCGAATATCGCCAAAAGATGGCAGCCTGAAATCGGAAGAAATTCAAATGTTAATAATTTTCAATAGAAAGTATGAGATCGTTTAAAAATGCCGCTTTCTAAATGAAGTCTTGACGGCTTAATTGGCAGAGTGTTACTTCCAGATAGAGTAGAGGTTCCGAGTTTGAGTCTCGGTCATGACCATTGTTCTTTTTAGTGTCTAACCTTTTCTGTTTCATTTTTGTGTTTTAGATTATTAATATTATTTAAATATTTTATAATTATCAAATGTAAACTAACTAACTAAAATTTATTTGCGCACCCCAGGGTTCAATCCCCTAAGCGTCAGGCAACTGAGGTTGTCATATTTTTTCTTCATCAAGGCAACCTTAATCCTACAAGCTACAGGTCAAAATCTGTAACTTAAGCCATATTTGGTTAGGAGATCTGAATATGTAGGTACTTCTAAACCATCCTTTTCCTCATTCTATCCCTTCCCACTCCCTTAGCCTCACAGCATGGCCCAATAAGGGATGTCATAGTCCTACTGGCTTCAGACAGTTAAGACTGTGGTGCGAAGGTCACATTTAAAAAAATCTCAATTTGATCAAAAGCTGAAACTAGCAGAGAATCTATGTTTAAAGTGACTGTTATATTATAATATATGTATTATTAATATTATTTAAATATTTAATAATAAATAAGCACTAATGCTTGAAAGTTTATTCCAATTTAATAATAATCTTTTTTCATTCAATTATTTTTTAAATATATTTATTTATTTAATTATATACGCCCTTATGGGCTTTTACATAACAGTGTAATATATAACATTAAATAATAGTGACATAAAAATAACACAGAGTAAATGATTAGCACCCAAAAACATAAGTAAGTTAATAGAAATATTATAATGCAATAAATTAACAGTAATACGTTTGAAAGAGGTATGCTATTATAGCCTTCTTGTAACTAGATTTAGGGCAGTTGAATATATCTACTATTTCAGCTAAAGAATTACCTGCTGTATGCAATCTAGGTACAAGCGAGTATCTAAATGCCTCAGTCCATATACAATGCTTGAAAGAATAAAACTGGTCCTAAATGGGAACCTTGTGGTACCCTAAAATTATTTGACTCGGTACAATAATTTATTTTGACGAAAGCTGACCTCCCTTTGTCCGCGTCGTTATTTATTTATGAAGCTCCTCTGTCGCACTTTGTCAAAAGTTTGGCCCGACTCTCTTTTGTATGTAATAAAGGTGTGTTTTGTCTGTTTGGCGTCCAGGGCGGGCGTGCTCCAACTCTGCTGAGTGGCAGACCACGACGGCGTCCACCACTACCACCACCAGCCGGGACTCTTCCATCTTCAACTCCACCTCTTCGGTCTGCTCCGGGTCAGTAACCAACCAAACAACCGACCAACTAAACCTCTCTCAATCTACAACAAAGCAGCCCCACTTTTTCGTCAATAGGACTAATATTTCGGAGCTTAGGATTGTGTGCGTTGGTGCATTTGTATACACTTTCCACACTGATGTCCTTGCCAACCGTCACTGAGAAACAGCATTTTTTTCTGCTTATTGTTCTTAGCGAAAAAGAGACAACGAGTGTACACGTTCGAAAACATAATACTTGAAATCTTTTACAGGGTGTTATTTTTAGCATATTAAAAATTAACTTTTTTTTTCAATTTTACTTAAATTTTCGTTTTATGAAGTCTAATAACAAGCTTGAAACAGCGGGATATACTCTCAGTATGGCTCTGGTGAAAGACCACCGTTCACAGTCAGAACATTACTTCAAATGATTTTAGCCGTGTTTAGTGACCAGATCTGATTAGTCGGGTACTTTCCAACCTTTCTCTTCCCCATTTTCTTCCCCTACCTACTCCATTCGGCCTCACAACATACCCCGATCAAGGATACCATAGTGTCACTGGCTCCGGGCAGTTATGACTCTTTTTTTTATAGTGAATACCGCACAAGAGTCCCAACTGCTTCCAACCGTGTAGAGCCAGTAAGACTATGGCATCCCCGATCGGGGTATGTTGCGATGCTGAAGGTAGCGGGGAGGGGAAGGAGATGGAGAAGAGGAAGGTTGGAAAGTACCGGGCTATTCAGATCTGGTCACAAAACACGGCTAAAGCTATTTCAAGCAACGTTTAGATTCTCTGATATCTTGTGTGGTGTTTATTCCAAGGTCGTTCAGGAAGTGCTTCGCCTTGAACGTTGGCTTATTGACATTTCGAGGGTCCACTGCTAGATATTATTGCATGCCATTTCTGCGCTTCTAAAAATTAATTGCCCTTGAGGGGATTTTCTATAAAAGTCATCCATTTATTATTATTAATTTATTATAAATACGAAACCCCATCGTTAATAATAAACACGTGATAATATGTGGTGTCGTTGTTGGCTTTGCAGGTGTTCGGGGTATCGCGTCCGCGTGGAGGACACGCGCGACCTCAACATGCTGCTGGAGTTCATCGAGGGGCCCGGCCGCACCGTGGACAAGGTCAAGAAGCAGGCCAAGAAGGCCCGCCAGAAAGCCAAGAAGGTCCGTACGGTCTCTCGCAAACTTGTACAAACTTGAGCGGTAGCGCTCTGGTTTGAATGTGTTGGAGACTGGGCTCGCACACCACTTAATGCCTTCTTGCAGTCCACAATGGAGTGCTGATACCATCCCTGATGTGTGGAACTGAGGCGCGGAACTGGCAGACGAAGGATGAAATTAGACTGAATGCTGTGGAAATGAGATCCTGGTGTGGCTAGCAGTCTACAGTGGAGTGCTGATACCAACCCTGAAGTTTGGCAGTGAGGCGTGGAACTGGCAGAGGAAGGATGCAAGTAGACTGAATGCTGTAGAAATGAGATCCCTGTGTGGCTAGCAGTCCACAATGGAGTGCTGATACCGACCCTGAAGTGTGACAGTGAGGCGTGGAACTGGCAGAGGAAGGATGAAAGTAGACTGAATGCTGTAGAAATGAGATCCCTGTGTGGCTAGCAGTCCACAATGGAGTGCTGGTACCAAGCCTGATGTATGTCAGTGAGGTGTGCAACTGGCAGAGGAAGGATGAAAGTAGACTGAATGCTGTAGAAATGAGATCCCTGTGTGGTTAGCAGTCCACAATGGAGTGCTGGTACCAACCACGATGTTTGCTAGTGAGGCGTGAAACTGGCATAGGAAGGATGAAAGTAGACTGAATGCTGAAGAAATGAGATTCTGGTGTGGCTAGCAGTCCACAATGGAGTGCTGATACCAACCCTGATATATGGCAGTGAGGTGTACAACTGGCAGAGGAAGGATGAAAGTAGACTGAATGCTGTAGAAATGAGATCCTGGTGTGGCTAGCAGTCCACAATGGTGTGCTGATACCAACCTTGAAGTGTGGCAGTGAGGCGTGGAACTGGCAGAGGAAGGATGAAAGTAGACTGAATGCTGTAGAAATGAGATCCCTGTGTGGCTAGCAGTCCACAATGGAGTGCTGATACCGACCCTGATGTGTGAGGCGTGGAACTGGCAGAGTTAGGATGAAAGTAGATTTCATGTATGACCGTGTTGTAAAGATCCGGAAAGAATGCAAGCGTAGTGAATAAAATGAAGAAAGGGATGCTTGAATGTGTGAACATTGAGCAAATCAATGGAGAAGGGATAATATATGTTGTAAAAGTGAATGGTAAAAGAAGTCGGGGATGCCCGAGGAAGACATTGCATGATCAAATACTTGAGGTGGGTCGTGTTAAGAGTCTGAATAACAGAAGAGTATGTATGAACGTGAATGAAGCAAGGAGTAAATGTCGAATTGTGAACTTGTTTGTATTGTGTATTAATTGACGCTCTCTGTTCCCCCGCAGTTGCTGGAGCGCCTGTTGATCGAGCAAGGCGAGCTCAAGGAGCAGATGACGGCGCTGTCCAACGGGGTCAACAAGCTGCGCGCAGAGGCCAACCGCATGGAGAAGCTGCTCATCGTCAGCACCAGCAAGCGGAAGTCCAAGAAGGGTGAGGAACGTCCTTGAACAACGCGCCACCGGGCATTCATCACCATCTTTTCAGGAGCTTTTATCCCTCAAAACCTGTTGCTCGCAAATTGAAATGAACCGTAATCGCTTTTCAACGAAATAATCAATCTGTAGAAGTAAGTGCTAAGTTCGGTAAAGGTCAAGTCATACATATTTAAAGTTTGCTTACGCCAGTGTAGCTGAAAAAAAATAACATTACCGAAAAACCGCCCGCAATTTTATTATTATTTGGAAAGAAATTTATTCGGCCGCACGAAAATACAGTAAAATGGCAGAAAAATCTTCACATTTCTTAATCAAACTTTTTTCAGTGACGTGAGGGAGAAAAAAAACAATTCTACGAATATAAGTAGATAAGTAGCTTTTTCAGGAAAACCACGGCCATAAACATTCAATTTGAAAAAACACAAACACATCATCTGAGAAGATAGCGTAATTGACAAAAACATCATTTAGTAAAACACAAGGCGCTATTACAGTCAGCAAGTTACGACGGAAGTTGTCCCTTGCGGTAATCCGCCATTCTAGAGGCTGATACAACAACCAACTAACCGGCCATCACACACTCCTCACTAGTATTTTCATTCGCCCGATCGTGCCAGCAACATTAACCCAATAAAAAAATTCACATTTCGTTTATCCCTTTCACAGGCGGCAAGAAGCGGCAGGAGGCGAACGAAGTGGAAGAAGAGCGCATCCGCACGTTTCAACACGCGGCCCGCGACGCCCGGGCCCGCGCCCGCGACTCCGAGGCCGCCCTCGCCACGGCGTCCCGCCGCCTGGGCCGCGCTCAGCAGACCATCGACAACCGTGAGTAACGTCGCCCGTCTCGCTCTTTTTCAAACGCAGCTACTGAATACAGCTGACTTATTTATAAATAAACTAACGGACCATTGTCCATTTACAAAAAAAAATACATGACAAGGGGAAAAAGAGCGACAGAGAAAGAACAGCACCACACATAATATTATATTATTATATTGAAGCAATGACAAAATATACCTTATAAAGAACATTCAAGTCAAAGTTAAGGTTTTGGTAGAGTCGTAAAGAATGACAAAAATTATTTAGATTGGTACCAACAATTTCAAGACCATGGCTTGAGTCAACAAGTCTTGACATTCTGGACAGTGGAGAATGATACCCATAATTAGTAGAGTGATGATTGAGGAACAGCAATGAATTTTTAAGTCTATTGCAAGGAATGTTGAAATTTCAAACGCGCAAAACGTAACCTTCGATCTCTTTCAGTGCCGGAGATTCTTCGTCAGCAGCTGAGCGCCGAGATCAGCGGGCAGTCGGGCGGCGCGGACAAGCCCCAGCCGCCCTCCGACAGGCCGAAGCAGCCGTCGCCGCCGCACGAAGCGGCCAATCACAGCCCGGCGCCGCACTCTGACCAGCCGACAGCGGGACAGACGGACGTGAGAATAGATCTATTTTCAATAGAGTAGAATACATCATTTGTTCGTTGGCGATCTGCAGTTGGGCTCTGGAACGATTCCATATTGCCGACATTGTCGATAAAATCTATATCGACGTTTCGTGCTAGGGTCCCTGGTCACCAAACACGGCTAAAGCTATTTTAACGCCAGGTTTCGACTGTGAATGGAGGTTTTTTAGTATCTACCATTTATATACATTTATACACATATGTTTATCATATGTTAGCATTATCAGCCATTTTGGATTAGTGGTTTGTTTTTGACAACTGGAAAGGTTAGTCACGTTTTTGTGTGTTCTTCGATTTTTTACTTTTGAAAAAAATGGATCAAAGAATAAAATCCATGATTTGTTTTTCCACAACTCCAGGACGCTCATCGTCATTAACATCTTCTCGGCCTTCTGTAAAGCGCTTGTACCACTTATAAACACTTTTTGAGACAAAGTAGACTCGCCGAATGCCACAGTCAACATTTTAAGTGCGTTGGAGCACTTTATTCCATTTTTAACGCCAAATTTAATACATATTCTTTGATCCATTTTTTTCAAAAGTAAAAAATCGAAGAACACACAAAAACGTGACTAACCTTTCCAGTTGTCAAAAACAAACCACTAATCCAAAATGACTGATAATGCTAACATATGATAAACATATGTGCACCTATATAACAACAACAAAAAAATTGATAATCGAATGTACACAGCTCGCGAAAATTAAAAATTCACCTTTTCTTTTGAACAGGCTTCGTATATAACTCTGGAAATGACTTAATCATGGAATCCCGTCAGATCCCTCATTAGAGTAAGCTATTGGCCCCATCAACCTGAACGCTGCCAGGATGGACTCCCTCTTGATGGCCTTCTGTAGACAAGAGTCCTAATATCCTCCATTCATATTTGTTAAATTTATTATTTTTATTTTTTTCTACGATTTTGTTATTTTTAAAATATTATTTTTAATATCATTTTTTTTCTTTTCTTTATTATTGTGTATATATATTATTTACTACTACTTTATTATTTATTATTATTATTATAGTTCAAGCTGTATGCGGCGCCCCCTTGTGGTGATATTTCACAACAGAATGCCGCTGTACAAATTTTAATCGTGTGTTCTCCATTTGCAGACGGGCGCCGCCGAACCTTGCATGGTGACGATAAAGCGGGTGCTAATGCCGGATTGCGGTCCTAGTGTCACAATCACGCCCCGCGGTTCTGACAAGCCCATCTACTTCTTCCAGCAGAACGAAGGTAAACTCGTCAGACGCCTTTCCGATTGGCAGCCACCTCTGGTCTGAAAAAAACCCTAGACTCTGTGACATCGCAATCTTTAGAACGTATTCACATGGTAACTTTGATCTACCGCATGTTGAAACTGACGGATTCCTTTTCCGTTCCAGCCCCTCTGCGGCGCGACGTCGCCTCGCAGCTTGACGCGAGCACGCAGCCGCCGGCGCCCCCGCCTCAGAAAAAAGAGAAGGCGGGCATTAGCTGGGAGGGGACCATAGCCCAGATGCATGCACTGTCGCAGTCCAAGAAGAAGCCAAAGGTGAATTTCAAATTTAAAACCACTTATCATCACTTCATTGCGTCCCATTACTTTGTTGCATTACGTATTATAACTAACTAACTATTTCGCCGTTTCTCAGAGAGGACGGACCGCCATACAACTCTGTCTTGGCATACATTCTTGCTTCATTCACATTCATACATCGTCTCACTCTTCTGTTATTCTGACTCTTCACATGGCCCGATTCAAGTATTTGATTCATTGATCGTGACATGACTTCCTCGGGCGTCCTCGACTTCTTCTTCCATTCACTTTGGCATCAGATATTCTTTTCACACTCCTTTCTTCGTTCATTCGCTTTGCATACCCAAACCATCTAAGCGTCCCTTTCTTGATCCTATTCATTACGCTTACATTAGCCTTGCATTCTTTCCGGATATCCACATTTTTAATACGGTCATACATGGTTTTACCACACATGCGTCTCAGGGATCTCATTTTCACAGCATTCAGTCTACTTTCATCCTTCCTCTGCCAGTTCCATGCTTCACTGCTATTCATCAAGGTTGGCATCAGCACTCCATTGTGGACTGCTAGCCACACAGGGATCTCATTTCTACAGCATTCAGTCTACTTTCATCCTTCCTCTGCCAGTTCCATGCTTCACCGCCATACATCAAGGTTGGTATCAGCACTCCATTGTGGACTGCTAGCCACACAGGGATCTCATTTCTACAGCATTCAGTCTACTATCATCCTCCCTCTGTCAGTTCCATGCCTCACTGCCATACATCAGGGTTGGTATCAGCACTCCATTGTGGACTGCTTATAATACGTATTGTAATATTACGTTAATTGTTTCAGACTCCGAAAGTCGAGCCGAAAGCGGAACCGCCCAAGCAGCCAAACAGAAAACAGGCAAACAACCAGGCGTCGACCAACTCGTCGATCATCCAATCTCGCTCGGCCAGCACGGTGTCCGAACTCAGCAGCATCGACTTGAACCTGGCGCCCAGCAAAAAACAGCGCAAGATCCTCAAACGCGAGCTGCGCGAGCAGCAGGCCGAACAGAAGCGGATACAGAACGAGATACAGGAGTCGAAGGCGGCCAAGCGTCAGAAGGAAAAGAACGAACGGACGTCGTCCAAAAATCAAGAACAATCCAAGCCCAAATTCGAAACGAAAGCTTCCAAAAAATACTACGAGACCGACATTATCGCCGCGATGGCCTGCTTAAGGGTCAACAAGCATTTCGACGAGAAAGAGTGTGGCGCTAAATCAAACAAGAAAAACATCGCCGGTGTGGATGGCGGCTCGAAACAACAGCAGCTACAGAAGAAGTCGGAGGTTGTGCCTCAACCGGCGGAGGTGATGACGAAGAAGCAGCAGAAGGAGGCCAAGAGGGAGTCGAAGGACGTCAAGAAGGATGTGAAGAAGGACGTCAAGAAGGACAGCGGGAAGAAGGAGGCCAAGGTGACGGAGAGGCAGGCGCCCAGTCCCGGTTTGAAGGTCGTGGGAGGGAAAGGAACTCTGAAGCAGAATCCGAAGACAGGGGCCGTGCAGCAGACATCGGGCGCTGTTAACAGTTAGTATTTTATTTTCCGAGTACCTTGATATTTAGATCTGGTCACCAAACACGGCTGAAGCCATTTCAAGCGACGTTTCGATTGTGAATGGTGGTCTTTCACCAGGACGTTACTTAGAGTACCCACCACTCTGGAATGTGCCGCAAATAAACTTAACATAATAAAATATACATGGCCTGTTCAAAAGAAAAGGTGAATTTTGAATTTTCGCGGGCTGTGTACATTCGATTTTCGATTATTTTTTTGTTGTTATGTTGGCACACATATGTTTATCATATGTTATCATTATCAGCCATTTTTTTCAAAAGTAAAAAAATCGAAAAACACGCAAAAACGTGACTAACCTTTCCAGTTGTCAAAAACAAACCACTAATCCCAAATGGCTGATAATGCTAACATATGATAAACATATGTGTACCAACATAACAAAAAAAAAATCGATAATCGAATGTACACAGCCTGCGAAAATTCAAAATTCACCTTTTTTTTTGAACAGGCCTCGTACATTAAATGTGTTATGACACATTAATCAAATAAAAGTTATTGGCGCACCCCGGGTTTGAATCCGAAACCTTTGGAATTGTAATCGAGCCTCTTATTACCACTCGACTATAAAGGCTGTCAAATTTTTGAGCTCTGGAATCGTGAAATTTGTGTAGATTTTCATATATTTGTTCATATTATTCTCCGTCACACCATCTCATCTTTTTGTCCGACTTGTGATTTCAGACTATTGTGCGTTGCTAAAAAAAAATCTGCGTATTTTTCCAGTCAAAAAGCCGGCGGCCGTGCAAGCCCACCTGGCCAGCAGCACGCACGTGCGCGGCGCCCAGCAGCCGAAGCAGGCGCAGCAGGGCAGCCAGCAGGCGAAACAGTCGTCCTCCAACGGGATGTACAACCTCAACTCGGACATCACCATCGAGCTGGCCAGCAACAGCAATAAGGTAATATGGTTCTAAACCACTATTAGTCAACTTGTCCCGCACTCGCCATGTCTAAAATATTATATTTATGCATCCTTATCTATAATATAATAAATGCTCCCAACTGTCTGGAGCCAGTTAGACTATTGCATCCCCGATCGGGGTATGTTGTGAGGCTGAAGGAAGTGCCAGAAGACGGCACCCTTGAGGTGATTTTTCACAAAAACGGCGCTGTACAAATCATCCAAATATTATTATTAGTAGGGAGGGAAAAGACGAAGGTTGGGTAGTATCTTATTCAGATCTGGTCACCGAACACGGCTAAAGCCATTTCAAGCAACAGTGTTTCGATTCTGAATGGTGGTCTTTCACCAGGGCAATACTTCTACCGCTCGGACATAACCTCAAAAACTGTTTGACATTAGTTAGTCCGATACGGGATGTGAATTTTGCACGCACGGTGGACGCTGTTACGTACTTCGAAGCGCGACGTCAACTTTTTTCCGACTCTTCACATGGCCCGACTTAAGTATTTGATTCACTGGATTGTGCCATGTCTTCCTCGGGCGCCCCTGACTTCTTCTTCCATTGACTTTTGCGTCAAAAATTATTTTCACACCTTTCTTCGTTTATTTGCTCTACATGCCCAAACCGTCTAAGCTTCCCTTTCTTGGTCCTATTCATTACGCTTACATCAGCCTCGCATTCTTTTGGGATATCCACATTTTTAACACGGATGGTTTTAGCGCACATACGCCTCGGGGATCTCATTTCTTTCGGTCCCTCTTTGAGATGAAAATAATTGTATTGTCTGTTTGTATCGTCGCAGGGCACAATGTCGCCGTCTCCGCCCATCTCGGGGCCCCCGCCATTGCTGGAGCACCAGCACGGGGGCGCTGCCAAGTCGGGCCCCGTCTCCTGCAGCATCATGGAGCAGCTCAAGAACGGAGTTCAGGTCGGTACCCAACAAACTACTCAATTTTACAACCCGGAAGCTTGTCTCGTCTCTTTCTCTCGGAGAAAAAGAGACGAGACAAGTTGTCACATAATATCGCACCACTTTCAAGTATGTATCTCCCGCCTCTCCGGCGACGCCGCCCTCTACGTTTTGTTATGAGACATAACTCAACGATTTTTGAGGTTATATCCTATATTTGTGTTGATAACAATACTGTGAAAGAGTGGCTTTACAAAACATGATGTCGACATGTGCTGTATGTGTGTAAAAAGGTGTGTCCATGAAAGCCCTATCCACGTCCGAGTCAGGAAAAAATCAACAATCCTGACTACGCAAGCGGTATCCCTCCTGGTATATTATTTGAAGGCCTCCATGGTCGAGTGGTAAGACGCTCGACTACGAATCTATAGGTCGCGGGTTCAAACCCGGCGTGCGCCAATAACTTTCATTTAATTAATATGTGTCATAACACATTTAATTAATATAAAAATAATGAAAAACCTTAGAGTATACAAGAGGTAGCCCAAGCCAAGGCAGTGAAGTCAGTTTTGGACTTGTTTTTGATGATTTTAACATGACTTCGGCGCAAATGGGCGTGGCTAAGACTAAGGCTACGGTATTTATACATCCATTCATATCACATATCGACATAATGTTTTTGTGTATTCGTATAGCCACTTTTTTCACAGTATTTTTATCAACAAAAATATAGCATCTAACCTAAAAAACCGTTTAGTTGTGTCAAGTTTAGTGGCAAAATAAAAAATGTGGGCGGAGTCCCGCCGTTAACCAGCGAAAATAACCAGCTTAAGATTATTACGACAGTATATAGAAGCATTCTAAGAAATTTGTTGTCTCTTTCTCTCTCATGGTGTACGATGTAAAAACTCGGAAAAAGTGATTTATTACAATTTCGGATGGGTTGGGTAAAACAAATTAGCTATCCCTCCATATATTGTTACTTCAAGGAAAAAACTATATTTACGGTACGTTCCAGAGTGGTAGATTCTCCAAGTATCGCCCTGGTGAAAGACCACTATTCAGAATCGAAACGTTGCTTGAAATGGCTTTAGCCGTGTTTGGTGACCAGATCTGAATAGATACTACCCAACCTTCGTCTTTCCCAATCTTCTTCCCCTCCCCACTACCTTGAGCCTCACAACATAACCTATTTGGGGATGCCATAGTCTCACTGGCCCTTGACGGTTGGGAGCAGTTGAGACTCTTGTGCGGTATTCACATAAAAAAATAAAATTAAAAAAAATTGCTCTGAGGTTGCAATGGCCACACTTGAGCAAACCTTCCATGTCTGCGACGCATATTGTAACTAACGCGTAATTTATTTACAGGTGGCAGACTTGAAGCTGCCTCCCGGCATCACGCTGACGTGGGTGGACCCCGCCAAGCAGCAGGCGCCCAACCCCACGCCTAAGACCGCCATAGTAAGTTACGCGGGCTTTCCGTTTTGCGTGAAAAATAATAGCACATAAAGATGAAGCGAGCTAGTATTATATTGTTTGTTTGTTTCAGCCGACGGTGAAGTTGAGCAACGTGGCCCCCGAGTGCAGGCCTTCCCCGCCCGTGGTGGCGCCCCCGGCCCTCATCATGGTGGACACCACCAGGCTGCAGGCGGCCAGGGGTAAGGAAACATCCAAACGGATCACTGCAGTATATAGGCAGTCGCAACGTCGAGAGACGGAAAGGCTGGAGTGCTGATACCAACCCTGATGTGTGGCAGTGAGGCGTGGGCCTGGCAGAGGAAGGATGAAAGAAGACTGAATGCTGTGGTAATGAGATCCTTGAGTGGCTAGCAGTCTACAATGGAGTGCTGATACCGACCCTGATGTGCGGCAGTGAGGTGTGGGACTGGCAGAAGAAGGATGAAAGTAGACTAAATGCTGTAGAGATGAGATCTCTGTGGCTAGCAGTCCACAATGGAGTGCTGGTACCGACCCTGATGTATGGCAGTGAGGCATGGAACTGGCAGAGGAAGGATGAATGTAGACAGAATGCTGTAGAAATGAGATCTCCGATAATTAACATGATTAAGAAAGGAACGTTTAGGGACGGGACATGTAGAGTGGATGGACGAAGAAAGGAGATCATGCTTCAATCAATTAGTTTGGGGTAGTTCATAAATAAATGTTTTTCTTGTTTCCAGATATGAAAGCGCAACAGAGTGCGACCGCCCCAGCGCAGTCCCAATCGTCCAACCAAAACGCGAAATCCAAAAAGTCCAAGAAAAAATCCAAAAAACCCCCGCCCAACCTGCTGCTGCAGTCCGAGACCAGCACGCACAACCGCCCGAGGGGCGACGAGCCGCGCATGGTCACCCTGAGGAACCCCATGTTCCACCCCACCCTGCCCGCGGTCAGCGTGTCCAGCCTGCACCAGCAGACCGGCAAGAGAGTCGGCGAGAGCATCCGGATCCCGGACCCCATCCCCATGCCGCCCAACCAGTGCCAAGCCACCATAACGCCGACGTCCAACGGCATGTTCACCATCCGGAACCCCCTCATGTCCATGGTGCACCAGCAGAACATGATGGCGCTGGGCGGTCAGAAAGACCCCAACGCAAACGCGCCGGTGATACTGATGAGCAGCACGCCCGTCGGCAACGACGCGTCGTGCGAGATAACCGGACGCATGGCCGACCTCGGCTTGAAGCAGCAGGCAGCGGCGCCGACGGAAAAAAATGCCGTGAATTTGAACTTTGCTCCGAACAAGGATCGCGGGTATTCGCTGTTCAGCACGACCAGCGACGACGCGGTGACGTGCGAGGTGCGCGCGGGCGATTGCGACTACCGGAAGTTTGGGGCGCCGTCCCCGATCGGCAGCAACAAGCATCTCAGGAAGGAGGAGAAGGGGTACCAGGCGCGGCCGGAGCCCGCCGGAACTCCCCGCCGGGGCGATGAGGAGATCGAGGGCTTCTACACTCCGTTCGGACACTCGGAACCCGACAAGCTGTTTGGATCGCTGCTGTTTCCGCCGAATGCAAGAGACGACCAGGTACCAATAATATGATTACCGTTTGTCTGTGATCAAAACACATACTATTGTAGACGATATGAAACAATGCGATTCGATCAAAAGTTGTTTTTAGTCTCCGAGAAGTAGATACTATATAATAATAATAATAATATTTGGATAATTTGTATAGCGCCGTTTTTGTGAAAAATCACCTCAAGGGCGCTGTACAAATTAAATGAAATTATCTACTTAATATTAATTCTTAGTTTATATAAATATACAGCATCATTCTTACCTGGCAGGTCACTTCTGGCAGGACACAATCACCGTATCATAATCTTAAAATTTTTAAATTTATTTTTTTTATTTTTTATTTTTATTTCTTTTTTTTTATTTTTTTTTATTTTTTTTTTTTATTTTTTTTTTTTTTTACGAGGCCTGTTCAAAAGAAAAGGTGAATTTTGAATTTTCGCAGGCTGTGTACATTCGATTATCGATTTTTTGTTGTTGTTATGTTGGTACACATATGTTTATCATATGTCAGCATTATCAGCCATTTTGGATTAGCGGTTTGTTTTTGACAACTGGAAAGGTTAGTCACGTTTTTGTGTGTTCTTCGATTTTTTACATTTGAAAAAAATGGATCAAAGAATATGTATTGAATTTTGCGTTAAAAATGGAATGTTCGGCGACCAGATCTTAAATATCCAGGTACCTCTCAACCTTCCTCTTTTCCGTCTCCTTACTCTCCCCACTTACTTCGACCCCCACAACATACGGGGATGCCAGAGTACCACTGGCTCCAGACTGAAAAACTTAAAAAAAAAAAAGAGCCAGTGAGACTATGGCATCCCCAATTGGGGTATGTTGTGAGACTAAAGGGAGGAAGGTTGAGAAGTACCCTGACTATTTAGATCAGCTTACCAAACACGGCTAAAAGGCTTTCAAGCAATGTTTCGATTCAGGACGATACTTAGGAGTATCTACCAATCAACTTACTGACCATCACGCCGTTCTCCGCAGGGGTAGGCAGAGAGAACGGACCGCCGTACAACTCTGTCTCGGCACACGCTCCTTACTTCATTCACATTCATACATCGTCTTCTGTTATTAAACATACCCAAATGAAAGAAAATCAAATTTACCGTTTGTCAAGTTTTTCGTTTTTACTTCCTAACAGTGCTTTTTGTGTTTGCAGCCCTATTCCGAGGTGAAGCAGCAGTCCGTCTGGTCTCCGGTCACTGGGAACGAAGACCACCCCCGGGGGCAGCCGCAGTTCTACCCCAAGATGGTTGGTACTCGTGTCTTATACTTCCTGTCATGGTCTCGGCTGTTCATAGTACAGAGAGCATTTTGATGAGCTTTTCCAATATGAAATCTAATCAGAAAGGTAATAGTTTTATTCTTACATTTTCCAGGATTCATCTTCCGCCAACTCCGTTGAAATATCTCTCATCCCGTCCGACCAGAAGTCGTCCTCCCAGCTTCCCGGGAACCTTCCCATCGGCCAGGGCCACCAGCAGCCCTACCGCAGCGGCCCCCAGCCCGGCTATCCCAACCCGGTCGGCAAGCAGTGGAACAACAGCGGCGGCGCCGACCGCCCGGCCAACTACCAGCCCTACCAAGACTATCTGGCCAACCCCAACCAGCCGCCCAACCAGCAGCCCAACTTCTACCAAACCTACAACCAGTACGGGCAGCAGGTCAACCAGCCGCCGCTGCGATCGTCGCACTCCTCCAGCTCCAGCGGGCTGATGACCGGCTCCGTGATATCGAGCGGCACCAACTCCGTCTACGATTCCGTGTCCAACTCCAGCTCCAACTCGCCCGCCGAACCCACTCCGGCGAACCACGACGCCGCGCCCGACACCATCCACCAAATGCAGAACAACTCCCCGCCCGAGACGGGGCGGATCGACGGCAGCAACTACGCGGACTTCTCGCCGTACGTCACCATGCTGCAGCAGCAGCCCATGTCCGCGCCGAACAACTGCTACAATCCGATGTTCGGACGCGTCTCGGAGAGCCCGAACGCCGGCGAGCGAATCGGGGACGTGCGCATCCCGGAAATGTCCAATTACGGCATCAGCGCGTCGGCCAATAACTTCGGCTACGGCAACCAGAACTCGGCGTACGTTTGCACGAACCACTCGCGTCAGAGCGACGGCTATCTGAATCTCAACCCCCAGCACCGGCAGCAGCATCTGTCGGAATACGTCGTCGGCGAGAACTTCATCCGCGACAACACGCTCGCGCGGAGTTCGTCGGAGTTTGCGCTCCACGAGAGCGTCTTCTCGTCGAGCCACCCGAACAGGGAGCTGGACTACTATCCCGGCGGCAAGACGGAGTTCGGCATCGACGCGTGGAAGGGCAGGGAGCCGCCGGAGGCGCGGCGGCTGGACGACGAGTCCAGGTTCGGCGGCTACGGACCCATCGGCTCGTCCGCCGCCGGCTACCACGGAGACCAGAAGTCGGTGGGCGTCATCGGCAGCAACCGGGCGTCCAACGGCACTCAGAAGGCGGATGACTTTTACAGAGGTGGGTACGGATATTTCGAAATTTTTATTTAATTTAGTTTTCATTCTATTTTTTTTTTTACACATTTTTTGCTCTTTTTTTTAAAATAAACATAACTTCATCATCGTTAGGTTCGTCGTGGATACTATTCTCAACGGCACTAACGTTTGTTCTTTTCCTTTCAATCATTCCACGAATTGTCAGGTACCTAGTGCCTCCGTGGTCGAGTGGTTAAGACGCCCGACTACGAATCGAGAGGTGGCGGGCTTAAATCCCGGTCTCACAAATAAATTTTATTGAATTAACACGTGTTGTTACGGCACGTTCCTGACCGGTAGATACTCCAAGTATCGCCCCGGTAGAAGACCACCATTAAAATGGCGTCAGCTGTGTTTGGTGACCAGATATGAATAGCCAGGTACTTTCCGACCTTCCTCTTCCCCATCTCCTTCCCCTCCCTACTCCCCTTCAACCTCACAACATACCCTATTGGGGATGCCATAGTCTCACTGGCTCTAGACAGTTGGGAGCAGTTCTTCTCAAACTCTTTTTTCTTTGTTTCAATTTTTTATTTTGCTTCGTCTCGATCAAAAATTTTTCACATTATTTTAGAATAATTGTATTTCTTTACCCCCCCTCTTATCTCTGCCCGTTCAAATAAATTCAATTTGAATTAAAAGAGAGAGAGGGAAATTATAGTATGGCACTCCATGCACTGATCGTACCAAAAAAATATTAAATTTCCGGCGTTCGCCGCGTGTTGTACGCTCGTCTGATGTGACTGACGTCCCCAACTGTAATGTCTGTTTCAGCGGACACTAGGAGCGTGTTTGCCCCGGACGCGTCCATCACCAACCTCAACGAGCTGGACTCCACCGAGCGCGACATCGAGTCCTTCAAGCGCTTCGACTTCTACTTCCAGCCGCCCAAGCACAAGCCCAAGATCAGCCTAAACCTGCGCGACATCGTCAACATGCCCAAGTCCAGGGACAAGTGATGGGGCGGGCGCCGCGTCCGACCGACGCCGACCGAGGCAGAGTTAGTCGCCGATTGCGCCTTACCAACTATACAAATTCAATCTTACCAACCCGTGAAAAAAAAAGAAACAAACCTGGCTGCGAGAAAATTGTATTAAAAATTTTGACATTTTTTGAGTTTGACGATTTTCGGAGAAAACTGTTTTTGATTGATTTTTTTTTTGATCCACGACTGGATGTTTTTTTTATTATTTGAACAATTGTTTATTTGTTGATTGGCAGACGAGCGGATTAGCTCGGCCGATTAGTGCAGTTGCCAGAACAGTTGAGGGTTCCGAATTTGAGTTTGGAGTTGTATCTTTCTTATAAAAAAATCGTATTAGTTAAACATTGATAAAGCATATTTATTAAAACAGTGTAATGAATGCTTGGTGAATACCAGAAATCAGACCTAGTCACAGAAATATCTGAAAACGTAAATGATACCTTAGTGAAAGCTGATCAATCGAAGCGTGGCTTGGAATGACTTCAGCCACGATCAGTGATCGGATATGAACAGCCGGGTGCTTCCCATAGTCCCACTTGCCGTGGGCGGCTGGGACCATTTGGGCAGTATTCGCGTGGAAAAATATATACATGGTTTCTAAATAATTTAACGTGTTAATTGGAAGAAAAGCTGAAAATGCATCAGTGGAATGCGTGCTGATATTCCGTCTATGTAATGTAACTTAATTTATGAAACTACCGATGTTGTAAAAAAAATGCCCGAATTTGGATATGGATCGGTCCGCCGATGAAGCAGCGGAAATAATGCAAAAAGTGTTCATTTGTCGCTAAGATTTGCCTTTATTAGTTATTTAATATGGTAACTGGATCATTTTGACCGCCTGCGAATGGTTTGAGGTCGAAATCACGATTCTCTTGTAGACTCAGCGAAAAAATTCCACGCATATTTTATTCTTATTGCATTTGTCAAATCTTTTATTTCAAATATGTCATTCTTGTATCAAAGCTGTCGTAATTCCGGCATTCTTGTATCAAAGCTGTCGTAATTCCGGCATTCTTGTTTCAAAGCTGTTGTAATTTCGGCACTCTTGTATCAAAGCTGTTGTAATTCCAGCATTCTTGTATCAAAGCTGTCGTGATTCCAGCATTCTTGTTTCAAAGCTGTCGTAATTATGGCATTCTTGTATCAAAGCTGTCATAATTTCGGCATTCTTGTTTCAAAGCTGTCGTAATTCTGGCATTCTTGTATTAAAGCTGTCGTATTTCCGGCATTCTTGTTTCAAACCTGTCTCAATTCCGGCATTCTTGTATCAAACCTGTCGTAATTCAGGCAATCTTGTTTCAAATCTATCCCAATTTCGACATTCTTGTTTCAAATCTAGACTACGATATTCAATCACAATGTTCCTACCACCCTAATTGCAACCGTACTACATTTTTCACGTTGCAAACACGTCACAAAATGCGACAGCCACAAAAATAAGGCGGCAATTGTCGCAAATTTTGTAAAAAAAAAAACTTGGAGACTTAAAAATTTTAGGAGAAACGGTTTTGATCCGCAGTCCAACTTCTATAGGAATATAGGAATGTAAAATAGTTAAAAATTCTTCAACGGATTTGCTGATATTAAAAAAAATACTTTTTTTCTACTTAGGTATTTTTATCATTGAGATATAGTATACTAGGTTCCATCAAATCCACTGAAGAGATAATCCGACAGAAGTGTATTGTGTCGACGCGGCGAGCTCAATTTTTCCTCGTGGCGAATCAATTTCACCAGCCTGTCTGGGGCCTGGGAGTCTGGAGGTTTTATGTAAATTGGCGTCCACCATTTTCCCTCAAATCGGTACGGATTACGGACACTTCTGGGAGTTCGGTGATGGGGTGACACCCAGACCAGGTATTTTTCCTATGGATGAAAGCAGGTTTAATATACCTCGTTTATCGATACACTATCAATGACTTATTGACGATTGTAAAAAAATTACTAGGCGTAAGAAAAAAAGCGAGGCAGTCGATCGTAGGGCTACGCTTGACGTCGTTTTACGGAGATCCGATCTGCGACTCTGACTGAGTGAGGTCTCGAGACAATTATTTTATTCTTAAGCCTCTAGCCTTTTCACCGTTTCCAAATCTATTAACTTGGATTGGGTCTCTCGTGTTACGTCATTACTTGCGGTGACCGGCGATGAAACGGAGCGCTTTATTTAGTAAGTGTTTGAAATGAACGTATCCGCGATAGATATTGCGCCATTTCAACAATTTAAACGAGGATATTCGCGATAGATATCCTCGTTTGGCTTACCCACTTTAAAACTGTTTAAAAGTCTTTTTTAAAGCCAGGTCACCTACTTTAAAACTGTTTAATAGTCAGGTCACCCACTTAAAAGTGTTTAAAAGTCAGGTCACCTATTTTAAAACTGTTAAAAAGTCAGGTCACCCAGTTTAAAAGTGTTTAAAGTCAGGTCACCTATTTTAAAACTGTTTAAAAGTCAGGTCACCCACTTTAAAAGTGTTCAAAAGTCAGGTCACCTACTTTAAAACTTTAATAGTCAGGTCACCCACTTTAAAAGTCAGGTCACCTATTTTAAAAGTGTTTTAAAGTCAGGTCACCCACTTTAAAAGTGTTCAAAAGTCAGGTCACCTACTTTAAAACTTAAATAGTCAGGTCACCCACTTTAAAAGTCAGGTCACCTATTTTAAAAGTGTTTTAAAGTCAGGTCACCCACTTTAAAAGTGTTTGAAAATCAGGTCACCACTGAAGAGTCAGGTCAACACTTAAGCCTAGGTCGACTGCCTTAAATCTCGACTCAAAAGTCAAAGCTTCCGGCATATATAATATCCTCATATAATCCAACTGTTCCGACTTGTATATTAATTGAAATATGTCTAAGTGTTTGATTGCATGCGTGTTACATGAGATGTGACAAGATGTATGTAAAACTGTGCATATTATTTAAGGACCATTACATATTATTACGAAACTGCAGCGTGTGATTTAATTTATATTTTGAGAATGCTGCACGAAAGACGATACATTATTACACATCGTATTTCTGAACCGATATCGACGCACATGTCGTATGTCTGAATCCAATATCGATACATATTGAACGTGTCGTATGTCTGAGGCGAGTTTGATATACGCGGTATATCGGAGGCGAACTATAGTTTGTTGCGCGACGGCGTTACGTTCGTATCTGAATGTTGGCGCTTGCAACGCTTTAGAGAGAATTACAATTAATAAAGGGAAATTTATGGAAAATTGAACACTTCTTTTCTTTCATGCGTCGCCCTGGTGAAATGCCAAGATTGAAAATTAACTTGGTGTGTTTGGTGACCAGGTCTGAATAGCCAGGTACTTCCCAAAACCTTCCTCTTCCCCATCTTCTTTCTCTCCCCACTCTGTTCAGCCTCGCAAAGTATCCCGATTGGAGATGGCCATAGTCCCACTGGCTCTAGACTATAAATCCACCCATTTCAAATATAGAATGTCTGCTAAAATATATATGTAGGTACTTCCCAAAACCTTCATCTCCTTCCCTTCTCCACTACCTTCAGCCTCACAACATACCCCAATCGGGGATGCCATAATCTCAGTGGATCTAGACGGTTGGGAGCAGATGGGAATCTTGTGCCGTATTCACTATAAAGCAAAAAAGGTAGGTGGGGGTTTGAAAAGTTCACTTCCGCGCATATGTACGCGCTCGCAAGGTAATTATTTATATTTGACCAGTTGAAATATCACGCGACGTAACTTGACTCGCAGCGTAATCTGAGACGGCGATCGAAAACTAAAGATCCGACAGTTTAACGTGACTCGAATGGCTTTTGTAAAATATATTACAGGTGCCTACGCAATCGCATGTCTGGATTTAAAATACATGGCTTGTTCAAAAGAAAAGGTGAATTATTAATTTTTTCGGGCTGTGTACATTTGATTATCGATTTTTTTGTTGTTGTTATGTTGGTTCACATATGTTTATCATATGTTAGCATTATCAGCCATTTTGGATTAGTGGTTTGTTTTTGACAACTGGAAAGGTTAGTCACGTTTTTATGTGTTCTTCGATTTTTTACTTTTGAAAAAAATGGATCAAAGAATAAAATCCATGATTTGTTTTTCCCCAACTCCAGGACGCTCATCGTCATTAACATCTTCGTCAGGAAAATTAAATAATAATGTGCTTTTGTTACAAAGAATCTTTTTTATTAAAATAAAATGTCAAACATAAAAATTATAAAATCGTCAAACCAATGTCGGTCGCATAAACAAAATGAAGTAATTTAAAAAAAAAGGGAATTTTGAAATAAAATTTTTCACTTTGCATATAAAACATAATTTTAGAATAACAATAATAACAAAAATAATTAAAAAACTTATCAAATTTTTTTATACAATCGTCGTGAATAATGTTTTAGATCAGATCACCGGAGAGAAGATTATCTCTTCAGTGGATTGAATCAATAATATAAGTTCATTCCAACAGCTGCTGTTTCCAATAAAACTTAGCGATCGCTCAGCTATACTTTGATGTCATACTTTACACGAGTTGAGCCGCCGCTAAGGGTAGATTGGAAACAGCGACCGCCTTTATTCAGAAAGATACTCAATACGATACTTGAATCAACAAATAAACGGGTGACAAAAACATGGAGAATTAATTACAAAAAATTCACTTATCAATTAATAATAAAAAACTTAAAACGTACGTACAAACAAGAAAACACTTAAATGGTCAAAATATAAAATAACAATGTAGTAACACTGAGTTCCGCAAACCCGGACGCCATCCAAGCATTAACGCGGAATACAGAACCCTCCAGTGTGCGTAGATAGGCCGTCGGAACATTCTCTGATCTTCATCGAATGGCCAAAAATTGCACCAGCTGTAACTCCGATATCTTGATCGCATCATCACCCGACGATGGCCAACCTTCGACAGGAGAGAGCGCCAGAAGACGAGGTCATGGAAGCGACGCAGCTTTCAGTAGTAGCGTTCCAATTTCTCCTTATGTCTCGTATGAGCGATGTGATCGACGACATCTTTGATTCCGTATATTTTGCTATTGCACACGATACAATGGTAGTTCGCTTCCTTCAAGTATTGCACGCCTTCCACGACAACGGGGTTGTGAAAGCACGATCGCAAATGCGCGTACGCCATGGGGATACTGACGATACCGTTGTAATTGCAATCGACGCATCGATAACTGTTACCCGTCCTGACAATGTATATAGGTATGTGGCTGCAATCTTCGTCGAATCTTTCTTTGAGCGGTCGGCTGTCCATCCCGTATCTTTCGACGGGCGCCGCTTTGCTATCCACGATCATACGCTGTCGTTCGTTTTCGTCGCTTGGACTCGAATTGGCGATCGATACATTTTCAGACGCAGGTTTGAATTGCAATTTGAATTCTTTCAGCGCGTCAATGTGTTCCTGAGTTCTAGCGTGAGTGACGGCATTTATGATGCCGAATGACGCGTTATCTTTGCACACGTTGCACTTATAAACGAGGGGCACGTGTCCGTACAGTAGGCAAATCATATTCTCCGACAGCAGTCTGCGTTCTTTAGATTGCAGGCTTTTAGGATCTTTCAACAATATCAAATTGTCTTTGTGCGTTTTTCCTTTGAAGTGTGCGTCCAAGCATTTCCGATTGGGAATATCTCGAATATCGCAAGTTGGACAAGTTAGGTTCCCCTCTGTAGCGGCAGCGAGGGTTTCACTTATTTCAGATATGGAACTAGAGCAAGAAATTTCTTGAATAAACATCAGTCGAAGATTTCGCTTCTTCGTTATCGTCGACACTCTTCAACCAGAACTAGATTCCGACTTCCGTTGATCGAAAGAACTTCCGGCGTTCTCGGGCTCTATATCCGTGTGTCCTTGCTTGCAGGTCCTTCGCCGGCGATTTTCTGAGTTCCGTGAGATATAAGGAGAGCCGTCGACTCGAAAGTGGTTACCGCACGTGGTTTTTTGATGGCGCGGCGAGAATACTTCAGTTCGGCGCAACAGCCGCAGAAAATGAGCTTCCTGGCGGGGTCGATGAAAATCGTGTCTTTCTCGATCAGAGTTTGCGACATGGAGAAGGGGTGAGCTACCGCTGACGAAAAGTCAGCGAAATTGTTTGATTGTTTCTAATTGCAGTTTGGCGTTGAACGGCACAGATTCGCGGTGTGCGAATGCCGCTGATGCTGCGTGATGCTGTTTATGTTTTTCGGGGAAAATCTCTCCGCACGGATCGCATTTGAGGTTAGGATTGCTCTTTACCAATCTGTTGATCAGCGAGGTTCTTTTAATTTGTTGTTTTATCCTTTTCCTTTCTTCAAGGGCTTGTACCTTGCTTTGGGGGCCTCTTCTGGACAGGTAACTTTTTGAACCGCCTTCGCTACGGTCAACTGCAAGTCAGTAAAAGCGGCGTCTTTCATTTAACGATCTCGGACAGTGTTAGCACGGTTTGTTTGGACGCATCCTCGCCGTTTTCTTTCTGAGTCCACGGTCTGGCGGAATGTACCAAAAGATTACTCGGCGAATTCTCTTGCGAAATAAGTCATGTTCGTCATATCGTCTTTTAATACTCGGAGGTTTGCTTTTTTGACTAACTTAGACTCGTCGCAAACTTTGCTTTCCACAATCGGCGGGCGCTCCTGCTTTCAATTTCTGTCTGGTTTCTTGACTGACTTGGATACTTCGTCAAACGTGCCGCTGGAATTGCCTCGAAAGTTCAAAATTCACCGCGTGCTCCTCCCCGGTGAGGTGCCTCAAAATGTTGTGTTGGCGTCGTTCAAAATCACCGGCTGGCAGCGAATATTGTCCAAAGTCTGCCACGGATTAGCACAACTTATCAATCGAAGGTGTTTATACCAAACCTGATGTATGCAGTGAGGTGTGGAACTGGCAGAGGAAGGATGAAAGTAGACTGAATGCTGTGGAAATGATATCCCTGAGACGTATGTGCAGTAAAACCATGTATGACCGTGTTAAAAATGTGGATACCTTATGTATGCGTAATGAATAGGATCAAGAAAGGGACGCTTGAACAAAGAAAGGAGTGTGAAAATAATATATGATGAGAAAGTGAATAGAAGAAGATGTGAGGGATGCCCGAGGAAGACATGGCACGATCAAGTGAATCAAATACTTGAATCGGACCATGTGAAGAGTCAGAATAGCAGAAGAGTATGTATGAGACGATGTATGAATGTGAATGAAGCAAGGAGTGTGTGCCAAGACAGTTGTATGGCAGTCCTCTCTGCCTACCCCTGTGGCGAAACAGCGTGATGGTTAGTTAGTTATATAGCATATTTATAGTTGTAGATACTTTAATAAAAAACAAACTTTCAGAATTAAACCGTTGCTTCTTGAATGATAAAAGCCGTGTTTAGTGACCGGATCTGAATAGTCAGGTACTTCCCGACCTTCCATGGGAATTCCACTTCTTTCAGCCTCACAACATACCCCGATTGGGGATGACATAACTCCATTCACTCCCCGGCGCAGTCAGAATTCTCGTACGGTATTCATATTTGAAAATACACATCAAATACTGTCGGGTCACGTCAAGAGTGTGCATGAATGTGAATGAAGCAAGCGGTTCACCCTCTCTGCCTACCCCCGCGTGATGTTTAGACAGTCAGGAAAATTAAATAATAATGTGCTTTTGTTACAAAGAATCTTTTTTATTAAAATAAAATGTCAAACATAAAAATTATAAAATCGTCAAACCAATGTCGGTCGCATAAACAAAATGGAGTAATTTAAAAAAAAAGGGAATTTTGAAATAAAAATTTTCACTTTGGATATAAAACATAATTTTAGAATAACAATAATAACAAAAATAATTAAAAACTTATCAAATTTTTTTATACAATCGTCGTGAATAATGTTTTAGATCAGATCACCGGAGAGAAGATTATCTCTTCAGTGGATTGAATCAATAATATAAGTTCATTCCAACAGCTGCTGTTTCCAATAAAACTTAGCGATCGCTCAGCTATACTTTGATGTCATACTTTACACGAGTTGAGCCGCCGCTAAGGATAGAATGGAAACAGCGACCGCCTTTATTCAGAAAGATACTCAATACGATACTTGAATCAACAAATAAACGGGTGACAAAAACATGGAGAATTAATTACAAAAAATTCACTTATCAATTAATAATAAAAAACTTAAAACGTACGTACAAACAAGAAAACACTTAAATGGTCAAAATATAAAATAACAATGTAGCAACACTGAGTTCCGCAAGCCCGGACGCCATCCAAGCATTAACGCGGAATACAGAACCCTCCAGTGTGCGTAGATAGGCCGCCGGAACATTCTCTGATCTTCATCGAATGGCCAAAAATTGCACCAGCTGTAACTCCGATATCTTGATCGCATCATCACCCGACGATGGCCAACCTTCGACAGGAGAGAGCGCCAGAAGACGAGGTCATGGAAGCGACGCAGCTTTCAGTAGTAGCGTTCCAATTTCTCCTTATGTCTCGTATGAGCGATGTGATCCACGACATCTTTGATTCCGTATATTTTGCTATTGCACACGATACAATGGTAGTTCGCTTCCTTCAAGTATTGCACGCCTTCCACGACAACGGGGTTGTGAAAGCACGACCGCAAATGCGCGTACGCCATGGGGATACTGACGATACCGTTGTAATTGCAATCGACGCATCGATAACTGTTTCCCGTCCTGACAATGTATATAGGTATGTGGCTGCAATCTTCGCCGAATCTTTCTTTGAGCGGTCGGCTGTCCATCCCGTATCTTTCGACGGGTGTCGCTTTGCTATCCACGTTCATACGCTGTCGTTCGTTTTCGTCGCTTGGACTCGAATTGGCGATCGATATATTTTCAGACGCAGGTTTGAATTGCGATTTGAATTCTTTCAGCGCGTCAATGTGTTCCTGAGTTCTAGCGTGAGTGACGGCATTTATGATGCTGAATGACGCGTTATCTTTGCACACGTTGCACTTATAAACGAGGGGCACGTGCCCGTACAGTAGGCAAATCATATTCTCCGACAGCAGTCTGCGTTCTTTAGATTGCAGGCTCTTAGGATCCTTCAACAATATCAAATTGTCTTTGTGCGTTTTTCCTTTGAAGTGTGCGTCCAAGCATTTCCGATTGGGAATATCTCGAATATCGCAAGTTGGACAAGTTAGGTTCCCCTCTGTAGCGGTAGCGGGGGATTCACTTATTTCAGATATGGAACTAGAGCAAGAAATTTCTTCGGAATAAACATCAGTCGAAGATTTCGCTTCTTCGTTATCGTCGACACTCTCTTCAACGTCCAACGAACTAGATTCCGACTTCCGTTGATCGAAAGAACTCGGCGTTCCTCGCGCTCTATCCGTGTTTCCTTGCAGGTCCTTCGCCGGCGATTTTCCGAGCTCCGTGAGATATAAGGAGCGCCGACTCGAGTGGTTCGCCGAGTACACGTGGTTTTTGATGGCGCGGCGTGAATACTTCAGTTCGACGGCGCAACAGCCGCAGAAAATGAGCTTCCTGGCGGGGTCGATGAAAATCGTGTCTTTCTCGATCAGAGTTTGCGACATGGAGAAGGGTGAGCTCGCGACGAAAGTCAGCGGAAATTGTTTGATTGTTTCTAATTGCAGTTTGGCGTTGAACCGGCACAGATTCACGGTGTGCCGAATGCCGCTGATGTGCTGCGTGATGCTGTTTATGTTTTTCGGGAAAATCTCTCCGCACGGATCGCATTTGAGGTTAGGATTGCTCTTTACCAATCTGTTGATCAGCGAGGTTCTTTTAATTTGTTGTTTTATCCTTTTCCTTTCTTCAACGCTGGCGGCGGACGGCTTGTACCTTGCTTTGGGGGCCTCTTCTGGACAGGCCGCGGGCGGCGGGTAACTTTTTTGAACGGCCGTCTTCGCTACGGTCAACTGCAAGTCAGTAAAAGCGGCGTCTTTCATTTTAACGATCTCGGACAGTGTTAGCACGGTTTGTTTGGACGCATCCTCGCCGTTTTCTTTCTGAGTCCACCGGTCTAGCGGAATGTACCAAAGATTACTCGGCGAATTCTCTTGCGAAATAGAGTCATGTTCGTCATATCGTCTTTTAATACTCGGAGGTTTGCTTTTGACTAACTTAGACTCGTCGCAAACTTTGCTTTCCACAATCGGCGGCGCTCCTGCTTTCAATTTCTGTCTGGTTTCTTGACTGACTTCGGATACTTCGTCAAACGTGCCGCGGAATTGCCTCGAAAGTTCAAAATTCACCGCGTGCTCCTCCCCGGTGAGGTGCCTCAAAATGTTGTGCTTGACGTCGTTCAAAATCACCGGCTGGCGGCAGATACCGCAGTACGCAAAGTCTGCCACCGGATTCACGAACAGCTTATCTTGTCGAAGGTGTTTTTCAGTCAACGGATACTGCTTGCCGAATCCGAAAAGGTCGGGATTCGATTTGATGATTTCTTTTTGCACGCCGTAGTTGTACTCGTCGAGCGTGTTTCGGTGTCGGGCGCTTTCCGCGTGCCCCACCACGTCGTGCAACACTTTGGTCAGTTCCGCATCGCACGGGATGCAATTCAGCGTGTCGCTGTTGCACGGAACGCTCATGATACGATTGCCTCTCAAGAAAGTGGCGATTCTGTCGTCTTGCAAGTTGATTTTTCGCGTCGACTCCTTCATGCAAGCGACCTCGGCGATATGCGCCTTGCTCTTGATATGATGACGGATCGGTTTCCCGGCGTAGGCGAGAGCAGTTCTGCAACTGACGCAAAATGCGAGCTTCTGCGACGGATCAATGAAGATTCTATCGTTCCACAAGGCGCTGGCTGGCAGATCAAAAGGTTTCAAAATATCGGGATATGTTTCAAGGAGCTTGCTCTGAACATTCAAGTAATATGTACCTAGACTGTCCAAATGTTTCAATGTAAAGATATGCTCGCTCATGTCAAGATGTGTGACCGTGAATTCAGCATTACACGGCATGCAGAACACGGTATTTGTGCCGGGATCGCTCTCTACCAGCGCGTGAATTCTGTTAACCTTCTTTTGGACCGCTTTGTTGATTATTCTCGACATGTCGCAGTCGCCGGCCGACATGTTGGAGCAGATCGATTCGACGGAAGATTTTGAATCTTGCGGCTTGGTGTTTGTAAAGCCGCTGGCTTTTGGTTTTGCAGCCGGTTCGACGGCTTCAGATGTGGTTTCGACGGGTTGAAGTCTGTCGTCGATGACAAAGGTTTGGTCGGCGGATCCGTCGAATGTTTCATCTGATGTGTTTAAAGAATTCAATTCGGAAGGTGATTTCATATCTGAATTTGAATTTTCTGCTTTCGAAACAGTTTCAACTGGAAGTGGCAGAGTTTCAACAGCTTTGATTTCAGGCGAAGATTGATTCAAATCGGGTTTCTCGACATCTTCATTGATCCTCTTCATCAGCGCGTCGTCCAAAAACTTAGCTACGAACTCGTCGCATTTCAATTTGACCGCTTCCAAGACGTCTTTCAGTTCTCGCGCCCTGTTCAAAACTGCGGCCGGATCGACCACTTTCAAAAGCTCCATGTTTTCCGAAATGTTTTTCGCGTTGACCATCGATGTTTCCACTTCGTCGATGATGCCTTCTAGCGCGGCATCGATAGAACGAGCTTTACGTTTGCGCTTCTTCTTTTTATCTTTTTTACTGTCGCGCGATTGCAAAAAGTCGGCCATGGACTGCGAGAAAGGCCGCTGTTCGACTGCAAAATCTTCGTCCAAACTTTCGTAGTCGGCATTGCAACCTTCGCATTTATCGCAATCTGTCGATTTTTCAACAAGATCGACTTCTTGGCTGACGATGAGCACCTTCGGAGTGTTGTTTTCGTCTATTTTCTTCAAAATTGCCGTCATTAGCAGCACTGTCTTGACAATTTCATCCAGATTAGTAAACTTGTTTGCTGCTTCCGAATTCGTTTCCACGGGCGATGTTCACCTTCTTTAACAGTTCTTCCAAAACGATTGGATTGTGAGTGCTGCCGATTTTGGGCGTAGCTGTGCGTCTTCAGATTCTTGATTAGGCTCGGAACGCGAGACCAGGCGGTCTGTTCGTCTAGATCGCGAAGATTCTCGACGATGTACGCAACCTCGTATTGCGAGAACACCTGCTGGGCGTTATTTTTGCTGACATTGAACGCAGGGCTCAAGTTCAAATTCGGAAGCATCGCGTCGATGATTTTTGAGGTTAGGTCTTTGTAAAGACTGAGGTAATCCGGTTTTTTTTCTTTTCCTTCCATTTTGGATTATTTAAACGGTCCAAATCAGCGTTTGATCAATGTTTTCAATGGAATATTTGTCAACTTTGTACGAATAATTCTGTTTTAATTGCGTCAGAACCAGAGTCATTGTAGTTTCAACACCTGAAACAATAACATAAAAAAACATTAGGACAGGCGAGAGTGATATTAGAACAGGGGAAGGGAATGAGATGAGGAAAGAGGTGGAGAAACGGCAATACAATCGCAATGGGTTCAAACCCGGCGTGCGCCAATAACTTTTATTCAATTAATATGTGTCATAAAACATTAAATAATATAGAGTTTATTTGCGGCACGTTCCAGAGTGGTAAAAAAATGGCGTTAGCCGTGTTTGGTGACCAGATCTAAATAGCCAGGTACTTGCCAACCTTCCTCTTCCCCATCTCCTTCCCAGCCTCACTACCTTTAGCCTCACAGCATACCCATAATTAGGGATGCCATAGTCTCACGCATCTTCATCTTCCCATATGCTTCCCATCAGCCTCACGATATACCCGATCGGGGATGCCTAGGACGTAGGAGGGGAAAGGTCTTGAATTGCAAATCGGCGACACCAGTCCTCTGTCAAATCTGTACTGATAAAAAAAATTAAATATATTTGAATACCGCACAAGAGTACCGACTGTCTGAAGCCAGTGGAACTATGATTGGGAAGTACCTGGCTATTCAGATCTGGTCACTAAACGTGGCTATTTTTTTTTTAAATTACTGTGAATACCGCACAACAGTCCCAACTGTGTGAGACTATGGCATCCCTAATTATGGGTATGTTGTGAGGCTGAAGGTTGGGGAGGGAAAGAGGAAGGTTGGCAAGTACCCGGCTATTCAGATCTGGTCACCAAACACTGGTAAAGCCATTAAAGCAACGTTTCAATTCAACAGCCAACGTGGATATCCGGAAAGAATGCAAGGCTGATGTGAGCGTAATGAGTAGGATCAAGAAAGGGACGTTTAGATGGTTTGGGCATGTAGAGCGAATGAACGAAGAAAGGAGTGTGAAAAGAATACATGATGCGAAAGTGAATGGAAAAAGTCGAGGACGCCCGAGAAAGACGTGGCACGATCAAGTCAATCAAATATTCGAATCAGGTCACGTGAAGAGTCAGAATAACAGAAGAGTATGTATGAGACGATGTATGAATGTATACGAAGCGAGGAGTGTGTGCCGAGACAGAGTGTGTTATATGGCGGTCCGTCCTCTCTGCCTACCCCTGCGGAGAAACGGCGTGATGGTTAGTTACTTGGTTCAATTCTGAACAATAGTCTTTCACCAGGGCGATACTTGGAGTGTCTGACACTCTGAATTATTATTGTTGCAAACGGTACAAAATGACGGCGGACGGGAAAATACCGCATTAAACCGCGTCGTGTTTAATTGTAAATCCAGTTTATATTGAAGAGCAAACCTTTCGGAAGAATCTGGTTGGAAGATGTTGCTAATTGATTGACAAATACAGTTGAAAACATAGTTTATAAAACTTACTTCGTCATGGGAAATGCGGGCGAATGTGACAGCGTCAAGTCGACAGAAACAATAATAATATCTAGCGTTGTGACAGTTTTGAAAGAACTGTTTCAAAGAAGCACTTCTTTTGACAGCAGTCCCAACTTCATTCATTTTTCATTGAACAAATACTTCAATTGAAGTTGGTTAAGTTGGTACTTCCGATTGAACAATCTATGGCATCTACTTCGAACTTCAATTTTTCATTCGTTCGAAAGACTGAAATATTGCATCATCCACAGTTCAATTGTTCATTCCCTTCTTCCTTCGATTTTAGTTCGAAGAATGAATGAAGCAATGAAGTATCTTTTTAGTTATCCGTTCCCTCGCATGTACCCGTGACAGTTTCTTATGATTTCTGTGCTTGTTTTGTCTATAGGACTATAATCTCTACCTAAAATTATGGATGGCCGTTCAACGAGAAAGTGAAATATGGGCTTATTTTAAGGAAGTTGGGGTTTACCAGGCCAAATGCAACTTTTGTTCTAAAGTTATATCCATAAAGGGAGGCAATGCCTGTAATATGAATCGTCATTTGCGCAATATTCACCTATTACTAAGCAAACTGTCAAACTGTGTACAGTAAGAAATATTCAAATTGTACTTCAAGCCCTGAAAAAACGTTCACATCGCTCTTACAGAAACTGGAAATTTCGCAATTACTACATTTGCTTTTTGCAAATTCTCTGTAAGGCTATGCATACTTATTGTACATCATTCCTTTTAAGGCATGATACCGCCAACCAACAACAACTCAAACATATGGGCAGCTGTCATCGAGAAACAATAGACAAGAAACTAGTAATAGACAATTCATTTAATACACGCATAGAAGAAGAAAAGAAGTAGTTTTTCTACACGGTATAATTTTTGTTATACAATAATGGAGGAGTGGGTTATGTGGTTGGGAGAGCTGTCCCGAATAAAACTATTGAGAAAAAAAACATTGACTATTATTTGGTACATTTATCGCTAACCCCCCCGACGGGGGAATTCTGTGATTAATATGTTACTTCAATTGAAGGGTTCATCGTGAAGGGTTCATTTTGAAGAAGTATCAATTCATTAAACATTCACAAATCTGTGAAGCTTTTCCCATCGCTAATAATATCTCTATGAATTGGTAGAGATGGTCGGTATTCCTGTCCCGGTTCCAAGCCGGTCACCGGAACCGTCGATATTATTTATTTGTGGAACCGGCTCCTTGTTTTGGCAAGTAAAAATCGATATTCTTTGTCCGAGGAATCGGTTCCTCTTTTGGGCGTGATAGGTTTTGGAGGACTGAACGCTGTTGGCGCAAATAAGAAATTGTCCAAAGAAGCAAAGCTAGCAGTCCACAATGGAGTGCTTATGCCAACCCTGATGTATGCAGTGAGGCATGGAACTGGCAGGGGAAGGATGAAAGTAGACTGAATGCTGTGGAAATGAAATCTTTGAGACGTATGTGCGGTAAAACCATGTTCGATCGTATAAAAATGTGGATATCCGGAAAGAATGCAAGGCTGATGTGAGCGTAATGAATAGGATCAAGAAAGGGACGCTTATATGGTTTGGGCATGTAGAACGAATTAACGAAGAAAGGAGTGTGAAAAGAATATATGATGCGAAAGTGAATGGAAGAAGAAGTCGAGGACGCCCGAGAAAGACGTGGCACGATCAAGTAAATCAAATACTTGAATCGGGTCATGTGAAGAATCAAAATAACAGAAGAGTATGAATGAAGCAAGGAGTGTTTGCCAAGACAGAGCGTGTTGTATGGCGGTCCGTCCTCTCTGCCTACCCCTGCGGAGAAACGGCGTGATGGTTAGTTAGGTTTTTGGCGGAAAGAACCTTTTGACGAGGTACTGGTTTCACAGCTGCGGTTCTTTTCGTTTCTTGAACATCGCTGACAACCCCTCCCCCCACCCCATTGAAAAAAAAATTGGCGAGAATTTTTTTCCTAATATTTATTTATTTATTATTTTAATCAATAATACATTTTTTTGTTGGCTGGTGTAATTGCACATCCCACTAAGGATAAGCCTGTGTTGGGATGGCAATTTTAAAAGTCATTTTTTAGCTACATAGTAACATGTTTATATCGCAAATATAGGAATCCCTAAAACAGAAGTATATGCTCCTATGATAAGGGATTCAGCTACATGGAATCCGAAAAATATACGCGATATCGAAAAATACAATGTATGCTCGCAAAAAAATCTACGTAAGGTCATGGAAAAAAATATTATTTATATTGATAGTGGCAACCCTACAGACGCCCAAATAGAAGACCTATACGAGAATATAGTAGACGCGCTACGAAACACTGCTATTTCAGCATTCGAATCCAGACAAGCGATGAATATTTGGATCAAAATGGGGAGACCACACGAAGGTCCTATCGCGGAGGATAGAAAGGCAAAGCGTGCTGCCTTTAAAACAGCATTGAAAAAATGCCGAAATAATTCCATACAACTCCAGATGGATAAAATCGCTGGGGACTTCGATAAACGGGACTTTAAAAATTTTTGGAATAAGTCAAACAAAGTGTTAAATGTACGGTGTAAAGTTCCGAATAACATAAATGGAGAAACGAATCCGGAAAACATCGCCAACATTTTCAAATTGCACTTCGCCACTAAAACCCCTTCCGCTACCGTCTCTTCAAACGAAACCCCACTGACAGAATACGATGATATTGAACTCCAGGTCACAGTGAACATGGTGAACACAGCCATCAGAAACATGAAAGCTGGGACATCAGCAGGGCACGATGGATTGAGCATCGAACACGTCAAACACGCAGGAGGAGCGATTTCGCAACTACTCGCAACGTTGTTTACTGTCATCCTTAAGAGTGGATACCTTCCTAAAGATATGACCAAAACAATAATCATACCGATTATCAAATCGAAATTGTCCGACATAACTCTACAGGAAAATTACAGACCGATTTCCATTGCTACCTCTATCGCTAGAATATTTGAACGTGTTCTGTTGGACCAAGTTGGACCCCACATGAAAACGAGCGATAATCAGATGGGCTTTAAAAAGGAGTGCTCCACGGATACAGCGATATTTTGCGTAAAACGAACGTTGGAATACTATCGAAAAAGAAAAACAACTACTTACGCGTGCTTTCTTGATCTCAGTAAGGCGTTCGACAGAGTCCATCACCCCTTACTATGGACTAAACTCGTTGAAAGGGGTATACCATCGAAGGTCGTCCACATTCTCAACACTTGGCACCGGCAACAAGAAAACCTGGTAAAGTGGAAAGATGGATTTTCCGAACCTTTTCATCATCTGAAAAGCGGAGTTAGACAAGGAGGATGCATGTCCCCATTATTGTTTAACATTTATATGGAAGAACTGACCCATAGATTAAATAATGCTAAGGTGGGCTGCCATATCGGAGGACAGTGTTTTAATAATGTGAGCTATGCAGACGATATGGTACTCATGACGCCGTCTATAAGAGGGCTACGTATCCTCCTGAATATCTGCGAAGAGTTTGCTCAGGAAACAAACATGATTTACAATCCGCTAAAAACGGCACTGATGGTTATCAGATACGGGCAGGGTCCGAAAAACATTCCTCCAGCTTTCTTGAACGGTGAGGTTCTAAAGGTAGTAGAAGAAACCAAATATCTAGGGCACATCATCACCAGCAAGCTAATGGATGACGACGACATTGACAGGCAAAGGCGAGCACTCAGTGTGAAATCAAACATGCTCAGTAGAAGATTTCGGCTCTGTAGTCCGCCAGTGAAAAGGACACTCTTCCTGGCGTTCTGCACTACCCTATACACGTGCGAGCTCTGGACCAATTTTAAGAAGAGTAGCATGGAAAGGCTTCGGGTCCAGTACAACAACGCCTACCGCATGATGTTCAGTCTTCCCAGGCACTGCAGTGCTTCCGGTATGTTCACCGAGGGGCGAGTTCCAGGATTTGCAGCCCTTATGAGAACCAGGGTAGCAGGAATGCGGGAAAGGATTAACAACTCCAGAAATAACCTCATCATGGAATCCCGTCAGATCCCGAACTCAAGCATAGAAGCGCATTGGAGTAAATTATTGGCCCCATCAATCTTAACGCTGCCAGGATGGACTCCCTCTTGATGGCGTTTTGTAGAAATGAGGCCTAATATACTCCATTAATATTTTCTTACTTACATTCTTTATTTATTTTTTTTTTTACTTTTTTTTTTTTTATTATTATTTTTATTTTCATATATTTTTATTTTATTATTTACTTATTTATTTATTTCTTATGAATTTCTGTTCATTATTATTTTGTTACTATTATTATTACAATGTATTGATATCAATTATGGAAGGTATTGCATTGCACTACTCCTGCATACCTCCGGAATAAACTTTCGGAATAAAATTATTATTATTATAGTAATTTAAATAAAAAATATTTTTGTTTTTAAGCCACTTTATTTATACACATATAACAATTCGACCGGTTTCGGTTAAACTTAACCTTCTTCAGGAACGTATATATATATATATAAACTATTGTTTATATATATATACGTTCCTGATGAAGGTTAAGTTTAACCGAAACCGGTCGAATTGTTATATGTGTATAAATAAAGTGGCTTAAAACAAAAAATATTTTTATTTAAATTATAATGTCAAGCTACAAAGTGATTGCTTCCTTCGATAAGAAAATATAGTACATACTCGTACATAATAAAAATAAAATAAGTAAATGACAAATAAATATACGAGGCCTGTTCAAAAGAAAAGGTGAATTTTGAATTTTCGCGGGCTGTGTACATTCGATTATCGATTTTTCTGTTTTGTTGTTATGTTGGTACACATATGTTTATCACATGTTAGCATTATAAGCCATTTTAGATTGGTGGTTTGTTTTTGACAACTGGAAAGGTTAGTTACGTTTTTGTGTGTTCTTCGATTTTTTACTTTTGAAAAAAATAGATCGAAGAATATGTATTAAATTTTGCGTTAACAATAGAATAAAGTGCTCCAACGCACTTAAAATGTTGACTGTGGCATTCGGCGAGTCTACTTTGTCTCAAAAAAGTGTTTATAAGTGATACAAGCGCTTTACAGAAGACCGAGACGATGTTAATGACGATGAGCGTCCTGCAGTTGTGGAAAAACAAATCATGGATTTTACAAATAAAAATCGATATCATGTGTCCAAGAAACCAGTTTTTTTGTTGTATTTGCTAGAACTTTTCGATTTGAATATAAAAATCTCCTTCGTGGAATTGTTCTGGCACCAGGAACCGGTTTCAAAAGGAGCTGGATAAATAGCTGGTTCCTCGCCGGTCATTGGTAACTGGAACCGCAGCTGTCTCGGTTAAAAGGAACCGGTCACTGGAACCGTCGATATTATTTCTTAGAGGAACCGGCTATTTTAAAAAACCTAATCATCAGTACACCGTCCAAAAACTAAGCCACGAATTTATCGCATTTCAATTCGGCCGCTTTCAAATTGTTTTTCAATTCTTGCGCCTTGCGACCATTTTAAAAAAACTCCATGTTTCTTGAAATGTTGGTCCACACCTTTGAGTAACAATATAAGGAAGTATATGTAATCAACCAATACAAATTTGCGATAAATCACTTTCTTGGGGTTTTCACGTCGTATACCGTGAGAGAGAAAGAGACAAAAATAATATCGCAGTACTTTTAAGTATGTAAAGATGTTCTTCATTCACGCTAACTTCGCATCATCGAATCGCATAACTTACGTCAACATATTTGGAGGTTATTTCCTATTTTTGTGTTGATTAAAATACTTGCAGTGGTTATACAAATAAATCAAACATGATGGTGACATGTGCTATGCGTGAATGTTCAAATAAGACCAACCAAAGATTACAAAGCATCACTTTTCAGAGGTATTTCAACAGTTTTAAATATTTTTGACCGAACTTTATGTTCACATTTTTAATGATATAAAGACAAAAAATCGACAAAAAGCTTCCATAATTATTTAGGCAAACCTTCTGTTATAAGTGTTGGTGTGATATTTTGACTTTATAAATCATTTTAATGGTGTATTGATATTGTTTTGTTCAATGTGTTCAAATATGTTTATTAAAATGTCAGAATTCCATGTGGGCGGTAACTAATAGGCTATCCGACATCCTTTAATATATCTTTGCCTCTTTCTTATATCGAGTCAGTATAAATTCAACCGTCCTGACTACACTATTTCGCAAAGGTACCTCTCCATATATTCTTACTGCAAGGCCCAAATCATTTAAGCGTCTTCAGAGTTCCAAGAACTGATTAATACATTTCTGGATAAATAACCGGTTCCTCGCCAGTCACCGGTGACTGGAACCGCAGTGACGCCAGAATTTCAAATATTCTACGATTCTTATCACCGCCTTATTTTTATCAAATTTAATTGGGCTCGATAATGATAACGATATTTACTAGGGTTTGAGTAATTTCCTTATCTCCAGAGCTCAACGCTGTTAATTGGGATGTAAAATCTGATGCTTTAATAAATTACTGAGAGTAAAACAATGTGGATGTCCTAAAATAGTGCAAGGCTGATGCGAGCGTAATGCTTAGGGTTAAGAAAGGGACGCTTGGACGGTTTGGGTGAGTATAGCGGATGAGCGAAGAAACGGGTCTGAGAAAAATATATGACGCGAAAGTGAATAGAAAAAGTCGGGGAAACCCGAGAAAGCCGTGGCACGATCAAGTAAATCAAATACTTAAGTGATCGGAGTGGTAAGAAGCTCGACTACGAATACAAAGGTCGCGGGTTCAAACCCGGCGTGCGTCAATAACTTTTACATAATAAATATGTGTCATTACACATTTAATTCATATAAAAATAATAAAAACGTACATTTTCGCACGTTCCAGAGTGGTAGATACTCTTAAGTATCGCCCTGGTGAAAGACCACCATTCAGAATCGAAACACTGTTGCTTGAAATGGCTTTTAACCGTGATTGGTGACCAGATCTGAATAGCCAGGTACTTCCCAACCTTCCTCTTCCCTATCTCCTTCCCCTCCCTACTACCCTCACAACATACCCTATTTGGGGATGCCATAGTCTCACTGGCTATAGACGGTTCGGAGCAGTTGAGACTATTGTGCGGTATTCATATTTTAAAAAAAAACCACGAATCCCGAGGTCGCGGGTTCGAGGCCGCCGTGCGCAAATGATTTTTTGTTATATGTAATGTTCGCTGATGATCTCGACAGACGCTCCTTGGGTGAGGCGCACTTTTGTTCGGGGATGTAGAATAAAATATAATCACTTTCCTCGAATCATTTTTATTGGAAGAACTTATAAAGTATAATAATTAAACCTTTAACTGAATATATTTAAGTACCTGATCTGAATAGAATGGGTGAAATGAAATAGGTCGAGGGTAGAATGGAGAGTCGTAGTAATGGTCAACTTAAAGGTCATAGTCCAACATGTGGTCTATGGGATAATGCATGTTCAAAACGGAATTTTAAGAAATCGATCTTTACAATACAATTTGAGAGACAAAGACATTAAAGGAAGCAATTAAGAAATACAAAAGGACATTGGTATGAATGGTAAGTGACGGGGGGTAAATTGCACATGGGCGCCACTGGTGGGCCTTTACATATAACACATTTAATTCTAAATATAGTATATTAATTAGATAATATAGTAATTCTAAATATAGTATATTTGCGGAACGTTCTATGAAAATCTACACAAATTTCACGATTCCAGAGCTCAAGTTGAAAATTAAACAGCCTTTACAGCGGAGTCCTTTACAGTGAAGTCCTTTACAGTGGAGTCTTTTACAGTGAAGTCCTTTACAGCGGAGTCCTTTACAGTGGAGTCCTTTACAGTGGAGTCCTTTACAGTGGAGTCCTTTACAGTGAAGTCCTTTACAGCGGAGTCCTTTACAGTGGAGTCCTTTACAGTGCAGTCCTTTACAGTGGAGTCCTTTACAGTGGAGTAATTTACAGTGGAGTCCTTTACAGTGGAGTCCTTTACAGTGCAGTCCTTTACAGTGGAGTCCTTTACAGTGGAGTCATTTACAGTGGAGTCCTTTACAGTGGAGTCCTTTACAGTGGAGTCATTTACAGTGGAGTCCTTTACAGTGGAGTCATTTACAGTGGAGTCCTTTACAGTGGAGTCCTTTACAGTGGAGTCATTTACAGTGGAGTCCTTTACAGTGGAGTCTTTTACAGTGGAGTCCTTTACAGTGGAGTCCTTTACAGTGGAGTCCTTTACAGTAGAGTCCTTTACAGTGGAGTCCTTCACAGTGGAGTCCTTCACCATGGAGTCCTTCACAGTGGAGTCCTTTACAGTGGAGTCCTTTACAGTGCAGTCCTTTACAGTGGAGTCCTTTACAGTGGAGTCCTTTACAGTGGAGTCTTTTACAGTGGAGTCCTTTACAGTGGAGTCCTTTACAGTGGAGTCCTTTACAGTGCAGTCCTTTACAGTGGAGTCATTTACAGTGGAGTCCTTTACAGTGGAGTCATTTACAGTGGAGTCCTTTACAGTGCAGTCCTTTACAGTGGAGTCATTTACAGTGGAGTCCTTTACAGTGGAGTCTTTTACAGTGGAGTCCTTTACAGTGGAGTCCTTTACAGTGGAGTCCTTTACAGTGCAGTCCTTTACAGTGGAGTCATTTACAGTGGAGTCCTTTACAGTGGAGTCTTTTACAGTGGAGTCCTTTACAGTGGAGTCCTTTACAGTGGAGTCCTTTACAGTAGAGTCCTTTACAGTGGAGTCCTTCACAGTGGAGTCCTTCACCGTGGAGTCCTTCACAGTGCAGTCCTTTACAGTGGAGTCCTTTACAGTGCAGTCCTTTACAGTGGAGTCCTTTACAGTGGAGTCATTTACAGTGGAGTCCTTTACAGTGGAGTCCTTTACAGTGCAGTCCTTTACAGTGGAGTCCTTTACAGTGGAGTCATTTACAGTGGAGTCCTTTACAGTGGAGTCCTTTACAGTGCAGTCCTTTAGAGTGGAGTCCTTTACAGTGGAGTCATTTACAGTGGAGTCCTTTACAGTGGAGTCCTTTACAGTGGAGTCCTTTACAGTGGAGTCCTTTACAGTGCAGTCCTTTACAGTGGAGTCATTTACAGTGGAGTCCTTTACAGTGGAGTCATTTACAGTGGAGTCCTTTACAGTGGAGTCCTTTTAAGTGGAGTGGTAATAAGACGCTGGACTACGAATTCAAGGGTTGCGGGTTCAAGCCCGGCGTGCACCAATAACTTTTATCTAATTAATACGTGTCAAAACACATTTAAATCATATAAAAATAATGTAAAGTTTATTTGCAGCACGTTCCAGAGTGGTAGGTACTCTAAGTATCGCCCTGGTGAAAGACCACCATTCAGAATCGAAACGTCGCTTGAAATGGCTTTAGCCGTGTTTAGTGACTAGATCTGAATAGCCAGATACTTACCAACCTTCCTCTTCACCATCTCCTTTACCTCCCGGGTAAGGTAGTGACCTTCATCCGCACAACACACCCTATTTGGGGATGCCATTGTCTCACTGGCTCTAGACGGTTGGGAGTAGTTAGGACTCTAGTGCGGTATTCACAAAAAATAAAAAATAAAAATGTCAAAAGTCTGACTAGCAGTCCACAATGGAGTGCTGCTACCAACCCTGATGCGTGGCGGTGAGGCATGGAACTGGCAGAGAAAGGATGAAAGTAGACTGAATGCCGTAGTGTGAGATCTTGAAAGCGTATGTGTGTAAAACCGTGTATCGCCGTGTCAAAAATGTGGAGATCCGGAAAAAATGTAATGAATAAAATCATGAAAGGAACTTGGACGGTTTGAACACGTAGAGCAGATGGACGAAGAAAGGAGTGTAAGGGAGAATATATGGCTCAAAAAAGTGAACGGTAGAAGGAATCGGGGACGCCCGAGAAAAACGTGGCACGATCAAGTGTATCCTTGAGTCTGATCGTGCGAAGAGTGAAATTAACAGAAGAGTACAGGGTAGTATCAAAATCGAATAAAGCCTTTAAAATGTTGGGTTTTATATTAAGAATATGTAATCAATTTAAAAACATTCATACCTTTAAAAAATTGTACATGTCATTAGTTAGGAGTCAAATTGAATACAACTCAACAGTGTGGGCACCAAGTTATGCTATTCATTCCCTTACAATAGAAAGAGTTCAAAATAAATTCTTAAGATTTATTAACTTCAGAATGGGCATTTTAAGGGAATCTATCAATTACGATTATCTTCTTTGTCACCTTAATTTATTGAGATTGTCTGAACGGAGAATAATTACCGACTTGATTTGCTTATACTTAATTACAAATTCAATGATTGACAGCCCTGAACTATTAAACTTGATTTAATTTCATATTCCTAGCAAGACGGTTACAAGGCAGTACCTACCGTACTATTGTAGCAATTCTGCTTCAACCTCGCAATTCAACACGCCTATGCGACGAATGCAACAGCTGGGAAACACATACTCCGATGTCGCTGATATATTTAACTCGTCAATATCAAACTACAAGTTTAATTTAGTACAGTTGTTGTTATCTGGTAGAGCTAAACTAATAGTTGGACCTATTACTTAATATTATTATTTATTTCCTTTCTTTTACAATACTTTTGAACATGTTATTAGTTATTTTTGTATCTGCTTTTCAATACTATTTTTTTATATTTTCTATTTTACACAATTCTTGCACTAATGAGGTAACTGTTTTGAAAAAAAATAAAATATTTTAAAATGTATGTAAAAAGCCTAAAACGGACGTGAATAAATAAATAAATAAAAAAAAGTAGTAGGACTGATTCTTAAAATATATTTTTCATTGAACTAATCGGTACAAATTCTTAGTAGTCCTCGAAATGGCACCCTTGTGCTTCGACACAACGGGTGTAACGCAATTCCCACTGCGCGTCAGCCTTCTAAGACTCGCTTTCCTGAATCCTCTTCAGAGATGCCGTCGCGGCCCCTCGGACGTCTTCTACGGAGCCGTATCGGTTTCCCTCAAGGTCCCGCTTGAGCCGAGGAATGAGGAAGAAGTCCGACGGGGCCAGACCGGAACTGTAGGGGGGGTGAGGCGACGCAGCAACCCTGCGCTTGGTCAGAATCTCCCTCATCAGCAGCATAGACATAAAATACAAGACACGTCATATTCATACAAATTGAACGATACATTTGGCACGCTCTGATATCTGTTTGAAAACTTGTAACGCATGAAAAGGATAGCCATACCAAGCAGAATATGTGTGTATGAATGAGATAGCTATATAAACGTCTTTGAGAGCTCTTTTTTGAGATAAAATGCCTTCCTGTGCTTTTGACAAGTGTAAAAATCATTCGGGAACAAAAAACAAATCTCATGGAGTTTCTTTTCATGCGAAGTACACACAAATCACTTATTATTTCAATTAATACAATTATTCAATTAAGTGATATAGCGAATGCAGAAATACATAAGTGTGTGGAAGACAACCTAGCGACAGTACACGAGTACGTCGCATGCTACTTCGCTCGTAAGTTCGTTAGGGAAGAGAGGGCTTGTAACGCGGAGAATGTAAAGCGGGACGTTCATATAGCTATCTCATTCATACACACATGTTCTGCTTGGTATGGCTATCCTTTTCATGCTTTCAGAGCATGTCGTATTTATCGTTCAATTTGTATGAATATGACGTGTATTGTATTTTATGTCTATGGCTCCCGCCCCTCCCGGAACAGCTTATGCCACTCGAACATTGTTGGGCGGCTCATAGCAGCATCCCCTTAGGGGTCCTTAATCATTCCGAGGGTCTCCGTCACGGTTTTCCCGAGTTTGACGCGGAATTTGATGGCGTAGCGCCGCTCGAGATTTTTCTCCATCTTGGATCGCAACGACATTTCTAAACAGAGGTTCACAGAAATCAACGCCCTTACTCCTCGCTTGCCCGCAGGTGACTGGAAAAAAATTTGGTCTCTTTGGAAGGCTCTCCATCACCACGCCCGAGTGGTCTGGCCCCCATCCACCGCTTGGTTCGCGCTACAGAAATTCAGTCCTACTACTTTTATAACTTATCCTGTATGTATGAACGTGAATGAAGCAAGCATTGTGTGCTAATACAGTGTTGTGCGGTGGTCCATCCTCTCTACTCACTAAAATACGTTGTAATGGCATTTGAAATTTTAGAGGTGCTTAAAAAAATTACCACAATTTATTCAAAAGCCGAAACGCACCGAGAAAGGCGTTTAACGGCGACCTTTCAGATGTTAAAAAAAATAAAAAAATGATGCCAATCATTTAACTGTGACAATGTCAAATGTAACTGAAATTCTTTTGATTTTTATCAATAATGTTACATATATTATAGACACATTGTAGCGCTCTCAAAGTGGCAAGCAATAATCACGCTAGTTGGTGTGATCGGTGTTTAAGCCGACTTAGTATTAAACGGTCACGCGTCGCTTGAGGTCGTTTCAAGCAAGTATGGAACACGGTCCGAACTTCGGATCTGTTTCGTTCATACACATACATGGCCAGTTCAAAAGAAAAGGTTAATTTTGAATTTTCGCGGGTTGTGTACATTCGATTATCGTTTTTTTTTGTTGTTATGTTGGTACACATATGTTTATCATATGTTAGCATTATCAGCCATTTTGAATTAGTGGTTTGTTTTTGACAACTGGAAAGGTAAGTCACGTTTTTGTGTGTTCTTCGATTTTTTACTTTTGAAAAAATAGATCAAAGAATAAAATCCATGATTTGTTTTTCCACAACTCCAAGGACGCTCATCGTCATTAACATCTTCTCGGCCTTCTGTAAAGCGCTTGTACCACTTATAAACACTTTTTTGAGACAAAGTAGACTCGCCGAATGCCACAGTCAACATTGAAGTGCGTTGGAGCACTTTATTCCATTTTTAACGCAAAATTTAATACATATTCTTTGGTTCATTTTTTTTCAAAAGTAAAAAATCGAAAAACACAGAAACTTGACTAACCTTTCCAGTTGTCAAAAACTAACCTCTAATCCTAAATGGCTGATAATGCTAACATATGATAAACATGTGTACCAAAATAACAAAAAAAAATCGATAATCGAATGTACACAGCCCGCGAAAATTCAAAATTCACCTTTTCTTTTGAACAGGCTTCGTATATTCTATAAATGTCTATCTTTGTCATACATGACCGATATTTGAATGATGGATTAACTGGTAACGTGTGTGTTTTGCTTGCCACATTTTGTGTTAATATTCTAAGGCTATAACGTGTCTATATATGTAACGTCATTGATGTCAACCGTGTACAAATGTCAAGCGCGCGTTTGCCGCAAGTTCCTCGGAGCATCTCCCATTGAAATACCGGTAGAACAAAGACAGCATTCCCACCCGGTTTTGCACGAGTCTAGTGCTTTCAAGCATTCGTCACATTATTTTAACGCGATCACAATTCATCGACTAATCTCCATTTTGTCTTTTTTTACATTTGAGTGGTTGCCGTTGAACGCTGATTGTCCGTTTGTTTCAGCTTTTGAATAATTTGTGATCAACTGAAAAGTGGAACGTCATCCTTGTCAGCTGATCACAATTTGTTTAAAAGCTAAGACGGGCCTAGAATCGACGATTAGCGAGGACCGTTTAAAATGTCGAATTCTTGATCGGCGTATTATGGTAGATTCACACCAGCGTCCGGATCCGCTCAGTGACGATATGGTTCCGCATGAGAGCTTATTGATATGGTATGAATATCAATCAAGGAGTATGTGCCGAGACAAAGTTGTGTGGCAGTACATCCTTCTGCCCACCCTTGTGATATTTAACTATTTAGTTAGTTGAATAATTAACCCTTTTTATTTCGTTAAATAATATTTTCAATAATTAATAAAAATATTATTTAGTGATAAAAAAAATGATTTTTAACAAAAAAAAAATCTGCGATGTAAGCATTTTTACACTTCAAAATAATTATTTAACTAAGTAGTTAAATATCACAAGGGTGGGCAGAAGGATATACTGCCACACAACTTTGTCTCAGCACATACTCCTTGATCGACATTCATACCATATCAATAAGCTCTCATGCGGAACAGTATCGTCACTGAGCGGATGCGGACGTTGGTGTGAATCCAGCTTACTGCAAGTTATCCACCTCAGGCGGTTAAAAAAATGTGATTATCCGCCCAAAATACTATTTTGGTACAGGTATATTTACGGCAGGTACCAGAGTGGTATATATTCTCAGTATCACCCTGGTGAACTAGCACCATTCAGCAGAATCGTAACGTTGTTTTAAATGGCTTAGTCGTATCTGGTGAATTGTTAGCTAGGTACTTCCCAACCAACTTTTCTCCGTCTCCTTCCCACTCCTAACTCAGTTCACAACATACCCAGTTGAGGGATGCCGCAGTCAGTTGCTGTTGAAATTTTCGTATGCGGTATTCACATAAAAAAAAAACAAAAAATAATTCAATTGCTAATTATTATTTTAATATAACCTTAAATTATTAAGTACAATTTATTTTTTATGCTGCTTAATAAGAATTTAGTCAAACAACCCAAACTTATGTGTATTGGTGCTTTTTTTTGCATATTTATACACTTTCGATAGTGATTTCACTGCGAAACGTCACTGAGAAACATAATTTTGTCTTGCTTACGCCTACTCATTTAGTTTCTAGCGAAAAAGGAACAAAAAGTGTACGAATTTGAATGTTCGACAAATTTTATAGCGTGCTTTTTTATTATGGTAAAAATTAGTTTTTCATTCAAATTTCACTAGACTTTATTTTATGAATGTCAATTTTGAGAGGTTCTGTATGCAAGCAACGCATCTGTGCGCGTACAGGGTAATCTTTTTAAATACCGATATTAAATTAGTACGGAAGAATATTTCGATCCTAATTAAATATTTCATCGAAACATTATATAGTGCCCATCGCCATCTTTGACGGGCATAAGTATATTAATACCAAAACAAAACTGGTACTCATTTTTCAATATTAAAGATAACTTTAGGCATTTCATATCAAAAGACAGATGCGGCTCTTTCGTCAGTATAAAATTCATCGTGTTGTCTCTGTCAGGGACACGACAAGCTTCCTACAGTTTGCAAGATTTCGCCAACTAGACAACATAGTGCCATTTCGTTTATTGTATAGCGCTTGTAGAGACAGCATTTATAATTCCGGACAGTTCACGAACTGACCCATTGCAGGTACATGTGGAATGGGAGGACTTCTCATTGAATCGTTAGATGCTGTAGTGCCGCTGTCTCCTATTTGGCAAGTATTCAGATTTATTAAGAATATGAGATAATGAACTCCGTTTCATAATCTAATTATGTTAGATGATGAACTATGATAGCGTACCTACGATGGGATAAGGCGTCAGAAGAAGATTCTTGTCAAATTCAGAAAGTCATTCAGAACAGGAAAATTCTTTGATTTCGGAGTGAATTAACATGTGTAGTCTCAATGCTGAATTCTTACTGCAAGTATAAGTGCACTCACAACAAGAGAATGATTTTATTCCAGCGTGAGTCGCCATGTGCCTTTTTAAAGCCGACTTACGCGGAAACTTATACGTACATTCGGAACACGAAAAAGGTTTAATCCCCGTGTGATTGGCCATATGCAGCTTCAGAGTCGAATTCTTACGACAAGAATAACCACACTCAGAACAAGAGAAAGACTTTATTCCGGTATGAATCAACGAGTGTGCTTTTAAAGTTGATTTTCGCGTAAACGAAACGTGGCATTCCGAACACGAAAATGGTTTAACACCAGTATGGTTTATCATGTGCATTTTGAGATTCGATTTCGTCTTACACGAATAGTTACACTCCGAACACGAAAATGGCTTCACACCAGAATGCGTCAGCATGTGCAGCTTAAGAGATGTTTTCATTATACAGGAATAACTGCATTCCAAACACGAAAAAGGTTTAGTTTCTGTATGTGTCAACATGTGAACTTTGAGATACGATTCCGTTATACAAGAATGACTGCATTCAGTACAAGAGAAAGATTTGATTCCGGAATGCGTCAGCATATGTATTTTCAAAGAAGATCTTCGTGGGAATTTATTATCACATTCCGTACATGAAAACGGTTTAACGCCGGAATGTGTTAAAACATGTCGTCTTAAGTTTGATTTACGCGTGAACGAAATGCTACACTCCGAACACTGGAACGGTTTGTTACCCGTATGAGCAAACAAGTGTCTTTTCAGATACGATTTCCACACACACGAATAGTTGCAGAATGGGCAGGTAAACCCTTTGGCTCCGTCGGGAGAGATTGTTTGCGGTTTTAAATCTGACAAAGACGGTACAAATGGCACAGTGCAAAGGGTGCGTGGATGTTTTTTTACTTCTTTCAGTTGAGCCTCTTTTTTGATCTGTTGGTCGTTTGCTGGTTCACTTGCAGTAAGCTTGGTTTGTTTAATCTTTCCCCCTTCAAACACTGAAATGAAAACAGTTATGATGTATTTAAGTCACTTTAGATCGGTTGTATTTACGTCTGTAACACTTAAGTATCGTAACTTAGTAAAAATAAAATACCTGACGAATTCGAGTTCTGTGAACATTCCTTTTTTACATCAGAATATTCTATGTCAACTTCTGTATAGAGTGTTGAAGAGATATGTTTTGTGCTTGTTCCCGGTTCGGATTTTACGACAATACTTTGTTTCGAGTAGACTTCCTCCTCGTTCGGGAGTCCTTGTTTACTGTCGGCACTTTGTAGGTCTTCTGAATATTCGATCTTTATTTCAGGAAAATCTGAATAAATTTTCGTGTCGAACAAATCTTCTTCTCCGCCAGATTCAATTTCTGTTTTTATTTTAGACATGTCTATAAAGAGAGAGTCAGCAATAACGAAGCGGCGTACATATGATACTGCCGATAAGAGGTTTGTTGCAACGTTTTTATCTGTTGTATGCGTTGTTTTTCAGAAAGATGGAGACGTTATGATGTCATGTTTCTGGCGCCGGAAGCTTTTTCGTGTCCTTTTTTCTTTACATGCGCAATTTATGGGAAAGCGGGAGAAGTGATATTATGTTCCTACCGCTGAGAGCTCTGTTATAACCTTGGATGAATTAAATAATGTAGATACGTTACTGAGACAATGGGTCTGGTTGCACTAAACCAAGTCCACGAGACATACCTTCGAGACACGTTTCGTATGGCTATCTCTTCCGTACACACATATTCATTGAATGGCTATCCTTTTCATACGCGGGTGAAACATTTAGTGGTGCAACATTAGTGGTGCTACATTTTTCGTAAGATTTGTACGAATATGACATGTCTTGTATTTTATGGTTATAACCCCTCTTTCTGTTACAAGTGTTTTTTAAAAACACATATCACGTTAAAGCTGCTGAGAGCTCCGTTGAAATGTTTTCGCAATTACATTCAAGGTTTCCTGCCGATAAATATTCTGTTACAACTAATTTTTATGTTACATCCGTCGATTGCGAGAAAGTCCGAGAGGTCATATCATGATGCCGCCACTCCGTTGTAAGTGTATTTTGTGTAAAATTCTTCGTGGGTAATAAAGAGAGATTTTTAGTACAATCTTGCCGCAGACAACTTCGTAATAAGCTCTCTATCCGTTGTATGCGTTGTTTGTGAGAAACAAGGAGAGGTAACAACGGATATGTCAAAGAAATGCATATTTAACTTCGTTTTCCAAACGTTAGAGATGCCTTTTAGAGTTAATAAGTTAAATTTCTCGAACAGTTTTGACGCAGAATCACTGCAAAACGTCAAATAGACTGACCACAGAAAAAAAAATTCTTAGAAAAAATAAATAGTACATTCCATTGTGCTGGCCAGCGATTCACCTTTTCGAATACATTTCCTTTGGGTGTATGTTTCGATGAACCGATTCACATTAGAATTTGGTTTCGTGAATTATTCGCTTTAAGCACAAATATAAAATTAAGGACTTTATTCCGTAGCTCAAATAAATGAGCCCAGACACTTCATAATCAATCATCGGGCCATTTAGAAACAGGGGTATGCAAAGAATACGAATAACAAATTCCTTGCTTTATTGATTTAATAATAATAATATATTGTTGACTACGTAGATTTGAGCAGGACCAGTACCGAGTCTTTTATCAAAACTGTAATAAAAAAAATAATTTTAAAAACTCTTTTTTTATGGTGTTATATATTAAAAAATATGAAATAAAAAGAAATAAATATCACTTTACGGGCAAATTGCGAGCCTAGGGGTCGGAGATAAGATTAAGCATTTGAGGCTCTATAGAGCCGAATGAAGTGAAACTTTGGAATCTTGTCTGAAATAATAGATTTGAGACGATTAAACGACAAATATATCTAAAAGTGTCAGTTAGAAAAATACCAATTTGCGGGTAAAATGCGAGACAAAGAGACAAAAAGACAGACGGTCGGAGGTTAGATAAAGTTGTATCAGGCTCTATAGGGGCCGAATGAAGTGTAACTTTGGAATTCTGTCTGAAATGATAGACAAATTACAAAAATCTCTATAAAGAACATTTGTTACAAAAAACCACTTTTCGGGTAAAATGCGAAACTTGGGGTCGGAGATAAGATAACGTTACTTAAGGCTCTATGGGGCCGAATGAACTCAGAGTTTGGAATTCTGTCTGAAATAATAGACTTAAGACGAATGAATGACGAAAATCTCTAACAGCATCATTTGTTGTAAAAAAACACTTTGCGGGCACTACAAAGTGGTATTTTTTCAAAAATACCACTTTGTAGACAAAATGCGAGACTTGGGGTTGGAGTTTAGATAAAGTTTTTTCAGGCTCTATGGGGCCGAATGCTGTGAAACTTTGCAATTCTGTCTGAAATGATAGATAAATGACAAAAATCTCTAACAATATCATATATTAGATAAATAACACACTGCGGGCAAAATACGAGACTTAATATCGATGATTAGATAAATTTGAATCAGGCTCTATGGGGCCGAATTAAGTGAAACTATGGAATTCTGTCTGAAATGATAGACAAATGACAAAAATCTCTAAAAGTATCATTTGTTAGGAAAATACCACTTTGCGGGCAAAATTCGAGACTTGGGGTCGGAGATTAGATAAAGTTGTATGAGGCTCTATGGGGCCGAATGAAGTGTAACTTTGGAATTCCGTCTGAAACTTTATAATTAAGACAAAAAAATGACAAAAATCTCTAAAAGTATCATTTTTTAGGAAAATACCACTTTTGGGCACAATTCGAGACTTGGGGTCGGTAACTAGATAAAGTTGCAAAAGGCTGTAATGGGCCGAATGAAGTAAAACTTTGGAATTCTATTTGAAATGATACACTAAAGACAATCAAATGTCAAAAATCTCTAACAGTATCATTTGTTAGAAAAATATTACTTTGCGGGCAAAATGCGAGACTTGGGGTCGGAGATTAGATAAAGTTGTATCAGGCTCTATGGGGCGACTGAAGTGAAACTATGGAATTCTGTCTGAAATGAAAGACAAACGACAAAAATCTCAAAAAGTGTCATTTGTTAGAAAAATACCACTTTGCGCGCACAATGCGAGACTTGGGGTCGGAGATTAGATAAAGTTGTATCAGGCTCTATGGGGCGACTGAAGTGAAACTATGGAAATCTGTCTGAAATGAAAGACAAACGACAAAAATCTCAAAAAGTGTCATTTGTTAGAAAAATACCACTTTGCGCGCACAATGCGAGACTTGGGGTCGGAGATTAGATAAAGTTGTATCAAGCTCTATGGGGCGACTGAAGTGAAACTATGGAAATCTGTCTGAAATGAAAGACAAACGACAAAAATCTCAAAAAGTGTCATTTGTTAGAAAAATACCACTTTGCGCGCACAATGCGAGACTTGGGGTCGGAGATTAGATAAAGTTGTATCAGGCTCTATGGGGCGACTGAAGTGAAACTATGGAAATCTGTCTGAAATGAAAGACAAACGACAAAAATCTCAAAAAGTGTCATTTGTTAGAAAAATACCACTTTGCGCGCACAATGCGAGACTTGGGGTCGGAGATTAGATAAAGGTATATCAAGCTCTATGGGGCGACTGAAGTGAAACTATGGAAATCTGTCTGAAATGAAAGACAAACGACAAAAATCTCAAAAAGTGTCATTTGTTAGAAAAATACCACTTTGCGCGCACAATGCGAGACTTGGGGTCGGAGATTAGATAAAGTTGTATCAGGCTCTATGGGGCGACTGAAGTGAAACTATGGAAATCTGTCTGAAATGAAAGACAAACGACAAAAATCTCAAAAAGTGTCATTTGTTAGAAAAATACCACTTTGCGCGCACAATGCGAGACTTGGGGTCGGAGATTAGATAAAGTTGTATCAGGCTCTATGGGGCGACTGAAGTGAAACTATGCATTAATCTCTAAAAGTATAATTTGTTAGAAAAATACCACTTTGCGGGCAAAATGCGAGACTCGTGGTCGAACATTAGATAAAGTTGTATCAGGCTCTATGGGGGACGAATGAAGTAAGACTTTGGAATTCTTTCTAAAATGATAAAATTAAGACGATCAAATGTCAAAAATCTCTAACAGTATCATTTGTTAAAAAAATAGCACGACGCGGGCGAAATGCGAGACTTGGGGTCGATGATTAAATTAAGTTGGATCAGGCTCTATGGGGCCAAATAAAATGAAACTTTGGAATTCTGCCAGTAATGATAAACAAATGATAAAAATCTCTAAAAGTATCATTTGATAGAAAAATACCACTTTGCGGGCACAAAGAGAGACTTGGGGTCGGAGATTAGATAGAGTTGTATCAGACTCTATGGGGCCGAATAAAGTGAAACTTTGGAATTCGGTCTGAAATGTTTCACTTAAGACAAATAAATGACAAAATCTCTAACAGTATCATTTGTTAGAAAAATACCACTTTGCGGGCAAAATGCGAGACTTGGGGTCGGAGATAAGATAATGTTTTATCAGGCTCTATGGGGCCGAATGAAGTGAATCTTTGGAATTCTTTCTGAAATGATAGACAAATCACAAAAATCTCAAAAAGTATCAATTGTTAGAAAAATACCACTTTGCAGGCACAATGCGAGACTTGTGGTAGGAGACTAGATAAAGTTGCATAAAGCTCAATGGGGCCGACTGAAGTGAATCTTTGGAATTCTGTCTGAAATGATAGACTTAAGACGATTAAATGCCAAAAATCTCTAAATGTATCATTTGTTAGAAAAATACCACTTTGCGGGCAAAATGCGAGACTCGGGGTCGAAGATAAGATTTAGTTGTATCAGCCTCTATGGGGGCGAATGAAGTGAAATTTTGGAATTCTGTCTGAAATGATAGACAAATTACAAAAATCTCTATAAAGATCATTTATTACAAAAAAACACTTTTCGGGTAAAATGCGAAACTTGGGGTCGGAGATAAGATAAAGTTATTTAAGGCTCTATGGGACCGAATGAACTCAAAGTTTGGAATTCTGTCTGAAATAATAGACTTAAGACGAATAAATGACAAAAATCTCTAAAAGTATAATTTAAAAAAAAAATACCACTTTGTAGACAAAATGCGAGACTTGGGGTCGGAGTTTAGATAAAGTTTTTTCAGGCTCTATGGGGCTGAATGCAGTGAAACTTTGCAATTCTGTCTGAAATGATAGATAAATGACGAAAATCTCTAACAATATCATATATTAGATAAATAACACACTGCGGGCAAAATACGAGACTTGATATCGATGATTAGATAAAGTTGAATCAGGCTCTATGGGACCGAATTAAGTGAAACTTTGGAATTCTGTCGAAATGATAGATTTAAGATGATAAGATGAGAAAAATCTTTAAAAGTATTATTTTTTAGAAAAATAACACTTGCGGGAAAAATGCGAAACTTAGGGTCGATGATTAGATATAGTTGTGTTAGGCTCTGTGGTGCCGAATGAAATGAAACTTTTAAAATCTGTCTGAAACGATAGAAAAATGACGAAAATCTCTAAAAGTATCATTTGTTACAAAAAACCACATATCGGGCAAAATGCGAAACATGGGGTCGGAGATTAGATAAAGTTTGTTCAGGCTCTATGGGGCCCAATTAAATTTCTCTTTGGAATTCTGTCTGAAATGATAGACAAATGACGAAAATCTCAAACAGCATCATTTGTTAGAAAAATAACACTGCGTTCAAAATGCGAGACTTGGGGTCGGAGGTTAGATAAAGTTGTATCAGGCTCTATGGGGCGACTGAAGTGAAACTATGGAATTCTGTCTGAAATGATAGACAAATGACGAAAATCTCAAACAGCATCATTTGTTAGAAAAATAACACTGCGTTCAAAATGCGAGACTTGGGGTCGGAGGTTAGATAAAGTTGTATCAGGCTCTATGGGGCGACTGAAGTGAAACTATGGAATTCTGTCTGAAATGATAGACAAATGACGAAAATCTCAAACAGCATCATTTGTTAGAAAAATAACACTGCGTTCAAAATGCGAGACTTGGGGTCGGAGGTTAGATAAAATTGTATCAGGCTCTATGGGGCGACTGAAGTGAAACTATGGAATTCTGTCTGAAATGAAAGACAAATGACAAAAATGTCAAAAAGTATCATTTGTTAGAAAAATACCACTTTGCGCGCACAATGCGAGACTTGGGTCGGAGGTTAGATAAATTTGTATCAGGCTCTATGGGGCCGAATGAAGTGAAACTTTGGAATTCGTTCTGAAATGACAGTCAAATTAACAAAATCTCTAAAAGTATCATTTGTTAGAAAAATACCACTTTGCGCGCACAATGCGAGACTTGGGTCGGAGGTTAGATAAATTTGTATCAGGCTCTATGGGGCCGAATGAAGCATAACTTTGGAATTCTGTCTGAAACTTTATAATTAAGACAAACAAATGACAAAAATCTCTAAAAGTGTCATTTTTTAGGAGAATACCACTTTTGGGCACAATTCGAGACTTGGGGTCGGTAACTAGATAAAGTTGCAAAAGGCTGTAATGGGCCGAATGAAGTAAAACTTTGGAATTCTATTTGAAATGATACACTAAAGACAATCAAATGTCAAAAATCTCTAACAGTATCATTTGTTAGAAAAATATTACTTTGCGGGGAAAATGCGAGACTTGGGGTCGGAGATTAGATAAAGTTGTATCAGGCTCTAGGGGCGACTGAAGTGAAACTATGGAAATCTGTCTGAAATGAAAGACAAATGACAAAAATGTCAAAAAGTATCATTTGTTAGAAAAATACCACTTTGCGCGCACAATGCGAGACTTGGGGTCGGAGATTAAATAAAAGTGTATCAGGCTCTATGCGGCCGATTGAAGTGAAACTTTGGAATTCTGTCTAAAATGATGGACTTAAGACAAATAAAAGGACAAAAATCTCTAACAGCATCATTTGTTGTAAAATAACACTTTGCGGGCACAATGCGAGACTTGGGGTCGGAGATTAGATTAAGTTGTATCAGGCTCTATGGGGCCGAATGAAGTGAAACTTTGAATACTGTCTGAAATGATAGATAAATGAAAAAAATCTCTGACATTTGTTAGAAAAATATTACTTTGCGGGCAAAATGCGAGACTTGGGGTCGAAGATTAGATAAAGTTGTATCAGGCTCTATGGGGCGACTGAAGTGAAACTATGGATTAATCTCTAAAAGTATCATTTGTTAAAAAAATAGCACGACGCGGGCGAAATGCGAGACTTGGGGTCGATGATTAAATAAAGTTGGATCAGGCTCTACGGGGCCAAATAAAGTGAAACTTTGGAATTCTGCCAGAAATGATAAAAATCTCTAAAAGTATCATTTGATAGAAAAATACCACTTTGTGGGCACAAAGCGAGACTTGGGGTCAGAGATTAGATAGAAATGTATCAGATTCTATGGGGCCGAATAAAGTGAAACTTTGGAATTCGGTCTGAAATGTTACACTTAAGACGAATAAATGACAAAATCTCTACAAGTATCATTTGTTAGAAAAATACCACTTTGCGGGAAAAATGCGAAACTTGGGGTCGGAGATATTAGATAAAGTTGTATGAGGCTTATTGGGGCCGAATGAAGTGTAACTTTGGAATTCCGTCTGAAACTTTATAATTAAGACAAACAAATGACAAAAATCTCTAAAAGTATCATTTTTTAGGAAAATACCACTTTTGGGCACAATTTGAGACTTGGGGTCGGTTACTAGATAAAGTTGCAAAAGGCTGTAATGGGCCGAATGAAGTGAAACTTCGGAATTCTATTTGAAATGATACACTAAAGACAATCAAATGTAAAAAATCTATAACAGTCTCATTTGTTAGAAAAATACAACTTTGCGCGCACAATGCGAGACTTGGGGTCGGAGATTAAATAAAGTTGTATCAGGCTCTATGGGGCCGGATGAAGTGAAACTGTGAATACTGTCTGAAATGATGGACAAATGACAAAAATCTCAAAAAATATCATTTGTTAGAAAAATACCATTTTACGGGCACAATGCGAGACTAAGGGTTGGAGATTAACTAATGTTGTATCAGGCTCTATGGGGCCGAATGAAATGAAACTTTGGAATTCGGTCTGAAATGATAGTCAAATGACAAAAATCTCTAAAAGTATCATTTGTTAGAAAAATACCACTTTGCGGGCAAAATGCGAGACTTGGGGTCGGAGATTAGATAAAGTTGTATCAGGCTCTATGGGGCGACTGAAGTGAAACTATGGATTAATCTCTAAAAGTATCATTTGTTAAAAAAATAGCACGACGCGGGCGAAATGCGAGACTTGGGGTCGATGATTAAATAAAGTTGGATCAGGCTCTACGGGGCCAAATAAAGTGAAACTTTGGAATTCTGCCAGAAATGATAAAAATCTCTAAAAGTATCATTTGATAGAAAAATACCACTTTGTGGGCACAAAGCGAGACTTGGGGTCAGAGATTAGATAGAAATGTATCAGATTCTATGGGGCCGAATAAAGTGAAACTTTGGAATTCGGTCTGAAATGTTACACTTAAGACGAATAAATGACAAAATCTCTACAAGTATCATTTGTTAGAAAAATACCACTTTGCGGGAAAAATGCGAAACTTGGGGTCGGAGATTAGATAAAGTTGTATGAGGCTTATTGGGGCCGAATGAAGTGGAACTTTGGAATTCCGTCTGAAACTTTATAATTAAGACAAACAAATGACAAAAATCTCTAAAAGTATCATTTTTTAGGAAAATACCACTTTTGGGCACAATTCGAGACTTGGGGTCGGTTACTAGATAAAGTTGCAAAAGGCTGTAATGGGCCGATTGAAGTAAAACTTTGGAATTCTATTTGAAATGATACACTAAAGACAATCAAATGTCGAAAATCTCTAACAGTATCATTTGTTAGAAAAATATTACTTTGCGGGCAAAATGCGAGACTTGGGGTTGGAGATTAGATAAAGTTGTATCAGGCTCTATGGGGCGACTGAAGTGAAACTATGGAATTCTGTCTGAAATGAAAGACAAATGTCAAAAATCTCAAAAAGTATCATTTGTTAGAAAAATACCACTTTGCGTTCAAAATGGGAGACTTGGGGTCGGAGATTAGATAAAGTTGTACCAGGCTCTATGGGGCCGAATGAAGTGAAACTTTGGAATTCTGTCTGAAATGAAAGACAAATAACAAAAATCTCAAAAAGTATCATTTGTTAGAAAAATATTACTTTGCGGGCAAAATGCGAGACTTGGGGTCGGAGATTAGATAAAGTTGTACCAGGCTCTATGGGGCCGAATGAAGTGAAACTTTGGAATTCCAACTGAAACTTTATAATTTAGACGAATAAATGACAAAAATCTCTAAAAATATCATTTGTTTGAAAAATACCACTTTGCGGGCAAATTGCGAGACTTGGGGTCGGAGATAAGTTAAAGTTGAATCAGGCTCTATGGGGCCGAATGACGCGAAACTTTGGAATTCTGTCTGGAATGATGGACCTAAGATGATTATGTGACAAAAACCTCCAAAATTTACATTAAGTAGAAAAATGATGTGAATTCTGTTAAAATTGACTACAGATGGCTTCGTGAAAAATCCTCAATAATATTTCAACAGCTTCGATTATGTCGCGTTGTTTTTTTGAGAACCCCCCGACTCCATTTTGTTGTACTTTTTACATGGTGAACACCACAAAAGAGTCCTTACTACTCCCAACCGTCTGGCGCTAGTTGGTCCATGGCCTCCCCAATCGGGGCATGTTGTGAGTCTGAAGGAAATCGGGACGAGAAGGAGATGGGGAAGAGGAAGCTTAAGATTTATCTGGCTATTCAGATCTGGTCACCAAACACGTCTGAAGCCATTTCAAGCAACGTTTCGAATCAGAACGGTGGTATTTTTCCAGGGCGATATTCAGAGTATCTACTGCTCTGATTTACGATGGAGTGTTCGATGACAAGATGGTTCCCACGGACGCGGATGTGTTAGTCACGCTCACCGGAGTTTAATAGATGAGACTGAAATGTGGGCGTGTTTGTGCGCCCGAAGTAGGGGCGCTTTTTTTCTGTTTTACTGAATGGAATTTTTTTGTAGAGAAATCTTTTTTTACTTACCCCACTTTATGAATGTAATTTTATTATTGTCAGCTAATATTTTGCACTCAAGTTTTTTTTAACACTTATAAGATGTTCTTTCTAATGTATGTTTTGTCCTATTTTTTTCATTGCTTCAATAAAATATAATATTATGTGAGGTGCTGTTTTTTCTCTATTGCTCTTTTTTTCCCGTTTCGTGAATTGTATTTTTTTGTAATTGGATATTAGTTCTTTCATATCTCGTGTTTATATGAGGCGCTTAGAAGCAAAGGCAGCAATCTGCTTCATTTTAAATTATTTCTTGGAAAGTTGATTTAACTTTTAATGCACTTTTCTTTTGTATATATGTTGATGAATTTAGAGATGATTGTTTCAAATTGTTCCTAGTTTAATGTGCACTGACATTTTTGTACACTTCATTCTCCATTTCTTTATAATAATCATTCAAAAGTTGACAATGCTACAGAACCGTTTTTGGAGATTGCTGCCTTTGCTTCTTGGCCCCTCATATATGATATATACACAGATATATATATATATATATATATATTCAAGTTTCACTTTATTCGGCCCCATAGAATCTGATACATTTCTATCTAATCTCCGACCCCAAGTCTCGCTTTGTGCCCGCAAAGTGGTATTTTTCTATCAAATGATACTTTTAGAGATTTTTATCATTTCTGGCAGAATTCCAAAGTTTCACTTTATTTGGCCCCATAGAGCCTGATCCAACTTTATTTAATCATCGACCCCAAGTCTCGCATTTCGCCCGCGTCGTGCTATTTTTTTAACAAATGATACTGTTAGAGATTTTTGACATTTAATCGTCTTAAGTTTATCATTTTAGAAAGAATTCCAAAGTCTTACTTCATTCGTCCCCCATAGAGCCTGATACAACTTTATCTATATATATATATATATATATATATATATATAGATAAAGTATATGTCATTTGCCTTCAACATTGTTTTTGATAATTATGTTTAATTAGTTTGGCCACCATGTCATTATTGTTGTATGCATCAGGTGTCAATTACCTAGGCACAATGTTGCGCGTAGTGCGTAATGTATGCTGCGAACACATTAATTTTGAAATATTTACATTCATATTTTTATTTGATAATAATTTAAACATGCTTCTGTAAATATTTTGTTTGTGTTCCTAATAAAATTAATAAATAAATATACATAGCCTGTTCAAAAGAAAAGGTGAATTTTGAATTTTCGTGGGCTGTGTACATTTGATTATCGATTTTTTGTTGTTGTTATGTTGGTACACGTATGTTTATCATATGTTAGCATTATCAGCCATTTTGGATTAGTGGTTTGTTTTTGACAACTGGAAAGGTTAGTCACGTTTATGTGTGTTCTTCGATTTTTTACTTTTGAAAAAAATGGATCAAAGAATATGTATTAAATTTAGCGTTAAAAATGGAATAAAGTGCTCCAACGCACCTAAAATGTTGACTGTGGCATTCGGCGAGTCTACTTTGTCTCAAAAAAGTGTTTATAAGTGGTACAAGCGCTTCACAGAAGGCCGAGAAGATGTTAATGACGATGAGCGTCCTGGAGTTGTGGAAAAACAAATCATGGATTTTATTCTTTGATCAATAAATACGAAACAAAATAAATAATTGTGATAAGAATTTAAATTGACGGCCCCCGTGGTAAGTCGCTGGACTTCGTATCCAGTACATGTGTCATAACACATTTAATTAATATGAAATTACATATATCATATTTGCGACACGTTCCAGAGTGGTAGATACTTTGAGTATCGCCCTGGTGAAAAACGCCCTTTCAAAATCAAAACGTTGCTTTAAACCGCTTTAGCCGTGAATAGTGACCAGATCTGAATAGCCAGGTACATTACTAACTTTCTTCTTTCTCATTTCCTTCCTTTTGCCACTGCCTTCAGTCTCACAACATACCCCCATAAGAGATTTCACAGTCTTTCTGACTCCGAACAGTTGGCGTATTTAAAAATAACGGTTTCTGAAAGGGTTTCGGTAGCTCAATTGGCAGAGGCGTCACTCCCGGATAGAGCAGAGGTGCCGATTTCGAGTCTCGGTCGAAACCTTATTCCGTTTATAATTGTTTTTTTCTGTTTTCTGTTACTCTGAAGATTTTTGATTTTAAACTCCATTTTATTTTTTATGTATAACTCAATTGACAGTTTGGTAATGGCCATAAACGCCGAAACAGCTGTCACTCAAAACTAAAACTAACAGAACTAAGTAATAATACCAAATTTAATTCAATCGAATTATTCTCGTACATAAAAATTATTAGTATTGTTCTGATAGTTAATATTATATCTTCGTTGCGATGATACTGATGTAACATTTTCAAGTATTGAAGTTATTTCTTGAACAGATTTTAATTTTTATAAGCCTGTGTGGGGCCCAAGAGTGAAAAAGACCTATTGTCAATCGGAGAAATTAGTTTTCTTTCGAATGGTTATGGATCGCCTTTCTAGAAATTTGTGTCTTCGGTGGATTCGCTTCATTTAACAAAACGTTGCGTAACTTCTGACAAGAGGAAAAAACAGCTTTTATTATTCCTGTTTGTGTTTAAGGATACACTGTGACTGGAAACTTGTGTTGTATACATACACAGAAGATTTAAATCGTTTTATAAATACATTTATTTGTGTTTTGCGGCGTCTAGGCCGCATCGCGAGCATCAAAAGATTAAAAAACAAACTAACAATAGTGAATTATCGTTATTGTAAGGAGGTATGGCCAATATTTTTACCCAACCTATCCAAACATGGAATAAATCACTTTCTCCGGGTTTTTACGTCGTATACCATGAGAGAGAAAGAGACAAAAAAAGTCGTCACATAATATCGCAGCACTTCGAAGTATGTAAGGATGTTCTCCGTTCGTGCAAACTTCACATCGTCGTGCCGCATAACGTACGTCGACGGATTTCGAGGTTATTTCCTATATTTGTGTTGATTAAAATACTTGCAGTAGTTATAGAAATAAATCAAACATTATGGTGATATGTGCTATGCGTGAATGTTCAAATAAGACCAAACAAAGATTGTAAAACATCATTTTTCAGAGGTGTTTCAACAGTTTTAAAAATTTTTGACCGAATTTTCACACTTTGAATGATATAAAGACATAAAATCAACAAAAAGCTTCCGTCGTTATTTTTCTGTTATTAGTGTTTGTGTGATATTTTGACTTTATAAATCATCTTAATGGTGTATTGATATTGTTTTGTGGAATGTGTTCAAATATGTTTATCAAATATGTGCGAATTCCATGTGGGCGGTAACTAATAGGCTATCGAACATCCTTAAGCATATCTTTGTCTTTTTCTAAAATCCCTTGAGAATACATACATGTATATATATATTCTTAAGGGATTTATTTACTTCAAAATTATACGTTTCAAAGTGGTAGATACTCTTAGTATTGCCCTGGTAAAAGACCACCATTCAGAATTGAAACGTCGCTTGAAATGGCTTTAGCCGTGTTTGGTGACCAGATCTGAATAGCCAGATACTTCCCAACCTTTCCCTTCCTCATCTTCTTCCTCTTCCCACTACCTTCAGCCTCACAACATGCCCCTATCGGGGATACCATAGTCTCACTGGCTCTAGACGGTTGGGAGCAGTTGAGACTCTTGTGCGGTATTCACGTAAAAAAAAAAAAAAATGTCGGGCTGTTTTTCGTGAATATTTCACACGGTTTTCCAAACACCGTGTACTGATTACTACAGTGGATTTACACTGGCACAAAAAATAGGACCGCTGTAGTATTTTTTTGCGGTAAATTTGGGTAAAAACAAAAATGTCCTTGAAACGTTTAAAAAATACAACTTTCAATGTGAAACCGGAAAACCTTTTTTTAATTAATTATTTAAAAAAAACAATTAAAAATACACCATGTTTTAATCTAATTATAATTGAACGATTCTTTGACAACCTTCTTAGAAGAGCGGGCAGCTCATTGGCTCCCCAGTGCTGGTTAAATTATTTTCAAAAACAATACCAATGTTCAATAATTTTAATAATACCAATTTTTTCAATTTATTCCACTATTTTTTATTTAAGACCTGACCGGTTTCACCTTATGACGGGCATCTTCAGACTGGTACAATTTTAAGTAAGTATGGAATATATAGTATTAGTGTCCGGAATGGACGCTTATTGAGTCTCATAGTTGATTAATAATATTCAGAAAAAATAAAGCAAACACACAAAATAGCCTACTATATTTAAAGGGATGATTTTTTTTGATTTTATGGATTCTTTCGTAATCCTCTACTAACTAGCTGGGGCTTATACAAATACCCCTCATAATGCCTATCTTACTAGTACTGCGGCTCATCAGGCCTTATACCTATCACCATCTGATGGCTGTATTTAATTGACTGAATTTAACTTTACAGTAGTGAGTTCTTAGGGAAAAGGTCTTAGCTGGATACAAAACCCTAGGTATATAAAGGGATGAAATCTTATAATGCTCTGCCGGAAACCATCAAAATTATGCCTATCAATAAATTCAAAATAGCCTGTAAAAATTATTTAAAATGCATATAAATCAAAATAATAAGTAGTATTATATAGTTAAAAAGAAAATGAAATAATCATTTACTTGTAAACTTGAACGTACAAAGTGACTAATATAAAATAAATATAACTAAAACTAAATAGTGAACATCTGTGACCATAGAGTATATAGAGTGGTATCAATCCAAGGCAGTGTAGTCAGTTTTTGATGATTTTTACCTGACTCGGCGCACCTGGGCGTGGCTAAGACTAAGGCTAGGGTATTTGTACATCCATTCATATCACATATCGACATAATGTTTTTGTTTATTCGTAAAACCACTTTTTCACAGTATTGTTATCAACAAAAATGTAGCATCTAACCTAAAAACCGTTTAGTTGTGTCAAGTTTAGTGGCATAATAAAAAATGTGGGCCGAGTCCCGCGGTGACCCAGGAGCCCAAGATCATCGTGACAGTACGCAGAAGCGGAGTATTATATTTGTTGTCTCCTTCTCTCTCATAGTGTACGACGTAAAAACCCGGAGAAAGTGATTTATCGCAAGTTTGTATCGGTTGGGTAAAAATAATTAGCTCTCTCTCCATACATTGTTTCTCCAAGTCTGTGACTTTGGGTTTTGTTTTATTGCTGACAGAGGCGGCTTTACAATAGCATTCAAAAATACATTCGGGTAGTTTTATTACCTTCTGAGAGACGGGTTATTATTGAAGACCTGACCGGTTTCATCTTAGGACGGGCATCTTCAGACTGGTACAATTTTAAGTAAGCCCATAGCAAAACCGATGTTTATTTTTATGCTAGATCCGGGCTCAAGTCCAGGTGGCATCTAAATATATATATATATATATATTTTTTTTTTTTTACTACTCAAGAATCCCAACTCAATTGTGGTATGTTGTGAGGCTGAAGATAAAGTGGAGGGGAAAGAGATGGGGAAGGGAAAGGTTGAACAGTACCCGGCCATTCAGATCTGGTCCCCAAACATGGCTAAAGCCATTTCAAGCATCTTTTCGATTCTGAATGGTGGTCTTACACCCGAGCGATACTCAGAGTATCTACCATTCTGGAACGTGCCGCAAATATACAATGCAATATTTTATACGATCTAAATGTTACACATATTTACTGAATAAAAGTTATCTTCGCTCGCCGGGTTTGAACCCGTGACCCTGGATTCGTAGTCGAGCGTCTTACCACTCGACCACGGAGGCCGTTTAATTTCATTGCTTCAATTATCAAAACAATAATATAATATTATAATATTGTTTAAACCATCAACATTTTTTAAATATTTTTTTATATGAATACCCCACAAGAGTCTCAACTGCTCCCAACTGTCTAGAGCCAGTGAGACTATGGCATCCCCAAATAGGGGTTGTGAGGCTGAAGGTAGTGGGGAGGGGAAGGAGATTGGGAAGAGGCTGGGAAGGGTTGGGAAGTACCTGGCTATTCAGATCTGGTCACCAAACACGGCTAAAGCCATTTCAAGCAACGTTTCGATTCTGAATGGTGGTCTTTCGCCAGGGCGATACTTAGAGTATCTATTACTCTGGAACGTGCCGCAAATTTACTTTTTGTTATTTTTATATGAATTAAATGTGTTATGGCACATATTAATTAAATAAAAGTTATTGGCGCACGCCGGGTTTGAACCCGCGACCTTTGGATTCGTAGTCGAGCGTGTTACCACTCGACCATGAAGGCCGTCAAAACGGAGCAAAATATAATAATTAACGATTTAAGTAAGTGGCCAAATTTTTTCAGCATTAAAAATTTTAACGTCCCTTGAAATGTCTTCAGCCGTGTTTGGTGACCTGATCTGAATAGCCAGGTAATTACCAACCTTCCTCATTCCGTCTACTTCCCTTTCCTGATACCTCCCGCTTCTTGGGTTGCCATAGTCCGGCTGGCTCCAAGCGATTTGAACTCGAGCGCCGTAAGAATGCAAAAACTTAAAATGCCTCGGTCAAAGATTTAACCTTAAAGTTACGATATAAAGAGGTATGGCTAATATTTTTACCCAACCTATACAAACTTGCGATAAATCACTTTCTCCGGGTTTTTACGTCGTATACCATGAGATAGAAAGAGACAAGAATAGTCGCCACATAATATTGCAGCACTTCTAAGTATGTGAGGATGTTCTCTGTCCGCGCTAACTTCACATCAACGAGTCGCATCACTTACGCCAACGGATTTTGAGGTTATTTCCTACATTTGTGGTTATGCAAATAAATCCAACATGATGGTGACATGTGCTATGCGTGAATGTACAAATAAGACCAAACAAAGATTACAAAACATCACTTTTCAGAGGTATTTCAACAGTTTTAAATATTGTTGACCAAACTTTAGAATTCTCACATTTAATGACACAAAGACATAAAATTAACAAAAAGCTTCCATCGTTATTTAGGCAAACTTTCTGTTTTTAGTGTTTGTGTGATATTTTGACTTTATAAATCATCTTAATGGTGTATTGATATTGTTTTGTTTAATGTATTCAAACATATTTTCTAAAAATGTTAGAATTCCATGTAGGCCATGGGTGGCCAACCTTTTCAGCAGCCGGGCCAGATTTTGGAAATGAGATTTCCTACCGGGCCGTACAACAAAATGTTCTTCTATTAATAATAATAATAATAATATTTGGACGATTTTTATAGCGCCGTTTTTGTGAAAAATCACCTCAAGGGCGCTGTACAGATCTTACTTTCTATCGTTACATATTAATTCCTAGTTTAAATAAGAAAATATACAGGAACATACTTACCTGGCAGGTCCCATCAGATAGACACAATTATTAACTTTAAATTATGATTATTATTTTAAATTTATCTTTTATTATTATTATTATATAAATTTTTTTTTTTTTTTTTTTTTTTTTCTTTTTCTGATTTAGGGCATGGGAGCGAACTTAAAAGAATGGACTTTATTATTCAATGCAAATAAGAAATATGTGTATTTTTTAAGAAAATATAACAAAAATGAGAGTCAAACATATTTATTAGATTAGAGTTACAATACAAAAAAAATAGCAATCCAAAATTATCATAAAAAATAAATCAAATATAATAAATTTTACATACTGTAGGTATGTAAGATTATAGCAAATGGAGACAGATTAAAGCAGGTTGTAGAATTTGTATATTTGGGAAGTATGTTTACAAGAGACGAAAATGTGGATAAGGACATTGAGAGAAGGGTTAGTGCCGGAAACATAGTTAATGGTGCCTTAAAATCGATAGTGGCAAATAAGAACTTATCGAAAGAAGCAAAATTGGCAGTACATAACGGAGTTCTGGTACCAACCCTTATGTATGGTAGCGAAGCGTGGTGTTGAAAAAAAAGAAGGATGAAAGTAGACTGAATGTTGTTGAAATGTGATCTTTCAGGCGAATGTGTGGTAAGATTATGTATGATAGGTGTACAAATGTCGAAATTAGAACAGAGTGGAAGGCTGAGATAAGCATTATTGACAAAATTAAGAAAGGGCTCTTACGATAATTTGGTTATGTGGAGCGAATGAGTGATGAAAGAACGGCTAAAAAGAACCTATAATGCAAGTGTGTCTGGATGTAGAAGCCGAGGAAGGCCGAGAAAGACGTGGCATGATCAAGTACGATAAGTACTTAAAAGTGGACAAGTGAAAAGTTGAAATAATCAGCGTGTGTGCATGAGAAGATGTATGAATGTAGAGGAAGCGAAGGAAGTGTGTCAGGATACAGTGGTATGGTATTTTATCTTCTCTGCCAACTCTTACGGGGAAATGGCGTGATGGTTCGTTAGTTAATAAGTTTTAGTGTGACGTCTGATTTTGTTTGTCACAACTAAGTGCATCAATGTTTATAGCAATTGATGTTGTTGCTACACGCAAACACTTTTCCAAATGCTCATCAATGATTCGTGATCTCATTTGAGATTTAATGTGCTTCATTCGACTGAAAAGCTGTTCACACGTGTAAGTGTTTCCAAATAGCGAAATCATCGATAGGGCATGTTTGTGAAATGCAGGATATTTTTTTCCTTGTCATAACATGTATGAGACAAAAGCCAGTAGTCTGCACGGTTAGTAATTTGGTTAGATTCTCATAATTAAACACAATACAAAAAAATAGAAGTCTACAAAATGAAAGCCAAATATAAAATAAAAGCTGGGTTTGCTTACCTTCACTGCGCTTCAAAAAGTAATCAGGACTCGGTATAGTATTAGACAGGATACTCAGTTGCGGTCGGTAAAAGTCAATCTCAAAATCTCGCGAGACACAATATAACGCACACAATGGAAGCGACCACACGTCCTTCGGCGTTGCGAATCCACCCAAGATCAGCGTGTTCGCTTTACCTACCATAGAAGAAATTGTCACGATAGTTGAAGCAATGTACTGAGATACTTCCATAATATGGGATATGATACAAACTATGCACGATGGAATGTTCTCTTGGTGGTTTTATGTACACTATTAAATCACCCTTGAGGTATATTTATACGAAAACGGCGCTACATTCACTATCTATAATAATAATTTTTTTTTGCATAATATGCTCCGCGGGCCATTAGCAGACACCCAGCGGGCCGCATGCGGCCCGCGGGCCGCGGTTTGGCCACCCTTGATGTAGGCGGTAACTAATAAGATATCCAATATCCTTAAATATATATATTTGTCTCTTTCTATCGAGTCAGTAGAAAGACAACCGTCCTGACTTCACTGTTTCGCAAAGGTACCTCTCGATGCCCTACAAGGTCTAAATGATAGATAATCTAGAGAAGATTGCCAAAAGACCTGACTGTTACAAGATGCAGTTATGCTGGTGACATCCAATAAGACGTGGCACTAGAATAAGGAAGAAAAAAATAGTAGTCCGTATTAACAGTTTATCTATTCGCACGAATATTGTATTATTTTTTAGTTCAATAGTCTGGGCATGCGCAGTGAGTCACCGCCGCGGTTTTCCCGACACCAGTTAGTGCGCATGCGCCTGTTTCGACTACGAAATATCCATCTCCGAAACGAAGGTTACATTTTGCGGCGGATCGTCCTTATTGCGTAGCATTCGCGCATCGGAGGTCAGCAACCATCGGGGCGACGAAAGCCGGCTATCCGTTTGATGAATCAAAAACTGGGATAATTTTTACAGCGCCATTTTAAAGGTGCTTTTTACCTAAACATACTTTTTTATGTGAGTATGGCGCAAGAGTCCAAATCGTCTGGAGCCGCTGGGACTGTGACATTCCTGATTTGGGTATGTTGTGAGGCTGGACGGAGTGTGGAATGGAAGGGAATGGGTAAGAGGAAGGTTGGGCGTATTTTTACAGCGCCATTTTTGTGAAGTATCGTCGCAAAGGCGTTTTTTACCTGAACAGTTTATTTTTATTATTATTTATGTTAATACAACGCAAGAATCCAAATCGTCTGGAGCCGGTGGGACTATGACATCCCTGATTGGGGTACGTTGTGAGGCTGAAGGGAGTGCGGAATGGAAAGAGATGGGAAAGAGAAGGGTTGAAAAGTAGCTGACTGTTTAGATCTAGCCACAAAACACGGCTAAAGTAATTGCAAGCAATGTTTGAATTCTAAATAGTGGTTTTTCACCAGGGCGATACTTATCAAAAACGGCGCTATAAAAATCGTCCAAATATTATTATTATTATTATTAGGACGCTTAGATGGTTTGGGCATGTAGAGCGAATGAACGAAGAAAGGAGTGTGAAAAGAATTTATGATGCGAAAGTGAATGGAAGAAGAAGTCGAGGACGCCCGAGAAAGACATGGCGCGATCAAGTAAATCAAATACTTGAATCGGGTCATGTGAAGAGTCAGAATAACAGAAGAGTGTGTATGAGACGATGTATGAATGTAAATGAAGCAAGAAGTGTGTGCCAAGACAGAGTTGTATGGCGGTCCATCCTCTCTGCCTACCCCTGCGGGGAAACGGCGTGATGGTTAGTTAGTTATTATTATCTGATTGACAATCTTCCACTCCGGGTAAAGTAGTTTTTTGAGCTGATTGCCAACTTTAGAATATTGATGCTGTGTTTGATCTACCGGTACATTGATGAGAGGTGCACAACTTTTGAACATCGTTCACATATGTCGCTTGAGAGCGGGTCGTTTTCGGCACTTGCAAGATGATTGCATTATTTATTTATAGCAAATACCGCGTCCCAACTGCTCCCAACCTTAGAGTATACAAGAGGTAGGCCAAGCCAAAGCCAGTGAAGTCAGTTTTGGACTTGTTTTTGATGATTTTAACATGACTCGGCGCAAATGGGCGTGGCTAAGACCAAGGCTACGGTATTTATACATCCATTCATATCACATATCGACATAATGTTTTTGTGTATTCGTATAGCCACTTTTTCACAGTATTTTTATCAACAAAAATATAGCATCTAACCTAAAAAACCGTTTAGTTGTGTCAAGTTTAGTGGCAAAATATAAAATGTGGGCGGAGTCCTGCCGTTAACCAGCGAAAATAACCAGCTTAAGAACATTACGACAGTATATAGAAGCCGTCCGAGAAATTTGTTGTCTCTTTCTCTCTCATGGTGTACGATGTAAAAACACGGAAACAGTGATTTATTACAATTTCGGATGGGTTGGGTAAAACAAATTAGCTATCCCTCCATATATTGTTCCTTCAAGCTCCCAACCGCCTAGAGCAGAGGTTCCCAAACTTTTTTGTCCCGTAGACCACTTGCCAATTTTTTCTGTCTTGTGTTGACCCCCCGCTTTCCTAATATTGTGTTTTTTTTTAGAGTCGGGAAAAACTTCAAAGTTTTGTGAACGCTTCGGGAACTGCTAGTTCTTTGAAATAAGCCCTTCGCGATGAACACTTTAATTGAAGTCGAACTCGCCAAAAATAGTACTGGTCGGTAGAGATCTCAAATCGACAAGTGCTAGCAAATCAACAAAAATTCCTCCCCGAAAAAAAAGCACTATTCGGTAGAGATTTGAAATCGAAAAGTACTAGCAAATCGACGAAAAAATATTTTAATTAAAATAATTGGGGAATTAATGTCTATTATTACGTAATGATCTGTGAGGCGGATTATTACATTTGCGGGAAGCCAACATTTTGGTGACGGCCTGCCTAAATGGAATCCACTCCCGTGGACCCCCATTTACGTCTCATGCACCCCCAATTATTTTTTTTTCATTGACGTGGACCCCTTGCAGGTCGGAATCGACCCCAGGGGGTCGATAAAGACTACTTTGGGAATCACTGGCCTAGAGCAAGCGGGACCATAGCATCTTCAATTGGGATATGTTGTGAGGTTGGAGGTAATGGGAAGGGGAAGAGGGAGGTCGGTCTTGGCTATTCAGATCTGGTCACCAACCACGGCTAAATTCATTTCAAGTAACTTTTTAATTCTAAATGGTGGTATTTTGCCAGGGCGATACTTAGAGTATCTACCACTCTGAAACGTGCCGTAAATATACAATATAACATTTTATATCAATAAAGACTTTCCTTGCTTCGTTCACATTCATACATCGTCTCATACATACTCTCCTGTTATTCTGACTCTTCAGGTGGCCCGATTCAAGTATTTGATTCACTTGATCGTGCCATGTCTCCCTCAGGCGTCCTCGACTTCTTCTTCCATTCACTTTCGCATCATATATTATTTTTGCACTCCTTTCTTCATCCATACGCTCTACGTGCCCAAACCATCTAAGCGTCCCTTTCTTGATCCTATTCATTACGCTCACATCAGCCTCGCATTCTTTCCGGATATCCACATTTTCAATACGGTCATGTTAATGAAATATCACATATTAATCAAATTAAATGTATTTGCGCACGCCGGGTTTGAACCCGTGACCTGCGGATTTGCAGTCGATCGTCTTACCACTCAACCACCCAAACGAATAATGTACAGTTGGGACCTTGGAGTAACAATGTATGGAGAGAGAGCTAATTATTTTTACCCAACCTACACAAACTTGCGATAAATCACTTTCTCCGGGTTTTTACATCGTACTCCATGAGAGAAAAAGAGACAGCAAATATAATACACCGCTTCTATGTACTGTCACGATGATGTTGGGCTCATGGGTCACTGCGGGACTCCGCCCACATTTTTTACTATGCCACTAAACTTGACACAACTAAACGGTTTTTTAAGTTATGTGCTATATTTTTGTTGAAAACAATACTGTTAAAAAGTGGCCATACGAATAAACAAAAACATTATGTCGATAAGTGATATGAATGGATGTATAAATACCGTAGCCTTAGTCTTAGCCACGCCCAGGTCCGCCGAGTCAGGTAAAAATCATCAAAAACTGACTACACTGCCTTGGGTAGATACCACTCTATATACTCTAAGGTTTGGACGGTGCAGTTACAAAATATTATTAATATCATATCGTGATGTACACAAGTTATGTTTGCAAGGAAGAAAGCATGTACTGTTGCAAAACTTGTTTTGAGGCCCGTCCGTCGCCTCGATAGCGCGGCGCCAAACGTGATCGGAGGTCGGAGGTCATCAATACAGGCTCCGCCGAGACCGCCAACCATCAGGAAATAACTGATAACTAGTTTAAGCTTGAGACAGCGCCATATTTTATTTATAAACTAACAGACTATTGTCAGAAAGAAGAAAAAACAACACCACACATAATATTATAATGACACTTACTAAAATATACATAAGAAAGAACATTCGAGTCAAAGCCAAGGTCAAGTTGAGGTTTTGGTAGTCACAAAAATTTCAAAAATCATTTGGACTGCTACCAAAAATTTCAAGCTCATGGCTTTAGTCAACAAGTCTCGACATTCTGGACAGTGGAGAATGATTAAACTAACTAACTAACCATCACGCCGTTTCCCCGCAGGGGTAGGCAGAGAGGACGGACCGCCATACAACTCTGTCTTAGCACACACTCCTTGCTTCATTTGGATTCATACATCGTCTCACACATACTTTTCTGTTATTCTGACGCATGACCCGATTCAAGTATTTGATTTACTTGACCGTGCCATGTCTTTCTCGGGCGTCTCCGACTTTTTCTTCCATTCAATTTCGCATGATATATTCTTTTCACATTCCTTTCTTCGTTCATTCGCTTTACATACCCAAACCACCTAAGCGTCCGTTTCTTGATCCTATTCATTACGCTTACATCAGCCTTGCATTCTTTTCGGATATCCACATTTTTTAACACGGTCACACATGGTTTTACTGCACATACGTCTCAGAAATCTCATTTCCACAGCAATCAGTCTACTTTCATCCTTCCTCTGCCAGTTCCATGCCTCACTGCCATACATCAGAGTTGGTATAAGCACTCCATTGTAGACTGCTAGCTTTGTTTCTTTGGATAAATGTAACCGAGGTAAATGATTTGGGAGTATACTTTGATCAAAAACTAAACTTTATTAATCATATTGAAATCGCATCAAATTAAGCTTTAAAAATGTTGTGTTTTATATTAAGAATGTGTCATCAATTTAAAAACATTGATTCCTTTAAAAAATTGTACATGTCATTAGTTAGGAGATAATTAAATAGAATACAACTCAACAGTGTGGGCACCAAGTTATGCTATTCATTCCTTTACAATAGAAAGAGTTCAAAATAAATTCTTAAGATTTATTAACTTCAGAATGGGCATTTTAAGGGAATCTATCAATTACGATTATCTTTTTTGTCATCTTAATTTATTGAGATTGTCTGAACGGAGAATAATTACCGACTTGATTTTTTTATACAAAATTACAAATTCAATGATTGACAGCCCTGAACTATTAAACTTGATTTCATTTCATGTTCCTAGCAAGACGGTTACAAGGCAGTACCTACCGTACTATTGTAGCAATTCTGCTTCAACCTCGCAATTCAACACGCCTATGCGACGAATGCAACAGCTGGGAAATATATACTCCGATGTCGCTGATATATTTAACACGTCAATATCAAACTACAAATTTAATTTAGTACAGTTGTTGTCATCTGGCAGATCTAAACTGATTGTTGGACCTGTTATTTAATATTATTTTTTTCTTTTCTTTTACAATATTTTTGAACCTGTTATTGATATAAATATTATTAAATAAATAAAAAAAAACACGTTGTTTAAATCCACTTTATTTTTGTATAAGTCAACTAGTTTCGATTACTATCGAGTATATTTTAAGTCCCGATGAAGATTCAGCAGAATCAAAACTAGTTGACTTCTACAAAAATAAAGTGGATTTAAACAACGTGTGGGTTTTTTATTTAATTAATTATATCAATGCACAAAGTGTTTGCTTATTCTGATAATTAAATATTTTTAGTTATTTTCATCTACAATATTTTGTATTTGCTATTCAATACTCTTTTTTTATTTTTACAATTTGTTTTGCACTGAGGTTATTGTTTTAAAAATAAAAAATGTTAACATTTATATAAAAGTCTATAAAAGGCGAAAATAAATAAATATAGCGCCATTTTTATGAAATATCGCAGAGAGGGCTAGACTATGACTAAAATTATCGGAATACTCACTTGAAACTATAGCTAAAATTACCTTTTATTTACATATTACAGCTTAAGACATTTTGTTTAGCAGTAGGTCAAGAATTTACCGACCATTGCATGAAATATTATTGTCCTGGTAAGGCGAGGTGCTAGCGGGGTGACCTAGCAATGCTAATTGGGGCAATGCTGTCGTTCATTTACGGATATGATTTTCTGGAGAGACGAGTTTTGAGGTTAGCTCTGAGACGAGCCATCGGTGTTTCCCGGGATCTTTCAAATGTAAAAAAACAAAACAAGTTGTCGTGAAGCGACGTCACGATGTCGGATGTGACGGTGCGCATTGTGACGGCGTCAGTAGCGGCGACGTCAATTGTGACGACGTTAAATGTGACGATGTAAATAGTAATGACTTCAAATTTGGCTTTTGTGACAATTTAAATTGCGAACAGATGTCGATTGTGACGATGTCAAATGTGACGGTGTACATTTTGACGGTTTAAATTGTGACAATGTCAATAATTGTAAAGATGTCAAATGTAAATGTGTCAAAGGTGACGTCGTTAAAGTTGACGCCGTCAAAGATGACGCCGTCAAAGATGACGCTGTCAAAGATGACGCCATCAAGTATGACGCCGTCAAAGATGACGCCGACAAAGATGACGCCGTCAAAGATAACGCCGTCAAAGAAGACGCCGTGAAAGATATCGTCGTTAAAAATATCTCCGTCAAAAATTACATCGTCGAAAATGATATCAAATGTGACGATATCACTTGTGTTGATATCAAATGTGACGATGTCACTTGTGTTGATATCAAATGTGACGATGTCACTTGTGTTGATATCAAATGTGACGATATCACTTGTGTTGATATCAAATGTGACGATGTCACTTGTGTTGATATCAAATGTTTGTTCATTTTTAATAATATGTAAAAATATATCTAATTATATGTATAGTTTACCTTATTAAATCCGTCTTCTGCTCGTAGTTAATTATGATATTTAATTTAATAATTATATTATTCTCTCCATTATATTTGTTTAGTGACACTAGTATGTATTTTTTATATAACAGAAAATAAGTGTATTGTTATCAGCATTGATTAATTATTCACTTTATTTCTGATTTCGTGGAAATGTGGCACTGCATTGTCGTCAACAGTTTCATCGCTCGCACTGCTACAGTCTTTACTACGAAATGTTCACTGGTTCCCACACTTTACACATATATTGCTCGTGCAGCAACACAACGTTCGTCCAACGACTTGTAACGTATTGAAAAAATTAGCCCGTCTTCCGAAAATTGCAACTGACAGTCGAACGACGCTCACGAACCTTTCCGAAATCATCCGAAGGTCTCGGCCAACGCGATGTGACAGCTGTTGTGTTTGTACACTTGAAATTTACGACTTCACCCAGCTTTATGTGAAAGTTTTTCCTCGTTTTATAATAGTAGAAAATTAGCGTTTAAGGGTAGACTAGTTTGGCTTTTTTGACTTTTAGTGTATCTGGTCCAGTTATCTAGAATAAGCTTCCCACAAAACTTGCCAACATACAGAACCTAGCAGAGTTCAAACTAGTCTTAAAAACCAAATTGTTTAAGAATCCTACATACAAAACGTAACTTATTAAAATTTAATATGTTTAAAAACGTCCCTAATTTGCTTTGTTTCGGTTTTCTCCTTACTTCTATCATTATAACTCAATGTCCTCACTATCTACTGGAAACCATATACTCATTGTCACAAAATAATAATTTTTCTTTTGTTACTTGTTATATTTACGCTATTTGCACTTTTAGAATCGTTTACTTATAATACTTGAATATTAATGTTTTGAGTACCAACATGTTAACTATCCTCAATCTAATTTCCTTTTCTTTGATTTGACAAATATGTTAATATGAATTCATACGTTTCATCTGAATTTTTATACCCTTAGCTTCTGGTAAATTGTTTTTTTAATCTGTTGATGTACACATGCACTGCTATACCCATAGAGTTGGTAGAGTAGTATCTATCCAAGGCAGTGAAGTCAGTTTTTGACTTGTTTTTGATGATTTTAACCTGACTCAGCGCACCTGGGCGTGGCTAGGACTATGGCTACGGTATTTATACATCCATTCATATCACATATCGACATAATGTTTTTGTTTATTCATATGGCTACTTTTTCACAGTATTTTTATCAACAAAAATATAGCATATAACCTAAAATCCGTTTAGTTGTGTCAAGTTTAGTGGCATAGTAAAAAATGTTGGCGGAGTCCCGTCGTGAACCAGGAGCTTAAGATCATCCTTACAGTATATAAAAGCGGTCTATGAAATTTGTTGTCTCTTTCTCTGTCATGGTGTACGACGTAAAAACCCGGAGAAAGTGATTTATCGCAAGTTTGTGTAGGTTGGGTAAAAATAATTAGCTCTCTCTCCATACATTGTTACTTCAAGGCTATACCCATATCTGAACCTTTTCTCTCATGATTTATGATAACGATCATGATTTGACAATGTTTTAATTTGTATACATATTAAGAGGTGACATACAACTAAACTGCGCTATATAAGTTCACTGTTATTATTATTATTTGGCTAGCAATACGTCATCTGGTGTTTGGCAGTGATTACAGCCGGCTCCAGTAGAGTGCAGCCGCTTAGAGCCATATCTAAACATATTCCATGTAAAATTAATCTCTTGTGTACTAGAGGCTTATTCATTAGTTAATCGTCTGTACAAAAAATGATAATTTATTCAAGTTGTAGTCACAGCCACCAGCTATGCTCGATCCGCTATGTCTCCGATGTCTCTGTATGTAATTGTCGTACAAGTACACAATCGGTCAACAATTAAAAGGTGATAAATAAATACAGGTTCCAGCGATGACGCGCTGTCGACAACTTGTCGTGTTACGCTGGTTAACCCCTCCGATCGCGCGGCGCCAATTGGCCCCCCCGTTGCGCGTGGCCTTTAGTCCAAGCGGCGCCAACTTACCGCCGCGCGGCAACGTACAAGAGTGACCGTTAGGTGCATAACGATCCACATACTCTTAAATAAAAAATAAAAATTACATACATTTTTACACTAGCCAATTCAACAATTATCTCAGAACATGTGTACAAGAGTAAACCTCTCTTATACCTTATCTTTTATTGTTTTTCATTGCTAACCTTGAAGTAACAATACATGAAGAGAGAGCTATTTTTTTTTACCCAACCTATACAAGCTTGGGATAAATCACTTTCTCCGGGTTTTTACGTCATACACCATGATAAAGAAAGAGACAATAAAAGTTCCCAAATTATCACACCGTTTTAAAGTATTGTTGGAATGTTCTTCGTGTCCCGCGTCTCTGTCAACTCCGCCAACAAGTTTTGATACGCATAATAAATTAACATAACTCAACGGTTTATTAGGTTACATGCTATATTTTTTTTATAACCATAGTGTGAAAAAGTGGTTATACGAATTAACAAAAACATTATGTCGATATTTGCTATGAATGGATGTATAAATACTCTAGCCTTAGTCCTAGCCACGCCTAGGTCTAACCGAGTCAGGCAAACCTCATAAAAAAACTGACTACAGCATCGCCCTTTCTTGTATGTTATTGCTCTGAGTTGCTAACATATTTGCGTTATTATATCATATATAATGCTTCACACTACTTCAGTTTGTACTAATATAACTCCTTCAGATATATAATACTTTGTCTATTTGTGAAATGTACATAAATGTTTAGTTTCTTTTTTTACACTATGCATTTTTTAACCATATATTTTATGACATTAATCTCTAAATGTAGTTGGGGAACAACTGTTATTATTTATTTATTAATAAATTAACAGACTAAAGTACAATTACAAAAAAGACATATAAAACACGAAATGGAAAAGAGAGCAGCAGAGAAAGAACAGCACATACATAATAATAAATGAAGCGATGATAAACAGAGGATAAAATAAACATATGAGAGAAAATTCAAGCCATGGTCTAGTCAAAGTTTTTGTAGAGTCGTAAAGAATGACAAAAATCATTCAGACTGCTACCAAAAATTTCAAGACCATGACTTGAGTGGTCAAGTCTTATTGCGAGATCTTTGTCAAATAAGTAAATATCGTTACTCCAAAGTAGGAATAGTTTTGCTGTAGTAATTATTTTTTTTTTTATTGTGCTCTAAAACCAACGGTGCACGACCAACCAGGTTTTACCAACATTAAATCTCGAACGTTCATTTCCCCTCTTGCTCAAGGAGCATCGTCTCAAGACTCAGTTCACTGATAACACCGCTCAGTGTGCACGTCTGTCAAACTCTGTTCTGTTCGTCCAAAGAAACCTTTTGCTGATACAAAGGTGTTAAACGGTTGACAAGACCTTTCTAATTTCCTCGGTGAGTGTTTTCATTTTGTAATTATTTGGCGCTTTCTGAAATACGACACGTGCCAACGGTATAAGATATAGTTGAAGATCGAGAAAGGGACGCTTATATTGCTACGGCGTGTAGAACGGATCGACAGATTTTTCAACTTTCCCCGGTGAGTGTTTATTTTCTGTTATAACTTCGTGCTTGTCAAAATATGACTTGTGTCAGTGATGGAATGATTTAAGATCAAGAAAGGGACGCTTATATTGTTTCGACGTGTATAACGGATGGGCAGACAGCAGTACACGACTAATTTCTATTTTTATAGTATTTTTATAATGTCCCCCTTCTATACCGCTCATATGTAAGCCTTGACGGCCTGCGTGGTCGAGTGGTAAGACGCTCGACTACGAATCCAGAGGTCGGGGGCTCGAACCCGGCGTGCGCAAATAAATTGTATTTATTTAATATGTGTCATAACACATTTAATTGGTATAAAATAAAATAAAGTATATTTGCGGCACGTTCCAGAGTGGTAGATACTTGGTGAAAGACCACCATTCAGAATTGAAGCTTTGTTTGAAATGGCTTTAGTCGTGTTTGGTGACTAGATCTGAATAGCCAGATACTTCTCAACCTTCCCCGTCCTCATCTCCTTCATCTCACCAACTACCTTCAGCCTCACAACATACCCCTATTGGGGATGCCATAGTCTCACTGGCTCTAGACGGTTGGGAGCAGTTGAGACTCTTGGGCGGTATACACGTAAAAAAAAAACCATCATATTGAATCCGTACAACACGGCTTCTTACGCATAGAGATTAAGCCGAGAAAGCGGCAACTATTCACACGATGAAATTAAACAAGCATCAAAAATTTCTCCATTACAAAAGCGTAGGAAAGACTTTGATTTAATTTGCATTTTCAAAATTTCTAATTGTATTATTGACTCACCTTCTTTGTCGCAACTCATCCAGCTCAACATTCCTTGCTGTAGACTCGGAAAAAACGAATTACTGTTCCTCAATCATCGCTCTACTAATTATGGGTATCATTCTCCACTGTCCAGAATGTGGAGCCTTGTTGACTCAAGCCATGGTTTTGAAATTTTTGGTGCAAGTCTAAATGACTTTTGTCATTCTTTACGACTCTACCAAAACTTTGACTAGACCATGGCTTTGACTTGAAGGTTCTTTTTTATGTCAATTTTGTCTTATTTTAGTCATTGTTTCATTCCAAATTTTTTATTTTATTTTTTATTCTTGTTAAAATATAAAAAAATGGGTTTGGTCCATGTCTGTCTCACTAAGATAATCCTGTGTCGAAACAGACATAGTGTACATAAATTAAACGACATTAAATGTAAATATTAATAATTATTAATAACAATTCTTAATATTAATAATTATTAATAATAATTCTTAATATTAATAATTAAAATTGACAAATATTAACAGAAAAGAAATGAAATGAAAATTAAAACAAAGTTATTACACGGAGGTTGCATTTTATAGATATTGTTTAGGTTGTGCAAAAAAATTAAAAAAAGTAATAAAAGGAAAATGAAATAAGAGGGATAAAGAAAAGAAAGATGAAGTTAAATAAATAAGAATAAAGTTAATACGTGGAGGAAACATTTTATAAAAATTGTTTGGGAGTATAAAGGTTGTGCATAAGGTAAATTTATAATTTTTTTGATGTTTTATGATCTAGGTAAAGGTAATATAGAAAATAAAAAATAGGATCGTATATGCCTAGAGATCAAGATAGATTGAAAATTGAAGTACGTACGTTAGTAGGTGTTTTACAGTAGTTTGTAAATTCAATGTTTTATTTCATGTTTAAATTCGGTCATTGTTTTTATTTGTCTAGTCGTAGCTGGTAGTAGATTGTATAATTTGCAGGCTATGTATTTAAAGTGTCTTTGTCCAAAAGCAGTATTCGCAAAAGGAGTTTGGAGTAGTGCTTTATTTTTGGTTCGTGTATTATATAGAGTTTGGGTTGAATTGTATTGTGTTTTATCGTTTTTGTGCAAATTAACCGAAATGTTTCGTGCAAATAGCTGCTTTAGGTCCATAACATTGATGGCATTGAAAATCGTATCGGTACTGGTAGAAAGTGGGAGTCTCAGAATTATTTTAATCATTCCCTTTGGGATTTAATGATGGGCTCAAAAGCAGTAGACAAAGCGTTGGCCTAACCTAAGATTCCATATTCTAAGTGTGATTGGCAGAGTGAGTAATATATTGATTTTAAAAGCTTGAGGTGAAGGAAATTGCATGTTCGTTTGAAAAAGTATGTAGATTTACGAATTTTATTGGTAGTGTTGTTTCTTGTTTAAGTTTGAGTCAAATGTAAGTCCCAAGTATTTAATGTGGTTAGCTTGTTCTAGGCATGGGCATTCACAAGTTCGTTGCAAAGCTGAATTTTTGCAGTCATGTATTTTTAATGTTAGGTTTGGGTTTGACGTTTTAATATTGGTGAGACTAAATAGTGAATATTTTGTTTTCTATATGTTCAATGTTAAATAGTTAGAATCAAGCGAATTTTTCACTTTTTGAATTCCTTCTACCGCTTTGGCGTAGGCAGTAGACCAGTCTTTTGCTTGGAATAGTAGGACTGCGTCATCAGCGAAACTAACAATTGAGGCATCGATGTCTATTTTACATAACTCATTTATAAATATAAGGAAAAGTGTTGGACCCATGACGCTACCTTGGGGAATCCCACAACTAATTGGCACATTATCACTCTTTTTAGTACGTATTTTAACACATTGCGACCGGCCTGATAAGAAGCTAGAGAGTAGGTCTAGTTCCTTGTTCCTAATACCAATATTAGATATTTTACGTTATAATTAAAAGCTTTGCAGAGGTCGAGAAATACAGATAGACGTTTCGAGCCCTTATCCAGGTGGCCAGAAATTAGGTCAGTGACCGTGGCTATGGCATTAGCCAAATTGGTAAGGCGAGAGTAGGTGATTTTGCAGGTATTCGATCAGACTGTTGTTCACAATATTTTCAAATATTTTGGAAAGGAAATTAAGCAGCGTTATGGGGCGATAGTTATTGACGTCAAGCTTAGAGCCTGATTTAAAGCCTGATTAGAATAGTTGGAAAAAAGCCCTGTTGGATGCAGTGGCGGCTCGTGACTTTTTAGTGTGCTAGAGTGGTAAGATTGAAAAAAACATCATCATTGATGTTGTTGTAGCCGAAAAAATTAAAAAAAAAAAACGAAACGTTGTTACTTGAAACGTTGTTGCTGGAAACGCTGTTACTTGAAACGCTGTTAAATGAAACGCTGTTACTTGAAACGCTGTTAAATGAAACGTTGTTACTTGAAACGATGTTGTTGGAAACGCTGTTACTTAAACCGCTGTTAAATGAAACGCTGTTACTTGAAACGCTGTTAAATGAAACGCTGTTACTTTGAACGCTGTTAAATGAAACGTTGTTACTTGAAACGTTGTTGTTGGAAACGCTGTTACTTGAAACGCTGTTAAATGAAACGCTGTTACTTGAAACGCTGTTACTTGAAACGCTGTTACTTGAAACGCTGTTAAATGAAACGCTGTTACTTGAAACGCTGTTAAATGAAACGCTGTTACTTGAAACCCTGTTACTTGAAACGCTGTTAAATGAAACGCTGTTACTTGAAACGCTGCTATTTTTGTTTAGCGATCATATTTGAAGTCAGGTATGAGTCGTGCAATTATTGTTGACCCAAACATCGCAAACTTAAAGTTGTGTGTATTGGTGCATATGTATAAACTTTCCACAGTGATTTCCTTGCCAAACGTCAGTGAGGGACAGAATTTCGTCTTAAAAAACGCTTTGTTTAGCTCGTGACATCGCTGTATGCAAATTATTCCTTTTGTTATACGTGATTTAAAAAAAAAGATTGTCACATTTAATAACTGTACATTGTAATCTGAGCACGCCTGGTTTGAACCCGCGACCTCTAGATTCGTAGTCGGCCGTCTTACCACTCGACCGCGGTGCCCGTCAGGTGTAAAGCTAAATTAGTTATAATTTTATTTTGTAATTGTTTGCAGTCTTTTTCTATGGTTATCTTCGCAAAATTTTGAACTGACAAGCCAACTGTCACCCGATATACGTTTTAAATAAACGAGTGCTGTTTCATTGTTTATAATAATACTAGGCTAATTTATATAGCGCCGTTTTTGTGAAGTATCACCTCAAGGTGTCTTGATCTGGTAAATTTTCAACTGTGAATGATGTGTTCGATAAAGAGATAGAAGCTGTTGACGTATACGAGTGCCCGTGGTGTCTACATTTTATCTTACTGTGAAATTGGTCAAACTTTTTCAAGTGTTGAGATTATTTCTCGAACCGACGGTCAATCTAGTGAGCCTGTCTGGGGCCCGGGAGTCGATTTTGTGTTATTATGTAAATTGGTGATATCAATTATCTTTTTAGTAATATTATATATATTACACTTTAACGAATTAGCTCTTCAGTGGTTTTATATTATTTGAATAAACTAACTATTATAATCAACTGTTTAACAGTCACGCGATTTCCCCGTGGTGATAGGCAGATGGAATAAAACGCCAAACGATCCTATCTCGGCGCACGCTTCTTGCTTCATTCACATTCATACACGAATACTCTTCTGTTATTTTGACTCAAGTATTTGTTTCACTCGATCGTGCCATACCTTTCGGTGTCATTCAATTTGGCGTTGTGTATTATCCTGACACTTCTTTCTCCATCCATCCGCTCTACATGCTCAAAACATCCAAGCGTCCCTTTCTCAATCTTGCTTATCACGTTTACATCAGTTTTGCGTTCTTTCGGCGTCTCTACATTTGAAAAATGATCATATGTGGTTTTAGCACACATGCGCCTCAGAAATCTCATTTCTACAGCACACAGTCTAATTTCATCCTTCCTTTGCTAGTTTCACGCCTCACTGTTATACATCAGGGTTGGTATCAGCACTCCATTGCGGACTGCTAGCCACACAGTGATCTTATTTCTGCAGCATTCAGTCTACTTTCATCCGTCCTCTGTCAGTTCCACGCCTCACTGCCACACATCAGGGTTGGTACCAGCATTCCACTGTGGACTGCTAGCCACACAGGGATCTCATTTCCACAGCATTCAGTCTACTTTCATCCTTCCTCTGCCAGTTCCACGCCTCACTGCCATACATCAGGGTTGGTACCAGCACTTTATTGTGGACTGCTAGCCACACAGGGATCTCATTTTTACACCATTCAGTCTGATAGTGTCTTTTTCCACTTGCTCCAAATGTTTAAAATGCACATTTTTTAGTTTTATTCAACTGCCTAGAGCCAGTAGGACTATGGCACCTCCAACCGGGGTATATTTTGAAGCTGAATGGAGTGGAAAGTAAAGGAGATGGAGAAGTGGAACTTTGCAAGGCGCCCAGCTATTCAGATCCTATCACTAAACACCGCTAAAGGTGTTTTAAGCAAAGTTCATTCTTTGAATGGTAGATTTTCACCAAGGCGATACCAAGAGTGTATTAAAATTATATTGAGTTGAAATGTGCACTTTATCTATCTGCAAAACATAATGAGTTCGATAAGGTGGACTGTATTTAGATTTAAGTTGATCTCTGACCTTCTTATCTGCGCTCGTGTCAGCGGGCACACTCTTTCTCTAGACTTTTTTTTAGTAGAGATAGTTGATATTCCTATCCCGGTCGCTTTTTTCCAGCTACTTTGTTCCGGTGACTTTGTCCTGGTGACTTTGTTCAGGTGATGTTGATGTTTCGGTAATTTTGTTTGTCCCGGTGACTTTGTCCAGGTGACTTTGTTTCAAGTTTCTTTTCCGGTGACTCTGTACCAGTGACATTGTCCCGATGACCTTGTTTCGGGTTACTATTATCCGGTAACTTTATTTCAAGTGATTTTGTTCCGGTGGCTTTGTCCAGGTGACTTTGTCCCAGTGACTTAGTTTCAAGTGACTTTGTTCCGGTGACTTTGTCTCGGTGACTTTGTTTCAAGTGACTTTGTTCCGGTGAATTTATCCAGGTGACTTTGTCCCAATGATTTAGTTTCAAATGGCTTTGTTCCGGTGACTTTGTCCCGGTGATTTGTTTTAAATGACTTTATTTAAGTGACTTTGTTCCGGTGACTTTGTCTCAGCGACTTTGTCCCGGGGCTTTGTTTCAGGTAACTATTAACCGGTAACTTGATTTCAAGTGACTTTGTTCCGGTGACTTTGTCCCGACGACTTAGTTTCAAGTGACTTTGTTCCGGTAACTTTGTCCCGATGATTTGTTTCAAGTGACTTTGTTCCGGTGACTTTGTTTCACGTGACTTTGTTTCAGGTGATTATGATCATGTTATGTTCCGGTAACTTTGTTCTAGTTACTTTGTCACGGTGACTTTGTCTCAATAAAAAAATTCCGGTGACTTTGTTTCAGGTTACCATCTTCCGGAAACTTTTTTCAAGTGACTTTGTTCCGATTACTTTGCCCAAGTGACTTTGTACCAGTAAAATTGTCCTGGCGACATTGTTTCAGGTTACTATCTTCCGGAAACTTTGTTTCGAGTGACTTTGTTCCGGTGACTTTGCCCCGATGACTTTGTTTCAAGTGACTTTATTCCGGTGACTTTGTACTAGTAAAATTGTCCTGGCGACATTGTTTCCGGTTACTGTCTTCAGGAAAATTTGTATTAAGTGACTCTGATCCGGTGACTTTGTCCTGATGACTTTGTTTCAAGTGTCTTTGTTCCGGTGACTTTGTCCCGATGACTTTGTTTCAAGTGACTTTATTCCGGTGACTTTGTCCTAGTGATTTCGTTCGGCGACTTGAAAAAAACGCTATGCATGAATGTGAATATAAAAAGGAGTACAGGAGTGTCCTGAGAGGAATGTGTGGCGGTATGTTGTTTGCAACAATATTTACACCTGCAACTAAGCTTAGCGAGAGACGTATGAAATAATTAACAAACACAATATAAAACTGCACGAGGGAATGTGTTTTGCAATACCTATGTAATTATTTGCATTACGTGTTAGAATGGGCCTCTTGCATACATTTTTAAATAGAAAAAAAAACCAAAAGTAAGAAAAAGAAAGTAAATTAAAAAAAGTGTTTTTTGTATATACCCCGCAAAACTCCCAACTCACTGGAGCCAATGCGACTGTGGTATCTCCGATTGGGGCATGTTGTGAGGCTGAAGTTAGTGCGGGGAAGGGGGGGGGTTGTGGGGAAGAGGAAGGTTGGAAAGTGCCCGACTATTCAGATTTAGTCACCAAACTCGATGGCCACAGCCATTTCAGGCAACGTTTCGATATCGGACGGTAGTCTTAATAAAACTGACACTAAATTTGATGATTTTAGCGTGTTAGGCCGGGCGCGCACGGGTGACTTTTGTCACGGCAACAGTTTCGCCCTCGGAGCACTAATATACGAGAGAGAGCGCTACTGTAGTCAGTTTTGTATGAGCTTTGACGGACTCGGCTAGACCTGGGCGTGGCCAGAGCTAGGGCTGGGGTATTTATACATGCATCCATAGCACATGTCGACATAACGTTTTTGTTTATTCGTATAACCACTTTTTCACAGAATTATAATTAGCGTTGGGAAAAACTTCAATGTGTTATGAATGCTTCACGAACTGCTAGTTCTTTGAAATCAACCCTTCGCAGTGAACACTTCGATTGAAGTCAAACTCGTAAAAAAGAGATTTGAATTTATCCGCTTATTTATTATTATAATCCGGGATTTGAAAGTGAAAAGAACTGGAGCCGGTTCCTTACCAAAATAAAAGCAATTTTAAAACAAAAATAACTCCCAAAAAAATCACGTTCCTTTAGATCGAAGTACTTTGAAGTCGAACTTCAATAACTTAGTACAATTTACTTTTTTATAGGCTTTGAAGTTTAATTAATCTGCTCCAAATTGAAGTAATTCTTTCTAATCTTACTTCCATTGAAGTATTTGTTCAATGAAACGGAAGGAATGAAGTTTGAACTGCCGCAAAATGAAATAGTTCACAAGGAGCAGTCAGAACGCTAAAATGAACTACCAAAATCAATCAAAGTATTGGTTCAAAGAACAACAAATGAAGTAGGAACTGCTCCCAAAAGAAGTAGTTCTTTTAAAACGGTCAAAACGTTAATTGTTATAAACAAAATATAGCATGTAACCTAATAAACCGCTAAGTTATGTTAATTTACTTCGCATATCAAAACGTATGGACGGAGTCGCCAGAGACGCGGGACACGAAGAACGCTCTTACAACACTTTAAAGCGGTGTGATTAGCGTTGTGACCGCTTTGAAAGAACTGCTTCAAAGAACTACTTCTTTTGGCAACAGTTCGTACTTCATTCATTGTTCATTGAACAAATACTTCAATTGAAGTTGGTAGTTCATTATAGCGTTCATTCATTTTAATAACTTAATTTCATTGAACAAATATTTCAATTGAAGGTGGTAGTTCATTTTAGCCTTCATTCATTTCATTAACTTCATTTCAATAACGTAATTTCACTGAATCAACACTTCAATTGAAGTTGGTAGTTCATTTTAGCCTTCATTCATTTGATTAACTTCATTCCATTGAAAGAAGTACTTCAATTTGAAGCAGTGCCGTTGTGAAGGCATTGACATTTCAAAATGAAGGAACCAGTTTCAGTTCCTTTCGTTTTGAAATGTCTACCGACTAGTACGTGATTTTTGTGGTGAGGAACCGGTTCCAGTGCCTTTCATTTTGAAATCTCTACCGACTAGCATGTGCTTTTCGGCGAGGAACCAGTTCCAGTTCTTTTGGTTTTTAAATCCCTACCGACTAGTACTTTTCACATTGGCAAGGAACCGGTTACAGTTCTTTTTACTTTTCAAACTGTACCGACTAGTACGTGCTTTTTCGGCGAGGAACCGGTTCCAAAAAGAACTGAACAAACAAGCGGATAAATCCAAATCTCTTTTTTCGCGAGTTTGACTTCAATTGAAAGGTTCACTTCGTAGGGTTCATTTTAAAGAACTAACAATTCGTGAAGCATTCACAAAACATTGAAGTTTTTCCCAACGCTAGGTGTGATGATTTAAGAGATTTTGTTGTCTCTTTCTTTCTCATGGTGTAGGACATAAAAAACCCGGAGAAAGTGATTTATCCCAAGTTCGTATAGGTTGGGTAAAAAGAATTAGATCTCTCTCCATATATTGTTACTCCAAGCTTTGACATATCTTTGTATCTTTCTATCGAGTCAGTATAAAGTCAACAATACTGACTACACTGTTTCGCAAAGTTGCCTCTCCATGTCTTCAAAGTTTGTAAATAAGGTTACCGCGTCGGTAGCTCATTAGCTCATTACGTTAGCATTGACTGTACAGAGAATGGTGATTGTGATAATTACGTAATTAGCATTCGTGTAATCTCCAGTGAACAATCTTCTACGGTAAACAATCTCTTGCTTCTGTATAACCCGTTCATGGCTAGCAGTCCACGATGGAGTGCTGGTACCAACCCTGATGAATGGCAGTGAGGCGTGGAACTGACAGAGAAAGGATGACAGTAGACTGAATGCTGTGAAAATGAGATCCCCGTGTGGCTAGCGGTCCACAGTAGAGTGCTGGCACCAACCCTAGTGTATGTCATGAGGCGTGAAACTGGCAAAGAAAGGATGACAGTAGACTGAATGCTGTAGAAATGAGATCCCTGTGTGGCCAGCAGTCCACGATAGAGTGCTGATACCAACCCTGATGTGTGGCAGTGAGACGTGAAACTGGCAGAGGAAGGATGAAAGAACACTGAATGCTGTAGAAATTAGATCCCTGTGTGGCTAGCAGTCCACAGTGGAGTGCTGGTACCAACCCTGATGTATGGGCAGTGAGGCGTGGAACTGGCAGAGGAAGATTTAAAGTAGACTGAATGCTGTAGAAATGAGATCCCTATGTGGCTAGCAGTCCACAATGGAGTGCTGATACCAACCCTGATGTATGTCAGTAAGCCGTGAAACTGGCAGAGGAAGGATGACAGTAGACTGAATGCTGTAGAAATGAGATCCCTGAGGCATATGTGTCGTAGAATCATTTATGACCGTGTTAAGAATGTGGATATCCGGAAAGGATGCAAGGCTGATGTAAGCCTAATAAATAGGATCAAGAAAGGGACGCTTGGATAGTTTGGACATGAAGAGCAAATGAACGAAGAAAGGAGTAGAAGAAGAATGTATGACGCGAAAGCGAATGAAAGAAGAAGTCGAGGACGCCCGAGTGAATCAAATACTCAAAGCGGGCCATGTGAAGAGTCAGAATAATAGAAGAGTATGTATGAGACGATGTATGAATGTGAATAAGGCAAGGGGTGTGTGCCAAGACAGAGTGTTTTGTATGGCGGTCCGTCCTCTCTGCCTGCCTCCGCGTAGAAAGGGCGTGATGGTTAGTTAGTTAAAGTTAAAAAAATAATTTAAAATATTCTTTTTTGCTAGGTGTGTCTCAGACTAAGAGTATACTAGAGGTAGCCCAAGCCAAGGCAGTGAAGTCAGTTTTGGACTTGTTTTTGATGATTTTAACATGACTCGGCGCAAATGGGCGTGGCTAAGACTAAGGCTACGGTATTTATACATCCATTCATATCACATATCGACATAATGTTTTTGTGTATTCGTATAGCCACTTTTTCACAGTATTTTTATCAACAAAAATATAGCATCTAACCTAAAAAACCGTTTAGTTGTGTCAAGTTTAGTGGCAAAATAAAAAATGTGGGCGGAGTCCCGCCGTTAACCAGCGAAAATAACCAGCTTAAGATCATTACGACAGTTAATAGAAGCCGTCCAAGAAATTTGTTGTCTCTTTCTCTCTCATGGTGTACGATGTAAAAACTCGGAAAAAGTGATTTATTACAATTTCGGATGGGTTGGGTAAAACAAATTAGCTATCCCTCCATGTATTGTTACATCAAGGTCTCAGACGTTCGTTACAGTTCAACGATTGACGCCATGTTGTTTTTTTTAAAAAAAAATGAATGGTCTCCTTTGAATGTCAAATCTAGGCCCGTTTAAGCTTTTGAACAAATCGTTATCAGCTGACAAGCATGACCTTGGAGAAACAATGTATGGAGAGAGAGCTAATTATTTTTACCCAACCTATACAAACTTGCGATAAATCACTTTCTCCGGGTTTTTACGTCATACACCATGAGAGAGAAAGAGACAACAAATATAATATTCCGCTTCTACGTAGTGTCACAACGATCTTGGGCTCCTGGGTCACCGCGGGACTCCGCCCACATTTTTTTTATTTTTCCACTAAACTTGACACAACTTAACGGTTTTTAGGTTATAAGCTATATTTTTGTTGATTTCAATACTGTGAAAAACTGATCATACGAATAAACAAAAACATTTTGTCAATATGTGATATGAATGGATGTATAAATACCCTAGCCTTAGTCTTAGCCACGCCCAGGTGCGCCGAGTCAGGTAAAAATCATCAAAAACTGACTACACTGCCTTGGATAGATACCACTCTATATATTCTAAGAGTAACCTATGTTTTAGAGCTGACCGCAATTTGGACAAAAGCTGAAATGGACCAACAATCAGCTCCTAACAGGGAAATATAGATTCAGTTTTTAACAAATTTTGATAAGCTGTTGAACATAACAACAAGACCATTGTGCTTTTCAGCTGGTCACAATTTGTTCAAAAATTCAAGCGGGCCGAGAATCGATGTTTTGCACATTAAAGGCTGTTTATCGGCCCGTTTCAGTTTTTGAACAAATTATTATGAATTAAAAATCACAGCGGTCGTGTTGCCATATTTAGTAGCTGATCACAATTTGATGAAAAACTGAAATGGGCCGAGAATCGATGTTACGTCGAATCTATGCTCGTTTCAGCTTTTGATCAAATCAAAATCGACCAAAAAGCACAACGGCCTTGTTGTCATGCTTGTCAGCAGATCAACATTTGAAAAAAAGCTGAAAAGGGCCGAGAACCGGTGTTTCCCCGTTTAACGATGATTGTCGGTCCGTTACAGCTTTTTAACAAATTCTATTTCGAGCAAATGCTATCAACCAAAAAGCACAACGGCCATGTTGTCATGCTTGTCAGCCGATCCTAATTTGAAAAATGCTGTAACGGGCCGAGAATTCATGTTTTCCCGCTAAACGATGATTCTCGGCCAGTTACAACTTTTGAAAAAATTTTGATCAGCTGACAAGCATGGCGACACAATCATTATGCTTTGACGTTTCACGAGCAAATGTCCATTTTCGAATCGATCGTGACGGCCTCCGTGGTCGAGCGGTAAGACGCTCGACTACCAATCTAGAGGTTGCGGGTTCAAACCCGAAGTGCGCTAATAATTTTTAATCAATTAACATGTGTCATAACACATTTAATTCAGATAAAATAACGTAAAGTATGTTTGCGGCACGTTCCGGCGAGTGGTAGATACTCTAAGTATCGCCCTGGTGAAAGACCATCATTCAGAATTAAAACGTTGCCTGAAATGGATTTAGCCGTGTTTGGTGACCAGATCTAAATGGTCAGGTACCTCTTCTCGATCTCCTTCTCCTCCCCACTACCTTCAGCCTCACAACATACCCTATTTGGGGATGCCATAGTCTCACTGGCTCTAGACGGTTAGGAGCAGTCGGAACACTTATGCAATATTCACTATAAAAAAAAACCTACTTTATCGCAGACTCAGAAACTCAGAGCAATAATATACAAAAGAGAGCGCTGCTGTAGTCAGTTTTGAGGAGCTTTGCCGGACTCGGCTAGACCTGGGCGTGGCTAGGACTAGGGCTAGGGTATTTATACATCCATTTATGAATGTGGTATGCCACATGTCGACATAATGTTTTTGTTTATTCTAAAAACCACTTTTTCACATTATTGTTGTAAACAAAAATATAGCATGTGTTCGATCCAGAAACTGCGATTCAGTTTTGGAAAGACGTGAATGAATTTGAGTGGACTGTAAAACGATTATACTTAATGAGTGATTTGATTGTATTTGAGGACAAATTAGAACAGGTAAATTTATGCCAGCTTGCTCACCTGTTTAGACATCTGCGAGAGGGGGCACGAACTATCTGCCCGTGCGATGAAAAGTTGAGTGGGCGAATCCTCCAGAGACGGATGCGAAGCGAGGCGCCGTCCCTAAAGGTACCAGCGATTGTAGACGACTGATATCGAATTGAGACGCGCCGCTATTGACGTCCCGATCTTTTTGTTTTGCCGGATGGTGGGGGTTATCGTTACAGGCTGTTCAACACACTTTATCCAGCCATACAAATAATGCGTGGTAACAGAACAAACTGGCAAAAGGGAGGTAGGAACTGGACAAAAGGTGTCAGGTTAAGACCTATCAAATTGTTGATTTTAGGATCTAACAGCATGTAACCTAAAAAACCGTCGAGTTTTGTCAATTTATGTCGCAAATCAAAACGTATGGGCGGAGTCAACGGAGACGCGGGACACGTAGAACATTCTAACAATACTTTAAAGCGGGGTGATAATTTGGGAAATTTTGTTGTCTCTTTCTTTCTTATGGTGTACGACGTAAAAACCCGGAGAAAGTGATTCATCCCAAATTTGTATAGGTTGAGTAAAAATAATTAAATTTTAAATAAAAATAAGTTTGTTTGGACACCATTTTGTTAGATACATATACCAACCGGTTTCGGCTCTATCTAAACCTTCTTCAGGGTTGAACAAATATGTATTGAGCTCTGAAGAAGGTTCAGGTAGAGCCGAAACCGGTTGGTATATGTATCTAATAAAGTGGTGTCGAAACAAAGGTACTTTTATTTAAAATTTAATTCTGTCTTACCACAAAGTAAGTGCTTCATGTCAAAGTTTAAAAAAAATAGTTCTCTCTCCATACATTATTACTCCAAGCTCAGATACAATGGTTTGCTGTTCCTCAATCATGACTCTACAAATTATGGGTATCATTCTCCACTGTCCAGAATGCGGAGCCTTGTTGACTAAAGCCATGGTCTTGAGATTTTTGGTAGCAGTACAAATGATTTTTGTCATTCTTCACGACTCTACCAAAACTTTGACTTGACCTTGGCTTTGACAGGAATATTCTTTCTTATGTATTTATTCATCATTGCTTCAATACAATAATATAATATTATGTGTGGAGCTGTTTTTTCTCTGTTGCACTTTTTTTCCAAATGATGTTGTGTATTTTTTTTGTAATCGGACAATAGTCCGTTAGTTTATACATTAATAAATATGGCTAATTTGTTGGTTGCAGCGAGTATGGACGCGCGCTGGAGTGTCCTTTTCCTCGGCTGTCTTCTGATTGGTTGGACGCGCCCGGCGGCCGCCCAGATCGGAAGTGAGTTAGACTTGTTTCTAGGTACTTACCTTCTCATTCTAACCCCCCTTCTCCCACCCACTCCCGACGCTGAAGGAGTATCATAGTTGAGGTCTATTTTTCTTTTTTTTTTATACTTACTTGACTAGATCATCAATTTAATTTGCCCGTCTGGAGACTGGGAGCCGGATATCATATTTATACTGTGAAAAACTATGGCCTCCCCTTAGATAGAGTGGTATCAATCCAAGGCAGTGTAGTCAGTTTTTAATGATTTTAACCTGACTCGGCAGACCTGGGCGTGGCTAAGACCAAGGCTAGGGTATTTATACATCCATTTATATCACATATCGACATAATGTTCTTTTTTATTCGTACAGCCACTTTTTCACAGTATTGATTTCAACAAAAATATAGCATCTAACCTAAAAAACCGTTTAGTTGTGTCAAGTTTAGTGGCATAATAAAAAATGTGGGCGGAGTCCCGCGGTGACCCAGGAGCCCAACATCATTGTGACCTACGTAGAAGCGGTGTATTATATTTGTTGTCTCTTTTTCTCTCATGGAGTACGATGTAAAAACCCGGAGAAAGTGATTTATCGCAAGTTTGTATAGGTTGGGTAAAAATAGTTAGCTCCCTCTCCATACATTGTTTCTCCAAGGGCATCCCCGAGCGGGGTATGCTGTGGGGAGGGGAAGGAGATGGGAAAGAGGAAGTAACTGCCTGTTCAGATCTGGTCACCAAACACGAGCTAAAACCATTTAAAGAAACTTTTTTTTTTTTTGTGATTACCGCACAACTGTTCCCAACCGTCTGGAGCCAGCGAGACTGGCGTCCTAGATCGGGGTATGTTGTGAGGCTAAAATTAGTGGAAAGGGGAAGGAGATGGGGAAGAGTAAGGTTGGGAACTACCGGGCTATTCAGATCTAGTCACCAAACGCGAATTTAAGCCATTTCAAGCAACGTTCCTTTTTTTTTTGTGAATTCCGCACCAAAGTCCCAACTGCTCTCAATCGTCTAGAGCCAGTGAGACTATGGCATCCCCAAATAGGGTACGTTGTGAGATTGACGGTAGTGTGGAGGGAAAAAAGATGGGCAAGAGGAAGTACCTGGCCATTCAGATCTGGTCTCCAAACACGAGCTAAAACCTTTTCAAGCTGCGTTTTTTTTTGTGTATACCGCACAAGAGTCCCAACCGTCTAGAGCCAGTGGAACTATGGCATCTCTTATTAGGGTATGTTGTGAGGCTGACGGTATGGGTAGGGGAAGGAGATGTGAAAGAAGAAGGTCGCGAAGTACCTGGCCATTCAGATCTGGTCGCCAAAGACGATGGCTACAGCCATTTCAAGCAACGTTTTGATTCTGAACGGGGCCTTTCACTAGGGTGATACTCAGAGTATCTACCACCCTGGTATTTAGCGTCCAGTGCTTGCATGTATGTATTGTTTGCTTTTATGTGGTTTACCCTGGTAATTTGAGCCGCGCGTGTTTGCAGTTGACGAGCCCTGCACCATCCGGCGGGACGGATCTTCAGGGGTTTGCAAGCTGATCGACGACTGCCCCTCTGCGGCCGCGCAGATCGCCAGCAGACAGAGGCCCACAATCTGCGGATTCGCCGGTAACTCTCCCTCTCTCCTACGGCTAGAAGGGCTTTTGAACCCCTAAAAAACACTCTATTTAACCCTTATGTGACTGAAGAAAACTGCACCTTTTTAAAATTGATTTGAAGGTTTTTATTACAGTATTTCATTTGCTGGACCATTTTTGTGACGTAATACATTTTGACTCAGTTCAATACTTTTTTTTTCTTCCTTTAAGTACATATAACAGGCATGATGCTTAAAACATATAAACATGATTATATACGTGATTATTTAATTCGAATATTTAACAACAGTAGGTAATCAAGTAAAAGCTTTTGAAATATGCAAAAGCAAATGAATAACAAACAAAATCAAAAGAATAATATTATACAAGGTAGAACATAATGAATGGATTATTGGCACCTGTACTGAAGAGATGCCTATTAGCCGTTTGGTACTTGGTACTAGATATAACCTTAGAGTATACTAGAGGTAGCCCAAGCCAAGACAGTGAAGTCAGTTTTGGACTTGTTTTTGATGATTTTAACATGACTCGGCGCACCTGGGCGTGGCTAAGACTAAGGCTACGGTATTTATACATCCATTCATATCAAATATCGACATACTGTTTTTGTGTATTCGTACAGCCACTTTTTCACAGTATTTTTATCAACAAAAATATAGCATCTAACCTAAAAAACCGTTTAGTTGTGTCAAGTTTAGAGGCATAATAAAAAATGTGGGCGGAGTCCCGCCGTTAATAAGCGAAGACAGCCAGCTTAAGATCATTTCGACAGAATATAGAAGCGGTCCAAGAAATTTGTTTTCTCTTTCTCTCTCATGGTGTACGATGTAAAAACTCGGAAAAAGTGATTTACTACAATTTCGGATGGGTTGGGTAAAACAAATTAGCTATCCCTCCATATATTGTTACTTCAAGGATATAACCTTAGAGTAACCTATAGACCTAGCTTTGCGAAATGTTGAAGCAACTTAAAACCAAACTTGACCACAGGAGGTATGGCCTATAAACTGCTGGACAATGACAGGCGAAGAAAACCGTAAAGATAAACATTATTCCATCTTTATCTGTTCGCCAACAATTTAGCGTCGGTACCATGAGAAAGAAAGAGAGCGAGATATATTCAGAAGCCGAACGAAAAGGGGGTTTTTCGTTCTTAAAAAATTATATGAGAACCTTGTTTATCTCTGTAAGTAAAAATTATTAAAAATGCATTAAAACTCATTTCAAACGGAAGTTTATTATGTTGAAACGAACAGTGCAAAGATTGATTAAATATTGGTGTAAGTTACTAGTTGTTTTAAAGGTTAGGTTAGGTGCCCTTGAGGTGATTTTTCACAAAAACGACGCTATATAAATTATCCAAATATTATTATTATTCCGTTATTAAATATTTGAGATCAAACTAAAAAAGACTAATTCTTTAATACATACCTATGAAAACTGTTTTTTTGGTCATTTTGTACTTTGGTTGAACCATCCATCAACTGCACATATAGCCATATCGTTTTTTGTGAAGATTGCACTAAATTCACTTAGGTTATGATATTTTTAGGCACATTTTACTGTCGGCTCGACTGACATAAGTAATCAGTGTGAAGTTTGTCCATATCAAAAACTGCTTACGCGGCGTTTAGCCCGCCCCAAATCGTATATTTTTAACAGCAATTGTTTGTCTCTTTTTCTTATACGTTTATAGAACGAGCATAAAGAGAGAGAGCTATATTTTGCGAGTATGTCAACGATATCAATCATATTAGGACGGTCTCTTTATATTGTTACTCTAAGGATATAACTAGTCTATAACTAAAGGGCATCATCACAATATCAGCTTAAAATGATTAACAGTTTTTTTTTTAAATTGATTTATCGTGTCAATAAAAATGTCTACTATATTGTTTGTGCAGTGAATTGTGTTGTAGTTTCTTAATGTACTCGCCAAAGGAGAAAAATATCCCGTATTTGTGTGGTAGGCTTTAATATTAAAAATATCGTTTATCTTCCTTGTTGATTTTCTTAGTAGTATGTTGATGTTAATTTGAAATAAAATATTTGGTGCATCAGTTGATAAATGCATAATTTAGTGTAAAATTAATATATCAGAAAGTTTACGTCTGGCTGACAGAGAGTGTAGTTTAAAGTGCAAAATCCGTTCACTGTACGTTCCAAATTGATCAGATAAACCTTCGCGATATGCAACTATGCGAGTTAATTTTCTTTGAATGGATTCAATTCTATAGTTATGAATCTCATAATAAGGAGACCAAATAGTGGACGCGTATTCTAGAATACTCCACAAAATCAATTTATATAATATTAGAATTGATTCGGAACTTTTAAAACAACTTGGGAAAGTGGATAAGAATTTCTCCCAGTACCATATTTTCTTGAGGTTTTTAATTCAGTAGGTGATTAAAAATAGTATAAAGGATACAGGTGATGTACTTTGAACACAACAGTACGTCATATTCATAATTTAAAATAAGATAAAATGATTACTAAATACAGACAAGCTTCAAAAAATCATATAAAACGCATGAGGGTACCATAGACATAAAATACAAGACACGTCATATTCATGCAAATTGAACGATAAATATGGCATGCTCTGAAAGCATGAAAAGGATAGGCATACCAAGCAGAATAGTGTGTATGAATGAGATAGCTATATGAACGTGCCGCGTTACATTCTCCGCGTTACAAGCCCTCTCTTCCCTATCGAACTTACGAGCGAAGTAGCGTGCGACGTACTCGTGTACTGTCGCTAGGTTGTCTTCCACACACTTATGTATTTCTGCATTCGCTATCTCACTTATACCATTTGGTATGTGAATAATTGTATAAATTGAAATAATAAGTGATTTGTGTGTACTTCGCATGAAAAGAAACTCAATGAGATTTGTTTTTTGTTCCCGAATAATTTTTACACTTGTCAAAAGCACAGGAAGGCATTTTATCTCGGAAAAGAGCTTACAGCGATGCGCTTGTGGCAGCTGGTGACAGCTTGTTGGTCAAACGAATGTTTGTGCGAGACTAAACGCAGTGAATCTCAGGTATGCCACGTTGGCTTAGTTTCGTACAGTCACGCGCGGTGTCTCAGTAACTTATCGACATTATTTAATTCATCTAAGGAAGGTACCCGGGTATTCTTTCAGTCATCAGAAGTTGTAAATTATACCTATTAGTTTTCCGCTAGCATACCACCCTCCACACATCCAACGGTTATGTCTAACTGTTCGTTTTCACTATTGTGGAGAAGTCAGGAAGTTTGAGCCGGTTAGACTTACTGTAACATTAAAAAAAAATTATGTTGAAAACCGAAAAGGGTGCCCGGGCACCCTTTCAATCACATAAAGGTTAAAACACTCTTGAAAGAGTATATTTACTTAGAAAATCAATCGTAGAACAATTAAAACACAAATATGTAGAAGAAAAAAAGAAATACATTGTTAAGTTTTGTATATATATATGTATTTTTTTACTGTGAATGCCGCACAAGTGCTCCCAACCGGTGGAGCCAGTGAGACTATGGCGTCCCCGATTGGGGTATGTTGTGAGGTTGAGGGTAATGGCGAGGGGAAAGAGATTGGAAAAAGGAAGATTGGAAAGCACCTGTCTACTCAGATCTGGTCACCAAACATGACTAAAGCCATTTCAAGCAAAGTTTCGGTTCTGAACGCTTATTTTTTAGATTATTAATTAATTGTGAAATAAAACAAACAAACTTGTTTACGCCGAGACTCGAACCCGCGACCTCTTGATTTGCAGTCGAGGATTTTAGCCGCTCGACACTTGCTGAAGGCACTTGATCACTTTTAAAAGTTCGCTTTCAAAGGAAAGTATGCAAGGCTGATGAAAGCGTTATGAATAGTATAAAGAGAGGGACACTTAGATGGTGTGGGCATGTAGAGCAAATGAAAGAAGAAAGAGGTGTGAAAAGAATATGTGACGCAAAGAGGATTGAACAAGAAGTCAGGGACGCCCGAGGAAAACGTGGCACGATCAAGTGAATCAAATACTTGAATCGGGCCACGTAAAAGGTCAGAATAACGGAAAAGTATGTGTGAGACGATGTATGAATGTGAATGAAGCAAGGAGTGTGTGCCAAGACAGAGTCATATGGCGGTAAGTTAGTTAAAAGTTAGCTTTTCAAAAGGTTTAATAAAGTTACACAGTATAATGATTCCGCATCTACCTAGTAAAGTACCTACCTATAATGTTGTCTCTGCCAGGATGGACTCCCTCTTGATGGCGTTTTGTAGAAATGAGGCCTAATATACTCCATTAATATTTTCTTACTTATATTCTTTATTTATTTTTTACTTATTTTTTAATTTTTTTTTATCATCATTATTATTATTTTATTTTCATATATTTTTATTTTATTATTTACTTATTTATTTATTTCTTATGAATTTGTGTTCATTTTTATTTTGTTACTATTATTATTACAATGTATTGATATCAATTATGGAAGATATTGCATTGCACTACTCCTGCATACCTTCCGGAATAAAACTTTATTATTATTATTATTATTAATGTATTTTAGTAAACATTAATAATACTTAGCTTATTTAGTCATGTTACGTTGCGTAATTTTTCACAGGTTACAACTAGTATTTTTAACTAACTAACTGACCATCACGCCGTTTCCTCGCAGGGGTAGGCAGAGAGGACGGATCGCCATACAACTCTGTCTCGGCACACACTCTTCGCTTCGTTCACATTCATACACACTCTTCTGTTATTTTGACTCTTGACGTGGCCTGATTCAATGCACTTGATCGTACAACGTTGTCTTTCTCGGGCGTCCCCGACTTCTTCTTTCATTCACTTTTGTATTCTTTTCACACTCCTTTTATTGTTCATTCGCTCTACACGCCCATACTATCTAAGCGTCCCTTTCTCGATCCTATTCATTACGCTTACATCAGCCTAGCATTCTTTCCGGATATCCACATTTTTAACACGGTCGCACATGGTTTTAGTATTGTTTATAAAACAAAATATTGGTCGAGTCAAGTTTGAGAGATTTTTTTATGGGTTTTGTCACATTTTCGCAAAGCGTCATCTTTCATTAAATATTAAAAGAATCAATTTTGGTTCTGTCAAATTGTGAGAAAAAAAAAGTGATTTATTTTTTGCAAATGTATTCATCGTTTCAGGCAGAATCTCCATCGTCTGCTGCGAGAGACAGCGCCCTCGCAGGCCAGTCAACAACTTCAACAGTAACGGCTTCGACAACAACAACGGCTTCAACAATAACAACGGCTTCAACAATAACGGAGGCAACACCGACGTCAACCGGTTCTCCAACCTGCCGAGCGGCAACGGCAACGGCTTTGGCAACAATGGCTTTGGCAACAGCGGCTTTAGCAGCAATGGAGGAAACGGAGGCAATGGCGGCTCTAACGGAAGAAGGCCACAGAAGCGCGTCAGCGTCAGAAGTACGTATTTATTTTAGTGTAGGAATTCAACCTTGAAGTAACAATATATGGAGGGATAGCTAATTATTTTTACCCAACCTACACAAACTTGCGAAAAAACACTTTCTCCGGGTTTTTACATCGTACACCATAAGAGAGAAAGAGACAACAAATTTAATTCCCCGCTTTTACGTAGTGACGCAATGATCTTAAGCTACTGGGCCACCGCGGGACTCCGCCCACATTTTTTATTATGGCACTAAACTTGACACAACTAAACGGTTTATTTGCTTATATGCTATATTTTTATTGATAAAAATACTGTGCAAAAGTGGCTATACGAATAAACAAAAACATTATGTCGACATGTGCTGTGAATGGATATACAAATACCGTAGTCCCAGTCTTAGCCGCGCCCTTTTCCAACCGAGTCAGTTACTTCAAGGTAAAAGCTAGTAAAAACTGACTACAGATCGATCTACAGCTATACCTCTTGTATATTATTGCTCTAAGAATCCAACATTTTTGTAGAAAGGTAAAATACTGGGTGTGGTGTCAATCTGAACATTGAACCAATCATTAGTACTGATGATAGAAACTTCAAGTGTGTATAGAGAGACCATTGGAACCTTAGAGTACATAGATTTATAGTACTTTTCATATCCATATTTATAATATGGATTTGAAAAGGAAAAAAATCCGATATCTTTACCATATTATGAGGAATGATTAATACAATGTTACGACCTTCCAGACTATCGAGGGGAAATGAACCCTTGACTCTGTGCAGAAACGGGCGATCCGTTTGATAGATTCTCCTGTCTTAACAAACAGATTGAAATCTTTTGAGCTCAGACGTCAAGGGGAATTCTGTCCTTGTTCTACAGGTATTCCAACGGAAGATGCTACAAGGAACTTGCGTCATTGATCCCTTCGGCAACGGTGCATAGTTTGAAAACTCACCAAACGCACGCCCAACATTTGTACACGGTTGAAATTCAATAAATGAAAACGGGTCGCTTTTACGACTCGTTCTCATGTTCAACAGCTCGGCTATGGAACGATTTGCCGGCCTCTGTGTTTTCTATCTCCTTCAACATAAGGCTCTTTAAGACCCAAAAAGACCCTCCACACAGCATCCCCAAATACTACAGAGGGAAATTATTTCCCTCAAGGCCTCCAGTGTTGAGTGATGTAAAAAAAGAAAAGATCAATGGAATAGAAAAAGTTGTTACAGAATGCAGCCCGCATGGTGAAGATTGCCCCGACGTAAGCCAACCTCCAATAAGAGAAGGCTGAAAAGTTGTGAATCCAGTTTCAGGATTCTGTAACAGTACATGGCCATCTAAAGAAATACCCACCCACCGCTTGCATTTTCTCCTAAAAAACAATGAATGAATTAATGCTTGGTGTTTTCAGTGTGCGAGGAGTTCAGCAGTCAGGTAACAGAGGAGCTGCAGGCCCTCCCCCTCCTGCCCGACCCGGAGCCCATCACCTTCCAGGTGGCCAAGTGCTCCCTCCCCAAAACCCCCCTCATCGTGGGCGGGGAGGAATCCAGGCCGGGAGAGTTCCCCCACATGGTGAGTCCACGATAAGACCTTTTACAAAGTTCATGAAAATACCATTTCCTATATGGTGAGTTCATGATAAGACTTTTTGCCAAATAGTGAATTCATGATAAGAATTTTCGCCAAATAGTAAATTCATGATAAGAATTTTTGCCAAATAGTGAATATGTTATAAGACTTTTTGCCAAATAGTGAATATATAATGAGACTTTTTGCCAAATAGTGAATCCATGATAAAACCATTTCCCAAATGGTGAGACCATGGTATGACCTTTCTAACGCAATAAGTTCATGATAAGATTTTTTTGCCAAATAGTGAATCTATGATAATACTTTTTGCCAAATTGTGAACCTATAATAAGACTTTTTGCCAAAGAGTGAATCTATGATGAGACGTTTTTGTCAAATGGTGAATTTATGATGGGACTTTTTTCAAATAGTGAATGTATGGTGAAACTTTTTGCCAAATAGTGAATCTATGGTGAGACTTTTTGCCAAATAGTGAATCCATGATAATAATTTTTTCCAAAAAGTGAATCCATGATGAGACGATTTTGTCAAATAATGAATTTATGATGGGACTTTTTTCAAATAGTGAATGTATGGTGAAACTTTTTGCCAAATAGTGAATCTACGGTGAGACTTTTTGCCAAATAGTGAATCCATGATAATAATTTTTTCCAAAGAGTGAATCTATGATGAGACGTTTTTGTCAAATAATGAATTTATGATGAGACTTTTTTCAAATAGTGAATGTATGGTGAAACTTTTTGCCAAATAGTGAATCTATGGTGAGACTTTTTGCCAAATAGTGAATCCATGATAATATTTTTTGCCAAATAGTGAATCCATGATAATATTTTTTGCCAAATAGTGAATCTTTGATGAGACTTTTTGGCAAATAGGGAATCCATGATAAGACTTTTAGCCAAATAGTGAATCTATGATAAGACTTCTTCCAAAGAGTGAATCCATGATAAGACGTTTCTGCGAAATAGTGGTTTAATACCATTTCATATATGGCGGGACCATAATAAGACATTTTCCAACACGATAAGTTCTTGGTAAGACCTTTTTCCAAATATATATATTTTTTAAATTCCATAGTTAAGTTAATGATAAAACGTTTTTTTTCCTAATACATACAATGTAAGTTTATGATGAAATCTTTGACTGACCAAGAGCTCATCACCTTCCGTGCAGTCAAGTGCTCCCCGCCCAAAACCCTTCTCATCGTGGGCAGAGAAGATTCCAAGCCCGGAGAGTTCGTCCAGGGAATTCGAAGGACTGGTTTGTTTAAATTATTAATATCGCTGGCCGCCCCACACTTGTTCTCGTATGCTGTACGCCGCCTGCGAACTGCCCTTCTGCTAAAAAAAATTGCATCCCTGGCTTTAGTCATGTTTATTGATTAAAACTTTTGGGGTGGACTTTGGAGGAAAAATATACATGGAGAGGAACCTTTGCGAAACAGTGTAGTCAGTATTGTTGACTTTATACTGACTCGATAGAAAGAGACAAAGATATATTAAAGGATGTTGGATAGCCTATTAGTTACCGCCCACATGGAATTCGAACATTGAAAAAAACACATTTGAACACATTAAACAAAACAATATCAATACACCATTAAGATGATTTATAAAGTCCAAATACCATAAAAACACTAATAAAAAAAGTTTTACCTAAATAATGATGGAAGTTTTTTATTGATTTTATGTCTTTACATCATTAAAAATGTGAAAATTCTAAAGTTTGGTCAAAAATATTTAAAACTGTTGAAACACCTCTGAAAAGTGATGTTTCATAATCTTTGTTTGGTCTTATTTGTACATTCACGCATAGCACATATCACCATCATGTTGGATTTATTTGTATGACCACTGCAAGTATTTTAATCAACACAAATATAGGAAATAACCTCAAAATCCGTTGACGTAATTAATGCGACTCGATGATGTGAAGTTAACGCGGACGGAGAACATCCTAAAAGTGTTGCGATATGATGTGACGACTTCTATTGTCTCTTTCTCTCTCATGGTATACGTCGTAAAAACGCAGAGAAAATGATTTAATCAAATTTGTACAGGTTGGGTAAAAACACTTAGCTCTTTCTTCACATATATTCTTACTCAAAGGCGTGGACACCGGCGACTGATTTCCGTTGGTTTCCAGGTTGCCGTAGGCTTCTCGTCTGGCAGCAACGTCCTCTGGAGCTGCGGCGGAACGCTCATCAGCAATCAGTTTGTGGTCACGGCCTGCCATTGCACCTTCAACAAGCAGACCGGGTAACTTTTTACACATTTCACTTTCAATAATATTCCTTTACTATGATGTGTAACGACAACACATTGTTTCTAATAAATTTAATATCTCTAAGACCATCATAAATACTGGCTTCAGATTTCAGGTTTTCCTTTATAATACATTAACGCATTGAATGAAAAAATAGCGTTTGAATAAATAACACGGCCTCCATAGTCAAGCGGCAAGACGCTCTACTACGAATCCAAAGGTCGCGGGTTCAAGCCCGGCGTGCGCCAATAACTTGTATTTAATTAATACGTGCCATAACACATTTAATTCATATAAAAATAATAAAAAGTATATTTGCGGCACGTTCCAGACTCGTAGATACTCTAAGGATCGCCCTGGTGAAAGACCACCATTCAGAATGGAAACGTTGCTTGAAATGGCTTTAGCTGTGTTTGGTGACCAGATTTGAATAGCCAGATACTTCCCGACCTTCTTCCTCTCAATCTCCTTCCCCTCTCCAGTACCTCCAGCCTCACAACATACCCTAGTTGGGGATGCCATAGTCTCACTGGCTCTAGACGGTTGAGAGCAGTTGAGACTCTTGTGCGGTATTCATATAAAAAAAATAAGCACTTATCCGGTTACGAGATGTTTTGCGAAAATCGGGAATGAATTCACCAATACAATGAAACATGTGCCAGTGTGTGCCGTGGGTATAATCACTCTAAAAAATCACTATTGGACGCGAAGAAACGCGAAAAGTGTGCGAAGAGATACGACGCTATTCACATCTCACTCTTACTTGACTTCGCTATATAGAAACTTAAGAAATGGAATCTCAGTTCCAAGTTCCGCTTTTCCCTTCTAGATACACAGAGACTCCGAGTACGAGGTGAGCGTCAGCCGATGGTTTTTTCATGTTTTCAGCTTTTAAATTTCAATTATTATCACTTTTGACTTGAAATATAATTAATTTAAGCGATTGGCTATGAATATTTTTATTTTTCTGATTTAAAATCGTAAATTTCTACATGTGTAATGATTACACAGCACCGGAACGCGAAGAATAATTTAGCACAGTAAGGGGAAGGTTGAAAAAATAACTCTGTATAAGAACACGAATATTTTTTAATTTTTTCGATCGACCGGTTTCGCTTAGCCTAAGCATCATCAGGGTATAACGTTAAACCTAACGAAAAATACAAAATGTGTGGTTATACTCGTCATACAGAGGGAGAATAAATAATAAAATAAAATAACAAAACAATGAGAAAATATTAGAACAAAATTAAAATTATTAGAAAGGAACAGAGAGAAAGAGATGGATTATCTGAATTGAAAGATATAAAACGTCAACTGAGAAGATGATTATAAATTTTATGATTTTATAGGATATATACCTAATATTGGACTACTGGACAAATTTATATACAAATTAAAATAATATTCGTGGTCTTATACAAAGTTGTTTTTTTTCATTTCTTTAAATATGTCAAACCACAAAGTGATTACTTTCATCGAACAAAAAGGTACAATCTTACCTGATTTTTATAGCGCCGTTTGATTTATAAAACCTACAACTTGTCGCTTTAGGCATTTCAAACTTTTGTCGCATTTGACATTGTAACATTACATCGACTGGCGCCATTTTGTTGTTTGACATTTGAGTTGTCCTTGTTAAACGCCGATTCTAGGCCCGTCTCGGCTTTCCACCAAATCGTGAGCAGCTGACAAGCGTAACAGTATGACTTTTGTGCTTTTCGGCCGATCACAGCTTGATAAAAAGCCATAATGGGCCGAGAAATAGCGTTCAACGGAAACCTTTAAATTTGAAAAAAAACACAAAATGGCGTATAATGCGTGTGAAATAATACAATACGTTTCAGAGTGGTAGGTACTCTAAGTATCGCCCTGGTGAAAGACCACCATTCAGAATCTAAGCGTTGCTTGAATTGGCTTTTCGGCAAGTTTGATGATCATATCTGAATAGCCAGGTACTTACCGACCTTTCTCTTCCCCTCTCCACTATCTCCAGCCTTACAAAAATACTCTTATGGGGATGCCGTAGTCCCACTGGCTCTACAGTTGGTTGTGCGGTTTCCGCATAAAAAAAAAGTTTTGTCATAATTTTTTTTCGTGGGTGGGGGGAACCCAAAGCGTCAGACCGCTTGACCAACTAACCGATTTAAAAATGTTAATTCGCTTTCTAGCGGTCCTCCAACCGTGGTGCGGCTGGGCGCCCACAACCTGGTCTACCAGGACGATCCAAAGTGGGTGGACGTCACCATATCGCGGGTTGTCTTGCATCCCGACTACACCGCCCGCAGCAAGTACAACGACATCGCCCTGCTGAAGCTGCAGAACCCGGTCACGTGAGTGGCTCTCTCTTCGCCCAAGCGGCGAGCGAACCTTCGGCCTCAGAGGAACAATAGTTGTGAATGATGACTACTTGGAGCAAGTGGATGAGTTTGTGTATTTAGGAAGTATGTTCTAGAGAGACGGAAAGGCTGATGAGGATATTGAAAGAAGGGGGAATGCAGTAAACTCCATTAATGGAGGACTGAACGCTGTTGGGGCAAACAAGAAATTGTCCAAAGAAGGGAATCTAACAGTCCACAATGCAGTGCTTATGCCAACCCTGATGTATGGCAGTGAGGCATGCAACTGGCAGAGGAAGGATGAAAGTAAACTAAATGCTGTAGAAATAAAACCATCTGTGTTAAAAATGTGTATATTCGGACAGAATGCAAGGCTGATGTAATAAGCGTAATGAATAGGATCAAGAAAGAGACGCTTATAAGGTTTGGACATGTAGAGCAAATGCACGAAGAAAGGAGTGTGAAAAAAATATATAATGCGAAAGTGAATGGAAGAAAAAGTCGGGGATGCCTGAGGAAGACATGGCACGATCAAGTGAATCGGGCCACGTGAAGAGTCAGAATAACCATATGCATGAGACGATGTCTCGACACACACTCCTTGCTTCGTTCACATTCATACATCGTCTAATACACACTCTTCTGTTATTCTGACTCTTCACGTGACCCAAGTCAAATATCTGATTCACTTGATCGTGCCATGTCTTCCTCAGGCGTCCCCGACTTTTTTTTCCATTCACTTTCGCATAATATATTATTTTCAAACTCCTTTCTTCGTGCATGCGCTCTATATTATGTGATATACAACGATATAGTAGTCACATGTATCGATATTATGTGACAACTTGTCTTGTCTCTCTCTCTCTCGCGGTCTACGACGCAAAAACCCGGAGAAAGTGATTTATCGTGAATTTGTATAGGTTGGGTAAAAAAATCAGCTCTCTCTCTCCATATATATTCTTACTCCAAGGCTTCAGCTGTGTCTGGTGACTAGATTTGAATAGCCGGGTAGTTCCAAACCTTCCTCTTGTCCATTGGTTGATGGTGTTGTTCGTTGCAGGTTCACTGAGGCCATCCGGCCGGCTTGCCTGTGGCAGGAGGCGGCCGTCAGCTACCCGAAGGCCATTGCGACCGGTTGGGGCAAGATCGGATATAGTGAGTACCTCGTTAATGCACTTTTTGTTTTTACTTTGCGTTTTTCTTAAGTTTTTTCAATATTGACATTTAAAAAAAAATTGTCGACATCATTTCATTTTTAGATATTTTTTTTTTGCATTTTTGGTTATTGTTTTCATTGTTGTCAGTAACGACGTTGTCACTATTGACATTGTTGTCATTATTGTCATTTTTGTCATCATTGTCGTTTTTGACAATTGTGGCATTTTTGGTTATTTTTGGTTATTTTTTCACTCTTGTCACTAATGACGTTGTTGTCATCATTGTCGTTTTTGACAATTGTGGCATTTTTACGTATTTTTGGTTATTTTTTCACTCTTGTCACTAATGACGTTGTTGTCATTATTGTCATTGTTGTCATTATTGACATTCTTGTCATCATTGTCGTTTTAGACAAGTGTAGCATTTTAACTAATTTTCTGTTATTATTTTCATTCTTGTCGTTAATGACGTTGTTGTAATTATTGACATTGTTGTAAGTATTGTCACTATCGGCATTGTTGTCACTATTGAATTTTTTGTCATCGTTGCCGTTTTTAAAAGTTGTGACTTTCTAACCCAAAATGTATGGGAAATATTATTAGTTATTATTTTTTTTTTTTTTTGCTTTTCATTTAAACCACACTTAACCTAACCTAACCCAAAATGTATGGGAACTATTATGAGTTTTTTTTTTTTTTTTGCTTTTCATTTCTCAAAACGTTTTACTTTTTAATGTATTATTTCATGTATATCCTTAAAAAAACTGCATTATTTTCTACACTCTTTTCTACTTAAATTTAATTATTATTTAAAAGCTCATCAGGGCATTAATAAATAAATAAAATATCGTCACTTCAAGCATATTTATTTATTTAATTATATACACCCTTATGGGCTTTTATATAACAGTGTAAAAACCATATACTCATTGTCATAAAATATTTATTTCCTTTTGTTACTTGCCATATTTACACTGTTTGCATTTTTAGAATCGTTTACTTATAATACTTGAATATTAATGTTTTAAGTGCCAACATATTAACTGTCCTCAATCATATTTCCTTTTCTTTGATTTGACAAATGTGTTTATATGAATTCATATGTTTCATCTGAATTTTTATACCCTTAGCTCCTGGTAAATTGTTTTCTAATCTGTTGATGTACACATACACTGTTATACCCATATCTGAACCTTTTCTCTCGTGATTTATGATAAGAATCATTATTTTAGATAGTTTTAATTTGTATACATATAATGTATTATTTTCTCCTTGTTAGTTAATCTTATTAGCATAATTAATTTAGCATTAAGCGCACTTGAGGTGAAATATCACAAAACTGCGCTATATAAGTTCACTGTTATTATTATTATTATTAACATAAAATAATAATGACACAAAACTAACACGATTAGCACCCAAAAACATAAGTAAGTTAATAAAAATATTTTAATGCAATAAATGAACAGTAATATGTTTTGAAAGAGGTATGCTATTATAGCCTTCTTGTAACTAGATTTAGGGCAGTTGAATATATCTACTATTTCAGCGAAATAATTACCCACTGTATGCAATCTAGGTACAAGCGAACATCTAAATGACTCAGTCCTGATATTATTGTGCGCCTAATGATATATGGGCATTGAAAAGGTTCCAATTTCGTTTTATTGATGGGTTCACTGTTACGTTCTGACTGCCTCCGCAGCCGAGGACACCTCCGACGTCCTGATGAAGGTGCAGCTGGACCTGATCGACAGCGTCCGCTGCAACGAAAGGATCTCCAACACGAAGTCCCTGAAGGACGGCATCGTCCAATCGCAGCTGTGCGCCGGGGACCTGAGCGGCGGCCGCAACGACACTTGCCAGGTGACTGCAAACTGTTAATTTTATTATTTTTATTATTAATCAACAAAAATTAATTAATAAAAATAAAAAATAAATATTTATATATATATACAGTCAAAGGATATTGAAAGAAGGGTGAATGCAGGAAACTCCATTAATGGAGGACTGAACGCTGTTGGGGCAAATAAGAAATTGTCCAAAGAAGCGAAGCTAGCAGTCCACAATGGAGTACTTATACCAACCCTGATGTATGGTAGTGAGGCATGGAACTGGCAGAGGAAGGATGAAAGTAGACTGAATGCTGTGGAAATGAGATCTTTGAGACGGATGTGCGGTAAAACCATGTATGACCGTATTACAAATGTGGATATCCGGAAAGAATGCAAGACTGATATGAGCGTAATGGATAGGATTAAGAAAAGGACGCTTAGATGGTTTGGGCATGTAGAGCGAATGAACGAAGAAAGGAGTGTGAAAAGAATATATGATGCGAAAGTGAATCGAAGAAGAAGTCGAGGACGCCCGAGAAAGACATGGCACGATCAAGTAAATCAAATACTTGAATCGGGTCATGTGAAGAGTCAGAATAACAGAAGAATATGTATGAGACGATGTATGAATGTAAATGAAGCAAGAAGTGTGTGCCAAGACAGAGTTGTATGGCGGTCCGTCCTCTCTGCCTACCCCTGCGGAGAAACGGCGTGATGGTAAGTTAGTTAGTTAGTCAGTCAAACTAAGTTATAACGAGCGCGATGGGACCAACCAAAGTTGCTCCTTGTAGCCATTCCTCGTTATAAACGTAGGTAGGTAAAAAAAGTACCTACCCACTAATTGCGATATTTACACCAGGGTATGAAAGCTTGCATATTATAAAATTTATTATGTGCCAACTTTTTTTTTTTTTCTATTTTTTTATTTTTTTTTTATTTTTTTTATTTTTTTTATTATTTTTTAATTTTTTTTTTTTAAATTTTAATTTGAATTTTTTATTATTTTTTTTTTATTTTTTTTATTTATTATTATTTTTTTTTTTTTTTATTTGATTTTTTTTTTCAAAGTAAGACAAACATTCCCGGGTTACGAATTACCTGACAATTTTTGAAAAACTTCTACCGCCATCATAAAAAGCGGAAGATGTTGCTTGTGCAATGACGGAGGACTTAGCCAGCAGAGGAATCGAACGCACGACGCCCGGGTGGGAATCCGACGCGCTCTCCACTCAGCTACCGACCGGTCATAACTTGCCTTGTCTCTTTCTCTCTCGCGGCTTACAACGTAATAACCTGGAGTTTGTATAGGTTTGTTAAAAATCTGCAGCACTCTCTCCATATATATTCTCGCTCCGAGCTTATGCCTTTGATCTGTCGGCAGGGGGACAGCGGCGGCCCCCTCGTGGCGAGCTCCACGACCAATCGGTGCGTCTTTAACCTTCTCGCCGTCACCAGCTTCGGCTTCGGCTGCGGGTCCGCCCTCCCCGCCGTCTACACCAGGATCTCCAGCTTCATACCCTGGATAGAGAGCGAGGTCTGGCCTAACCAGTAGCAGGACTCGACCAATAGTGTCATCCATTATATATGCAGTACGATACATGCGTGCGACAAACAGATCAACGTGCGATAAATAAGCGTAAAGTAAATTCTGTGTTCGGCAGTCAAGTCCAAAGCAGGATCTATGCATTACACTTAAGTCTACAGTAGGACCTGTGCTTAGCGCATAGCTCTAAAGTAGGATCTATGCTGGTTATGTAAACTTTTTTGACGGAAGGGTCAATTTACCTATTTTTAAAACGCTTGTCGAGGTCATTGAGTACAAGTAAGGGGAGGGGGGGTTAAATTGATATTTTAAATGCAGGTAATTTATCAGTGATCTATCCATTACACTTAAGTTCAAGGCAGAATTCCATTACACCTAATCCTAAAGCAGGATTACATTACACTCAAGTTCAAAACAGAATCTGTGTAAAAAAAAGATTTTTTTGTCTAAAATAGGATCTATGCATTACACTTAAGTTCAAATCAAGATTAATGCGTTACTGTTAAGTTTAAATCAGAATCTGTACGTTACAATTAAGTCTAAAAAAGGATCTATGCATTACGCTTTAATCCAAAGCAGGATTTATGCATAACAATTAAGTCCGCAGTAGGATCTATGCATTACAATTAAGTCCAATGCAGGATTTATGCATTACACTTAAGTTCAATGGGTGATCTATGCAATACAATTAAGTCCAAAGTAGGATTTATGCATTACACTTAGGTTCGACGGAGGATTTATGTATTACAATTAAGTCCAAAGCTAGATTTATGCATTACACTTAGGTTTGACGGAGGATTTATGTATTACAATTATGTCCAAAGCAGGATTTATGCACTACTTTTAGGTTCAACGGAGAATCTATGTATTACACTTAAGTTCGAAGCAGTATCTACGCATTACACTTAAGTACAAAGCAGGATCTATAGCTACATTCCACTAATTGATAATCAATACTCATCATTTTATATTTCTAGTTTTAAGTTGACATTATTATTTTAAATATAAAAACCTATTTACAACTTGTGTTATTTTTTTTCATATATCTTGTATTTTTTAAGCGAATATCGCACAAGAGTCCTGACTGCTCCCGACCGTCCAGAGCCAGTGGGACTATAGCATCCCCAATTAGGGTATGTTGTGAGGCTGAAGGCAGCAGCGAGGAAAAAGAAATAGAGAAGAAGAAGGTGAGAAGTAGCTGGGCATTGAGGTCTGGTCACCAAACGCGGCTAAATCCATTCAAGCGAAGTTTCGATTCTGAATGGTGGTCTTTCACCAGGGCGATACTTGGAGTATCTACCACTCTGGAACGTGCCGCAAAAATAGAATAAATAATCAGTTAACTGTGAAATAATGCAAATTGATTTGCCCACTCGGGATTAGAACCTGCGACCTCTGAATTGGTAGGTGTGTGCGTTCATTTGTGCGGCACGAACGTATTAAACCCACACGATAATAACGCACTGATAAGGTTGAATGAACTTTGATCTTTTATCTCAATTTAAAAAAAAATCGGGAAAACACATTTAAACAACAAAAGGCGTCATGAAATGTGATGAGCCAGTTGCGTACGTTTTTAATTGGGTTATATTCTGTTATAAAGCACTTTCGCAACGCAAGTATTTTAAATTCTCGCGCCGTTTCTACCGGCCTAATTACTTGTCATATTTGTTAATTGGTCACCCTGCAGAACAAACGTTGCAGATTTATGGCTGATTCACACCAACTTCCGGATCCGCTCAGTGACGATACTGTTCCGCATGATAGCTTATTGATATGGTATGAATATCGATCAAGAAGTATGTGCCGAGACAAAGTTGTGTGGCAGTATATCCTTCTGCCCACCCTTGTGATATTTAACTTGTTAGAGTTAGAGATTGTTGGTAGAGATTTCAGATCAAAAAGTACTAGCAAATCAACAAAAAAATGGTATTAAGGAACAAGCAGTATATAACCAAAAATCAGTTATGCTTTATCCTGACTGCTGTAGACTGACTGCTGTGGAAATAAGATCCCTGAGACGTATGGTCGGTAAAACCTCAGAGCAATAACATACAAGAAGGAACGCTTCTGTAATCCGTATTGATGATTTTCGCCTGATCGGGCGTAGCTAGGACCAGTGGCGGCTCGTGATTTTTTAGTGTGCTAGAGTGGTAAGATTGAAAAAAAACATCATCATTGATGTTGTTGTAGCCGAAAACATTTTTTTTTTTTTTTCGAAATTTCAACTTTTTGTGTGAAGATTTTTCAGAAATCCGTGCAGTGCACCACCAAAACTGAAAAATACTGAAAATCTTCATACAAAAAATAAAATCTTGAAAAAAAAAAAAAATTATTTTCGGCTACAACAATACTAAAAATGTCGTATTTTTCAATCTTAGAACTCCAGCACACTAAAAACTCACGAGCCGCCACTGGCTAGGACTTGGCTAGAGTATTTATACATCCATTCATAGCACATGTCAACATAACGTCTTTGATTATTTGTGTAACCAATTTTTCACAGTATTGTTATAAACAAAAATAAAGGATATAACCTCAAAATCGTTGAGTTATGTCCTGTTATGTCACATGATAAAACGTAGTGAACAGCGTCGCCGGAGACGCGGGAGACGGAAAACATGCTTACATATCTAAAAATGGTGCGATATTATGAAAATAAAAAAAATATGATATATAAAAAATTTGAAGACCATGGCTTGAGTTAACAAGTCTTGACATTCTGGACATTGGAGAATTATACCCATAATTAATATAGTGATGATTGAGGAACAGCAATTCATTGTTTCTGAGTCTACGGCAAGGAATGTTGAACTGGATAACTTGCAACAGAGAAGGTGAGTCAATAAAACAATTTATAATTTGGTAAAATTAAATCAAAGTCTTTCCTGCGCTTTTCTAATGAAGACATTTTCAACAATTGTTCAATTTCATCATATGAATAATCGCCTCTTTCTCGCCCTAATCTCCGTGCAATACCGCGTAAGAAGCGATGTTGTACGGATTCAATATGACGAATATGAACGGTATAGAAAGGGGACCAAATTACAATTTAAATAAGTTGAATAATATTAATTAATAAAATAATCCCCCTTTCAAGGCTTTTTTTTATTCCGTGAAATTCTTAGGTTAATGTGTTTTAAGAATAAGTCAATCAAAATAAAAATAAAACTGTTTCTGAACTGAACGTTGTTATGCAGAAAGCGTCCAACGCACAATTTGCAAAATCGAGTTTTACACGTTTTCCTATAGATAAATACGAGATTTATATCTGCTGAAAACATCCAAGCTCCAAACGCGATAGATTTTCGGTAATTAATATTTTTACTAACACACATTGCAGATATTTGACTTAAGGGTCAGCACCCAAAAACAGTCACTTTTTGGCTTTCTAGTACAAGCAATACTACAAATGATTCAGCTGTTAATTCCATGTGGGTAGTTAGATTAATATCTAAGGTTTTCAGTGAATACAATTATTAAACCCTATTCTTTTAAATTCTTTATGAAAAGCAAGTGAAACGTTTAAAGTTGCCTTTTCTGGTTTAAAAACTCCACCTTATACTAAGATTTAGATAAAAAAAAAAAATAAAAAAAATAAAAAAAAAATAAAAATAAAAATAAAAATAAAAATAAAAATAAAAAATAAAAAATAAAAATAAAAATAAAAAATAAAAATAAAAAATAAAAAATAAAAAATAAAAATAAAAATAAAAAAATAAAAATAAAAAATAAAAATAAAAATAAAAATAAAAATAAAAAATAAAAATAAAAATAAAAAATAAAAATAAAAATAAAAATAAAAATAAAAATAAAAATAAAAATAAAAAAATAAAAAAATAAATAAATAAATAATAATCATAATTTTAAGTTAATAATTGTGTCTATCTGATGGGACCTGCCAGGTAAGTATGTTTTCCTGTATATTTTCTTATTTAAACTAGGAATTAATAAGTAATGATAGAAAGTAAGATCTGTATAGCGCCCTTGAGGTGATTTTTCACAAAAACGGCGCTATACAAATCGTCCAAATATTATTATTATTATTATTATATTTATTATTATTAAGTATGTTTTTCATAGCATTTAAAGGTTTACAGTTGTAAAATAATATTTACTGGAAACCTCAGGATTTTTTTTAACTACCCATACATTTTTTTTAGATTCATCATTTGAAGGATTGCTTGTATTAGAATGCTAGAAAGTAACGCCAAGTGTTATGTAGAATTTGGACGACGTATTATGTCTGTAGTCAGAGTACTTAAATGTCGTCCGGGAAAGCCGGTCGGTAGCTGGAGAGTGAACGCGTCGGATTCCCACCCGGGCGTCGTGCGTTCAATTACTCTGCTGGCTAAATCCTCCATCATTGCACAAGCAACATCTTCCGATTTTTAAGATGGCAGTAGGAGTTTTTCAAATATTGTCAGGTTATTCGTAACCCGGGAATGTTTGTCTTACTTAAAAAAAAAAAAAAAAAAAGTAAGGCTCAGGGGTAAGCCGCTCTTGTGTGTATTTTGGAGCTAAATAAAAATGTTATTGAGTATATATTATGATAATGTTACTAGATTGAGTTTATGAAATAAAAACACCATATTCTGGGAAAAAGCCTTTCGGCATAAAAAAACCCAATTAATTAATTAATTAGAGAACAAAGAAAAATGAAACGTGAGGTACAATCCAAAACAAAATGTGTCATATATAGATGTGTGTGTGTATAAAGCTACTTGAGTGAATGCCTAGGACCATCGAGGCGATGGGAAAAGACGTGTGGTAAGAGCAAAGTCTGCTCGACTTTCAGAATTTTCGAATCGCCCTGGTGAAAGACCACCATTCAGAATCGAAACGTTGCTTGAAATGGCTTTAGCCGTGTTTGGTGACTAGATCTGAATAGATACTACCCAACCTTTGTCTTCCCAATCTCCTTCCCCTCCCTACTACCTTCAGCCTCACAACATCCCTATTTGGGGATGCCATAGTCTCACTGGCTCTAGATGGTTGGGAGCAGTTGAGACTCTAGTGCGGTATTCATGTAAAAAAAAAAAAACATGTTGAATCTTTGAATGTTATTCTAAACTTAAACCATATCTTCTTGGGCTCGAAGAAACAACGAAACAGTGTCATTTTTGAGTGCTGACCCTTAAATTAAAGTAAAACATAATAATGACTACAAATAAGTTATGCATTAACTATTTATAATGATTCAAATGAAAAAACACTGATATCAACTTTAAAAATGCCGTAATATGCTTTTATTTTCGAACGCTATTTTTTTAGTTTCATTTTTTTGGAGTTGGATGCTTTCTGCGTGACTACGTCCAATAGTCTGATTATATTTTAACAAATTAAATAACAATAAAGCATAAATCAATTAAGTGAATTCCAAAAAATTTTTGCATGTTTCAGTGAATGATACTTTTTTTGACCACAAGTCAGTTAATTTAAATTATTATAACAAATGTTACTTTAGAGAATTTTTTCATTCAATCGTCTTGAGTCTACCATTCCTAACGGAAATCCAAAGGTTCAGTTCACTCGGTCCTATTGAGCCTGAGAAAACGGCATCTAAATTCCGACCCCAAGGCTCGCATTTTGCCCATGAAGTTAAATTTTTTGAACAAATCTTAATTTTTAGAGATTTTTTCATTGAATCATCTATAGTCTATCATTTTTAATAGAATTCCAAAAGCTCACTTCATTCGGTTCCATACATCCTGAGAAAATGTCATCTTAATTCCGACCCCGAGTCTCGCATTTTGCCTGTAACGTTGAATTTTTTGAACAAATGTTACTTTTGGAAGATATTTTCTTTCAATCGTCTTAAGTCTACCGTTTCTAACAGAATTCCTAGAGTTCACTTCATTTGGACCCATAAAGCCTGAAAAAACGGCAACTAAATTCCGACCCTAAGGCTCGCATTTTGTCCGTAGAAGTGATTTTTTTGAACAAATGTTACAAATGGAAATTTTTTTCATTTAATCGTCTTAAGTCTACCATTTCTAACAGAATTCCTAGAGTTGACTTCATTTGGACCCATAAAGCCCGAAAAAACGGCATCTAAATTCCGACCCCAAGGCTCGCATTTTGTCCGTAACGTTGAATTTATGTAAACCAATGTTGTTTTTGGAAGATTTTTTAATTTAATCGTCTTTAGTCTTTCATTCTCAACGAATTTGAAAAAAAAAATCACTTCATTCGGTCTCATAGAGCCTAAAAAACGATATCTAAATTCCATTACCAAGGGTGGCATTTTGTCCGTTAATTTGAATTTTTTGAACAAATAATACTTTTGGATTTTTTTTTCGTTTAATCGTCTTTCGTTCTATCATTATAAATACATTTCCAAAGGTTTAATTTATTCGGTCTCGTAGATATGAGAAAACGGCATCTAAATTCCGATTCCAAGGCTCATATTTTGCGCGCAATGTGTTGTTATTATTGTTTTTTTTGTTAAAGAATGTTTTCATTTCATCGTCCTGAGTCTACCATTCTTAACAGAATTCTTAAGGTTCACTTCATTCGGTCCTATAGAGCCTGATAAAACGGCATATTATATCCGACCCCAAGGCCCGCACTTTGTCCGTAAAGTCAAATTAAAATATAAATATCGAAGAATTTTTTCTGTACATTGTCTAGCATCTACAATTCTAAGAATTTCAACATTTTACTTCATTCGGTCCCATAAAGCCTGAGAAAACGGCATCTTAATTCCGACCCTAAGGCTCGCACTTTGTTCGTTAAATTGAATTTTTTGAACAAGTGTTACTCGTGTGATATTTTTACATTAATCGTCTTAATTCCATCATAATCAAAAATTCAGTTAATTCTGTCTTATCCTTAGAAAATGACATCATAATTCCCACCCCAAGGGTCATAATTTGTCGCAGTGTGGTATTTTTCTACAATTGTTATTTTTTTTAAGAAGGTTTTAATTTAATCGGTTTAAGTCTTTTATTTTGTTTTCATGTTGCGCACGAACAATTGTTAATGTAAGCTAAGAAAAAAAATAAAAAAAAAAAAACTCCTATCACTTTGCGCGCCAAAGTGAGGGGTCAGGATAGCAAAGCACTTTTCTCAGGCGTCGTCGCTCCGATCGATCTGAAAGTTTGTTTTCATGTCGGACTGAATAGTTTGGACGGGTTGCGCACGAACAATTGTTAATGTAAGCTAAGAAAAAAAAAAATAAGCTTAGAAAAAAAAAAAAAACTCTATCACTTTGGGCGCCAAAGTGAGGGGTCGGGATAGCAAAGCACTTTTCTCAGGCGTCGTCGCTCCGATCGATCTGAAAGTTTGTTTTCATGTCGGACTGAATAGGTTGGACGGGTTTCGCACGAACAATTGTTAATGTAAGCTTAGAAAAAAAATAAAAACTCTCTATCACTTTGCGCGCCAAAGTGAGGGGTCAGGATAACAAAGCACTTTTCTCAGGCGTCGTCGCTCCGATCTTTTAAAACCTGTTGGCAGGAATAAATTTATGTTGTATTTTCTAATGACTCTAATCGATGGATTAAATTTTCATAGGATGATTTGAAAATTTTATGATTGTATCGAATTTTCATAAAACCCTTTAAATCGATTGAATTTCTGATGCATTTTCTCATGAGTTGGTTAAAATTCTGTTAGATCGTCTTGAAAACTTAATGGCTGACTTAGAAATTCTAGGATCTTCTTTAAAACCTATTGGCGGGAAAAAAATTGCTTAGTATTTTCTAATGACTCTAATGGGTGGATTCAATTTCTATAAGATGGTTTTGAAAATTTTGTGGCTGTATTGAATTTGTATAAAAACTTATTAAATCGATTGAAATTCCCATGCATTTTCTCATCAGTGTATTGAAATTCTATTGGATAATCTTCAAAACTTTATGGCTGAATTAAATGTTTATAGGTTCTTCTTTATTACCTATTGGCAGGAATTAATTTAATTTTTTTTATCAAATTAAATTTTTTATAGGATGGTTTTGAAAATTTTATGGCTTTATTTAATTTTTATAAAAACTTATTAAATCCATTTAATTTCTGTTGTGTTTTCAAAATATTCTAATGGGTGGATTAAATTCCTTCAGGATAGTTAAAAAATTTAATGGCTGTATTGAATTTTTATAAAACCCTTTAAATCGAAGGAAATTCTGATGCATGTTCGCATGAGTTGATCGAAATTCTAAAGGATCGTCTTGAAAATTTAATGGCTAAATTTAATAATAATAAGATCTTCTTTCAGTCATATTGGCAGGAATAAATTTATGTTGTATTTTCTAATGACTCTAATGAGTGGATCAAATTTTTAAAGAATAAGAAAAGTGCTTTGCTATCCTGAACCCTCACTTTGGCGCGCAACGTGATAAAAGTTTTTTTTAAATTTTTTTTTTCAACGCTAGCATAAACAATTGTTCGCGCCTAACCCGTCCAAACTATTCGGTCCGACATGACAACAAACTTTCATATCGACCGGAGCGACCGTTCGTGCGCAACCCGTCTAAACTATTCATTCCGACATGATAACAAACTTTCAGATCGATCGGAGCGACGACTCCTGAGAAAAGTGCTTTGCTATCCCGACCCCTCAATTTGGCGCGCAAAGTGAAAGGAGTTTTTTTAAATGTTTGTCTAAGCTTAAATTTACAATTGTTCGTGCGCAACGCGTAAAAACTTTTCAGTCCGACATGATAACAAACTTTCAGATCGATCGGAGCGACGACGCCTGAGAAAAGTGCTTTGCTATCCCGACCCCTAAAATTGGCGCGCAAAGTGATAGGAGTTTATTATTTGTAAGTTTAGAAAAATAAAAAATAAATAAAACTCCCATCACTTTGGGCGCCAAAGTGAGGGGTCGGGATAGCAAAGCACTTTTCTCAAGCGTCGTCACTCCGATCGATCTGAAAGTTGGTTTCATGTCGGACTGAATACCTTGGACGCTTTACGCCCGACCAATTGTTAATATAAGCGTAGAAAAAAAAAAAAAAACTCATAACTTTGGGCGCCAAAGTGAGGGGTCGGGATAGCAAAGCACTTTTCTCAGGCGTCGTCACTCCGATCGATCTGAAAGTTTGTTTCATGTCGGACTGAATACCTTGGACGCTTTACGCTCGAACAATTGTTAATGTAAGCGTAGAAAAAAAAAAACTCTTATAACTTGGGGCGCCAAAGTGAGGGGTCGGGATAGCAAAGCACTTTTCTCAGGCGTCGTCGCTCCGCTCGATCTGAAAGTATGTTTTCATGTCGGAATGGATAGTTTGGACGGGTTGAAGGAGAACAATTGTTAATGTAATCTTAGAAAAAAAAAATAAAAAGACTCCTATCATTTTGCGCGCCAAAGTGAGGGTTTGGGAAAGCAAAGCACTTTTCTCAGGCGTCGTCGCTCTGATCGATCTGAAAGTTTGTTTTCATGTCGGACTGAATAGTTTGAACGGGTTGCGCACGAAAAATTGTTAATGTAAGTTTAGAAAAAAAAACAAAAAATAAAACTCCTATCACTTTGGGCGCCAAAGTGAGGGGTCGGGATAGCAAAGCACTTTTCTCAAGCGTCGTCACTCCGATCGATCTGAAAGTTGGTTTCATGTCGGACTGAATACTTTGGACGCTTTACGCCCGACCAATTGTTAATATAAGCGTAGAAAAAAAAAAAAAAAACTCCATAACTTTGGGATAGCAAAGCACTTTTCTCAGGCGTCGTCACTCCGATCGATCTGAAAGTTTGTTTCATGTCGGACTGAATAGTTTGGACGGGTTACGCACGAACAATTGTTAATATAAGCGAAAAAAAAAAAAAAAAACTCTTATCACTTTGGACGCCAAAGTGCGGGGTCGGGATAGCAAAGCACTTTCCTCAGGCGTCGTCGCTCCGATCGATCTGAAAGTTTGTTTTCATGTCGGGCTGCAACTGGGACATGCGAGAGCTTTGAGATTTTTCTTTAGCTTTGGTTTGGCGGCAGCTTTCCGTTCTGTTAGAAAAGATTCCCTCAATGATGTTTCATCTTTCGTAGCTTGTTCTGCGGAAAAAAATCAAAGCGATAAATGAATTTGCGATACTTACTATTTTTTTGTCAATTTCTACTAGATACACAATTTAATGCAAACACATACAAATATATGGACTTACTATTTATGTGTTTTTGTCTTTCGCATCTAGTCAGGTGCTATAAAATATATCGAGCTGATAGTGATAAGACGTTGTTACCTGTCATCCATCTGCTAACTATGCGAAAGCTTTGAACCACAGGGCCTGTCTATATCTTTTTCTCGTATGTCACACACAATTAAAGATTATCTCCCAGTGGTTGCATTGCTTAAGTTTGGATGTTTAAGAGCCGTCAGAAATTCACACTACAGGGACATTGTCAGCATTTGTCGTATGTTTTCATCTGTCCAAAACACTTGACAGATCTATTGCACAAAAGTAATCCTCCGTACCTGCCATCCGCTCGACACCCTCGGAGTACTCCAGGCATTCTTTCTTAATATCCGGGAGGTCTATATCTATTTCGGAGTACATTTCCTCGCCGTCTGCTCGACGAGTTCCTGATTTCGTCTTGGTGGTCACACTGCAACAGATGTTAGAAAGATCAATGGCAACACTGTTAGAGCCTCCAAGTCAGATAGATACTACTCGGCGATTGGACTCAGCTCACTATGCAGCACTGTTTGTGTTCACAATAAATTTGAGCTAATCTTGTGCATTATGAACGCGGCGAATACGGGCTCAGAGAAGCTGTGAGTTGTAACAATTGTGCCACTAGAGATGTCCATATTCCTATTCCGGTAACTTATACCCGGTGATTTTGCGGTCACTGGAACCGTCGATATGATTTATTTGGGAGCAGTGCCAAATACCATACGTTCAAACGGGGAAAAAAGATTAACATCTTATATATATTTTTTTAAATATATTCTACCAACAAAAATAAATATCCATATACTTATGATTTAATTCGCCTTGTGGTATTTTGTCATTCTTGTCAAATTTCTTTCACTTTTGCTCATTTTTATCATTTTTTTTTTATTTTTTATAATTTTTGTTTATATAAAATAAACAGTATATAATGTTCTTTAAACTAACGTTATTACGTTGTAAATACTCGTACATGTAGGTAGATCACAAAATTATACAATACAATTTAAATCAAGAAATCAATAGAGAGTTCGGTTCATTTTCGAAAAAAGATTAATAAAATTTTGAGGATGTGTTTTAATTGTATTAAGAAAAAAAAAAATCTCGAAAATAAAGAAGGATTTTTTTTTAAAATTATTATTATTACATATTTATATTTAAATATAAAAAAAATATATATTTTAATTTTTAATTATTTAGAAAACGTGTTTACTGGTGGAGTTTTCCAAAATTTTTTTGATATTTGATTTAAAAGTTACATAATTTTTTTCCAATTTAATTTTCAACGGGAGATCATTAAAAAATTTGATACCTTGATAGGAGTAATGGTGTTGTGAGGCACTCGTTTTAAAATTAGGGATTTCTAAGTTGCCAATTGATCTTGGTCGGACACTAATTTTGGTGGAAATTGTTGAATTGAAATGGTCTTTCTGGGTTTGTAACAACGCATTCTTTTCGAAAATATTATTTAAGCTAAGGACTTTAAATTTGTTAAACATTTGTTAAGCATCATTGTTGTCAATTTCCATTCACCATTTCGTCTATGTCATCCATGTCATTTGTCACCTTCTTATACAGTCAATACACACCCATGTGTAAAGAGGGAAAAAGGAAAACATAATTTCATTGTAAATAAAAAAAGCATAATGAACGAAAAATATGGTAATTATGTACCGATGGTCACTCTTGGAGTGAGATAGTGACAAAATACTATAAATGTGCAAAATAATATATGTAAGGTAGATGCAGCTTCATTGAATAGTTCCATCGCTTTATATATTGGCGTGTTTTCGTATAAGAAGTATTGACTTACAGTGTTTGAAAATAATATTAATATTTCGATGATTTCTATAGCGCCATTTTTGTGAAAAATCACCTCAAGGGCGCTGTACAGTCACAGTGGCGGCTCGTGAGTTTTTAGTGTGCCAGAGTTCTAAAGATTGAAAAATACGACATTGTTAGTGTTGTTGTAGCCGAAAATGTATTTTTTTTTCAACGTTTTATTTTTTGTATGAAGGTTTTCAGGATTTTTCAGTTTTGGTGGTGCACTGCACGGATTTCTGAAAAACCTTCATACAAAAAGTTGAAATTAAAAAAAAAAAAAAAGTTTTCGGCTACAACAACATTAATGATGACGTTTCTTTTCAATCTACCACTCTAGCACACTAAAAAGTCACGAGCCGCCACTGTGTACAGATCTTATTTTCTATCATGAGATATTAATTCCTAGTTTAAATAAGAAAATATACAGGAACACATCTACCTGGCAGGTCCCATCAGATGGACACACTTATTAACTTCAAAAAAAAAACGTCACGCGGTGGCTCGCACGAATGTCCTCACTTGGGGCAATCAAGTTGATCTCTTTTAGTATATATGGGTAGTAAATACTTCTAGAAATACACTTATAAAAATGTTTACCCAAAAACATCTTCCGGTGGGCTTGCAGGGTGTGGAAATCAAGCATTTCGCATAAAAACAACGAAGGAAATAAAAATGGGTAACATGTATACTCCCTCATAAACCTATTTCGCACTCTTTCTATTTTGAGGATATGGTTCTGTTCTGAAGGGATTTTTTTCAATTTTTGATTTCTCAATGTCTGTCTTCCTAGGAACTTCTCTTATCGAGATAATAATAATAAAAAAGTACTTATTAAATCTCTTCGAAATTTCATAGCTATATGCCCTTGATTATGTCTTCTACCACCGCATATGTTCTGGCAATGTCGCGCTGTCTAGGTACAGGCGAGTGTCTAACTGACTCAGTCAATATCTTTTGCTTTGAGGATAACGAATTATAAATGCTTATTATTTTTTAGCGTATCTACATAGAAAGATAACATTTTATGAATGTTTAGTGCCATAAGATTATGGCAAAGTAAATATGTAATTTTGTTGTTGTTTTCACAATTGTGAGAATATGAATGAGGCATCTCGCAGATACTAGGTTATGTATGATATATTACGTTGAAAAAAGAAATACCCACCTTTTACAAACACACGCACATTGGCTAACCGAGAGCTTTTACAGTTTACTCAAACACAAAACAAACACTATTATAAAATCAATCGGTCAATACGGTTCACCTAGCGACTTCAAATTCAGATACAAACACAGGATGCCGAAACACATGTTGTGAGATTTAAATTCAGTTCGCCACCGGACATGGGCAATAACTCGTAATAGGTACTTCCTCTTCCTAGTTCCATAATACCGATAGGTGTTTCCCGTTACCTATCCATCCCTGTTTTATAAGTATGTTTATGTTTGTCTTTTAACATATTCCCATAATTATTTATATACATAAAAACAGACACACACCCACACCTCACAACGCAGAACTTCACATAATTTTTTCATGATTGGACATATGGCCGTCTCCACCTGTATAGGGTTTTTTTTTCATGGTTTTCCCTATTACCATGGCAAATGCGGTGGAATTCCTAATACATAGGCCATAGTCGAGCACCTCCCCATCCCCACTCAACACAAACAGACGTACGTATATATGACGCTGTTGCGCTGGTTGAGGGAGAGGACATAGATCTGATGAGCCGATGATATTAGAAGTTTTTTTTTGGGTTTTTATAAACAATTTTTTTCCCTCTCTTAAACTCATGAACTTAAATTCGAGTCACGTAAATTTTTTCCACCCACATGAGGTGACAAAGTAAGGCGCAGCGCGCCGTTCTATTGGTATAAGGAACAAGAGTCAGTCAGTAGCTTTAAATGATTCAATCACTTAATGATAAATAAGAATGTGGAAAATGAAAAGTTTTACACTAATTCGTTTGGCGATCGCTGCAGTAAACAATTTGTTTACAAACTATTTACTTAGATGCGTACTAAATATTCTTAAGCTTTTTTGCTTTTACTCAAATGTGAGTACCTGCATTTTACTAGAGTCACGTACATATTTCATGATATACCTACACGAAGAAGGTATTTTGTGTATTTATATTGCGAAACTGCATAACCAATGTAATTGCATTCACTTACTATGCATAATCTACCCTTGTTCACGTACATAACGTTATTTCCCATGTCTGTGGTAATAGATTACCAAAATATCAAAACCCCATAGCATCAAGCACCATACAACGACGATCTTTCAAAACACCTTTTCATTGACATTTTTAACGACACGTGACATCAAACTCTAAATTGATTATACGACCGCTCCCAAACTAGATTACTGTAAACGGCCTTTCCATCTGCTGCTTCCTTCGAGCCCTTCTTGTGATAATTTTATTACTGATATAATTTATTATTTTTACTATTATATGCTTGAAGTAACAATATATGGAGGGATAGCTAATTTGTTTTACCCAACCCATCCGAAATTGTAATAAATCACTTTTTCCGAGTTTTTACATCGTACACCATGAGAGAGAAAGAGACAACAAATTTCTTGGACCGCTTCTATATACTGTCGTAATGATCTTAAGCTGGCTATTTTCGCTGGTTAACGGCGGGACTCCGCCCACATTTTTTATTTTGCCACTAAACTTGACTCAACTAAACGGTTTTTTAGGTTAGATGCTATATTTTTGTTGATAAAAATACTGTGAAAAAGTGGCTATACGAATACACAAAAACATTTTGTCGATATGTGATATGAATGGATGTATTAATACCGTAGCCTTAGTCTTAGCCACGCCCATTTGCGCCGAGTCATGTTAAAATCATCAAAAACAAGTCCAAAACTGACTTCACTGCCTTGACTTGGGCTACCTCTTGTATACTCTAAGATTATATGTATGTTAATCGCTGATTCGCGGTTATTTTCCCTAAAGTAAATTTAATTTAAAAAAATGCTGGACATTTCAAAATTGGCAAAAAAAGCTCGGGAATGCCTTAAAAAGCGAGTGTGATAGCTACCGCCAGGTCACTTGGAGAGTCTACTCTCTTCTCAGGTCTTGATTGCGGGATATTATTAACTGACCTTAGAAGTGTTGATAAATAAAAAATTTGGGGGAGCAGAATTTTAAATATTGAAAAAATAGACGGAGGGGCAGCCGGTACTTACTGCACAGGGCGTGAGACGACTGCGAAATCGAACAGC